>CM067327.1:53550000-54275000 GCA_034376525.1 Nicotiana benthamiana
GGGACTTAGTCATCTTTAGCTTATTTATTCTATTGTTTGGGTGATTCTTGGAGCTCTTAGAGAGGGAATTTCATCTAACATTTTGAGGTAAGTAATTTCTATCAATTGGGAGTTAAATACATAGAGTATGGATAGATTATAACATGTAAATTAGTGAAAATCAGGATTTTAAGCGAAAACCTTGGGTTTTGATAAAAATAGGATTTAACCACAAGATTTGTTATGGAACTTAGTAAAAATCATATATTTGGGTTCATGAGGTTATGGGTAACAACTTTCTTAAAATATTTTCGGAGTCCGCACACGTGGGCCTGAGGGTGAATTTTAGAGATTCCTCAAATAGGATTGGGAATTCACTTTGATAGTTAGGACATGAACATTTGACCATGTATTGACTATTTTATATAATATTTGACTAGTTTCGAGTAGTTTTGCACTGAATTGAGGGTTTGAGCACAATCTTGGATCGGAAAGTAGGTCTTGAGACAAGTCTCTTTCTAACCTTTTAAGAGAAAATTAACCCCATATGTAAAGTTAATTAATATGTGCTTCTAATTGTGAGGGCTACGTACGCACAAGGTGATGAGCGTCCGTACGTAGCTACTATTTATGCTCTTGTACAGGTAGTTTTAGGCATACACCATGCTCTATTGTCACCATTATTTGATTGTGCTTTTTAATTGCCTTCAATAAAGCGGAGGTTGAGGATATTTGGAAGCTTAAGTTGGAAAAAGCTAATCGGGGGTTAACTTATGTGTAGAATATCTTGGATGTGAATTTTGATGGTTTGGATAGCTTCGTTAGGTGATTTTGGAGTTAGGATCATGTTCATAATGTAATTTGAAAGTTCGTGGTAGATTTAGGCTTGAATTAGTAAAATTAAAAATTTGGCGTTTCTGGTCGGTAGTGGAAATCTTAATATAGGGGTCGTAATGGAATTCTAGAAATTGGAGTACGTCTGTTATGTCATCTGGGATGTGTGTGCAAAAATCCAGGTCATTCAGATGAGGTTTGATAGGTTTTGGCATCATTTGCAAAATTTGAAAATCCTTAGGGTTGAACCCGAGGGTGATTGGGTATTTTGATGTTATTTTGAGAGTTCCAAAGATTGGAATAAGTTTTAATGGTTATATATGACTTGTTGGAATGTATAATATAGGTGCCGAGGGCCTTGGTTAAATTTAGGTGGTTGACAGAAAGATTGGCATTGAGTTGATGTTGCTAATTTTGCTGCTTCTGTCATTTCTACACCTGTAGATTGGGGACCGTCGATGCGAGGTCATAGATGTGATAAGGAGATCGCAGGTGCGTAATGGCCATCACAAGAAGAACTGTAGATGTGGTGTGTTGGATGCATCTGCGGCACCGCAGGTGCGGTGCTGAGGCGCAGATGCAGTCCTGGTCATTAAGTGGAAACCACATGTGCGATTGGTTGTACTGCAAAAGTGATCGCGCATATGTGAGATTTTGACCGGAGATGCAGAAGTATGGACAGGAAGTATATAAGTTCCCTTCGTGAGTTTCAGTTCCACCATTTTTGGACGAGTTTGGATCCCCAAGCAGTGATTTCAAGGGGGAATCGAGGTGTTTCAATGAGGTAAGCTACTAGGGCTTTATATTTTGTATTTGTGATGATTGTTCCACTACTTAATCATGAAATTAGTGGGGGATTTTGGGTAAAGTCGAAGCATTAGGTTTGAGTTTTGGAGAGCTTTGATTAGGGATTTGAGGGGCCATTTAAGGTCCGATTTTGATGATTTTGTTATGTATAGACTCGGAGTGAAGGATTTTCTAGTTTTACGATTTTTGTTGGATTCCGAAACGTGAGGGCAGGCCGTCTTTGAGTCCAATTCGGGATTTGGTTACGAAATAATAATGGAATCAGTGAAATGACCACAAGAAACCACCACTAGGGGTCCCAACAGTATCGGTGTGAAGCCCTAACATGATCTCTAGCATGTTTTACAGCTCAATTATTTTATTACATAATAGATATGAGCAAGTGATGTTTGCCTCACTTGAAGTGTTTCTATAAATTCGTAAACTAGGATTTTCTTTTATTATTATTTGAATTTTTAGGAATTAATTGTGTGATTTTGTGTTTATTTGCATTTCTCCTTATTAATTGTGTGATTTTGTGTTTATTTGCATTTTTCCTTATTAGTTGTGTAATTTTGTGTTTATTTGCGTCTTTCTTTATTATTTGAATTGTTAGGAATTTAATTACATGTAGAGGGCATTTTAATACACACAAAAAACGAAAAATTAGCATTTTTATTAATTAGCCCAATTTTGGATTTATAAATTAGGTTTTTGATTAATTTGGTGGTAATAAAATAATTTAATAAAAAATGAGAACAAAAAGAGAGATTTGGATTTGGTCTTGTTTTAAAATGCCAGCTGGGCCAATTTTGCAAATTAAATTAGCCCAAAGTCCTTAGACCTAGCCCAAAACCCCGCCCAGACACAGTCCACTCCCACCCTTCTCAAAACGACATTGTTTGATGCCTTTTAATCTCGGCCGTCCATAGCTCTGATCCAACGGCTCTAATTGAGCCTTATTTTTTAGATATAAATGTCCAAACCCCTGTAATAGCTTCAGAGACCAAAGTCATCTTCATCGTACCAACTAACACACCGGTGTAACACCAACGCCAAACTGTCATACCTCCACCGTCCGCCGGCAGCCGAAAATCGCTGCCGACAGCAGTGTAATGCCAATAGCCTCCAATTTTACACCCTAGAATCCTCATTGTCTCCTCTTCCCAACCCCCCTAAGATCACCCTTTGAAACCCTCCCTAACCCGTTGAATATCCGTTCAAAGCACGGTCGCTCCGCCGTCCACGACGCCAGCCGGTGACCAACAACCCCGAAACTAACACCATGCAACCCCATCACTCTCCTCTTCCTAACCCTACCATTATCCACTCCAAAACACAGCCCCAGCTCTTCGAATCTTTGTATAAATAAGGCATCCCCCGCTATGCAAGGAGGTGGCGGGCCTCATATGACTTCCCAAACATCACTACCCACTCCCTTGTAGCCCTCATCTACCCAAAAGCACACCCAAACCCTCTCAAACAACCCCAGACCCCTCCAATGTCAACTTCAGCCACAACTCAAGTTTATGTCCAAAATTTTCAAGGCCATTTGAGTGTTGTTCGGAGGTTCGAGTTTATTTCAACAAAATTAGTCGAAAAGAATCAGTAAGTTCACCCCTCCTAGTTTGTTTTTCTTTCCTGTTTAGTGTAGCAATTAGGTCTGACTTTGTTTCTTTTAGTTTTAATTGTAATTGGAATTCTATAAGATTTTTGGTTATGTTTCGGCTTCTAATTAGAAATTCTAGGAATCCTGAATGTCTATGTGAATTTTCTGATTAGTAATTTTGTTTTATTTTTCCATGACTGCTTTAGTTTTAAGTTTTTAAAGTCTAGCATCTCGTCTTTTAATTTCTGTAGTGTCCCTCGCTTCTGAGATGAAATATCGGCTAATAGTTCACATGCAATTAGGATTGGTCATGACTGTTTGGTAACTCGCTAGTGTTTGAGTTTCAATTAATGGTTCACAAGGTTTGGATGTTGACTTCTGAAAGTTAGTAGTGGTAGCCTTCTTTGTTCTTCTTTTGGTTCTTGAGTATTTCACCTGATTTGGAGTGCTGAAGATTGATTAGAATTTGTTTAGATTAATAGCTTAATAACATTAGGGTTGGATATAGCTGCTAGCAGTATTAGGTATTAGTAATTAGTTACAAGTTAGTAAAATATTTTTTCTAACATCTAGGGTTAATGTAGATCCTTAGCTTAATTCTGAAAATTTTAGGATAAATAAGGGCAATATAGAATTTTAGTTTGGTATTGGTAATTTTCATAATAAAATAAGTGTAATTCAGAGTGTTAACTTGGCTTTTGTAATATTAGGAACAAAATAGGTGTAGTATAGGTAATCAATAAAGGGTAGAAAATGGTAGAATCCTTCAGACCCTTCTAGAAGGGGTCTTTAAGACAAAATCAGTAGTTCTATTGTAGTAACTTGGGAAACAAGTCAAAAAATTAGGGTCCAAATAGGTGAAATCTGAAAATTGAAAAAGGGACCTTTAGTTAAAACAAACTAGTAGTGATGCCCTAGCTTTTGGCTATAAAAAGGGACTGAAAATCACTCAAAAAAGGGGTTTGAACAGTCTGGAAAATATCTCTATAATTTTTCCAGAATTTTGAAGCTCAAAATCTCTCAAATAACTCCTGAAAACCCCCAGTAGTCTTAAATTTACTGTTCCATCGAATTTACTGTGGAAAAATACTCTTAAATTCAGCAGTCAAGCAAGGATCATAGGGAGATGACTTGGTTTGGTTGTTATTCAGTGTATTTCGAGTAGATTTGGTAATATTGTATGGCGTAAAGGTCACCTGAGTTCCTATTTTGATTCCCAGGTTCATTGGATACACTTGAACAAGTGTTGCAGTTTGATTTTTGAGCTTAAGACTTTCCTTGTAGTTTGGTGATGTTTCTCGGTTATTAACTACTTCTAAGTTGTGCATTCCTGTTGAATACGTTGTTATTGAGTGTTGCTGACTCTCAATTCTGCTCTTGTGCAGAAATTCCAGGTACTTTTTTATCTCTAATTATGTATCAAGCCTGGACTTAATGGACATTCAAGTGGAAACAGTTTACTATCTTGTTTTACTAGTTTTATTATTGTACTAGTTTTATTATTATTGTGTGATTATGCTTAAAATAGATGATTTGTGATAACAGGACACTATTAGTTTATGTTTGTTAATTGAAGATCATTGTCTCATGTGTTCCTTTAAAATGAATGTCGATGGTTTGTAAAAGTAGGACATTAGATCTTAATTTGCTAGTCGAGATTGATTTCTATGTGTTTATTGTAAAAAAAAAAAGGAGCTCTTAGGAGTATGCATGTCAAATGGACTCCTTTATGCATTGTTATTAGTTTGTAGTTATGCAGTTATTGTAGTTATCTTTTAAGTAAATTTCTGAATTTAGATGTTGGGGCCAAAGATAATCATTTGTGTTTGTTTGTTTTCCGAAGTCCTTACATTGAAGTTTGGGCTCATCTATGAGCTCAGCAGGTCTCATACAGGTTTAACAGTTCGTTTGAGCTATCGTCAACTATTGAATGTCCAGGAAGTCCTCATAGGAAGGATGAGGTCTAGGGCTTAAGGTCAGAACCAGATTTTGAAGTTAAGTCAAACGGAACTAGAAAACTACATATTGGGACTTGTTTAAGAATTGTGATCACTTCAGGACTGGCCCTTAAAATAAGAGTGAGGTGTATTATGCACACGAAATCTATAAGTCTGGATGGCCCTCATAGAATGCTTGCTGAAATACTTAGAAAATTCGGGATACCCATTTAGATAATTTCACGGTGTTCCCCCAAAGATAATAACGTGCTAGTTCCTTTAGGGCACGTCTTTAATACTATTAACTCCTTAAACACGGGTGCACATTTATGTGACCCAAATCCAAACTCCAACAAAGTTAGAATGTGTCAAAAACCACGGGTGCATTTATGTGACGTGGTTTGCGGTATGTTCTGACGGCGTTGCAATTTTCCGTAAAACTAAATAAAAAGCGGTTAAAAGTTGAAATTTACACATAGGTTCATTTGTATAAAATCAGATAATTAAGCCAAATATGACAGTTGAGCTACCATGGTAGAACCACGGAACCCGAGAATGCCTAACACCTTCTCCCGATTTAACAAAACTCCTTACTCAGATTTCTGGTTCACGGACTGTTAAACAGAGTCATTCTTTCCTCGATTCGGTATTCTAAACGGTGACTTGGGACACCATAAATCTCCCAAGTGGCGACTCTGGAATATCTTAAATAATTGAATCTCGTTTCGATTGTCCTTAAATTGGAAAAACTCCCTTATCTACGCCCTTCATCGGGTTGCGGACAGCCAAAAAGGGGTGTGACAATAGAAACACGGATATTAATAAGAAGGAGTCATTAAATGCTGCCATGGAATGAACCAGGTCACGATTCTTATGGTGCACACCTGTCACTTGGCATGTGTGTCACATTATTACTAACCAAATAATACGTAGTTCGAGGATTCAAACCCTCATAACCAAGTTTGAAAGTATTACTTAGCTCAAACCGATCAAAAATCCTACTTTGCAATGCCCTTTCGTCTCGACTCGGACTCTGAATACCGCGAATCTAGCCACAAGCAATACAGTGCGATCAATATAAGATAAAGGAACTAATTTCACAAGAAAAATACAAAATGATAGGCCAAATACGAAAATTCACTCAAACATCTGTTGGAAACACGTTTCAAATGCAATATACTAAACGTGTGTTCTTTTGTAGGTTTTGATGAATGTCAAACAAAGCAATAAGCGATATATAGCAGTGCTCAAGGACAAGCACAAAATGGATGCATTACAAGAAGCTCAAGACAAAGTTTAGAAATGTTATAATTGAGTCAATATTAATTGTGATCTTGATTCCTCAATCTTGGCTCATAACATGGCTTCTCTACTAAAATTATTTTTCCAAAATCATGCATATCTAACTTAAGTGTCAAATGATTTTAAACTATGCATATTTATATTTGTTAAAATGTTTTTCAAACATGCCTCAAAAATCTGGGCTAAGATAATCGATTATGTACTTATGATAATCGAGTATCTCTAAGTCAAGACTGCATGACAATCGATTGTGAATTAATGATAATCGATTGTGAGTAAGTCAGTTAACATCAGGTTTTTGCAAACTGCATAACAATCGATTGTGTACTTTCGATAATCGATTGTTAACTGAGGCAAAGTTTTCAAAACTCAGAAAAATCGATTATGAACTAATGGTAATCGATTAGAATGAGAAAAATGTCTCCCAGTGTTTTTAAATAAATTAATAATCGATTGTGGCTTTTGATAATCGATTATATATGAGACAGAAAGTTTTGAAATTAATTAATAATCGATTGTGGCTTTTGATAATCGATTATATATGAGACAGTAAGTTTTGAAATTAATTTATAATCGATTGTTCTATTTGATAATCGATTATTGGAACTAACCGTTGTCATACATTTTCAAATTACCTTCAGGTAATCGATTGTTGATATTTAACAATCGATGTTTTGCGTAAAATCTGGAAAAGATTTTCTGAACGTTGTTAAAATAATCGATTGTTGATTTCCTGATAATCGATGTTTTATGCCAAAAATTGGAAAGGATTTTTTAACGTTATAAATAATCGATTATTGATTTGAAGTAATCGATTGTTGACGTAAAATCTGGGATTGAATTTTTGATCTGATAGGCAAACAATCGATTGTTTAGTCTTGACAATCGATTGTCACTGAGTAATTTCAGCAATCCTTAATTGGCAATTAGACAACGGTAAGACTGAGTTTTTCACCTATAAATACAGGCTTAACTCAGTGTTTTCACAACAACAACATATACAATTTAAGTATTTTCATTGCTAAAAGCTTTCTTACATTGATCATCATTTTCATTCATCCATAAAGCTTTTTGAAGAGCCATTCTATTGAGCTAAGTTGTTGTGATCTTGAGCGTACTATTTCTACTCATATCTACTCATTGAGGAGTACTTTGTAAAGTGAGTTTGTTTTGTGTTTGTAAGAGAATTGCGATTCTCGTTTGTTGAGGAACTTGTGATTCCTCAGTTGAAGTCTTTGGGATTGTTATCCCCGAGCAGTTGAAGTCTTTGGGATTGTTATCCCCGAGCAATTGAAGTCTTTGGGATTGTTATCCCCGAGCAGTTGAAGTCTTTGGGATTGTTATCCCCGAGCAATTGAAGTCTTTGGGATTGGTATCCCCGAGTAATTGAAGTCTTTGGGATTGTGATCCCCGAGCACCTAGGTGAGGCTTGTGTCCTCAGCTGTAACGGTTTGTTAAGCACCCGTAAGCTTGACAAGTTTAGTGGAAATCTCGAGAGAGTCTCTCGGGGACTGGACTAACCACGTTTGTGGCCAACCAGGATACATCATTGTGTAAGTTTATTTTACTGCACTTGTTTTAATTTCTGCAAAGTTTTTAAATTCCGCACTAAAACGCTATTCACCCCCCCCCCTCTAGCGTAAAGCGTTATTTCCAACAATTGGTATCAGAGCCATACTCTCTGAAAGACTTAACCGTTTGAGAGAATCTTTCCATGGCTTCTACTCTAGACTCTTTTGCAGGTATTGATGAAGGACAGTGCCCCACAAGACCTCCTTTGTTCAACGGGACTAATTATTCATATTGGAAAGAAATGATGCAGATATTCGTCAGATCAAACAGCCCTTACTTGTGGAAGGTGTACACCAAAGGAAATGAGGTTCCTGTCAAACAGGTGGAAGGAATATGGGTGCCAAAAACAGAAGAGGAATTCAACGCCGAGGATAATCGAATGGTCCAAAATAATTTTAAAGCTATTAATTTATTACTCTGTGCTGTTAATGCTAATGATTACAGGAAGATCTCCTGCTGCAAAACAGCGAAAGAAATGTGGGACAAGCTTGAGGTCACTTACGAAGGGACTGACCAGGTAAGAGAAGCTAAAATTGATTTTTTAACTCATGCTTACGAATTGTTCCATATGAAGGAAAGCGAAAAGGTAGACGAGATGTTTGAGCGGTTCTCATCAATAGTGAATGATCTCCACGCACTCAAGAAGACGTTCACAGACAAAGAACTAGTTCGAAAAATCCTTAGGAGCCTAACACCGGCATGGCGATCAAAGGCCGATGCGATTCAAGAGTCAATTGGAATCACGAACGTCACCATAGACGCTCTTAGAGGTAATCTTAAGACTTATGAATCCACTATTCTTAACCCTGTTGTTGACGAACAAAGAAGGCAAAAGATTGCTCTAAAGGCGAGCACAAGTCAATCACCAATTGAAGAGGATGGAGATAGCGAATTTGGACTCATCATCAAAAAGTTCCAAAAATTCATGCGAAAAGAATATGACCGCAAAGGGAAAAAGCAAGGTGAGCAAGTTAAATGTTATGAATGTGGTGAAACAGGGCATATCAAAACAAACTGCCCAAATCTTAAAAAGAAGAAGAAACCCTTCAAGAAGCAACGAGCATACATATCTTGGGGAGGAGATTCCGGAGACGAATCCAGTGAAGAAGAAAATGAAGAAGCGGCAAATCTCAGCCTAATGGCACAGGAAGAAAATCAAAGTGAGGTAAGTCAAATCTCTTCTCAAAATTTTTATACTCTTGATGACATGAGAAATGCCTTTGATGAATTGTATGCTGAATTTCTCAAAGTTACAAAAACCGTCACTAGTTTAAGAGAAAATGCTTCTCTAAAAGAACAAGATTTTCAAAAACAGTTTTCATTAAAAGAAAAAGAATTAGAAAAATTGGTTTTGGAAAATGAGAAGCTACTAGAACAAAACAAGTTTTATGGGAAAAGAAGTTCTGACAAGCCCGAGAGTTCTACAAAAAATTGTGCTTCTTGTGTAGACCTTAAGAATGAAGTAGGTAGATTAAAAGGCACACTAGATAAATTCAACTCCTCTCATAAAAACTTGAATGTGGTGCTTGATAACTTGAAATCAACCAAGCATGGAATAGGCTTCATAAATGAAGAAGAGGTTGATGCAAAAACCCAACCACCTAGAGCTCAACCTAGGATTAATAACAAAAATGCCTTTCCTAAAACAAACATGCATATTAGGAGACCTAGACATGACCTTCCGCCTAGCAATCGTCACCATAGACATGTTGCATATTTTAGGCACAACAATGATCATGCTAGAAGATCCCGAAATGTTCAACCTAGAAATGACTATAGTGTTCTAATTAGGAGAAATGAAAATAGAGTAAACAATGTGCATTATTCTAGCTACTATGAGCCTAGACGCATGCATAATCCAAATGTGACATGTCATTATTGTAGACGAATTGGTCATATTGCTCCCGCATGCTTTACTAGACATAGACATGCTACTCAAACATATCATTATAGTATGCATAACCCTCAAGGACCCAAAATGGCATGGGTACCAAAAGAGCATTAATTCGTTTTGCAGGTGTGCTTGAAGGAATCAAGTGTAGTGGATGCTCCAAACACTTGACGAGAGACGAATTCAAAATTCCTTCAATTAAAGCACAAAGAAGGAGGAAGAGACGGAAAAGTCGACTTATGTTTTTTTAAATCGGAAGTATTTTCGAAAAAATTCAAAAGGCAAAATTGTGGAAAAAGCTTCGTAAATTGGAGAATGAGCCAAAAGACCAAAATGAACGGAGGATGTTCAAAATCAGGTAATTGGCAAAGTCGAAGGGAAGGTAAGTACCCTAAACCCTCTTAAGAACATCCTAGGACAAAATTCTTAAGAGTTCATTTTTTTTTACCCGACTACACGAGTTTCAAAGTTATTATTTCATTAATAGATTACTGACTTGAGCGTCGGAGATGTTTAATTCTATTTTGCAGGCATCCCCCAAAAGGTAAGAGGAAAGTATGAATTATCTTGATACAAGAAAAAAATTCGATCATAATCGATTATTTATGCTTACAATCGATTATCAGTATCAATAATCGATTATTTGTTGATTCAATTTTTTTTCCATGAAATCTTGTTAAATGTTTACATTGCCTGATAGAATTAAGTCTCATCATTTCAGCATCCCCCTTCCAAACAATCGATTGTTTGTTCTGCCAATCGATTATTTGCCAAAATTCAAACTCTCTGTGAGTGAAACAATCGATTACTATATATTGACAATCGATTATCTGTTTTAAACTTATGTTACCGTTTTGGCTCCATAATCGATTCCTGACAGGTCATAAATATGAAAAACAATCGATTACCAAGTTTGACAATCGACTATCTTTTTCAAATTTTCTTACCGTTCTGGCGTGTAATCGATGTGTCAGATCATTTTCATTAATGACAATCGATTATTCCATTCAAACAATCGATTGTTGAACGGTCAGTGAATTTATTTTTTACCGTTTCAGACTTCAAATCTCTTCAAATCATTTCCAATAAATGTAAGATTCATTCCTTCTCTATATATAGGCTGCACATATGCTCTTGTATACTCACTCAAGCCTCCCTAGCATCAAATTCTCTTGTTTTCTTTGAAAAATCCTAGCACATCCTTTCAAAAAAAAAAAAAAAATGTCAAGCCGCAACTCAAAACGTGCTCGTTCCAAACAAGGTGCTTCTTCTTCTCGCCATCCATATCAAGATGGATCGGTTCTATTCTTTGAATCCAATGAAGAGCTCACCCGTTTCTTAACCAAATTTGAGAAACGCCTTATTCTCCCTCCTCGCTTTTCAACAAACGCTCTTGTTGCACCATTCATTCCAGCCGCAAATATGCTAAGAGAGTGCAACCTTTTCAATTTCCTACTCCTTACTCACCCCTACTACAACATTTCTTTGGTTGAAGCTTTTTACTCCAACCTTCACAAAGATGATGAGGGTGAACTTGTTACCAATGTTAACGGCATTCCCATTCTAATTTCTGAAGATAACCTCCACCTCATTGCCGGCATTCCTCATGATGGTGAAGACATCTACCAGTACATAAATGATGCCGGGGTCATGATTGATGAAGCTAATCTCTTCCGCCAAGCCGGAGTAGCCTATGATGAGTCCTCTTCCCGTCGTCCCACCATAAAGGGTATGGACCCGAATTATCGTTTCATTCTCTATTTCATCACTCGTGTTCTCAAACCCCGTAAACTCAATCACACCACCATTTCCCAAGAGGATGCCAAATTTCTTCATGCCATTGTCACCGGTGTTAAAATAAATTGGTGCAAGCTTATTCTATCTCATATGTTCAATGCCACCAGAGATGACATACCTCTCCCTATGCCCTCTTAATAATGAAATTTCTTGAAGCTTCCGGAGTCAATATTGCTAATGGTCCTCTCAAAAAGAGCACCAAAATCTGGGAAATTTCGGAGTCTTCCTTTCATCATGATGGTGATCATGCTCCCGCTCCTCCTCAAAATCGACAAGCCCGTCGTGCTCATCCTCCCCAGGAGCCTACCCTCCGGACCATTTCTGACCAAATTACTCAACTAACCCGTGAGGTCCATGGTTACTTTGATCACGTGCATTATGCCTATGCTCAGATGGTGCCATATCAAGCGCCTACCAATGATGATGAAGGGGATGGGGGTGATGAATGATGAAATTGTTGTTGTTATGAGATATTGTTGTTTTTGGTCTGTTTGTTCTTGATTGGTTAGTTATGTTTGGTTTCACCCTTGTAATGTTATCTTAATTTTCCAATAAATAAACTTGTGTTTATTTCACATTTTTTTCATATTCTTCCCTTGTGTAAATTTTTGCTAATGGCAAAAGGGGGAAGAAACGGGATATCAAGAAGTATGCTATATCACTCTCAACTTCATTCATGCTTAAAGTGAGGGGGAACATGAATTGAGGGGGAACATCAAAATGCATACTTTACTCTTGTCTTGGATTATCAAAATAATTATTGCATATATCCCGCTTATGTTTGCCATTATCAAAAAGGGGGAAATTGTTGGAAACACGTTTCAAATGCAATATACTAAACGTGTGTTCTTTTGTAGGTTTTGATGAATGTCAAACAAAGCAATAAGCGATATATAGCAGTGCTCAAGGACAAGCACAAAATGGATGCATTACAAGAAGCTCAAGACAAAGTTTAGAAATGTTATAATTGAGTCAATATTAATTGTGATCTTGATTCCTCAATCTTGGCTCATAACATGGCTTCTCTACTAAAATTATTTTTCCAAAATCATGCATATCTAACTTAAGTGTCAAATGATTTTAAACTATGCATATTTATATTTGTTAAAATGTTTTTCAAACATGCCTCAAAAATCTGGGCTAAGATAATCGATTATGTACTTATGATAATCGAGTATCTCTAAGTCAAGACTGCATGACAATCGATTGTGAATTAATGATAATCGATTGTGAGTAAGTCAGTTAACATCAGGTTTTTGCAAACTGCATAACAATCGATTGTGTACTTTTGATAATCGATTGTTAACTGAGGCAAAGTTTTCAAAACTCAGAAAAATCGATTATGAACTAATGGTAATCGATTAGAATGAGAAAAATGTCTCCCAGTGTTTTTAAATAAATTAATAATCGATTGTGGCTTTTGATAATCGATTATATATGAGACAGAAAGTTTTGAAATTAATTAATAATCGATTGTGGCTTTTGATAATCGATTATATATGAGACAGTAAGTTTTGAAATTAATTTATAATCGATTGTTCTATTTGATAATCGATTATTGGAACTAACCGTTGTCATACATTTTCAAATTACCTTCAGGTAATCGATTGTTGATATTTAACAATCGATGTTTTGCGTAAAATCTGGAAAAGATTTTCTGAACGTTGTTAAAATAATCGATTGTTGATTTCCTGATAATCGATGTTTTATGCCAAAAATTGGAAAGGATTTTTTAACGTTATAAATAATCGATTATTGATTTGAAGTAATCGATTGTTGACGTAAAATCTGGGATTGAATTTTTGATCTGATAGGCAAACAATCGATTGTTTAGTCTTGACAATCGATTGTCACTGAGTAATTTCAGCAATCCTTAATTGGCAATTAGACAACGGTAAGACTGAGTTTTTCACCTATAAATACAGGCTTAACTCAGTGTTTTCACAACAACAACATATACAATTTAAGTATTTTCATTGCTAAAAGCTTTCTTACATTGATCATCATTTTCATTCATCCATAAAGCTTTTTGAAGAGCCATTCTATTGAGCTAAGTTGTTGTGATCTTGAGCGTACTATTTCTACTCATATCTACTCATTGAGGAGTACTTTGTAAAGTGAGTTTGTTTTGTGTTTGTAAGAGAATTGCGATTCTCGTTTGTTGAGGAACTTGTGATTCCTCAGTTGAAGTCTTTGGGATTGTTATCCCCGAGCAGTTGAAGTCTTTGGGATTGTTATCCCCGAGCAATTGAAGTCTTTGGGATTGTTATCCCCGAGCAGTTGAAGTCTTTGGGATTGTTATCCCCGAGCAATTGAAGTCTTTGGGATTGGTATCCCCGAGCAATTGAAGTCTTTGGGATTGTGATCCCCGAGCACCTAGGTGAGGCTTGTGTCCTCAGCTGTAACGGTTTGTTAAGCACCCGTAAGCTTGACAAGTTTAGTGGAAATCTCGAGAGAGTCTCTCGGGGACTGGACTAACCACGTTTGTGGCCAACCAGGATACATCATTGTGTAAGTTTATTTAACTGCACTTGTTTTAATTTCTGCAAAGTTTTTAAATTCCGCACTAAAACGCTTAATATTTTTAAAACGCTATTCACCCCCCCCCCTCTAGCGTAAAGCGTTATTTCCAACAACATCCCCCCCCCCCCGGACACATATCTCGAAATTTGATAAAAATTATTAAACTAGAAAGCACATTCACTCACGAGTCTATCCGTACCAATTTTATCAAAATCCAACGTCATTTAGTCACTCAAACCCCCCAAATTACTTTCTCCAAAATCTCAAGCTCTAATCCTTATTTCACTTCAAAACTCCTACAGATTAGGTGGGAAATCAACAGGAGAACACCATAGCTAATTATAATAGAGCTCAAGATCAGTGAAAACCCGTGAATCCACTTAAAAAATCACCCCAAAAGCTCCAAGGTCCGACTTGAACATGGTGGAAATGAGTAAAATTTTGTGAAGTCTTCTATTTATACATTCTACCCAGCGATATTGCACCTACGATCCAAATGTCGCTTTTGAAGTGCCGCACCTGCAAAAAATCAATTGCATGCGCGGAACCCACTTAAAATCCTGACCTCGCTCGTGTGGCCTCAAGACCGTACATGTGCTTACAGAGGTACGAAATTCATCATGCTTTTGCGGTCCCGCCTCAAACCTGCACCCTTAGGTCTACTTATACAATCTCTGCAGGTGCGGAAATACCATCGCACATGCACCCTCTGCCCAGCTCAACCTTGGCCACTTCTGCGGCTTTTTCTCTGCTTCTGCGGCTCACATCTATGGTTCCCATTTCGCAGGTGCTGTTATGACAGCTGGGTTCCAACTTCAGCAACTCCTGCAATTTAAAAACTTGTTCCGTTAATCACCTGAAATAAACCCGAGGCCTTCGGGACCTCAACCGAACATACTAATATATCCCATAACAACATACAAACTTAGTCGAGCCTTTGATTTACCTAAAGCAACATCAAAACACTAAGCGTATGTTTAGTATGACGGAAAATATTTTTCGAAAAATATTTTCCAATTTTTTAATGTTTGGTTGCCTTAAATATTTTGGAAAATATTTTCATTATCAATTCATTTTCCTCCAATTGGAGGAAAATATTTTCCTTATTAAGAGAAAGAAAAATATTTTCCAAAGCTCCTTCTCAACCTTCCCCACCCTGACCAAGCCACCCTACCCCACTCCAAAACATTTTTTTTTCAAAGTTCAGTTTTCCGTTACCACCCAACCTACTACCCCTTCTCCCTCCCCCCCACCAAAATTCCTTTTTATTTGCAATTTCAAATTTCTGTTTTTTTAATTTTCTGCACCACCCACCCCTCCCCCTCCCCCCTCCAAAAAAAATTACTTTTTTATTTGTAATTCAAATTTTTATTTTTTTTGTTTTACTGCCCCTCTCCAAGCCCAACCCCCTCCCCCCCGGAAAATAATAAATTTAAATATATTTTTTAGTTTTAATTTTATTATTTATCGACTTAAAGACTCAAAATTTTACAAGTTCTAAAATTATAAGTTCGGAGGTATATGTGATTAGAAATTTACAGGTTTGAAAGTCTGCCATTTTGAAAGTTTAACGGTTTGAAAGTTTATGAAATTTGTGGGTCCGGAGGTTGTTAGATTGAAAGTTTATGGATTCATGTTTATTATATTTAAATTATTTATGAACACTCTTGAGAAGTTATTTTCCTTAATTTGTGTACCTAATGAATAAGATTACTACTTGTTTTCTAATAAAATATTTTCTTGGAAAATATTTTCCATAGAAAATATTTTCCGTTATATCAAGCACACCCTAAACTACAGTCGGATTCAAACCTAATAACTTCTAAACTTTTGAATTCCACAAACGACGGCAAAACCTACTAAACCACATCCGAATGACCTCAAATGTTTCACACAAGTTGGAATGACACCACAAACCTACTCCAACTTCCAGAACTCCAATCCGACCCTAATATCAAATTTTCCATTGCCAACCAAAATTGCCAAAATTCAAACTTTCACCAATTCAATCCCAATTCTACCACGGGCCTCAAAATCACATTCTAAGTGCGCTCCTAAGTCCAAAATTACCTAACAGATGTAACAGAACCATAAAAATTCAAATCCGAGGTCATTTACACATAAGTCAATATCTGGTCAACTTTTCCATCTTAAACTTTTTCCTAAGAGATTAAGTGTCTTACTTCACTCTAGACCCAGACCAACTAACCCGGTAAGTCCATAATACAGCTGAAGAACACAAAAGAAGCAGAAAATAGGGGAACTGGGCTATAACTCTCGAAATGACCGGTCGGGTTGTTACATCCTGCCCCTCTTAAACAAATTTTTGTCCTCGAACGGGTCTATTAACATACCTAATGTCTCAAATAGGTGGGGATATTTGCTCCGGATCTCCCGCTCGGTCTCCCAAATAGCCTCATCTACGGGCCGACCTCTCCACTGTATTTTCACTAATGTTATATCCTTTGACCTCAACTTTCCACATGATGCACCAAAACAGCTACATGTTCCACACCATAAGTCAAATCACCATCCAAATGAACTGTGCTGAAATCCAATATATGAGATATTTATGATATACTTCCGAAGCATAGAAACATGAAATACTAGATGGACACTCAATAAACAGGGTGGAAAAGCAAGCTCATAACACACCTCCCCAATCCTCCGAAGCACCTCAAAAGACCGAATGAATCGAGGAATCAACTTACCGTTCATCCACAATATCATAACACCCTTCATGGGTGAAATATTCAGTAGAACCTTCTCCCTAACCATATAAGACACATCACGGACCTTTCTGTAAGCATAACACTTTTGGCGTGACTGTGTTGTGTGAAGCTGCTCCTCAATCACTTTCACCTTGTCCAAACCATCATAAACCAACTCTGTACCCAAAAGCCTAGCCTCACCCAGATCGAACCAACCCATTGGTAATCTACACCGCCTCCTATATAAGGCCTCTTACGGAGACATTTGAATACTCGACTGATAACTGTTATTGTAAGCAAACTCCTCGAGTGGCAGAAACTGGTCCCATGAACCCCCAAAATCATTGACACAAAAACGTAGCGTGTCCTCTAATATCTGAATAGTGTGCTCGGACTATCTTCCTGTCTAAGGTGAAATGATGTGCTCAACTCAACCTGAGTGCCCAACTCTTACTGCACGACCCTCCAAAACTACGATGTACATTTGTGCCTCTCTCTGAAATGATAGAAATTGGTGCTCCATGAAGGTAAACAATCTCTTTGATGAATATCTCAGCCAATCGCTCTGAAGAATAGGTAGTACACACAGGAATGAAGTGTGCGGACTTGGTCAGCCAATCCAAAATCACCCAAATTGCATCGAACTTCCTTGAAGTTCATGGGATCCCAACTACAAAATCTATGGTTATCAGCTCCCACTTCCACTCTAGAATCTCTATCTGTTGAAGCAAGCCTCCCATCTTCTTATGCTCATATTTCACCGTAAGTTGAGACACCAAGCTACAAACCCAACAATATCTTTATTCAATGTTCTCCACTAATAGGTGTTGTCTCAAATCCGGATACATCTTCATGGCACCCAGATAGATGGAATACTATGAACTATGGGTCTCCTCTAGAATTAACTTCGTAGCCCGTTTACATTGGACACACATATCCATCCCTACATCCTCAATACCCCATCATGACAAATAGTCACATATCTGGCATCATCATCAAAACCTTGTCCTTGAGACAAGCAAAATGAGGATCAACATACTGGCGCTCTCTGATACGATCAAATAAGGAAGACAGAGAAACCACACAAACTAGGACCCGATTGGGCTACAAAATAGCCTATCTCACAAACCAATTGGCCAAGGCCTGAACATCAACTGCAAGAGGTCTCTCCCAAACAAGAAGGAATACAAGACTACCCATACTCACTTCCTTCTTAGTCAAGCCATCGGCCACTAGATTTGCCTTTCCCGGATGGTACAAAATAGTAATATCATATTCCTTTAGCAGCTCCAACCATCTCTGCTTCTTCAAATTGGGATCCTCCTGTTTAAAAAAATGTTGGAGATTATAATGATCAGTAAACACCGCACAAGACACATCATAGAGATAATGGCTCCAAATCTTCAACGCGTGAACAATGGTAGCCAACTCCAAATCCAGAACATGGTAGTTCTTCTCATGGGGATTCAACTGATGCAAAGAGTAAGCAATCACTCTATCCTCTTACATCAAAACACACCCAATATTGATCTGAGAAACATCACAATATATGGCATAAGAGCCTGAGGCTGATGGCAGAGCTAATACTGGAGTTGTGGTCAGGGCAGTCTTGATCTTGTAAAAGCTCGCCTCATACTTATCCAACAACCTGAAAGAAGCATCCTTTTTGGATCAATCTGGTCAAGGATGATGCAATAGACGATAAACCTTGAACGAACCGGCAGTGGTAATTCGCCAAACTAAGAAAGCTATGAATTCTATAGCCGAGGATGGTCAGGTCCAACATTGGACCGCCTCTATCTTCTTTAGATCCACCTGAATACCCTTACTGGACACCACGTGCCCGAAGAACTCTACTGAGTGAGCCAAACTCACACTTGGAGAACATAGCTTAAAGTTTCTCCTCCCTCAACTGCTCCAACACAATACGGAAATGATGTGCATGATCCTCCTAGCTATGAGAGTATACTAGGATATCATCAATGAATACAATAACAAATGAGTCGATATAAGGCTAGAACACACTATTCACCAAAATGAATGAACGTTGTTGGGGCATTGGTCAGCCAAAAGACATCACAAGAAACTCATAGTTACCAAATCAGGTCCTGAAAGTTGTCTTAAGAATGTCTGAGTCCCTAATATTCAACTGATGATATCTTCACCTCAAATCAATCTTGGAGAACACCCTCACTCTCTAAAGCCATTCAATTAAATCATCAATATGAGGTAAGGTATACTTGTTCTTGATTGTGATTTTGTTCAACTGCCTGTAATCAATGCACATTCTCATGGTGTCGTCCTTCATCTTCGCAAATAGAACTGGTGCATCCCAAGGTGACACACTAGGCCGAATAAAATCCTTATCAATGAGTTCCTGAAGCTATTCCTTCAATTCCTATAAATCTATCGGTGCCATACAATACGGTGGAATAGAAATGGGCTAAGTGTCTAGTACTAAGTCAAAACCAAAGTCAATATCCTTGTCCAGCGGCATGCCAGGCATGTCTGCAAGAAATACATCCGAAAAGTTCCTCACCACAAGAATTAAATCAGTAATAGGAGTTTATACACTAACATCCCTCACAAAAGCAAAATAAGAAAGACAACCCTTCCTAACCATCCATTTGGCCTTCAAGAATGAAATCACTCTACTGGGAACATAATCCAACGAACGTAGCCACTCAATCTGTGGCACTCCCGGCATAGCCAACGTCACCATCTTAGCTTGAAAATCCAGAATAGCATGACACAGAAACAACCAATTCATGACTAATATTACATCAAAGTCAACCATACTAAGCTGCAATATATCCACTCTAGTCTAGTCCCCCAATAGTGACTACGCATGACTGATATACACGGTCCACAATAATAGTATCGCTCACTGGTGTAGATATATAAATAAATGAAACAAGAGTCTTGCAAGTTGTATCCAAATAATGAGCAAAATATGATGACACATATAAAAAAAGTGGAACCATGATCAAATAATACAGAGGCATCCATGTGGAAAACTAAGATAATACATGTGATCACAGTATCTGAAGCTATAGCATCTCGTCTAGCAGGGAGTGCACAAAAATGGGTCTGACCTCCACCTGATCAGCCTCCCCTTCTAGGACGACCCCTAGCTGACCAACCTCCACCCCGAGCTGGTTGGACGGGTGGTAAAGTAATTGGTGCTGAAGCCAAAGGGTTACTCCTCGGTTTGTATGAACCTCCCATAAAATGGGGACGGAACCTGTTAATATGGCCCAAATATCCACACTAAAATCAACCCCTAGAGGCCACTAGCAATGGCGACTAAAGGGAGCCCCGAGAACCGGGATACCCGCTAGAAGGACCAAGCATATATGAACCTTAGTTGATGGCACATGAGACAAACTCTTAGCTGTAAGGGCACTAAGAGATGAGTGGACCTGCTAAGAACTATGAGAACCATAGCCAGATGATGAGCCACAAATAACTGGACGAGCCATCTGAGCATGCCTGAAGGGACGGCCCCTGTCGTAGTGAAACTGACCTCCAGAAGGAATACCACCAAAACTACCGGATCAACGAGGCCTCTTGGCCTCTCTCTCCCTCTCTCTCTCTCTCTCTCTCTCTCTCTCTAAACTGACCTCCAGAAGGAATACCACCAAAACTACCGGATCAACGAGGCCTCTTGGCCTCTCTCTCTCTCTCTCTCTCTCTCTCTCTCTACTCGCTCTTGGCGGCGAACTGACTCTATATTCCGAGAAATGCCAATAACCTACTCAAAAGAAGCACCAGACACCATCTCTCTCGTCAGAAAAATCAACAGCTGATATCCGAGGTGATCAATGAACCTCATGATCCTCTCCCTATATGCGGGAACCAACCAGATAGCATGACAGTCCAATACGAAGAATCCCATCTTGTGCTGCATCACAGTCGTATCATCCTTACGCAACTACTCAAACTACCTGTGCAACTCCTCTCTGCGGGACTGCGGCACATGCTTCAATAGGAAGAGAATTGAGAATTCTTACTATGTAAGCGGTTGCACCAACTAGCCTACGCCTCTCATAAGCCTTCACAAAGTGAAGGACACCCCACTGGTCTCCCAAATACCTATTGTACGGAGAATCCTCTAACACTTATCCAAGAAACCATAGGCATTATCGCCTCTAAACCGTTGAGAATTGGAGAATGAAGTCAACCAATCCTCTCCAATCTACATTGTTCATCATCAAGCATGGCAGGAACCACATAGTCCTGAGCACCTACAATCAGCTGGGCTGGTGGTACCTCCGATGCCTAAAGTCCCTGCACCACCTACTCGATGTGCAGGCGGCGGGTGTCTGAGTACGTCCCCTGGTCTTGGAAGTGGCCGTTGTAGTAAAAATAGAGACCGCTTAAGCAATACTATTTCACACGGTCAGATCTGAGCTAAGGTCTCTTGAAGATCGAGAATCACAAAGGGCACCGTTGGTGCCTGAGTTGGTCCTGCTAGTGCATCCATAATTACGACATGATCCTATAATAGAGCAACTTGTGGATTTACAGGTGCTACCCCAGCTGTTGTGTAGGCTACACCCCTGGCCCTACCACGTCATCTACCGCGACCTCGGCCTCTTGCGGACCCAACTAGTGGTACTAGTGATTGTCTATCCTGACCAGTAGCACGTGTCTTCACTATTTGTGAGAGAACAGAACAACAGAATTTTAGTTATCAGTATCAAAATATTCGCATGATAAGAATTCAAGAATGTGAAATGTCCTAAGGGTTCTGCAGCGTCTCAAAGATAAGTACAGACGTCTCTGTACCAATCTGCAAGACTCTACTAAACCTGTTCATAACTTATGAGACCTATGTAACCTAGGCTCTGATACCAACTTGTCACGATCCAAAACTCAACCCATCATGATTGAGCCTATCGTAGAACTAGGCCAGCCTCAACTAAACAATCAACATAACAATAGTAAGTCTGAGAACATTTAACGTAAGCTTTTAACATTTAAAGAAAATATTTGAACATAAGCAATTCCAAGATAAGATAAAATCCAGCTCAAAACTAGGGTGTCACTGAGACATGAGCGTGTAAAGGAAAACATAGTCTATTACAACGTCTAAGGAAACAAACTGAAATACATATAGAGATAGAGGTGGAGAGTCAAGGCTTGGGAACGCCGTGCAGATACCTTGGTAGTCTCCTAATTATGAAGCCTCGATCAGCGACTGCCATCAGGACCAAAAGTTCCTGGATCTGCACACAAGGTGTAGGGGTTAACGTGAGTAGACCAACTTAGTAAGTAACGAGTCAAAACTATGGATTGATAGGTAGTGACGAACTCAACCTCAAAACATAATAGAAACAATATACGTAAACGTAGGCATGCTTTCAGTTAAATAAATACCTCAAAGTAATAAGGTAAATACCAGTTTGAACAATTTAAGATATATACTGTACTACCACTACATGCCAATGTACCTAGTGTATGAAATACACAATATACTCCCACTCTCAAGTTCTCAACCACTCGGTACTGAATATGTCCATACTTCCTAGGGAAATTTATTCTGGAACATATATAACACTGACTATACGTCACCCAGGTCCAAGGAAAAAGGTAAGTCCAACCTTGTGAAGAAATCCATCTCCATGTATATATAAATACTCCGCCACTTTGTAATATATATGGCCATATGGCCCAGGGAAATCCATTAAAGAATAAAGTCATCACAAACTATAAGTCACCTAGTACCGAGGAAAAAATGTAATCCAATCCTGTGGAGAAATCCATCTCCTGATATTAATATTTCGGACAAATCCGTGTCCAAGGAAATCCATCCCTCAATAATATCATTTGTGCCCACTGGGGGTATGCAGATTCTGGAGGCGCTCCTACGGTTCAAGCTTTATCATAATCAATATAATTGCAGCAGCGTGCAGCCCGACCCCAGAACTATAATTAGGGTCTCAGTCTCGCCCATCATCACTCTCAAGACTTACCCACGGGCTCACAGTGTCATGGAAACTAGCCCGAAAATAATGATATGCCATGCCAATAATAACAAGAGAGACTGAGATATGATATGAAATGCATGAATATGACTTAGTATCAAATAACATTGACATAATAGTAAGAAACGACTACTAGGGGTCCTAACAGTATTGGCATGAAGCCCTAACATGATCTCTAGCATGTTTTGGAGCTCAATTACTTTATCACATAATAAAAACACGGATATTAACAAGAAGAAGTCATTAAGCGGTGCCATAGAATGAACCAGGTCATGATTATCATGCTGCATGCCCACACTCCCATCACTTGGCATGTACATCACCTTATTATTAACCACATAACATGTAGCTCAGGGTTTCAAACGCTCAAAGCCAAGTTTGAAAGTAACATTTACCTCAAACCCAGCAAAAATCCTACTTCGCAATGCCCTTGCCTCTCGACTCAAGCTCTGAACGTCCAGAATATAGCCACAAGCAATACAATGCAATCAATATAGGATAAAAAGGCAATTTCACAAGAAAGATACCAAATTATAGGCCAATCCCGAAAATCACTCAAACCCGGCCCCCCAGGCCCATATCTCAACATCCGACAAAAATTAAAAAACTAGAATGCACGTTCACTCATAAGTTTATCCATACTAATTTCATCAAAATCCGACGTCATTTGTCCCTCAAATCCTCAAATTACTCTCTTCAAAATCCCATGAACCCCTTATTTCATTTCAAAAATTCTACTAATTAGGTGGGAAAAGACCATAGCTAATGATAATAGAGCTCAAGCAACTTACCTCGGTGAAAACCCTTGAATCCCCTTCAAATATCACCTAGAAGCTCCAAGGTCTAGCTTGAAAATGGTGGAAATGAGAAAAAATTCGCGAAGTATTCTATTTATACATTCTCCCCAGCGATACTGCACCAACATTGCAAATGTCGCTTCTACAATGTCGTACCTCTGTAGACTCACTGTGCGGAACCCACTTAAAATCCTGACCTCGCTCCTGAAGCCTCAAGACTGCATCTGTGCTTACACAAGAGCGGAATTCATCATGCTTCTGCTGTCCCGCCTTGCACCTGTGCCCTTGGGTCCGCTTCTGTGACCTTCAGAGGTGCGAGAATTCCATCAAAAATGTGCCCTCTGCCTGACTCAACCTTGGCTGCCTCTAGGGCTCCTTCTCCACTTCTACAGGCTCGCACTTGCGGTTCCCACTTCGTATTTACGGTTATGACAGTTGGGTTCCAACTTCAGCAACTCCTCCAATTTCCTAACTTGTTCTGTTAATCATCGTAAATCAACCCGATGCCCTCGAGACCTCAATCGAACATACCAATATATCCCATAACATCATACAAACTTAGTCGAAACTTTGAATTACCCAAAATAATATCAAAATACTAAATTACACTCGATTGTAGCCTAAGAACTGCTAAATTTTTTAGTTTCACAAAAAAAATGTTGAAAGCTGCTAATCCACATCCGAATAAACTTAAATTTTTCACACAAGTCGAAAATGACATCACTTACTTTAACTTCTAAAAATCCAACTCGACTCTGATATCAAAAATTTCACGGCCAAGCAAAATTGCCAAAATTCCAACTTTCATCAATTCTATCCTATTTATACCACGGGCCTCCAAATCACATTCCAAAATAACGTAATGGAGCTGACGAAACCATCAAAATTCAAATTTGAGGTCGTTTATACATAAATCAACTTGCGGTCAACTTTTTCATCCTAAACTTTTTCCTAAGAGACTAAGTGTCTCAATTCACTCCAATACCACTCTGGATCCCAACCAACTAACCCAGTAAGTAAAAAATAAAGCTGAACAACACAAAAAAGTAGGAAATATGGAACAGGACTATAACTCTCGAACAATCGCCAAGTTGTTACAGAGAAATTTTAGAAGATTGTGTTAGTTACAAATTTATCTTACCCCTCTTGTTATACTCTTATCTGGTTGTTACATACCATATTGATTTATTGGATCACTAGTAAGTGTAAATGTCGACCCGTTATCACTACTTCTTCAAAGTTAGGCTACATACTTACTGGGTATACAATTATTTACGTACTCATAGTGTACTTCTGCACTAAATGTGCATGATCTGATGGATTCATTTGATGACTATTTTGGCGTGTAGGCACAACTGTTGAGAAGACTTCATGTGAGCTGCATCTCAGACTATGCATTGCAGTCCACAGAGTCTCCATCATACTATTTATTTTATCCTGTCTTCTTTATTTTCTAGACAGATATTGTATTATTATTGTACTCCTTAGTAAATACTCATGAACTTGTTACACCGAATTTTGGGGGTATACTAGTTGATGCTTACGGTTCTATATATTATCCTCGCCTTTCATTTCTCTTATAATTTACCAATTTTGTACCTTATCCTAGATTTAAAAATGTTAATTTTCTTTCTTATTAAAATTCATTATTTCATAAGTAACAAAATGAGTAGTTAAATTTATCAATCACCGTTGGCTTGCCTCGCAGCAGTGTTAGGAGTCATCACGACCTATAGTGAATTTTGAATCGTGACAATAATCTTCCTCCTTGGAAATCTTTTAAGGATCCATTTATGTTAATTCCATTGCTCATTCCTAGTCCTCAAGCACCGGGAAAGAATATGAATGTTTATTTGCATCCCTCTGTTGATTAATTGAATGAGTTATAGAGTGGAAGTGTAGATACATTTGATGCATCAATTAGAGAGTCCTTCAAGATGCATGTTGCTGTAATGTGCGCTATAAATAATATTCCAAATTATGGTAAGATCGTAAGTTCCTCCGTATCCAAGATGTCTATAATTGTTACATAGAAGATTTTGTATAAGTTTTAATAGAATACTATTTGTAAATAAGTCTAATGTTGCTTAGGAATATAAACCTTGAACATATATTATTTCTTATTGATTAGATGATTTATCTGGATAGATTACTAAGGGATACATGGCATGTCTTACTTGCAATAAAGATTCACCTTCAAACAAGATAAGAAGTAAAATATGTTACATGAATCATCGTCAGTATCTTGAATCTAAGCTTACATAGAGGTGAAGCAAAAAACTTAATGATAAGATAGAAAAAATATTGAAACCAGAAGTGCTCTCAAGAGATGAGGTCTTACAACAATTGGATTCTTTCAGTACTTATAGACCAGTAAAACACCCAAATAATAAGAAAAATAAACGTCTTCCTGAAGAGTTGAATTGGGTGAGGAGAAGAATTTTATTTGAGTTGCCATATTGAAAGAGCTTGAAGTTGCGGCACAATTTAGATATCATGCACGTAGAAAAGAACATTTGTGACAATAGTTTGGGGACATTACTAAATATAGAAGAGAAAACTAAGGGCACATATAAAGCAAAACAAGTTTGTAAAGATTTGAGCATAAGAAAAGAACTATGGTTACAGAATAATGATTCTAGTTATACAATGACAGCCACTTATTATAATATGTAAAAAAGAAAGAAAAAGAAATTTTGTAAATTTCAAAATCCATTAAATTTTTGATGAATATGCAAATATCTCACGACATTTAAGTGTGGAGGATGATGATAAGATAACTAGACTCAAAAGTCATGATCATCATGTTTTGTTACGACGACTGCCGCCTATTGCTATTTGTGGATTTGTAAATAAAGATGTCTCTTCAGCATCGATTGAGTTAGTGATTTCTTTCAAGGGTTATGTTGCAAGACTTTGAGAAGAGATGACTTTAAACAATGATAAAAGGATATAATATTAACATTATATAAGCTTGAGATGATCTTTCCACCTGCTTTTTTTATGTTATGGTAGAATTTATCACGAGAGGCTATGTATGGAGGACCAACACAATGTCATTGGATGTGTAAAATTGAAAAACTTTTGTGCAAGCTTAAGATTTATGTGCAAAACAAGGCACGATCAGAAGGTTCTATTACAGAAGGCTATCTTATTAGTGAATGTTTGACAATTTGCTCCCTGTATCTTTCTGGCATTGAGATTAAATTTAATCTTAAAGATCAAAATGATGATGGATCTAGTAACAAAGGTGAACTTGTTCCGTACATCTTCTCAAAGAGTATTAGACCATTTGGAGATGAAAACTATGATACCATACCAAAGCAAATTTTAGATATAGCTTGATGGTATGTGTTGAATAATTGCAAAGAAGCCGATCTTTTTTCCGTAAGTCATTTTTCTCTTTATTTTTCTGTTTTAAATGATTTATAACTGATTTATTTTGCATACAGAAGTATAACAAAGAGTTGATGAAGCAAGATGTTGCAAATATATAAGAGAAACATATAGAACAATTTCCCTTATGGTTCAAAAGGAAATGTGACTTTGTAAGATAAGAATCATCTTAATGTGTTTAAATTCTAATTTGTTTTCTTGTTTACTAATTAAAAGTAATTACTTTTTCATTATAGATTATGCAATTATAAAATAAGAGAAAGTCAGTGTCTACCAATCAGTTATATCGTTTGGCAACAGGACCTGATGTGCGTGGAAGAACATATACTGTGTATATTGTAAATGGTGTTAGGTATCATATTTCAAGATTTGATGAACTATGTAAATGTCAAAATTGCGATCTAGTTGTTGAAGGCTATCATGAAAATGAGATGATTGATTTTTATGGTGTTATAACTGACATGATTGAGTTAGAGTATTTTAACAACAATCGAATTCTGCTATTTAAATGCATTTGGTTTGATCTTCGCAAGATAATATGGATGCAGAAAGATAAAAATGTTACGAGCATTAATGTTAATAGATTTTGGTATGAATATGATTCTTTCATATTAGCTACTCAAGCAAAGCAAGTATTATATATTGATGATCTAAAATTGGGAGAAAATTGACAGGGTGTCCTAAAATTTTAAGATAGACACTTATATGATGTGCCTGAGATGCAAAATTCAAAAGCAAAAATGGCGAATTGTAAGTTACAAATAATAAAGTGTATCAAGATGTGTGAGTTAAAAGTAATTCAATTGTCAATGATATGAATAATATGTTGAGTTAACTACATAGAGATGATGTTGAATTGATTACCCTAGATGCAAATATAATTGAATTGGAGGTTGAGGCAGAACATGAAATTGGTTATGATGAAGAAGATTCTAACTAACAGGATGACACAATGGTTGAGTATATCAGTGATTATGAGAAGAATAAGGGGAATGAAAGTAATAATAGTAGACGATTAAGCCGATAGCACATATGTTGATGACGATATTAGTTTTACGATGTAACCTCATAATAGTAAGGTTAATAATCTGTTACGGGATGTGCATCTATTTTTTTAATATGTTGGCCATGGAGCGAATGGGAGGTTTTAAATAATTAGGCCGTTTATAGAAATAAATTATTGAGCTTTGTCGTGCATGTGTGCTTAATTTTCTTGGCAGAGTAGACTTAAGGTGTGTTGAGCTTTATGTAAAATAAAATATCTTCTCACTTGACTTGACAGTCGTGTGCTGATGGTGTGTCGTTTTATTGGCAACTCGGAGATATATCTTCTACAAATTTACAAGTTGCTTAGATTCACGCTTGCCGCCATGTCATTCAGCTTCTCTTTAAGCCATCACAAGGAGCAAATGTATTTCGCACTAATCTGATTTGGTGAGAATCCTACTTTTTAGTGAAAAGTCTACAGATACTACAACTTTTTTTCCCTTTTTTTTTTTTTTTTGGTTTTCTTTTCTCCTCGTTCTGTATTATACGTTTGATCTTATAACTATCAAGGTGTGTTTTTATCAGTAGTAGATAAGAGAGTAATTATTCATACTTATATTTTACTAGGTTGTAATTCATTAGATATAACCCTTATTAGAAAGAATCTCAGCAAAATTCTGAAAAATAACAACACCAACAACAACTACTGAGTATAGTCCCACAGAATGGGGTCTGGGGAGGGTAATATATAGACGAGCCTTACCCCTACCCGAAATGGCAGAGAGGCTGTTTCCAATCGACCCTCGGCTCAGAGAAAGAAAGGAAAAACAAAAACAAAAACAAAAGAGCATTAGTAAGTCCAGCAGAAATAGCGTAAATAATTATCTAAACATAAGAACCATAAATAAAATAGCATGCAATAATATCATACAGTAACTACCATGAATAATTACCATAAGGGAGACACAATCCAAAACACAAATCATCTATGGATAGCCCTGCCAAGCCTCACCCAACCCCGGGTGAGTAGGACGAAAAACTCTAGGGCTCCCTATCCTACAACCCTTATACTAGACCTCCAGATTTTCCTATCAAGGGCCGTCTCCTCAGAAACCCGCATTGTAGCCATGTCATGCCTAATCACCTATCCCCAATACCTCTTTGGTCTCCCTCTGCCTCGCCGAACGCCGACCATCGCCAGCCGTTCACAACTCCTCACCGAGGCAACAGGACTTCTCCTCTACACATGCTCGAACCACCTCAGCCTTGCTTCTCGCATCTTCTCATCCACCGGGACCACCCCCACCTTCTCTCGAATAACTTCATTCTTAAAATTCTGAAAAACATGTTACTATATTTATGTTAAATCACTTATTTGTGTGTTATATGTAAAGATATTTATTTCTGAGATTCTTTTGGTGAATAGTATGGCCTGTCACATGAAAAGTCATTGTTAGGGAAAAAGAAAAAGAAGCAATAGTTTTGGTTTGAGTGACATTTGCATAAAGGAGATGGAAGAAGCTATGTTGCCAAATGCGACAACAATATTAAAATTCTTGTTCTCTATCTTATTTTACTAGAATACAGGTTAGAAGTAGGTATATGAGTCTTGTTAGCTCTAACTAGATATTGTAAACTCCTTCTAGTCAGATGCCTTTTGTTGTCATATATATGATAAAGCATTTGCAGACTTGTTAAGAGTCTCGATGGTTATAGCAACTTAATTTGTAACTTTTTTTTATTTAGGATATCATGCTATTTTTTGGCATTTTATTTATTTTATCACATGATGTGTCAGCAGTGTAGTCTAGTATTTCAGAGTAAATTGAATTGGTGTTGTGCATGTTTATTGATGGATATAACTCCAATTTTGGTTGTATTTTGATATATGTGTTTTGGGCGACTCAGGTTAGTTAGCCTGACAAGCATTCATGTGACGATAGACTTATTAATTGTGATTAGTGACCTAACGAAGTATGCTATTTATTTTTATTTATAATAAAATGATGAGCTAAGATATAAGGTTAAATTGGCAAATAAAGGAGGATCATTTATCGGACTAACCTTCTAATCTCAAGAAATTGTGAAGTGGAAGCTAAACTTTTGTAGCAACAAGTGATCGTGTTCCTTGGTTGGTCCGGATCTATTAAATTTTAGTTTGGCCTTTTGATTTTCAATTTTTTAAAATTAGAAATGGCAATTGAATCAAAATGAGTATGACTTTAATGTGATTTGTTTTTCAATTTTGCAGGTCATATATAATTTTACAAAATCGGATTCAAGATTCTCGAACTTGATAATTTTTCAATATGGGTACTCTAGTCATAAGGTTAATTAGCCCTAAACTAATTTTATGTATCATGTATGAACAAAAGTATGTCTGTTAGTGTTTAACTATGAATCTTTTTCGTCTTTAATAAGTGTACTGTTCAAATATAAATTTTAAGCGGTAGCCACTTAAAATTATATTTTTCATGACAAAATTTTTATTGTGACTAAATTATAAGTTAAACAGAGACAACTAAATAATTGTCACTAATTGTTTGCACTATGAGTAACAAAAACTAAGGCCATAATCAAATGTAAACTTTGGTAGCTAACGTATACAATGTTTAACTACAAATTTTAATTTGTCACTATTTTAATACCATATTTTTTGTGACGAAACTTTTTCGTCCCCAAAGTTTTATCAACTTTAAGACAAATTTTGATTTGCCACAAATTGGGTACATTATTTGTGATATTATAATGTCAGTGATAATATAAAATTCATGGCTAATGTTACTTACTCAGTAATTGCACCAACTTATTTTTTTTTGGGGAGATTTTGGTGGACAAAACATTTACTACAAAATTTTATGTTTCGTCACTAAAAATACATAGCTTATGTACTTAAATACGAAACATAATTTTTGTTATGAAAAGTGACGAATTTTGTATCGTGACTAAAAGCTTTGTAGCTAAATCACATTTGTTGTAGTGATTATCTTTGTTATTGAATATTTTAATACAATGCTTTGAGTCTTTGACTCTTCTCATATTAGTGTTACTTTTTTTGAAAAATATATTATATATTAGTAATCTTGCTAGGATTACAGAAATATTTGGAGCATAAGTTACATATTTCGTGTAATGAAGACTTTACCAAGAAAAAAAAACAAAAAACCGGAAAAACCTAGAAAATCTGAGAAAAGTCGAGATTGAAAAACTCGATTTTGTTGGTTTGGATTATAGATTTAAAAACCCGACACTATTAATTTGGTTTGATAATTGAAAATTCCTAACACGAGCTATGTCCCTAAGCATATGTGGTGAAATTCCATAACTATAAATCATTTCCAGGGATTCGAGAAAAGAAAATGCACAGTATTACCAATGCAACTATTACCCATTTTCATCTAACTGATTAGTACGCCAATTTGGGAGGTTGAAGAGGTTAAAACCACACAGGAAAATAAAGAAAATTCATTTGTACTTATACATCTATGATAGGCAACACAAGATGCCCGAAGGAAATAAATTTCTTGTATATGAGTTCAGTTCAAGCATCAAGAGAAACCATCTGGCTAAGAAATGGATTCGTAGTAGTGAACTCAGAACCATATATGTCAAATGAAATTGAGAACACTGTATCATGTAGAGGCAAAAATGATTGGATCATTATTCTGCATTCTTTCAAGGATTCTATTCTAAACACAAAACAGAAAAGTTCATGTATGGATACATTGCAAGACTATTTTGTTGACTCCCTTCTGACAGTCAATACTTGAAAAACATTGTGCAATGCTGGAGAATCTCCACACAAAGTGAAGCTTATTAAGTCATACTTCTATACCACAGAACCACCCACTACTTAGAAAATAGAATGACATTGACCTCATATCCATTCAGAGCATCCTATCAGAGCATATTCTTCGATTTGAGATTGATTTCCTACGCATATGGAACTGGAATTCTCTGTGTTTCTGGGCCAGCTGCCATATCGTCCCAAAGTAAATCCGAGAGTGCCATTGTCAATTCTCCAACTTCCCCTGTCACAATAAACAATGTTATTCTTCTCTACTATGCTTGCAAGTTGCAAATTATCGATATTCATCCAACTTTAATACAAATGGGTCAGACATAAACTAGAAGAGCACGCCAACATTTCCAGCTTCCATTTAGTATATTGCATATTAAGCATTTATCATAGCAACCTTGTTGTAAACTGGTTGAGTGGACTTACCATTTCCAATAGGTTTTTCATCCCACATAATGATCGGTAACAAAGGAAGTGTGCTTCCAACATACATCATTTCAGCAGCCTTTTTGGCATCTTCTACCGTAATGTCAGTAGTTTTGACACTTTTCAAACGTCCCTGCTCAACCAACTTGGGTGCAAGTTGAAGAAGCCTCATAGCAGTGCAGCCACTTAAGATCTTATCAAAGCTAGGCAAAATCAGCTCCTTCTCAGAAGTTATGAAAGCAACATTCACATTTGGACCCTCAGCGATATAACCTTCTTCGTCAACCCAAATAGAAGCGAATGCTCCCTTATCCTCGGCTTCCATTTTGGAGAGGACATTCGGCAAGTAGTTCACATTTTTCATAGTGGAAAAACGAGGTGATTTCATGGGGATTGCTGAAGTTATCACTTTTACCCCTTCTTTGCATTGTGAGAAATCCTCGTCAATCACCACAGCGTAGAATGCAGATGTTGGGCATCCAGCTGGGGAGAGTAAGAAATCCCCAGGCCCTGCGCTCAACCAATATCTCAGAGTGCCTTTCCTCATCTTTGATGCTGCAGCAAGTTGAATTAGAATGCTTTTAAGTTCTGAAAATGTAAATGGAGACATGACTCTGGCTTTCGATGCTGATCTAAGGAAGCGGTTAAGATGGACATCTAGTTCGTAGAGATATCTGCATTAGAAAACCGAAGTTTGAATAAACCACAGAATTATAGCTTTGTATCTTAACTCCATTAGAGCATCTGTTAGTAAATCTAAGAATACATGATGTTTTAACTTCCATTTTATTGCTACTTAATAATCTATGTAATTTATCTTTCTGTTTTTGTTTTTTGGGGTGGGGTGGGGGGAGTGGGGGGTGGGGGAAGTGCAGTGTACATCAGAATTATTGGAAAATGAAGCATGCTATTCCCGGAGTCCAACATAAAGTTGATAATTTCAGATATATATTGACAAACTTTAACAACATTGTTTTCAGGAACTAGACTAGACTCATACCCGTCCAAAATAATAGCGGTGTCAAAGACACCATGTCCTCGATGAACCATGTGATCATCCATTGGGATAACCATCATTGCTGGATCAAGAATGATTCCGCCAAATATGCTAGAATACATTGCCGGATAAGGTTGCTGCTTCACTGAATTCCATTTCTTGTGCAACTTTTCAAGTAACTGTTCCAACAAAAACATCTAACAACAGTCAAGACATTAAGAATGTGGGCGACTGTTAGCATTAACAATGACTAATAGACGGAAAATTGCACATGCAGGAAATTTCTTTGATTCGTTTTCTTTTGCTTTAGATCATTAACTTTTGACAATTAGACATGATTTATCCATAGTTTATATTTGAGAAAAAAGAGCACCCGTAAAAAGATACCTAGAATCGAGTTCGCTGGACTTCATCATCTTATCTCACCTGCTGCATTACTTTGATTTTCTCAAAATACTGAAACTCCTTTCTTTTTGGGCGCATCCCTCTTACCCTTCTCCATTAAAATACTAAAAGTACTATATCAAGAAATATTATACTCCCTCTATTTCAGTTTATGTGAACCTATTTCCTTTTTGGTCTGTTCCAAAAAGAATGACCCATTTCTAAATTTGGTAACAATTAAGCTTTAACTTACAAAACTATCCTTAATGAGAAGCTTTTATAACCAACAAATACGCTGGGACTCTTTATGACTTGTTTAGGACCACAAATTCTAAGTCTTCATACGGAAGGATTAATAGCTATGAGCTAAAACTTAAGGTCAAGCTATGAGCAAAAATTGAATAATATCCACAAATTAAATGCTCGCTAGTAGCAGAGGAACTACTAGCAATTGAAACACAATCTTATTTTGGAGCACAAAGTAATTATACTGGAGTTTACCGTAAGAACTAGCAACTCAAGGAGGGTCCCTCCAAGAAATTTATTTCCCTTCCCTCTAGTCACATGTTTTATTTTTTTTGGAATCTCACGGAAACTCGTAGCCGCTACACAGCCTCTTCCTTTCGGGGTGAGCACTCTAGTCACATGTTATATCATGAAACTATTATCTATCAACTCATTCAATATCTTATAATTACTAATATTCTTTTTACTTCCTATTATCATAAATTTTCCAATATCTATGGGATTCCAGAACAAATAACTCTTTGGAAAATACAAAATTGCCAAAAAAAAAAAAAGAAGAAGAAGAAGAAGCCAATCACGAAATAGAAGCCAATCACGAAAAAAGAAGAAGCTAATCAAGCTAAAGATAAAAAGGGATTTCACAATTTCACCTCGTCAGAGGACGAGAACACATGAACTTTGAAATCTTCCACATTCTTAGTCTCTGTTGCTATAGCTGCTTCTCGGGAAAACCCATATCACAAACACCAAACAGCAAGTTATGTTTGAAAATCATCAAAACTTGTTAGAGAAAATCCAACATAATTAGATAGAGAGTACCTGATGTTTGATCAAAAGAAGAGTTGGAGGCAGCCATAGCGCAAAAGATTGAAACTTCACAAAGGAATCGGAGATGGGTATTGAACTTAAGGTGTAAGAGGAAGTTTTATAGTAGCAGAAAATAAATGAAATATGAGACAAAAGCAGTCCTTTTGGTCCCATTAAACTAGTGTAAAGAACAGAAATGAATCAAATTTTGTCTTATAGTTCGTAGTTAAGACGGGAGCTGCCGTCCAGCAATTCTATTTTACTATTTCATCATGAATTTCGCCCCAAAATTGGATTTCAGAGTGTCTTTTCTGCTTTGTATAGAACAACTCTCTCCCACCAACAATGAACAATGATGCAGTTCGCTTTGGGCTTACAGAGGATAGGAAATGAGCGTCCAGTAGATGTTACAAGAAATTAAGAGAAAAATAATAAAGGGATGCCGATATTACCGTCAATGTGTTATAAACTAAAGCAAAAGACAAGAACAATAGAACAAGAACAATAGCAATAGAAAGAAGAGTAGAGAGAGTTCTTCTTATTGAGTTGAGAGGGGTGAATTACAATGGTAGAGAGCACCTCTATTTATAGGGAGGAGAAAGATCTTGCTACCAATAATAGGACTCTAAAATCTCTCTAATTAAGTACATTAAAGACATTCACCTTAAATAGAAGTGCAAGAATCTTCTATTTCATAACACTCCCCCTTGAATGTCTATCCAATGATGTGCCTCGTTAAAACCTTAAAACAAAACCCAATGGGAAAAATTAAAGTAAGGAAAGAGTACACATGTTTGAATATGCGCCTATTGGTTGCCTCGTTAAAAACCTTGCAAGGAAAACCCAGTGGGAAAAAACCTTGTAAGGGAAAAAGAGTGCAACGCGCATTGACTCCCCCTAATGAGTACATCAATTTATATCCTTGAGCATTTGCATTCCAATCTTGTGCATCATCTTCAAAACGATCTTTGGTAGAGATTTGACAAATCAACCATATTGACTTGAATAAATATTCCGTACCTTGAAATCATCATTCTTGATAGATATGAACATCTTCATATATTGTCGTGGAATAACTCTTCAATATCTCCATAGATGCATTCTCAATGCCATCATGCTTATAGTTATAGCAAGATACATATGTACACAAATTGTACTTAGGATGTGGTACTTCAGGACCAAGAATTGCATATGCTTCAAGCAACTTAAATCTTTCAAGTTAAGTCATGTAAGTCGCATAATAGACTTTAGCTGCATATCAATCTTTCATTAGTGATACTAAACAAATAAGATATCGAAAACTGACTATACATACCTTTGACTTTTATCTTTCAAGCATTTGAACTATAGGTTCAAACCTACATGTCTTTCATATGGAATCAATTCTTCTTGAATTGTATCTCTTCCATTTAGTTACTTTCTTTGGGTCAGCAAATGCGTATAGCATGCTTTGCAATATGTTGCAATTGCATTTCCTTTTATGAACTACAGGTTCATATCATGATATTCGGGGATATACATATACAAATGAAAATTCATCCCATGTAACACTTTCTCAAATGTTTATCATGTCTCCCCCTCATGTTAGTAAAGCTAACATGTTTCCTCAACTTTGGGAAATCATCTTTGTGCATTATGTCAATATACACAGCACCTTAGTAATAAGATGAAATTATTTGGTTCCTGACCTTGAACCACTTGTGAGGGGAGAATATACTCTCGTATACAACTTATATCAAACTGATATATATAACTTCGTTCTCATAAGGAACAGTTTAGCTATTAAGTGGAAGCACTCAATAATTATCTTGCTAAACCAACTTTGATATAAACCAACTTATCAAGATAAACTGTCTTGAGTAGAGAATCTGGAAACTATGCTCGAAGTTAGATTACTGAGCGATTTACCTCGCAAGCACTGCCAGGCTGCGGGTTAATAACAATGGCGCATGTAACCATATCATAGATGCATCATATGTGGTATACATGGCAGGTGAATGGGCCCATATTCACCTTTGATATTTCCAGAATCAAGGGGCTTCAACCCGAACTCTTTAGTTGGTCAGTTCATTACTGATAACAAGAACTTCTAGTTCTTTGATATTCACCTATGTGAATTTGCACATCATACTTCAAATGAGATGGCTAACACGAATATCAACTGAGTAAATTATCAATATTGGTAAATTTCAAATTTACACCATGACATGTGCACTTATCAATAAACTTCGGGTTTATTATGACATGGGTTTTATACCAATAGATATCCACTTTATTGTGGCATTCTTTCGTTTGTGTAGTACAAACTGGAGAACAAAGCGGGTAGCTTTTCATATACAAATTACCCCGCTACAAGTTGTAGTAATAGGAGAATCAAAGCCTTCCTTTATTTATAGTCTCAATATCATCAATCGCCTTCGCGTGTACTTTTGGAAACTGGATAAGTTTCTTTGAGACTTACTACAGCACAATACTCAATTGTGTTTCTCCAACATAGTAATAATTGGCTCTTCGAGAGCTCTCAATTAATTTTGTACTACCACAGACTGAGGTTCGAGATCCTCACATTCTTGCATTCCGTATTTTCAAGAGTCTCAGGCTCAATAGATTCTTCGTGAATCTCGGAATTAATCAAATCATGAGCGTCCTCATGTGATTCTTTCATAGTGTCATTTAGATCGTTCTTTTTCCTCTTTCTAGGATTTCGATCTTTGGAACCTAATGGTCTGCCACGCTTCTGGCGTGCATTTGACTCATTGGATATGACACTAGATATTTGTCCAATAGGGACTTCAATACGGATCGGAACTTTTTTCCGCGTGAATGTGTCATTTCGTTATCCTCTTCAAGTCCGTAAATGCGTCAGGCATTTGATTTGCTATTCTTTGCAAATGGATAATCTTTTGTACCTCTTTCTTTCAAATAGAGGTATGTGGATCAAGATGAGATAATGATGCATTTTTCCACAAAATTTCCCGTTTGGTTTCACCAACTTCTCCCCCTAATTTTGGGAAAAGTGTCTCATCCAATTGACAGTCTGCAAATAGTGCAGTGAACAAATCTCCTGTCAATGTTTCGAGGTAGCGAATAATGGAGGACGCGTCAAACTCAACATATATTCCTAACCTCCTTTGCAAACCCATTTTGGTGCGGGATGGCGGTGCTACAGGCACATATACTGCGCATCCAAAGCTTCTTAAATGGGATATATTGGGTTCATGACCCAAAACCAATTGCAATGGGGAATATTTGTGTCAATTCGTCAGTCAGAGACGAACTAGCATTGCTGCATGCAACATGGCGTGACCCCAAAACGAAGTGGGCAGCCGACGAACTAGCATTGCTTCATGCAAAATGGCGTGAACCCAAGTCGAAGCGGGCAGCCGATAAACTAGCATTGTTGCATTCAAAATGGCGTGAACCCAAACCGAAATGGGCAGCCTCGTTTTCATGAAGAATTCAAGATTATTCTCATCTATTGTCTCAATATGATATCCAATTTGAATGATATCTTTAAAACTCAACAAGTTCCTTTTAGACTTGGAGGAGAACACTTTGATTGATATCATTAAAACTCAACAAGTCCTTCTTAGACTTGGAGGAGAACATTGCATTCTCTATGATTAACGTCATGCCTTTGGGCAGAGTTACAATTGCTCTTCCGGAGCCTTCAATCAATTTTACTACTTCCATAGATTGTAGTAATGTTTGCCTTACACAATTACTCTTCTTTTCTTTGAGTATTGTATGTGTAGTACATGAATCAACTAGGCAAATACTTTTACAATTGGACGTTGGTCCAAGTTCGCTTTGTGAGATATCCATATTTGCTATCCCATAGTTTAACATACAAAAGAAATACACGAACATAGGAATAAACAAGTTCAATTCTTTTGTGTCACATAATATCTTCAAAATCTGCTACTAACAGTTGGCTAACAAAATCAGATATGTTATCCATAATCAATTCCTTTGCAGTTTGAAAATTTCAGCATTTTTCATAAGACAATCGATTATTAAACACACACAATCGATTGTTGGAACATAGACAATCGATTGTTAAACACACACAATCGATTATTTGTTATTTTTGAAAAACTTCGTAGCATACTGTCTTAAGACAATCGATTGTTAAACATCGACAATCGATTGTGGATGATTTTTGAAAAATTCCAGATTACACTGCCTAACGACAATCGATTGTTAGATATAGACAATCGATTGTGGGTGATTTTTGAAAAATTCCAGACCTCACTGTTTCAAGATAATCGATTGTTAGACAAAGACAATCGATTGTTGGCTATTTTTGAAAAATTCCAGAACACACTGTTTCAAGACAATCGATTGTTAGCCAAAGACAATCGATTGTTGATCAATTGTTTTTCAACTTTAATGCAAAAATAGTTGATAATCGACTAGTTTTTCAGGCTAGTCGATTACCCCCACTGGAAAATAAAAGTTTTATTGATATTTGAGCATATTGAAGATATTCTAAAGAACTACTGCTAACATTGCATCATGAACTAGCTAATACGAGCTAATACTAATGACTATTAGATTATTCACTAACTAATACAAATAAGTAGAACAAAATCAAATAACTCCATCTTCTTTCATCATGGTCCCATCGCCGATTAGGTGGTCTATTTTCCCCTCGGGTTGCTCAAAGAAGTCTGCCACATCCAGGTGGGTGATGTCCTCATTGTCGTCATAGACAAAGTTTGTTTCAGGGCCTTTTCTCTTTCGAGATGCTTGATAAAGGTCAACCAAGTGTCTTGGTATACGGCAAATCTTTGACCAGTGCCCTTTCCCACCGCAACGATAACATATAGTTTCTGAACTATTTGCCTTAGGATCTTCGGGATCCCGTTTCTGCTTTCGGTGGTTATCTCTCTTTGGGGGGGTGACGGACTTCTTTGGAATTTCTTCCTTGTCCACGTCCTTGGCTTTGACCCCGTTTATGACCGTGATCATGGTCCCTTTTATGTTTGGCATAATGCGAGTGTACCATATCTGCTTCAGGCAGTGGTGTAGACCCAGTTGGTCTATTTTCGTGATTTCTCATGAGCAGATCATTATTTCGCTCAGCCACTAGTAAGAGAGAAATCAGTTCAGAGTACTTCGTAAAGCCTTTCTCTCGGTACTGTTGCTGCAGTACCATATTGGAGGCATGAAACGTTGTAAACGTTTTCTCAAGCATATCGTAATCGGAGATGTTATCTCCACATAGCTTCAGTTTAGAAGTAATTCTGAACATAGCAGAATTATATTCAGAAACGGACTTAAAGTCCTGTAGCCTCAGATGGGCCCAATCATATCGTGCTTGTGGCAGAGTGACCAACTTCAGGTTGTCATATCTCTCCTTTAAGCTGTTCCACAAAACGAGTGGATCCTTGACGGTGAGATATTCAATCTTCAAACCTTCGTCAAGGTGGTGGCGCAAGAAAATCAAGGCCTTCGCACAATCTTGGGTGGATGCTTTTGCTTTATCTTTGAGGGTGTCTCCGAGACCCATAGCATCTAGGTGGATTTCAGCATCCAACACCCATGTCATATAGTTCTTGCCCGAAATTTCAAGGGCAACGAACTTTCTTTTCATAATGTCAGACATACTCGAAAATTAAATTAGGAAGAGGGAAAATACCTTAGATTTTCGAGAATGGTACTTGAGACGGTAGAGTCTCGTGCTGATAACGTGTTATAAACTAAAGCAAAAGACAAGAACAATAGAACAAGAACAATAGCAATAGAGAGAAGAGTAGAGAGAGTTCTTCTTATTGAGTTGAGAGGGGTGAATTACAATGGTAGAGAGCACCTCTATTTATAGGGAGGAGAAAGATCTTGCTACCAATAATAGGACTCTAAAATCTCTCTAATTAAGTACATTAAAGACATTCACCTTAAATAGAAGTGTAAGAATCTTCTATTTCATAACACAATGTTTAATATTTAATATAATTATATTTAGCATATATAATTATTAAATGATATAACTACATTTAATATACTAGATTGAAATTCGAAAAAAAAAAAGAACATATAATATACTGTAAAAATTATAGATAAATTCTAGAAAAATTATAGAAAAATTGAAGACTGTTATTTATTTATTTTTTTTTGCTTTGTATTTTTGTGTTAAAATTTTTTATGTGAGTTTGTTATTCCACTTCGTCTGTTTTGGAGCTAACTTGTAAAGATGTGAAGATGTTTTTTAAGTTATATATATTGATATATTTTTAAATTCAAGAAGTATAGTTGAATTGTATTTAAAGATGCGTGAATTTGTAGAATATGTTGAATATGAGAAATGAGCCAAATAAGACTCATAATGGCCTGTTTTCTACATTTAATCTACAGTAAAGTTATATATCATTTGAAAAATTAATATGAAAATATAAGTTTCAATGTTTCTACAAAATACCTACAAATTAGGTACATTAAATTTTAATATCACAGTTCTCATTCAATTGTAGCATAATTTGAATTTTCAACGTAATTGCATTTTTTGCATAAGATTTATAGAAGTTTTAGTCATTTTTTATTTGTGAAAACAGAAAACAAAACATCTACTATCAGAAAACAAATCATCTACAATTTATCTACAAAATATTTACAAATTGGGTATATTGAATTTTAATATCACAACTCCTATTTAATTGTAGCATAATTGGAATTTTTGACATAATTGCATTTTTTTCAGAAGATTTGTAGAAGTTTTAGTCGTTTTTTATTTGTAAAAACAGAAAATAAAGCATCTACATACAAGTAATATATAATTTATCTATAAAATATCTACAAATTGGGTATATATTTGGACTCGACATGCTTCCCCTGGTATGTATGTTTCACATTTTTATACATATTTTTTCCAAACAGTACTAAATGATCCACTTAATACAATTTTATACAATATTATTCAGCTTTCATACAATAGATAAATGAATAAAAGAAAAATAAATAAACAACAATCTATAATTTTTCTACAATTTATCTATGATTTTTGATGTCATGTCTTCTTCGAGTTTTAATCTGTAATTCAGCCAAAACCAAGTCTAATATTCACCAAACCCCTTAAAATAGAGATTTAAACTCCAAACCTTATTTCCAATTATTTGCAACAACACACAATTCAAACAAATAATGATTTTTGAAAACCCAAATTTCAATTCAAAGCTTTTTAATGGTTGTCAATGGTGGAATTGCTACTCTCTTTTACTTTACTTTGTAGTACTCAAATTTGGACATAATTGTATCTGATGTAGAAGAATTGTGGAAGATTTAATCGTTTTTGATTTGTGAAATCAGAAAAAAAGTTTGAAACACAGTGTATTGAAAAAGCAGAGATACTAAATTTGAAACGAAACTGACGAAGAAGATTAATGTGTGTGATTTGCGTTGTGGAAGATCTTGAAGAATATTTAATTCCTCTTTTTTACTGCACCTAAATAAATAGTCATAAAGCTACAATAATTCCTTATTTAAATGCATTGTATCTATTATGTAAAAATACTATTAGCATAAATAGTAATATGTAAACTATGAATATATTTCGTAATATAGTTTCATATATGGTATATATACAAAAAATTCCTAAAAATAAATAGGACTAATCTTTCTTTTATTTACTATTTTTTGGTACGTACAAATATATATATCAAGCCATGTAGTATATAATTTTACAAAATAATATTAATAACTTTTATAAAAGTTTGGAATAAATAACCCTACATGAAAGAATAAAGCACAAGCTTCCGTGAATATTTCATGTGGATCATCATATGATAACTTGATGGTTGAGTTCAAGATAATTGGATATAACATGAAGTTACAAAAATAAGCAATTAAAATTTAATTAGATACAAGTAATTTGCTTATTTTCATTTTATAAGATATAAATATTTAATAAAGTGTATTTCTGCTAATACTTTTTTAAAGAGATCTTCCTGTTATATGCTTCAATTTCATTTGTTTCGATTGCTCTATTAAGACCAAGACTCTTGTTATTAATATAAATATCTCTTATGAAAGTGCAAGTAATGTTAGCCATATAAAAATACATATTGCGGCAATCCGAGGATTGATTCTAATACTTTTGGCTGTCATTTGACTGAACCAAAGGTTTTAGATTAGACAAAACAAAAATAGTATAATAGTATTAACATAGGATTAGATTATGTATTTTCTATAATGATTATTGTTTGAAACTGACAACATACTGAAGTAATTTTAAAAACTTTAACATCTTGCGCTACTACTACTACTATTATTATTATTATTATTATTATTATTATTATTATTATTATTATTATTATTATTATTATTATTATTTATGTTGTTGTTGTTGTTGTTGTTATTGTTGTTGTTATTGTTGTTATTGTTGTAATTGTTATTGTTGTTGTTAAAACAATTTTAATTAGTAAAGAGCAAAAATATTACTAATCGTGTCACCAAGTAGTCCAAACAACCAATTAAAAGAGTGCAAAATAAACTTACATTATTGGATACAATGTTTAATCTATAAGGAAAATATAATATTTATCAAAATAAATGTTTGTTTCCAAACAATAACACAAACTTTAGAGCAAACAATTAACTTAAACCAACAACATAATATGTGAATGTGACGACGCAGTGGCTAAGCAGAAGCTTATTGAAGAAAAACATAAATTTGTAATTAAAAAATAGCCATAGTTTTAAATGTAATAAAAATTTAGTCATTTTTTTTATATAAAGATAAAATCTAAACAAAAAAACACCCTTAAAAATAAGTTCAGTATAATATGCTCAAGTTCAAATTTTTTACTTATGAGAATCAGCAAAATATGTGGATTTCATAATGTGTTAGAGTTCCAACATAATATGCTCGAAGTTTACACGCAGGAACTCAATAATCTAAAATATTATGTCGAAACTTTCTGTGTACTGGAGTTCTAACATAATATGTTGGAACTTTCTGTGTATTTGATTCTAACATCATATGCTAGAAGTTTATATGCAAGAGCTTCATAATGAAGCATATTACGCTGAAACTTTTTGGTTTTCAGTAAAATAATAGTTGTTTTTCAATGATTTTGCCAACATTAGCTATTTCTTAATTATCAATCCGAAACTGACTAGCCCATGCTATTTTTGCTTATTGTTGTTTGATGATGTATTCATAAAAGTAAACGTATGAGAAAATAATTAGGCGCAATTACTTCCCTTGTCCCCATTTATGTGGTATGTTTAGTTTGGCATGGAGTTTAAGAAGAAAAAAAATGAAGCGTAGTCTAAAGTGAATTATAGATATTTATGGTGCCGCATAACATTTTGTTAAGGGTAAAATAGTAAGTTTGAAGTTAAATTATTTTTAAATAAGAAAGTATATATTTTTTTTTGAAACAGACTAAAAAAAAAGTATAACAGATAATATAGGACAAAGAAAGTAATATTTCGTAGAAAAACTTTCTAAGGCTAATTAATAGAACAATTAATTGAAATATTTTATTTGGTAATCAGTTCCAATTATATTATTTTGAGATTTTTTTTTTGACAGATCTTCTTTCTACTCTTTTGATGTCAAAAGTATTAATTTAGTATCTGTAGCAAATATTGAAAAATAATAATGACACCTTTCGATTTTACATCAACTATACAAAAATCTTTTTTTAGAGTTTGCAACTTGAATTTTTGTTACATGCTTATACTTTAGTTTGAAAAGACTTGGTGATGAAAAAGTTAAAATCTAAATTACAATGTCACAAATACGAATAAGATATCGAAACACACACGCAAATACTTGTTAATTGAATCCGACAAAGATAACATATAGATTGAAGAATCATGTTAAAACTCACAATGTTATAATGGGAGTTGCTTGATATGAATAAACAAGAAGAGCAGGTGCCAGTAAAACTCTAACGATCAAACACAAGGGGGGGAAAAAAGCAACGAATAAGACTGACTATTGCAGTAAAGAAATAGCGTAATATAAAGAGCAAGGCTTGTTACTTTATTTTTGGTATTAGCAAGAAGATGTTGGAGTATGTCTTAAAACTTGTTTGGAGAACTTCTGAAGATGGCTTCCTATAGAAAGGGTCTTTTAACGTTATACGGTTGGAATAGAGGAACATGTAAATTGTTGGGCGGCGCCTTTCTCAGATCTCTTCGAAAGGCGATGTAAGGCTAAACAACTGATGTTAGTCCAGTTACTGTCTGCCAACTGAGGTCCCCTCCGTACGCTAGACTAGATTGTCAGTGTCGTACGGAAAAATTAATCTCAAGAACAATTGAGAGGACGGAAATGAGAATTGAGAATGAAAGAAAGATTGATTGCATTAATGAAAGCTATTATAGAAAAGTAAGGCGGTGTCGAGGGGGAGAGACACAAGTACATAGAATTGTTGCTTGCTAGAAAATTTTGATTGCTTGATCCCCCTAATAATACTTAAAAAAATAATCTAAAACTACAAGACTAGACTTGAATATGCTGGAGAAACATAATGGAAATACATGAAATAAAACTACTCTATTTACAATGAACATGACTTAGTTTTTCTATGAGGCAGCAACAGGCCCGTTGTAAGCAGCATTGTCTTCGGCATCACGGTCTGCGCGCGCGGCATTGTCTGCGCGCGCGGCACTATTGGAATCTGAATATGGCTTGCCGCTGGCGAGGGATATCGGCGGGGCGACAGAGGCACATGCGCGCTTGTCACTTGGCGCGGCCAAGATCACGAGGTCGTCCGTGGTGGTAGGTATTGGGAGGCTTGCCAGGACGCCACGGGGCGCGCCCAAGGGGTCATGGGGCATGGCTAGAAAGCTGCACATGACATTCTCCCCCACCTGAGTTGGCGACGTCCTCGGCGCCTTACTTGCAAAATAATCTTCAATGAGGCTCTTATAGGCTTTGAGGTTTGTTCCTCTCTCCCAAGTATTCTATTCTGCATCACAGCCCTGCCATTTTACCAAGAACTCTTGGTGATCTTTCCTTGACATGAATCATTCTATCGTCAAGGATAGCTTCAACACCCTTTTCCCAGTTGAATTGGGACCTCAAATATTGGGTATTCTAAGCTGGATCCATGAAGGATCCTCCGGGTCTTCCCGAAAAGGTTTCAGGAGATTGACATGGAAGACAGGATGAATTTTCTATCAAGCTGGGGTTCCACCCGGTATGCAAATTTCCTAATCCGCCTTTTAGTGGACAAGGGTCCAATGAATTTCTTTAATAGGCGAGGGTCATGGACCCCCGCAAATAAGTACCACTTTGGGATTTTGACCATCACTTTGTCTTCTACTTGATATTCAACAAAGCGACGATTCTAATCAGCATGTCTCTTCATCCGCTTTTGAGCTTTGACAAGATAGCTCCGCACTATCTCCAGATTCCGCTTCCACTCTTTTGAGAAGCTAGCAGCTCGGGGAGACTTAGCCATGTTTAGTGCATTCACAGCGTGTAAGAGTAGCGGTTGTTGTCCGGTAACAATTTCAAAGGCACTTTTGTTCGTACTAGAGCTCCTTTGTGAATTGAAATACAGTTGAGCAACATCCAGAAGCTTCACCTAATTCTTTTGCGATCCGGTTACAAAGTGACGGAGATATTCCTCCAACATACCATTGAACCGCTCCGTCTGTCCATCAGATTGAGGATGAAAACTTGAGCTGTGACACAATTTTGAACCCAGGCACTTAAAGAGTTGGGTCCAAAAGTTGCTAGTGAAGCGTGAGTCGCGATCATTAACAATGTCTTTGGGCAGGCTCCAAAATTTGACGACATGAGAGAAGAAGAGTCGAGCTGTATCTTCTGCTTATATATATTGTGGGGCTACAATAAAGGTGGCATACTTGGAAAATTTGTCCACCAAAACCAGGATAGTTGTGAGATCTCCGACCTTGGGCAATCCGGTGATGAAAACTAGGGAAACTCTTTCTCAAGGTCTTTTTGGGATAGCTAGTAGTTCCAAGAGTCCCGCTTGTGTCAAACGGTCCGACTTGTCCTTCTGGCATACTAGACAAGTCTTCACATACTGAGCGACATCATCGGCCATTTGAGTCCAATAAAAGGCACTGCGAAGTAACGCCATAGTGCATTCTTCACCGGGATGGACGGCCCACAGAGTCTCATGACATTCCGCTAGAAGAATCCTCCGCAGATCCCCTCTTTTCGGAACATAAAGTCAGTTTCCTTTTATTTATAGAAAACCATCTTCCATGTAGAACTCGCGAGTCTTGCCTTGTCCTGCCAAATAAACCAAATATTGAGCAGCAGGATCCTTGGTGAGTAGATCATGTATCTGGTCCTTGATGTAGGTGGCTACTTCGCTCCCCCTTAGGGTGGCGAGTAGGCACACCGATGCTAGATCAGCTCTCCCAACTGAGTGCATCGGCAACATGATTGGTCTTTCCACTGCGATACTCCAGTTGAAGTGGAATTCGTCTTGGATTTCCTGCCACCTGGCCTGTCGGCCATTCAACTCTGGTCGGGTCATGAAATGGCTAACTGTTATTTTGTTTGTCTTGACCACAGACGGGGTTCCCAACAGATAGTGCCTCCAACGGCGGCAAGCAGTGTATGACGACCAATAATTCTTTCTCATGGGTGGCATAGTGCCGCTCTGCATCCTTCAGCTTCCGAGTCTCCTAGGCTACAAGGTGCCTTTCTTGTAGCAAGACTCCGCCAAGGGCATAGTCAGATGTATCCGTTTGTACCTCGAACGGCTTGGCCAGATCAGGGAGAGCCAAGACGGGGCTACTAGACATAGCCGTTTTAATGCTCTGAAGGCCTCCGCTCTCCGTGGTCCCTAATCCCAAGGTGTGACCTTCTTGAGAAGTTCTGTCAATGGAAAGGGCATAGTTCTACACAAACCGCCGGTAGAAGTTGCACAGGCCAAGGAATGCTCTCAGGGTTTGGACATCCTTAGGCGACGGCCAATCTGTGATGGACTGAATCTACTGTTAGTCCATCTTGATGCATCCTTCCTCGAAAACATGTCCGAGAAAGTCAACTGGCTTCTGAGTAAAGGAGCATTTGGATAGCTTCGCATATAGTTCATGCTCCCACAAATGAGCTAGGACCTTCCGCAAATGCACTAGATGTTTTTCCAATGTTTGGCTATATACCACAATGTCATCCAAGTAGACCACCACGAAATCGTCAATGTATTCTCAGAAGACTTGGTTCATCAGAGTGCAAAATGTAGCTGGAGCATTAGTCAAGCCGAACGTATGACGAGGAATTCATAAGACCCATATCTTGTTATGCAGGTCATTTTGTGTTCATCACCCTTTGCAATCCGAACTTGCCAATAACCTGTCTTGAGGTATATCTTGGTGAACACTGTCGCACGACCCAGTCTATCGAACAAATCTACCATTAAAGTAATAGGATACTTGTTCTTCACGGTGATTTTATTTAGAGCTCGATAATCGACACAGAGTCGTAGGCTGCCATCATTTTTCTTTTGAAATAGAACAGGGAATCCATATGGGGACTTGGAGGGTACAATAATCCCTGTATCTAGCATTTTTGTCAATTGTCTCTGAAGCTCGGTGAGTTTGGGTTATGACATTCTGTAAGGTGCCCGAGCAGATGGCTTCGCGCCCGGCACCAACTCAATTTCATGGTCCACAGTGCGCCTAGACGGGAGCCTCTTTGGCATATCTTGTGGCATTACATCTTTAAACTCTAGTAGTAACTCCTTCACGGGTTTAGGAATGGGACCCGAGGAGCATTCTATATCTTCAATGCAGAAGGTTTCCAGGAACGTAGGTTCATTCCTTTTGACCCCTTCTTCAACTACAAGGCCGAGATGTTCTCAACGGCTATCTTCATGGCCATGCACGGGATAATGCATGGCTTGGTCCTATGCGTTCCTATCATCAGTAGCATGTCTGCAAATGGTAAATGCATTGTGTTGGTTTGTCTTAGGAACTCCGGCCCAACTATTAACTCGAATTCATCTATGATCACCACTCTCATGTTGAATTTGTCTTCATAATGGCCAAGCTTCACCAGTACCTCTTTGGCTATTCCACCCACTGGCTGGGGAAGTGAGTTGATAGCCTTGACATTTTCTCTACCTTTCCTTACAACTAGACCAAGGTGCTTCACCTGAATCTATGCTATGTAGTTGTGGGTAGCACCCGTGTCTATCATAGCCCGAATAGGCTTGCCACACCTTCATCTCAATGAACATTAAGGTCCTCTCTTGCTTAAGAGGAGTCTCCTCATCTGCCTTCCTTTTCCCTTTCTTGGTGACTGGACCTGGGTCCTTCTTCTTATGAATACCAGCACTGGTCTTTGCTAATGCCTGAGAAATGGAGCTAACAATTACATTGAAGGTACCTAGTGGCTCAGTCTAGTCCACATCATCTAAGTCTTCATCAGTTCCATCATCACAAGCCTGATGGGCATTCATCTGTGCATGGGGGCACTCATTGTTACTGCCTAAGGAGGGAGCCTTAGATTTGTTTGAGCTCCAGTCTCCCCCATTTCTGCTATGGCCACCATTACTAAGCTGGACCCTTTTGAATCCCTCTCGAGCAGGCGGTTGAGGCCTATCCTTTCGAGCTTCCATTTGATAGTCCCCAAGGCATTCAATTGCTTAGATTGCCTTGGGCAAGGTATCTACCCTTTGAAAGTGTAGCTCCATACGGGCATAAGGTTTCAACCCTTTCAGGAATGTGAATAGCTTTTCTCTGTTCCCAATGTTGCGTATGCTTAGCATGAGCGTGGAGAATTCCAGCACGTATTCACGCACTGATTTGGCCTGGTGTAGCTCCCGTAACTTTCTCCTTGCATTGTATTAAACATTTTGGGGGAAGAACTATAGGTGTATGGCTGCTTTCAGTTCTGCCCATGTCTCGAGGGTATCTTCATTGGCCTTAATGGATTCATATTTCACCCGCCGCTAGAGTTTAGCATCACCCTGAAGATACATGGCAAAAATTCCTACCTTTTTATCTTCTTCTAGGCCCCCAACAACATCAAAATATTGTTCTACGTCAAAGATGAAGTACTCCACTTCCTTGGAATTCCTAGCTCCACTGTATGGCTTTGGCTTAGGAATTTTTAGTCCTTGTGTTGCAGAAGCGGGGTTCGAAGTGCCCCCGATTTGGTTTTCACCGCCTCGAAGTAGGCCCTAAGCAGCATTGACAACATTGAGCTTATCTATCAAGTCGTCAATAGTTTGTTGCATGGCAGTCACCCTGTCTGCCTATTGTTCCATGTAAGCTAAATCCTCGGCACGCTCATGTTGGAGTCCCTCGAATTTGCCAAATATTTTGGCTTCCTCTATGGCTATCGTTTTTCAGTCTCCCTCGGAGTCGGGACTGATGTTTTCTATGTCAACTTCAGCTTGGATCACCCTACGGTCCAGTTTGTCCAACCTTTGTCCTAGGCTGATTCTTAGTTCAGGCACCGTATCCACGATGGGTCGTAATCCATCAATCGTCTTTTCAAGGGCCACAACGTGATCCCCGAGATTCACCATGGTCAGAAATGGTGGTAATGGCAATGTGTTCCCTCGTGCGATATCGAGCCTAGGATCTGATACCAACTATTGTGCAGCGCCTTCCTGAGATTCCTTAGAAGGGCGGCGTAAGGCTAAGCAACTGATGTCAGTGCAGTTGATGTCTGCCAACTGAGGTCCCCTCCGTACGCTAGACTAGATTGTCAGTACCGCACAGAAAAACCAATTTCAAGAGCAATTGAAATAACATAAATGAGAATTGATAATGAAAGAAAGCTTGATTTCATTAATGAAAGCTATTATGGAAAAACAACGTGGTGTTGGGGGGAGAGGCACCAGTACAGAGAATTGTTTGCTTGCTAAAAAGTTTGATTGCTTGATCCCCTATAATAATACTTAAAAAAGTAATCCAAAACTATAATACTAGACTTGAATACGCTAGAGAAACATAATGGAAGTACATGATATAAAACTACTCTATTTACAATGAAAATGACTTAGTTTTCTATGAGGCAGCAATATGTTCGTTGTTAGTAGTATTGTCTTTGAAATCCGGATTTCCCACCCTAGGGAGTCATGACAAGTTGGTATCAGAGCTCTAGGTTGCATAGGTGTCACAGCTCACAGACAAGCTTAGTAGAGTTTGAGGGATCGGTACGGAGACGTCTATATTTATCCCCGAGAGGCTATATAGTTAGGAAAAGTTTTCACTTATATTCTTCCCTATTGTGCGATCTTTTTCTCTTAATGCTAAACGAAACCTCTACTCTTGTCCTTTTGTGAATGGCGAGGTTATGTACCGCTTCTTCAGCAGAGCAGCAGCATATACCGGTGATAAATCAGCTATGACTTCAGAGGCTTTGTGGAGGATGGATATGTTTTTCCAAGGTCTTCACTACTACTATCAGCGATGCATCTTCTGACGATCCCCAAGATTATCTAGACAGTTGTCATAAGGTTCTCAGGAACATGGGAATCGTGGAGACCAATGCGGTCGATATTGCTACTTTTTGGTTGTCTGGATCCACCAAGACCTGTTGGAGAGAATATTGATTAGCTATACTAGTTATATCATCAGCTTGGCCTTGAGAATGGATCGCGTAGCTATTTATGGAGAAGTTTCTCCCCATCACCCAGAGAGAGAGAGAGAGGCCTATCTGAGGCAGTTTGAGCGTCTCCAGCAAGGTTCTATGACTGCTACTCAGTGCGACTTCAGATTCACTGTCTTGGCTCATCATGCTCCTATTATACTTCCCACTGTGAGAAAGAGTGAAGAGGTTCATTGAGGGAATCGTCCAACCCGCTCAGTTTGCTAGAGATGGAGGTAGCGGTATTAGAGGTGGAGGTAGAGATGCTAGAGGTGGAGGTAAGAGTATTAGAGGTTGATATAGAGATGATAGAGGTGGAGGTAGGAGTATTAGAGGTGGAGATGGAGATTCTATAGGTGGAGGTAGGAGTGTTAGAGGTGGAGGTGCAGGTATTGTTCTGGTTCGTGGTTGATAAGCTTCGGTTTTATTTTGTGCCGTACATGGTCATGCCTAGTGATTCTTTGAGTGCCCCTGTTTATTTGTCTACGCCGGTAAGCCATTCTATTGTCGTGAATTGTGCCCATTATTTATGTATAGTGGTGATTGGAGGCCTTGAGACTCGAGTATTTTTGTTGTTTCTGGACATAGTCAATTTCGATGTTATATTGGGGATGAACTGGTTATCACCTTACCACGCTTTATTGGACTGCCATGCCAAGACTGTGACCTTAGATTTACCGAATTTGCCATGTTTAGAGTGGAGAGGGACTCCTAGTCAATATACTCGTAGTGTTATCTCTTATGTGAAAGCTCAACGTATGTTCAAGAAGGGGTGTTTGGCCTATTTGTCGTATGTTCGTGATTCTAGCACTAAGGTTCCTTTTATTGATTTTGTTCCCGTTGTTCGTTAGTTCCCTGAGGTATTTCCTTCAAACCTGCCGATCATGCCACCGAACAGGGATATTGACTCTCGTATTGATTTGGCTCTAGGTACTCAAGCCATTTCTATCCCGCCGTATCGTATGGCCCCGCCTGAATTGAAAGAATTAAAGGAACAGTTGCAAGTCTTGCTTGAGAAGGGTTTCATTAGACCGAGTGCGTCGCCTTGGGGTGCACCGGTTTTGTTTGTTAGGAGAAGGATGTGTCGATGAGAATGTGTATAGATTTTGGCAGTTGAACAAGGTTACAATTAAGAATAAATATCCATTGCTGAGGATTGATGATGTGTTCAATCAGCTTCAGGGTGCTAAGGTATTTTCAAAGTTCGACTCGAGATATGGCTACTATCAGTTGAGGATTAGGGCATATGATGTTCCTAAAATAGCTTTTTGCACCCGGTATGGGTATTATGAGTTCTTGGTTATGTCATTCAGGTTGACGAATGCCCCAGCAACTTTTATGGACCTGATGAACCGAGTGTCCAGGCCTTATTTAGGCTCGTTCGTGATAGTCTTCATTGATGATATATTGATATATTTCCATAGCCAGGAGGAGCACGAGCAACACCTTAGAGTGGTTCTTCAGACTCTAAGGGATAGTCAGTTATATGATAAGTTCTCGAAGTGTGAGTTTTAGTTGAGTTCAGTTGCATTTCTAGGTCATGTTGTGTCAGTAGAGAGTATTCAGATTGGTTCGAAGAAGATTGAGGCAGTCAAGAAATGTCCTAGACCAGCATCAACTACAGAGATTTGGAGTTTCTTAGGGTTGGCAGGCTACTATTGTCGGTTCGTAGAGGGATTTTCATCTATTGCAACCCCGATGACCAGGTTGACCCAGAAGGGTGCCCAGTTCAGGTGGTCTAAGGAGTGTGAGGTGAGCTTTTAGAAGCTCAAGATAGCTTTGGGTACGATACCGGTGTTGGTTTTTCCTACAGGTTCAGGGACTTATACAGTTTATTGTGATGCTTCTCGTATTGGGCTTGGTGCAGTATTGATGTAGGATGGCAAGGTCATTGCCTATTCTTCAAGGCAGTTGAAGATTCACGAGAAGAACTATCTGGTTCATGATTTGGAGTTGGCAGCCGTAGTTCACGCATTGAAGATTTGAGGCATTATCTGTATGGCATGGCATGTGAGGTATTCACGGTTCATAAGAGTCTTCAGTATTTGTTCAAGCAAAAAGAGTTGAATTTGAGGTTGATAAGGTGGTTGGAGTTGTTGAAAGATTATGATATCACTATCTTATATCATCCGGGAAAGGCCAATGTGGTCGTCGATGCTTTGAGTAGGAAGTTTGCCAGTATGGCAGTCTTGCTTAAATTCTGATCAGTGAGAGGCCGAATTCTTTGGATGTTCAGGCTTTGGCCAATCATTTTGTGAGGTTGGATGTTTCTGAGCCCAGTCGTGTGTTAGCTTGAACGGTTGGTCGTTCTTCATTATTGGAGCGTATCCGTGATCGGCAGTATAATGATCCCCATTTGTGTGTCCTTAGAGACACAGTGCAGCGCGGAGGTGCAAAGCAGTTTACCTTAGATGATGATGGAGTTTTGAGACTGCAGGGTCGAGTTTGTGTGCCTAATGTAGATGGGCTCCGAGAGTTAATTTTAGAGGAGGCCCATAGCTACCAATACTCTATTCATCTAGGCGCCGCAAAGATGTATCAGGATTTGCGATAGCATTATTGGTGGCGGAGAATGAAGAAGGATATCATAACATATATGGCTTGTTATTTGAGTTGTCAGCAGGTTAAGTACGAGCATCAGAGGCCTGGTGGTTTATTTCAGAGGATTGAGATTCCCGAGTGGAAGTAGGAGGGAATTACTATGGACTTCGTTACTAAACTCCCGCAGACTCGGAAGAAGTTTGACACAGTATGGGTCATTGTTGATAGGCTGCCTGTGGCAGTATTATATTCTTCTAAGAGGTTAGCTGAGAACTATATCCAAGAGATTGTTCGCCTTCATGGTGTGCCCCTGTCTATCATTTCGGACAGAGGTACGCAGTTCACCTCGCATTTATGGAGAGCAGTTCAACAAGAGTTGGGCATGCAGGTTGAGTTGAGCACAACATTTCATCCCCAGATGGACGTACAGTCCGAGCGAACTATTCAGATATTGGAGGATATGCTCTGAGTTTGTAATATTGACTTTGGAGGCTCGTGGGATCAGTTTTTGCCCTTAGCAGAGTTTTCCTACAACAACAGCTAGCAGTCGAGTATTCAAATGGCTCCTTATGAGGCTTTATATGGTAGGTGGTATCGGTCTCCGTTTGGATAGTTTGAGCTGGGAGAGGCTCGGTTGTTGGGTGCGGATCTAGTTCAGGAAGCCTTGGACAAGGTCAGGACTATTCAAGATAGGCTCCGTACAACACAGTCCTGGAAAAAGAGTTATGCAGACCACAAGGTTCGAGAGCTGGCTTTTATGGTTGGTGAGTGGATGTTGCTCCAAGTGTCGCGTATGAAGAGCGTGATGAGATTCGGGAAGAAGGGCAAGCTTAGCCCTCGGTTCATTGGTCCATTTGAGATTCTTGATCGAATGGGAGAGGTGGATTATAGACTTGGATTGCTGCCGAGCTAATCAGTCGTACATCCAAGACTTCATGTGTCCATGCTCTGAAAATATCACGGTGATCCATCCCACGTGTTAGATTTCGACACTTTTCAGTTGGACAAGGACTTGTCTTATGAGGAGCCGGTGGCTATTTTTGACCGACGGGTTCGTTAGTTGAGCTCGAAGAAATTTTCCCTCTATTTGTGTTCAGTGGAGAGGTCAGCCTGCTGAGGCGCGATATGAGGATCCGTTATCCCCATCTTTTTCCCGACTCAGGTAGTTCTTTCTTATGTCCATTCTAGGACGAATGGTTGTTTTAGAGGTGGAGAATGTGATGGCCAAAATGACCTTTGGTCATCACTTGTATTTAACTGAATTATGTGCTTCCGAGGCCTTGAAAACCTCATTTAGAGTCACCTCGATTTGCATACACAGTCCAAGCGCGTAGCCAAAAAGCTTAAATATGAAAATCTGTGAAAATTGATAAAAATTTGGCTAATAAATAAATTATTTTTACTTCGGTCAGCATTTTGGGTAGCAGACCTAGAACCCTGAATTGACGGTCCAGAAGGATTTGTAAGAAAATATAGGACTTGGGTGTATGCCCGAAATCGAATTTCGAGGTCCCGAGCCCGAGAAATAAATTTTTAAAAGAAATTATTTTCTAGAATTGATTAAGAAAATTTGAAATGAAATTTAATTAGAATATGTTAGTAACGGGCCCGTATTTTAGTTTTGGCGCCCATTACATGTCTTATATATGATCTAAGATGTTTCTGTGAAATTTGGTGAAAAACGGATATCATTTGACGTGATTCGGACCTAAATTTCTAAATTTGATACTTGATAAAGTTTGAGAGAAGTTCTTGATTTGAGGTTTAATTCATTGTTATTGAGGTTATTTTGGCGATTTGATCGCACAGATAAGTTCGTATAATGTTTTTGAGTTAGTACTATGCCCGGTTAGTAGCCCAAGGGCTCGTGTATGCTTCGGATGTGTTTCAAAAAGTTTTGTACTTAAGGAAAAGTTGCATATTTTCTGCTACAGGTGCTCAGACCTCTCGCAATCGCGTAATGTAGTCACACTCGCGATCGCGTAATGTAAATGGGGTAGGGGTGTATTTGTCCATCGCGAACGCAAAGCCACAATCGTGAACACAGAGCTTTGGGGTATTTCTCTTTGCGAAAGCGAGCGCGAACGCGTAGTGTTATTTGGAGGGGCGGGGAAATTTTCCTACAGGAACGTGATCTCTTGAACGCGAACACAAGGCTCGAGCAGTTCCTACTTCGCGAACGCGAGCCGTTGTCCACGAACGTGAAGGCTTATGCAGCCTGACCTATCACGAACACAAAGGGTTTTCCACGGACACGATGCACATTTTCGCCCAATTATTTTAAAGGCGTATAGGTATGGTGAGGAGTATCTATACTATGGTGTCTAGCATGACCATGAGTATTTATATTGTGAATATCATGATTTTGTTGTATCTCTCCTGCTTTGGTGATGATTTCTATTTGTTGTAAAAAGTTTGTGTAAGGAATTGTGACCTTTGAACATCAAGGAGCATTGGATCAAGTTATCATATGAATTGTGAAAGTATAAGTGATAATTGAAACTCTAGAACATTGGATCGAGTTGTGAAGTGAAATGTGAAGTAAAAGTGAGAAAAAGAAGAGATCATTATGTTTCCCCTTGCTGGGCTATTGTTGAGTTGGTGTTCCCTTGCGTTGTGTTCTTATTTGATATTACAGATTCTTAGGTTGATGATTCCTCGGATTAGGTTTTCGAACAAGTTTAGTTATAGTTGGGGTAGCTAGGTGTTATAACATGGTTAGTTATAGCTGGGGTAGTTAGGTGTTGTAACAAGTTTGGTTATACCTGGGGTAGTTAGATATTGTAACAAGTTTGGTTATAGTTGTTTCTCCCATGTCAAAATATTGCTGAGATATCATTATTTCCGCACCATGATGTTTGTTGATACTATTGCTCCCTTGTCGGGATGCCTTGTGATTATTGTTGACTTGTACATGGGAGTGGGTGTTACCCCTACCACAAGATATAATTAAATGGGAGTGGATGCTACACCTACCACAAGATATAATGAAATGAAAATGGGTGGTATGCCTACCACAAGATATAATGAATGGAAATGGGTGGTACGCCTACCACAAGATATACTGAAATGAGAGCGGGTGGTACGTCTAATGTGAGCACATGATTTTTGTCTCGCTTGATATGTTCCAATAAAATACATTAATTAAGAATTTTCTTTTATTATTTGAATTTTTAGGAATTAACTGTGTGATTTTGTGTTTATTTGCGTCTTTTTTTTATTATTCGAATTCTTAGGATTTATTTGCGTGATTTTGTGTTTATTTGCATTTATGAATTTGAGCGATTTTGTGCTTATTTGCATTTTTCTTCTATTATTTGAATTTTATGAATTAATTGCATAATTTTGTGTTTATTTGTATATTTCACTTTTTAATTTGTATAATTCATAAAAAATATAAAAATGGCATGTCTGCATCTAGGATTTAAATTTTACATTTTTTAGGTTATTAATTAAGTTAATATCGAAAATGAGGAAAAAAATAGCAAATTGGTTAATTTTCTTTGAGATTTAGGATATAGGAGTTTATTTATTTTGTTGCATAATAAATATATTTTGGCTATTTTTATTTTTGATATTATAAAATATGAAAATACATAATAAAACAAAATATAAAAAAATAATATAGAATAAATGCGGGTATACAATATTGGCCTGTTTGGGCCAATTCTTTCATCAAAGTTCAGCCCAAAACCCCAAACCCACTAAAAATTGATCCAGACCCAACACCTCCCCGATCCAAAAGCCTCAGAACGAAACGACATCGTTTTGGCCCAAGCATCCGAGCCGTTGATCAATCTTGATCAAACGGTTAAGATGCAAAGGTCTTTACCCTATATAAATGTCAAAATACCCCCCTACCAGCCAAACCTAGTACCATGTCCAGATGAACCCTAAGATTAGCCGGTGTAACACTACCTCACCTCTGCCCTGCCTCCGCCATATCACCACCAGCCGCTGCCGCCGCCGGCGTAGGCGTAACTCTGATGGACCCCAAAATTATACCCCGGATTCCCCATGCTCCCCTATTTCCAACTCCGCCATCGGTCACCCTCGAATATAGCCCCATCTTGTCGAATAATCATTTAAAATCTGGCAGCCCCGCCGTCCACGGCGGCACCGTCTCCAATGGCCTCCAAAATAACACCACACCCTCTCCTCACTCTCCTCTTTCCAACCCCACCATTGGTCACCCTCGAATATAGCCCCATCTTGTCGAATATTTATTTGAAATTTGGCAGCCCCGTCGTCCACGGTGGCGACCGGTTGCCAATGGACTCCAAATTAACACCACCCATCCCCTTGGCCTCCTCTACCCAAAAACAAGTCCAACTCCTTTCAAATAACTCACAGAAGTGTCGAATTTCCAATCTGAGTTCTGACCTAATTTTGAAGATTAATCCTTAAAAGCAGTTTGAGTTTCAAAACGGAGTCACATGCTTTTTTTGGCCAAAAACAAACCTGCAACTCTGTTTGGAGGCCCAAATTGAATTCAGTCGATGTCTAATTGAAGACTAATCAGTAAGTTCGTTTTTCTTTTTTCCCTTTTCTTCTGTTTGTTTTGTTTGATATTGTGTGGATGACTTTCATTGTTTAATTGTTAGTTTTAGGAGTCCTGAATATTTCTGTATTTTGATTATGAATTTTGGTCTGATTGCATTGGTAAATTCAAGTTATCCACCATGTTTCAAAGACCAAGCTCTAATGTGCTTCAATTTGTTTTGTTTTAGTTTTTTAGTTTCTAATTTTGTTTTTTTTAGTTTGAAGTTCAGCATAGTAGTTTCCAGTTTTCAATTCTGACTTGCGTCAATTTTGATAATGGCATGATAATTATAGCTTTCCATGTTTTTCTTTTAATTCCAGTATTTAATTTGAATTTTTGATTCGGTTGTGCTTTGGATTCTTAATTGGTTTCTTTTTGGTTATTCCTTATCATTGGCTCATGTTTAACTATGGTTTGGTTATAGCTGATAACTAGCTAGTAGTCTATTTCAGGACTTAGTTGAGTGAAATGGTAATTTCAGTACGCTAAAGGGTAATATAGGGTTTCAACTTAGTTCTGGTAGTTTTTAGAATAAAATAAGGGTAATACAGAGTTTTAACTTAGTTCTGGTAGTTTTTAGAATACAATAAGGGTAGTATAGGTATCCTATAAGCAAGAAACAATGCTAGAATTTTTTAGACCCTTCTAGAAGGGGATTTTAGTTTAAAAATCAGTAGCTTAGTATAGTAACTAGGGAAACAAGTCAAAAAAAGAAGGACCAAGTAGGTAAAATCTGAAAATCAAAAGAGGGACTACTAGTAAAAATGAAATTAAAGGGTTGCCCTAGCCTTTGGCTATAAAAGGGACCCCAATTCATTCAAAAAAAGGGTTTGGACAGTCTGAAATTATCTCTAAAATTCCCAGAATTTTGAAGCTTAAAAAATCTCTCAAAAATTCCTGAAAATCTCCAGCAATCCAAGTTTTTCACTGTTACATTGGATTTTACCTTTTAAAACTCTTAACCTCAGCTCTCTATCAAGGATTTAGCTATGGAAAGTAGAAAAATGGTCTGAAATACATATATTTGGAGTTCAAGTACTTGTTTTAGTTTAAATTCAGGCTGGTGAGGCTCATGTATGGCTGGTTGAGGTCTTTGTGAGCCATTTGGGTGGTTTCTTACTAATTTGAGTTGGGATTTAAATTTCTCTGGTCATTTGGAGTCATTTCTGGGTTTAAGAATTACTTATAAGCTGTGTTATCCTATGATTGTTGTGCTGGTTAAGTGTCCTGACTTTCAGCTTTTGTCTACTCACATTCCATGTACTTCTAAGCTTTAAATTGTGTAAAGGATCAGATCAACAACTTCAAATTACTTTGATGGATGAATAATTCATTTTCTCCTAATCTCAATGTCAATTTCTATTCATATCTGTTGTTTCCATGAGAACTAAGTAGTAGTGTTTAGCATTAATTGTATGTAACAAGACTGTACATATGGATTATATAGCCTCTCATTTGTGCTAATTGTGACTTTCATCCCATTAGTATCATAATTAGTGAATTTGGACTGCTTTACCTCCAGTTGAACATGCGTGTCTAGTTGTTTTGTAGTAGAGGCTGCCAGGGTAATTTTGTAAGTTCAAGGTCATGGTGGTACAAATTTTGAAATTAGTTTTCTACAATAGCAATAGAGTCCATATATGAACCTCAGTTTCATTTCAGCATTTGACTCTTGCCATTGTTTAAAAACACTGTTTTAATGTGTTAGTACAGATTCCATTCAAGTTCAATATTTCATGTGTAGATGGCAGCTATGTCAATTCATACAACACTGGTCGTTGATTTCCTAAGAATTTGCGGTAATTGGGTTATTGTCATTATCGTCCATTTGCACCAGGTGTATTTTGGTTAAGATACTGTGAGTTGGTCCATTTTGTTTATAAACTGGCGGCTGTAAAATTGAGGCTTGGGCTCATTTAGGATCCCAGATGGTCTCATGTGTGTTTCAACAACCCACTTGGGCCACTGACATCTGTTGTAAGCCTGGTCAGTCCCTTCTTTGTAAAAATGAAGTTTTGGGATTATGATTAGGCCCAGATTTTGAAGCATAGTCAAACAAAAATTGGAATAATGCATGGTAGACTTATTCAGGTTCAGTGTAAGTTTTGATTTTATAAATAATGTAGTATTCATGCCTTAGGTCCGAGTAGAGACGAATCTAATAGAAAACCTTAATAGCTCGCTTTAGGTATGGCCTTTTAAAATAAGAATGAGGTGTGCCACGCCAAACAGAACCCATAACTCGTGTGGCCCTCGTGAAAGTTTGTATTAAAATACTTAGAGATTCGGGACACGCCGTTTAGTAAATTTCACGGTCTTCCCGCAAAGATAATAATGCGATAATTGCTTTTAGGCACGTCTTTAATAATTTTATCTCCCTAAACACGGGTGCACGTTTATGTGACCCAAATCTAAATCTCAACGGAGTTGGAATGTGTCAAAAATTGTGGGTGCATCTATCTGACGTGGTTCGAGATATAATTTAACGATGTTGCAATTCTCTTTAAAATAATAATAATAATAATAAAAGTGGTTAAAAGATTCAAAAAATGCACTTAGGTTCGCAATTTATAAAATCAGATAATTTCAGCCAAATATAACAGTTGAGTGACCGTGCTAGAACCACGAAACTCGGGAGTGCCTAACACCTTCTCCTGGGTTAATAGAATTCCTTACCCGGTTTTTGGTTCACGAAATATAAACAGAGTCATTCTTTCCTCGATTCGGGATTCTAAACGGTGACTTGGGACACCATAAATCCCCAAGTGGCGACTATGAAATTCTCTTAAATAATTGAATCCCATTTCGATTGTCCTTTAATTAGAAAAACTCCCTTATCTACGCCCTTCACCGGGTTGTAGTAGCCAAAAGAAGGTGTGACATCTACCATGAGATATAATAAAATGGGAGCGAGTGGCACGCCTGCCACAAGATATAATAAAATACGTGTAGGTGGTACGCCTACCACAAGTAAAATAAAATGGGAGCGGGTGTACTCCTACCATGAGATATAATAAAATGGGAGCAGGTGGTACGCCTATCACGAGATAAATGAAATGGGAGCGGGTGGTACGTCTACCACAAGATAAATGAAATGGGAGCGGGTGGTACGCCTGCTACGAGATACATAAAATGGAGCAGATGGCATGCCTGCCACGAGATACATGAAATGGGAGCGGGTGGCACGCCTGCCACGAGATACAGGAAGTGGGATTGGTTTGCACGCCTGCAACAAGATGTGAAAAGAAAGTGAAATCTTCCTTCGTTGTCCTTATTCTTGCTAGTGGTTGAATTTTGATTCCTTTATAGTCTCATGATATTCTGTTTCTACCTGTTATTCCCGGAAGCATGTTTCCCCCTCCCATCCTTACTTGCTTATACCTGCTTTACTTATCGTTATATATTATATAACTGCACATGTTTATTTGATAGTCTAGTCCTAGCCTCGTTACTACTTCGCCGGGGTTAGGCTAGGCATTTACCAGCACATGGGGTTAGTTGTGCTGATACTACACTCTACATTCTTTTGTGTAGACCCCAGTGTTGTAGATTTCGGACCATGGTGGGATTGTTGATTCTAGCTCAGCAGATGACTCGAGGTAGTCCTTCAGGCATCCGCAGGCCCGGCGTCTTCTTCTATCTACTATTCATGTTTCTTTCATGCATTTTCAGAGACAATGTTGTACTTATTTCTTCAGACTTTTGTATGTAGTAACTCTTACAGTTTGTGACACTGTGACACCAGGATTTGGGTATTGAGGTTTTGAGAGTTATAGACGTAGACTTAAAATATATAATTGTTGACTTCCGCTTATTTTCTTAAAATTTCGATGTTATCATATTATCGCCTTATGTTTGTTAAAAAGAAGCAATACGAAAGTGTAGCAGGTAGTTAAGGTTTGGCTTGCCTAATTCTCATTAATAGATATCATCACGACTTTCGAGGATGAGAATACGGATCGTAACACCTAATACTTGAAAATTATTTGGGAAAAATTAATGTCGAAGTAAAAAATTATTTGACTCGAAAAGGAAAGTAGAACTTGATCACTTTAATTTGTGTGCTATTGGTAGATTGGTCACATATTTTAAGAGAAAAAGACTAAAGGCACAAAATATTAAAAAATGAAAATATGAAAGTGATTCTCTCATCATAATAGCAAAATAGCAAGAATTTAAAACATAAATAGTTCGTTAATATAGGAACAAGGGTCTATTTTCTTGAGAAGAAATCAAAAAGTAAAAAATGGATCTCATTGAACATATTAACACCATGCTAAAGATTATCTGATATTAGTGAAGATTGTTTTGTGCAATGAATAGATTCCATGAGAAAAGTTTTGTTAGAAAAATCAATCTTGAGTATATTGATAGTTTGAAAAATCGAAAAGAAAGAACATCGGCACGACGCAATTCAAGCAGTAGATATAGTACCATTCAAAGTCATTTTCCAGTCCAAAACATAAAAATAAAAAAATAAAAAAAATTCTAGGCGCTAGACTCTTGCATCCTTTCTTCCTCCCCTCAATTTTTCCTGTTGAACATGCTCACATGGCATATGAATAATATCACACGTGGTATATCTAATTGGTCTTCAAAAACCAACACATGAACTTTAATTTTATCCATAAATAGGTAATAGTTGCAGGATCAATTATTTTAAAGAATCTACCACTCAATTAATTTCTGAGTCTATAAATTTCATTTTGAATTTCTAATACACTTCAAGGTAACATTTTAGTTTTGAAGCAACACCAAGGTATGCTAAATGATGTAATCGTTTAGATATTGAATCTAAATGGAGAGATGAGGTTATGAAATAAATAATAATAGTGGAGTATATGCAAGAATAAAAGTAGTTGATGGAATCTACATTAACATGTCGGCTACAACTTCTTTATTGAGCTCCTTTAGCAGGTGATACAACTTTGTTCAGTCCACAGATCTTTGGTTGTCCTGGAGTAGATAACACTACCTGCAATTTCTTCGGATAGGGAATTGAGGAGCCAAGATAAAACCTTGTCGTTGCATCTGCTCCATAGCTTGAAGTCTGGTTAATCAAGAGATGGATGGGAGCAAAATTCATTGATAAAACCAACTTTATTTTTGGCTGATAGAGTGATGAGGACTGACCTACTCCAGCTTTCAAAACCTCTATCATCAAAAGTGAAATTCACAAGATTCATCCTTCGAAAGTCATAGGAATGAAGAAAATATGGGTGACTGAAATTCATGACTGTGGTCTTGGAATCGACTGATGTGACTTCAGTAGTTTCCTTGCAGAAGAAGTATCAGTAACCATGGTGGAAGAAGAAAATGAGGTTGAGTAGTGCACAAGAACGTCACTGTTATGATACCATGAAGAAGTGACGAGGATTATGAAATTTTTTGTCTCAGTTTTCATTCATCACTATATAATATTTATACAAAATGTAAAAGAATCTATTGTAACTAGCTTATTCAGCTGTCCCATTTTCTATTTGGTTAAAAATAAAGAATAAAGAAAATTTGTACATAATTCTTGTTATATAGTTGTAGCTTCTAGAAGCTTATCCAACGGTCCAGATGTTACCATGACAATAAGATCAATGGCTCTGATGAAATCAATACAATTATCCAACGCTTATTTGGCCTCCACGAGTAGCTCTTTATAGTGTTGTAGCTGGGCTGGGCGAACTAATTTGGCCAAACGGGCCTGGGCTTATGCGGCCTAGGCTCTGGCGATCTCGAGCCAAACTGTCCCAATCGATGAAACCGGCCCGTCGTGGGCCTAAGCCCACATGGTTCCGGGCTAAATGGGTCGGTTCCACGGGCCTCAACAGGCCTAAGTTGCCTTATATTATTTCTTGTAAATTATATTATATAATTGAGACTTAAATCTTCTAATTCAAATTTAAACACAAAAAATTACAAATAAATATTCAAGGAAATGTCTAATAATTTTTATTATTACGACATTAACAAAAAATGACAATATCTTTCTTAGTCTTCCTCCCTTGTAATGGAATGAGCACAACAATGTGCTAATACCATCATTAAAAGGAAAAAAACTAAAGAAGATGTGCCATTGTACAAGTTCAAAAAATCATATTCAGATTTTACTTAGCATAATCGATTATCAGATTGTGTATAATCGATTATCTTTCAGAGTTTAAAAATACTTTGGCAACGGTCATTTGCATAATCGAGTATGCTATAAGGATAATCGATTATCTTTTATATTTTGAAAACTTCGGACTACACTGCCTTAACATAATCGATTATCATAAAGTACATAATCGATTATTTTACAGTCTTGTAAAATTTGATAGATACTGCCTCAACATAATTGATTATCATAATGTGCATAATCGATTATTTTATAGCTTTGAAAAATCTGATGGACACTGCCTCAACATAATCGATTATCATAAGGTACATAATCGATTATCTTGTAGCTTTGAAAAATCTAATGTACACTGCCTTAACATAATCGATATCATAAGGTACATAATCGATTATCTTTCAGCTTTGTAAATCTGGTGTACATTGTCTTAACATAATCGATTATCATAAAGTACATAATCGATTATCTTTGTCCAGATTTGAGAGGCATGTTTAAAAATCATTTTGGCTAAAATAAAATGTTTGAAAATCATTTTGCTTTAAATTAAATATGCATGATTTGATAATAATGATTTTACGAGAGAAGCCAAGTCTTGAGTCAATTGTCGGATCAAGATCATAATTAAAGAACGACTCATGTATAACTTTATGTCTTTGCTTGATCATGATCTTTGTTCGTCTTGTGCTTGAACCTCGTTATGTGTCAATTGCGCGCTTGTGCTTGGACCTCGTCATATGTCAATTGCGCGTCGTTTGTCATTTATCAAAACCTACAAATATGAACACACGTTTAGTATGTATTGAGAACGTGTTTCAGCAAATAGCAAGTTAATAAATTGCCTCACCCTCTGAAAATTCAGTAAACAAATTAGTATGTGCTGCAATATAAACTAAACTGTTAGAAATTGCCGGATAATATTGCCCAGATAATTCATTTATAGCTTCATGAAATTATTGTAAAAAATCTACAAGAATTTTTACATTAGCCCAATCTTGATTTGTAAGGTGCTCATCATCATTATCACAACCAACACGAGCATTACACGTTGTGATTATTGATTTTCTATATTCAAATGCAACAACTAAACTTTCGTACATGTAATTCCACCTAGTCGGACAAACTTTAGGAACCTTTCTTTCTTTAAGGCCAAATTCATCATATTTTTAAAATATTACCTAAGTCTACTTCTACGGTTTGAATAAAAAAGCGAATTAAGAACTATTTTAACCTGTTCAATTTTCATATTTAAAGTTTTCATACCATCACCAACGATTAAATGGTAAATATGACCAATACATCTAACATGGAAATAATTACTAAATGCAGGATTTAGTGTAGTTGTAAGCAAGCCTATAGTATTAGTGTTACTAGAAGCATTATCCATTAAAAATAACATTATTTTATCTCTAATGCAAAAATAACTACAAATATCTGCAACTGTGTTAGCAATAAACTTATATGACGTGAATTAATTAATCTATAAGCAATAATGCGCTTTTGCATTTTCTATTCCTCATCAATCCAATGAGTGATTACAGTAAGATAATCACAGTCATTACTACTCATGTCAATATCAGTAGCAATAACAATGGGAAAATCTATATGAGTAAATAAATAGCGCAACTACTATTCATATTCATGTCTATATTTATAAATATCGCTCTTTACGGTTGCGCGAGGCCATCCTTTATAAGTAGTATCAAAAACTCTTCTAATATAGTGCACAAAGTGAGGGTTAGAAGGAAAACTATAGGGTAAGCACATAACAATAATCATTTTTACCAATTCTTCACGGTCTTTATTTGGATCATAATATAAATGCCAGCGGTAACAGTGTTAATTTCTGGTTAAAGTAGATTTGACCCGGTACTAGGGTTAACCTCAGTACCTGTACTAGTCCCCTCTAGTTGCTCTTTCATTTGAAGATATCTAACTTTATCTCTAGGGTGTATCTTTATGTGTCTAGTCAAACTACTCGTACCGCTACGGTCTTCAGTATATTTATGCACCATCAAAACCCCACAAGTTTTACACTTAGCCTTATTTTGTTCTCTTAGTTGAGTAAAAAAATGTCAAACAAGTGATGTTTCGGGTTGTCTAGAAGGTGGTCTATTAAAAGTAGGAGTTACTGCAGGAGGGTCAGGCGGGGCATCATTTGGATTGTTATCAGTTGGGTTAACAACAGGACTAGTAGATATATCATCTAACTCCGGTTGCGTTTCATCTAAATCATCATTTTTCTCATCAATTTCATCAATAGTAGTATTAGGATAACGAGCATTCTATATTCATTATTTAATTGTTGACATGTTGCAATATTATGGGACAAATTGACTATCAGTAAATTAAAAACATAGATTATCGCTATCAAGAATAACAGGTGGAGAAGGACGACTAACAGGTCTGGGTCGGGGAGCCGGGGGAGAAGTTGTAGCTTGGCGACTAGATTCACCAACTTTAAATTTTCCTTTACCATCAAATATTTTTTTAAAGAAAATGCCATATTAAGTATAATTATACAAACTAAAACAAATAAATTTATAATATTAAAACTTAAGAGTTGGATGAATTTACGAATTAACGAACAACTTCTTGAAAATTTAATATCGTTGAAGACTTGAATACTTCAATTCACCAACTTCACAATTTTTCACAAAATTGCAATAATAAAGTAAGCAATTATAGAAGAAAATTATATAGAGATTGATGAATTTGTGAGTAAAAATAAAAGAATGAGGGGGTATTTATAGTTGAGAATAGTGAAAAGTATAATTATAAAATATTTGGGGTTAAAATAAAGTTTGGGAACCAAATAGCTGTTTTTTAAAATGCTTAACGGCTGAAATTGCAAGCCAACGACTACTCTTTAAATTTCTATTCGTTGGCCTATTTTTAAAACTTTTTTTAAAATTACCATTGGGCCCGTTAGATCCGGTTGAACCGGCTTAGGCCCGCCTACAGGTTCCGGCCTAAGCGGTCACAGACTTGCGGGCTATTTAGGTAGAACTGGCCCACAATGAGCCTTGAAAACCATTTGAGACCGGCCCATTTAAACCGTACCTTTAGACCTGTTTGGCCCGTGGTCTCGCGGCCCGGGGCAGTCCCAAGCTGGGCCCACAATACATTATTAGCTCTTTAGTCCCAATGTCATAACACTAATATCTTCACTTATTTACTTTGTTTATGTCGAAGACAACTTTGTAGCTTCTCTCGATTTTCTTTGTTATTCGATCGTCTTCTTCAAATCATTTTCTTTCTCTTAATTCAGAAGTATTTTTCTTTTAGTAAGATAAAATAGATCAAGAAAGCAAAGCTTAAAGAGCCAAAGTGTTTGCTTCATACGAATTATCTTCATTATTTGTTCCAACATAATAATAGATTGGGGCACTAATTATAATTTTTATTTATTAATGATATATTTAAACTATAATGCTAGTTTTCAGAAGTTAAAGGTTAATAATTGAATCTAGTGAACTCTGTCGCTTTTATTACTCCATCCGTTTTATATTAAATGATGGTTTATTCCAAAATAAATAATATATTTTTAAATTTAAAAACAATTCAACTTTAAACTCTTCATTTTATCTTTTTTATTCTTAATAGAGAAATTTTTATAATCATACAAATAATATGGTCTCGCAAACTCTTTACATCTTTATTTTTTTACATCACAAATTTTAAAATTCGAGTTAAGCTAAGCTCAAAAAATATATTTATAATTGCAGATACTTTTGACAACAGTCCCCCCGTCTGAAATCCTCACCTCTCAAATTTTCACCTTCGCGTCATGTGAAAATGCACCAGAGTGAATCATAAGGCAAAAATATCTTAGGGCCATTCAACTTTTCTCCTCTTTGTGATCTAGTAAATGCTTTCTTCACTGGAAAATTGTCATTTTTTTGGATATTTGGCATACTGATGCTTAAGCAAAAAAACCTGCTTCGTATATAGTCATAACGACACTGCAAGTTTTTGGTGGAAAACTGAATTCTTGTTGCTAATTTACCAACAGCATTTACTGGGCCATGTTTTCTTCTGCAGTTTGTTTGCCAACAACAATTCTTCAAATTCACCCATCTTACTCTTCAAATAACACAAACCGCATCAAAACCCACAAATGTAGAAGCCATACTGATGACAAAAAACTCCCTTGTTTCTCAGCTCACTATGATATTTCTGCAAATACAGAAAGCCCATTGGGCTGCTCTAGAGACTCCGAAATAGTTACTCCATTGGATGTGTCTTATGATGAAAATTCTTCCACTTCTTATGCTTCAGTGAATAATTTTGTAGCTGATTCCAGTTTGCTTGGCCGTTCGCTTCAATCTAGTTCTAGTGTAAAAGAAGTTAAAATACTGCATGCTATAATTTTAAAGTGCATGAGAAGTAGTACTATATTCATTGAAAATAATTTGATTAGTGTCTTGGTGAAATTTGGGAGATTGGATGATGCTCGTAAGGTGTTCGACCATATGCCTGTGAGAAATGTTGTTTCTTGGACTGCTATGCTTAATGGGTATATACGATTTGGGTTAGATAATGAAGCTATGGATTTGTTTGGTAAATTTGTACGACGTGGTTTGCAGTGGAATTCCAAGACCTATGTGTGCGTGCTAAGCATGGCGGGGAGGAACTGTGATTTTGAGCTAGGGAAGCAAGTGCATGCTGGTATTATAAAGGGTGGATATAGTAATTTGATTTTGGATAGTTCTGTTGTGTCCTTTTACGCGCAATGTGGGGATTTAGATGGCGCTTTCTGCGTATTTGATGTGATAAAAAGGCCAGATGTAGTTTGTTGGACAACTATGATTACTGCTTGTTCACAACGCGGGAGAGGAAAAGAAGCTTTACTCATGTTTTTGCAGTTGTTCTCTGATGGGTTTGATGCCAATGAATTTACTGTCTGCAGTATTTTGAATGCGTGTGGGGAGGAGGAGGAATTGATGTTCGGGAAGCAACTACATGCGGCAATTATTAAGAATAGATTTAGAATGGATGTCTTCATAGGCACTTCATTGGTAGATATGTATGGGAAGTGCAGTGAGATAGATGATGCTAGGACAGTGTTTGATGGGATGGGGAAAAGGAACACAGTAACATGGACGTCTATTATTGCAGGATATGCTCGTAATGGTCATGCGGAAGAGGCCATAAGACTCTTCCGGATAATGAAAAGGCGAAAGATTTTTGCTAATAACTTGACTATGGTAAGTATCCTTCGAGCATGTGGCCTACTTAGAGCATTATCAACTGGAAAGGAAGTGCACGCACAAATTATCAAGAGTAATCTCCACGATAATATTTATTTAGGAAGTGCTTTAGTGTGGCTTTATTGCAAATGCAGTGAAAATTCAGCAGCACATAAGGCCCTTCAAGACATGCGTATTAGAGATGTAGTTTCGTGGACTGCTATGATTTCCGGTTGTGCTCATGTAGGCCATGAGTATGAGGCTCTTGAATACCTGAAGGAGATGCTAGGTGAAGGCATTTCCCCCAATCCATTTACTTACTCATCGGCCCTGAAAGCATGTGCAAAGCTGGAAGATATTGAGAGAGGGAAGCTGATCCATTCCTCCATAAGCAAGACACCTGCTCTGTCCAATGTGTTTGTGGGCAGTGCATTGATCAATATGTATGCAAAATGTGGACATATTCCTGAGGCAATTCAAATATTTGATAACATGCCTGAGAGGAACTTAGTTTCTTGGAAGGCCATGATTGTTGCTTATGCTAAAAATGGATTCTGTGGAGAGGCATTGAAGCTCATGTATCGCATGCAAGCAGAGGGTATTGAGGTGGATGATTATATCCTTGCGACTGTCCTCACAGCACGTGGAGAATTCAAGGAAAATATCAAGTCCAAATCGAAGTATTTCTTGCATCCAGATAGTTCCGTTGTCTAAACAGAAATGAGGTTCCTCCTAGAAGTTTCAACAAAATCTTCAAATGCATTCTACTGATGGTTACATTTATCTTTTAATGACCGCTGAACTATGAAGGCTGCTTCATATGTTGGAGCCAATTACTAGAGTCTGGTTGATAGCTAATTTGTCAATGCCATTCTGGACCTTCCATGGACAAGTCTAGTAGTTGCTGGCTAGCCTGTCTCGCTGGAAAAAAGAATTAGGTGAAGTTTACTGGGAACTGCTGGGACAGTTCTTTTAGAGGTCCATAATATTCCAATGTTGTATCTTCTAACCTCAGTGATACTCTGTAATATAGTAGTAGGTAGGTGCCTGCAACCATGTATTTATTATATCAAGATCATTTATATCATTAAGCAATCAGACTGCTTGTAGGACTTGCACTTTTGAGCGGTGAAGTGATGGTGAAAAGAAACAACAATAACAATAACATGTAAACATATTGTTTTAGTAGTATTTCATCCGCAGGATTGTCTTCATATGATTAATGAGAATTTCTCATTGATGATGACTTGAAGCAAAAAAGATGAGTTATTTTTTATCGAAGCAAGTAAAAGTTAATGCCCAGCACACTAGTGATTATGAACTCAAAATTGACAGTATTTACATTGTATGTGGCACTCAATATGTACAATACAAATGAGGTGGTGCATTGGAAACTATATTGACAGTTCAAGAGTAATTGCCATGCATTTATTTATGCTCTGAATTCTGCAATTACCACAGTCAATGTTGTATTTACTTACAAGTTAATACAACTGTAACCATTGCTCCAGGTGCATAACAGAGAAGAATCTTGACCAGGGATCGCCGACTAACTAGAGTCAGTAATGACCAATTTGTTTATATTAATGCATTTGACAGAATAAGTTAAGTCTCCTCAGTTAGAAAATGGTTCACAGCAAAAGTTCTGTTTATGGATGTCCATATTGAGCTTATACTTTTCCCTCTGTAAAATCATCAATTTGTTAGTTCCTGACTGGAAGGAGTTGAAAAAATTCCTCTTCATCCAGCTTGAAAGTCGAGACCTCTCAACTGTCACATAGAAGTAAAGTGACATATTCTCTCTGCAAAATCACTGCAGAAGTTAGAGAAATTCACTTGAAAAAAGAGAGCATAAATATACATCAATACTCACCGTTACAGCCATTGATCCTTCAGTTCTATGTGGGCAACTAATGCAGGGAATCTCGATCAGCTTTTCACAACAGCTATCTCAAATCCACTTTAACATGTTAATGGTCTTCATTAATGAAAAATTTGCTCAATATACGAGGGACAGCTGCCTACACATTCTCCCCACAGATTAACTAGTACTCGTCTAAAATTTTATTACCAACATGCCAAAATGTGAAACTGCTCTAAATAATCAAGATTAGGAGAAAAGTTGTATAATTGTTTTGATATAAACACATTTTTCTGGAGCTAATATAGCACCACAACAAAAATGAATGTTACAATAGAAAAGGAAAATCAAATAAACCATAAACAGTGAGACATTGGGGATAATTTGGAATATTTGTATCTTGATCTTTTTATTAGGTCACTATGCCTCGTTAGAAATCGACAACAAATTGGAAAGAAGTTGAACCAACTTCTTGTTAGGGATATAGTAGATATGCCCTAGATCCAGTATCATATTTGATAACTTGAACATATTTTTGTGAATATCATTTGATATAAAATATATGGCATTTGATATTCTTTTATCATTAGTATTAATTGTTTGATTAATTTGATAAGGTCCTTGATTAAATTTTGAGATTTGTCATCGTGATAGAGATTATGATAATGAGAGCAAAGTCTCTTACAATTTAATCTGAATTTGTTCTTTATTGTAGGATTATTAATTTGGACATTAGTAATCCGGTTAGATCAATATTTATGTGATTGTCTTTATCAGATAAAGATTAGTTGATCTCATTATCTAAATCACATAGATAGATGATGCATATAGAGATATGATCATTGAACCGACTCATTGGATAATTTCTAATGGTTAGAATTACCATAACTGTCAATAGGATATTTTCTTGAAGAATGTGATGTAACCGTTTCCTTTGACTTGAGATCGTCATAGTAATTGATAAGTTATTTATTATGCTTTGATACTAGACACATATGGCCCTAGGGCGATAGTTGAAAGGATATTGGATACGATTCAACACTTGTAGAATTAGTGATTGATCAAGACGGAATCTGTCAACTCTTGGTAATGAGTTTAAAAAAATGAGTTTCTTAAGTCATTCAATGGTCGATTATATTTGACGTGAACACATAGTTGATCGCCTATTAGGATTTGACAGTTGAACCATATCCTAGGGTGATCCAGAGCTATAAGGACAGAAGGAATTACTACATTATTCTTCTACTGGTTCTTGAGAATAAATTGTATACTTCATGCTATCCGGTCGTTAAGGAGTGTTGCTAGACGCCACCCTTGATTAGTATTGATATGATCAATTTACTACCGGTTTAGTATTGAACCTATGGGGTCGCACACTAACGAGTGTTCTGATCTTTGCTAATTAACTTATTATTTGATAATTAATTAGTCAAATAAATTTAGTTATTAGTCCAAATGAAATATTATTATATTCTTTGCTAGCACAAAGGTTATAATTAATATTGTAAATAAGTTGAAATTTCTATTTGGAATAGAAATTAATTTATATATCTTGGTTAAAATATATATGAGATATATATAATTAATATTTATTTATATAAGGTATGTGTATAAAATATTAATGAAAGACTTATGAATCAAATCTAATTAAGAACTGGATTTTAACGTCAAAGTCCATAATTGGACGAGTCGGCAACTTAAACCATTAAGAATGGGAATTGTATTTTTTATAGTAAAAAAAAGGAAGGAAAGTTTCAATCCAATTTGGAATTGGACTTTTGAAACTTCCATAAGAAATCTTCGCCAGTCATGTTTTCAAAGAAAAAACGTGATTTTATTTTTTATTAGTTTTTTTTTTTTTTTTAAATGAACTGTGTAATTGTATTCATGATCAAACCATATACAGAATCCTATATAATAACTGGTTGGACATCCAGTTATAGACTAATTACATAAATCTCCTAGCCATAAGAAGTGAATGCTCCTTGTTACCTTTACACTAATCTAACAGTTTGAACGAAGATAAGCAATTAAGGAAAACTGTCCAATTGTTTAAGTCCCTGCTGCCACTTTCTATTGCTTCTACCTTTGATATGGATCAACATTGCAATCTCTTTAGCAGTTGCATCCTCATTGTATGCCATATTCTGAAATCTACTATAGTTCCTTGCCTTCCATATTAGAGCTACAACATGGATAAAAGCTACAGCAGTTATAGCTTTTTTCCATGTGTTGCTACGAGCCAGTGTGCAGATCCACTGCAGTTCCTCCTCCCAGCTATGAATATGTCGATGTAATCCCAACCAGCAACATATACGAGCCCACAATCTTTGTGTGATACAGCATTCAAAAAACAAATGGTGGAAGGTCTCATTCTGTTGTTTGCAGAACACACATTCATCAGGAATTTGAATTCCTATTTTTTCCAAACGATCCACAGTATTTAACCTTTGTTGTGCTGCCAACCATGCAGTAATTTTATGTCGAGGAAGTGTATTTTGAACAAGCATCAGGTTCCTCCAGCTTACTCTAGCATAACTAGGCATCATGGCTACATAAAGTTTGTGAATTTGGAACTTACCTTTGTGGCATACAGCATCAAACCTTTCAGATAAGGATCCCACCAACTGATTGGTTTCCATTATGCTATCTTTACATTGAATAACTTTTCTGGTGACCCAGGCAGCTTGTTTAGGAGTAGTAGCTGCCTCAGTATCCTTCTTCTTTATGTAATAGCAGTGCACCCATTTCACCCATAAACAATCTTTCTTCCTTGCTATATCCCAAAGGAGCTTTGCTACTGCTGCTTTATTCCACAGAAAGAGGTTCATTATATTCAATCCACCAGCATTAAGAGGTGAGCACACTTTGTCCCAAGCCACCAAAGCTCTTTTAGACTTGCTTGTAGCCCCTGTCCAAAGAAAAGTCTGCACATTGTATCAATAACCTTAATCACTTTCTTTGGGAGTATGAACACCTGAGACCAATACGATTGAATACCAAAAATTACAGACTTGATGAGTTGGACTCTCCCTGCATATGACAACAATTTGGCAGACCAACAATTGATCCTTGCTGTGATCTTCTCAATTAGAGGCATATATTGATTAACTGAAAGTTTCTTTGAGTCCAAAGGAACTCCCAAATATCTGAATGGCAATACACCTGTACTGAATCCCATTTTATTCAACATTTCTTCTTTAAATGAGTTATCAACACCTGCTAAGTATAAAGCACTCTTCCTTGGATTAGCTTCCATTCCTGTTGCCTTAGAGAACTTTGTAAATGCCTGATACAAAAGTTGAATGGAGATAGTATCAGCCCTGCAAAACATAAGTAAGTCATCTGCAAAGCATACATGTGTGCAGTTCAACTTCCTACATTTTGGATGGAAGTTAAAGTTGCCAACCCTGTGTAACTGTCCCAGAATCCTATTTAGGTATTCCATTGCCAACACAAATAGGTATGGGGACATTGGATCCCCTTGCCTTATTCCTCTCCTAGCTTTAAATGGTTTTGTAAGCCCACCATTTATCACTAGAGAGTAGGAAACAGTTGTAATACAAGCCATGATCCAACTTAAGAACTTAGCTGGAAAACCATAAGCTGCTAATATCTGATGAAGAAAAGACCACTCCAGAGAATCATATGCTTTCCTCAGGTCTATTTTCATTACACATCTAGGTGAAACACCCTTTCTTGAATACCCTTTAAAGATCTCATGGCTGAACAATATATTGTCTACAATGCTTCTGCCCTCTATAAATGCAGACTGAGCTAGCCCCACAATATCACTAATAACCTCCTTTAGCCTTCTGGTAATGATCTTGGAAATGAGCTTGTATAGAGTAGTACAACATGCAATTGGCCTATAATCTTTAACAGTAGTAGGAGAACTGACTTTTGGAACCAAGGCAATAGCTGTAGTATTTATGAATTGTGCCATAATGCTCGACTGAAAGAATTCCTTTGTGGCTGCTAAGACATCAGATTTGATAATTTCCCAATTCTTGGTAAAGAACTCCACAGGGAAACCATCAACTCCAGGTGCTTTGTCTGTTGGCATATCCTTCAATGCATCAGTAATTTCTTCCAATGAGACCTCTCTGATTAACCTCCTTTGTTGAACAATATTCAAACACTTTCCCTCCTTCACAGTGGCAATATCCACACAGAGCAGCTCCTCAGCACAACCTCCCAACAGGTCCTGAAATACAGTGATGAACTCATGTTCAACCTCAACTGGATCAGTTAAATGCATACCTGTTTCTGTGTACACTGAATTGATATTACTCTGGCTATTCCTAATCTTCCATTGAGCATGGAAATACTTAGTATTAGCATCTCCACACTCAATCCATGTAGCTTTTGATTTTTGTCTCATAACTTTCTCCTCAATACTGCTCCATTTCTCAATCTCTTCCAAAGTCTCCTTTTCCTCAGTAAATAAATTCTCTGGATGAGGTAGGAACTTCATTTGGCCCTGGATAATATCAAGTCTCTCTCTAGCTTGTATAAGTCTTTGTTTAAAGGAAGCCATATAACCATTCACCTCCCTAAGTTGCTTCTTCAGAATTTTCAATTTTGTCCAAACTTGTTTCATAGGACCTCCTGCACAATCTTGCTGCCATACCTCATAGATCTTGTCATGGAACTGTGGGAATTCCATGATCCCAGTATAAAATCTAAAAGGTTTTGGATGTAGCATCTTCTGACTCCCAAACCTTACACATATTGGTGTATGGTCTGAAACAGAAGGATTCAAAAACTCAGCCTCAATATGTCCATAATTTTGCAACCATTGAAAGTTCCCCAAAGCCCAATCTATTTTGCTATACACATGTTTATTATTCCAAGTATAATTCCACCCTATTCTCTTGAGAGGAGTAAGTTGTTGGTCTTCTATAAGCTGTTTGAATCCCCTAACTTCAGCCTCAGTGACAATGGAGCCTATTCTATCCTCAGCATTCAGCACATTATTAAAATCACCACAAAGAAGCCAAGGATCCTGGATAGTGATACTCCTAAGATCATTCCACAATCTATCTCTAAGAGTACCAGTGTTGTGAGCATACACAACACACAGATGAGTTTTAACATGAGCCACTAATCCTCAACATGACATTGTATAAACTGATCAGTAATGGAGGAAGTGGTAACCTGGATATGAGGTTTCCAGATCAACCATATCCTACCATTTGCTGCCTCAGAATAATTGCAACAAACTTTCCATCCCTTAGCAATCTTCCCTAGGATCTTTTGAGCTTTGTGTTCCTTTACTCTAGTTTCAATACACCCCATTACATCTACTTTATTTACATTCAGAAAGTTCTTAAGTTCTTTCTGTTTATGGGCTAAATTTAGCCCTCTAATGTTCCAAGTGACTATGATCATGAAAAAGAAGGGCCAGGATCAACTTGTCTGTTATCACCAGCAGTTATCTCATCCACTTTAGCTTTTCCCCTGTTATCATTTACCATCAAGGCTGGTACTACAGAAGATACTTCACCATTCACAATCAAGGCAATATCTGCAACAGGTGTGCCACCATTATTACTCTCCATAGCTGCATCCTTCCTGTTTGTATTCACTAGTACATTAGCACCAGACTGTTGGTTATGACTCTCATCTATAGTGCCTTGCTGATTCTCCATAGTATTCTTCACTATATTTCCACCTTCTTCTTTATCTAACACATCAGTTTGCATCACCCTATCCTTAGGATCCTTTTTGACTGTCCATCTCTGCCTAATATTTTTAGCAAGTTTGTTCTTCTTCCTAATATCCTCCTGAGGTTCCTGGGGTTCCATATGAGCTTTCTCATCAACTTTATCATTGAACCAGCAATCATTTGTGTCATGCCCAAACTTGAGGCAATGATTACAAAAGACAGGTTTCCAATCATAATCTACTAGTTGAATTTTGTGACCATATGGAGTTTCAAGGTCAATGTGATCTGGTAAAGGTTGAGAGGCATCTACTTCCACAAGGACACGAGCAAATGAGATCCTCTCATAATGTGCAGTAATTTTATCAGAATACAAAGGTGTACCAATTGCACTAGCAAGTTTGCTCAACACATCAACTGACCAATATTCAACTGGCAACCCTGGGAATTTCACCCATACTGGGATCGTACTCAACACATCATTTTGAAACGAGAAATCAGTTTCCCAAGGTCTCAACACCATTGGTTTGTTCCTATAAGAATATGGACCTGATTGTAATACCAGATCCATATCCATTTTATTTTCAAATCGGAAAATACAATAACCTTCTGCATGCATTAGAATCCGAGGTTTAGAAACAAAATTCCAAACATGAATGATAAAATTCTCCATCGCTTTTTCAGTTGGGTTGTCTCCAATTATGTACCCAATAAGAGAATTCTTCCATTGTTCTGCTTGTGGCTTCAACTCCTCCTCATCAATTGTAACAATCATCTTCCCTTCTCTGTTAACTGGTGGTACAAATTTCAGTGTTTTTCCCATTTGTGTTAGTCGATTACCTTGAACTGCTTCCGCGAACGAGAGGGGAGTAGGTTTATCATCAGCAACACTTGAGAACTGTAATTTCCTTACGATCTCTTCCTTTGGCTTCTCCTCTACTTGCATGCACACTTCAGTGTCCTTCCCCAATTTCTCAATGGCTCGAAAAGTTGGTGGTAAGAAACTTCCAAACGTGAGTGGAGCTGGTGATTTGGTCTGTGTAGGGACTGGAGTAGTCATCTGTGAGGCGGTGAGTGGGTGAGGGCGACGACGGCGTGCCATTTCCGGCGAAATTAGCGTCTTGCTAACCTACGCTATAATGGCAATGTAACAGTTGCCTTATCGTGCGCCGAGAGAAAGTTTAAGCATGCTCACAACTACTTCAAAATTATTTTTGGTTTTTGAAACTATTTTTTATTAGTTTATTTTGTATAAACTTTTATCTTAAGTAAATTATTACCTCAACCAAATAGGAAAAGGGTTTGTAGGTAATGCTATATAAAGGGTGATGGAGAAAATTTGCAAAGTTTTTTAAGGTTTTAATTTTTCTTGAGAAGAAAACCTACTTTGTGAAAGTGAGAGTGCAATACAAAGCCAAGAGAGAAAATACAATTACAAGAAAAGTGTTTCTTGTTCTTCTAATTTGAGTTGAGATTTTTTGAGAAAAATTTCAACACAATATTCTTCGTTCAATTTGTTCGCGGGTTTCATTGATCAAAGAGTTGATAGCAAGGATCGGTCTCGGTGTGGATAACCATAGAGTCTTCGCACTATCGAAGAAATTTTAAAAAAGAAACTCTCTTCACCAGGTACTTCTTAGATCCGATCTTTGACACGTAAATAAATTTTAAACATGAAAAAATCTACCTAGGATTGTTATTGTCTTCCGCTGCGTGTTACGAACACCTATATGCAATCCTTGAGTGGTATCAGAGTCGTGGTTTATTATGTCTAAAATTTATTTACGAAATATTTTTAATATTATATTTGAAGAGTTCAAACCATAATAGATGTGCCTTGTCCAATAGTCAAATTGTTTGATTTTTGATATTTTTTTATTGTGGATAAAATATGAATTCATATAACTATTGAGATCGTTCATAACTTGAATTTGAAATTTTGTATTAGATACAACGGGAATCTATAATAAGTTACATGATTCTATTGTTATTTTAATTGTTATTAGTTCATGAGATGTTAATTAATAATAATATTCTAGCATGAATTCTTTTTATGTGATATATAAGATAAATATGTTAGAGGATGTTGACTTTTGTTTTATGCCATGTGCTTGTTCATTACATAATTTGAATTATTTATTATATATGATGTAAATTAATCCAGGACTAAGCATGTAGACAACTTGAACTAAATTCACATGCAATAAAAGATTCGATCTTCGTGTTATTAAAAATTATTTTTGTAACAATTCCCTCTTACTAAAATTTGAGTTCTAAAATAATAAAATGTAAGATATTTTATTATAGAGCTATCCATCAAGGTAATTAATTTTACTTATTTCTTATTTATAAGGAGCGGCCTGACTACCAGGAGACTTATAGTTCGAGAATATGTTAAACTTATTTATTGCATTAGATGTATAGATTGAAAGAATTATTCAATTTTTACACTAGACGCCTGGACTACCCGGGGGAGTATAAAATTTAATAAGTTTTTTGCTATCATGATGGTTGAGCTCAACTATGCCAATAGGATCGACCTGACTACCAGGGGACTATTTGACATAGAGCTATTTAAGGAAATTGTATGGGGATACAATTGGTAAGAGTACCTACCTTTAAAATATATGTGAGAAACGACTTGATTTCCAAGGGGCTCATACATATTGTTAAAGAATTCCTTTACTCCACTAAAGAAATAAAGATTTCATAAACTATAATGAGGGTAAATAGTTTAAAATAATTAGTGGAAATATCATTTAGATAAAAGATCATGTCTTTATGATATATGCAAATATGTTCTCTTATTACTATTTTTTTTCTTTTCTATGTTTTAGATTTCTCAATATGTATGCTATATCACTGTGTGGAATACTTGAGACCAACAAGTTGGTAGGACCAAACTTTGATGATTGGTACAGAAATTTGAGAATTGTTCTCATGCATGAAAAGCTTATTGATGTGATCGATAAGCCTGCCAAGGAAGTCCCCGATGAAAATGATGATGATGCTACCAAGATTTATCAGAAATACTTGGAAGAATGTCTTACTACCAAATGCATCATTCTCGCTTCTATGAATTCTGAACTGCAGGGGAAACATCAGGATATGGATCCAACTGCAATTATTGAACATCTTAAGAAGATGTTTGGTACACAAAGCAAGACAACTAGATACCAACTATCTAAGGCTTTATTTGGATCCAAATTGACTGGAAACTCACCAGTTGGACCGTATGTCAATCATATGATTGATCTTATTGAAGAGATTGAGAAGTTGGGGTGCAAACTGGGTAAAGAGCTTTCTCAAGTTTTGATCTTGCAGTCACTACCAGAATCCTTTTCACAATTTGTCATTAATTTTAATATGAATAAAATGGATTGTGATCTTCACGAGATGCTTAACATGTTGATTGATTATGAGAATCAAATTGCATCTGAGAAGAAGAAAGAAACTATCATGTTGGTTGGAAACTCTTCTAAGAAGAAGGGTAAGGGTAAAAGTAAACCCAAGAAAAAGCCCATTGCGCCCAAGGGTGGTGTGACCAAAACCAAAGGCAAAGAAGGCAAAGCTGACCAATCTGATGCTATATGTTTCCATTGTAAGAAAATAGGACATTGGAAGAGAAATTGCAAAGAGTATCTTGCAACTTTAAAGGACAAGAAACAAGGTAAGACTTTAATGAAAAATATTTTCAAGGTTTCTTTAACTACTACTAATTCTTCATTGTGGTTATTAGATACTGGCTGTGGTTATAACATCTTCAATATGTTGCAGGGGTTCCAGATAAGTAGAAAGTTGAAGAAAGGAGAAATTAATCTACAAGTTGGAAATGGTGCAAAAGTTGCGGCCGTAGCTATAGGATCAATTTCTTTAATAATGCCTACGGGCAAAGTACTTATGTTGGATGATTGTTATTACGTTCCTAAATTTATTTCGAACATAATTTCAGCTTCTATGTTAGACAAACGTTGTTTTCGCATTAATATAGGCAATGGTATTTGCTCTATTTATTATAGTGATAATTTATATGTGACTGGCTATCTCCAACATGATGTTTATGTCTTACCTAGTGTGAATGCTAATTCGATTATGCATGTTTCAAGTCTTAAGAGGAAAAGAGATGATCATGTAAATCAAATGTACCTTTGGCATTGTAGGCTTGGTCATATTGGAGAGAAAAGAATTAACAAGTTGTACAAGGAAGGGTACCTTGACAAGTATGATTTTGAATCATAAATGACCAAATCTCCATTTACTGGAAGTGGAGAGAGAGCTTCTGAATTACTGGGACTAATTCATACAGATATTTGTGGGCCCATGAAAATTCAGGCTGGAGGGGGATATTCTTACTTCATTACCTTCACTGATGATATGTCAAGATATGAATTTGTATATCTTATGAAACACAAGTATGAATCTTTTGAAATGTTCAAAAGATTCCGTAGTGAAGTTGAGAAGAAGACTGGTAAAAGTATCAAAGTACTAAGGTCTGATAGAGGTGGGGAATATCTTAGTGAAGATTTTACGAGATATCTCAAAGAGAATGGGATTCTCTCATAGTGGACACCTCCAGGAACACCACAACACAATGGTGTGTCTGAAAGGAGAAATAGAACCTTATTAGATATGGTGAAATCTATGATGGGGTTCACTGATCTTCCAATAAATTTATGGGGATATGCTTTGGAAGCAGCAAGATACTTACTTAATAAAGTTCCCACTGAGTCAGTCTCTATAACACCATATGAGATATAGAAAGGATGTAAGCCTAACCTTAAACATATTAAGGTTTGGGGTTGTCCAGCTTATGTTAAAAGACTACAATCTGATAAACTTGACTCAAGATCTGATAAGTGTAGGTTCATAGGGTATCCCAAGGAAATAAGGGGATATTATTTCTATCACCCTTCTGACCATAAAGTATTTGTGGCTAGAGGAGCAACCTTTTTGGAAAGTGAATTTCTTTTGGAAGGAAATTATAATGAAGAAATAGAACTTGATGAAGATCAAGAAACTAATGAACCAACACAATATAAAGATCACGAGACCAAAGTTGAAGAACCTTGTGTGTACAAAATGTTAGTGGGAGCACAATTATATTTTTAGTGTATGTTGATGATATATTGCTCATAGGGAATGACGTACCGGCATTGCAAAATACCAAGATTTGGCTATCTGAACAGTTTTTCATGAATGACTTGGGAGAAGCAGCTTATATATTAGGAATAAAGATCTATAGAGATAGATCTAGAAAGCTGCTTGGGCTTTCCCAGTCTTTGTACATTGATACTATCTTAAAGAGGTATAACATGGATAATTCCAAAAGAGGCTATCTACCGATAGGCACTGGAATTTCTCTGAGTAGGGAGGATTGTCAAAAAACACCTGAAGAGAGAGAACGCATGAGTAGGATCCATACGCTAGTGCAGTGGGAGCTATCATGTATACCATGATATGTGCACGTCCTGATGTGGCTTATGCACTTGGAGTGACTAGCCGATATCAGGCAAACCCTGGTGAGGAACATTGGAAAGTGGTGAAGACCATTCTTAAGTACTTAAGAAGGACTAAAGACCAATTCCTCATCTATGGGGATTCTGAGTTGAAACTTGAAGGTTATACTGATGCAAGTTTCTCTTCAGATAGGGATAATAGAAAATCTATTTCTGGTTATGTATTCACCTTAAATGGTGGTGCAGTGAGTTGGAAAAGTTCCAAACAAGCTACAGTAGCTGATTCAGTGACTGAAGCAGAATATATAGCAGCTAGTGAAGCTGCTAAGGAAGCTGTATGGATGAAAAAGTTGTTAATTGAACTTGGTGTGGTTCCATCAATAGAAGGTGCGGTTCCATTATTGTGTGAAAATACTGGAGCTATTGCTCAAGCAAAAGAACCAAGATCACACCAAAAGTCCAAACACGCTCTGCGAAGGTATCACTTGATATGAGAGATCATGGAACGTGGAGACGTCGAGATTTAAAAGGTTAATGGAAAGGAAATGCTGCAGACCCATTCACTAAAGCTCTTGGCGTAAATGAGTTTGACAAGCACAAGTGAAAATTGGGGATGAAGTACAAGAGCGATTGGCTCTAGTACAAGTGCGATATTGTTAGGGATATAGTAGATATGCCCTAGATCCAGTATCATATTTGATAACTTGAACATATTTTTATGAATATCATTTGACATAAAATATATGGAATTTGATATTCTTTTATCATTAGTATTAATTGTTTGATTAATTTGATAAGGTCCTTGATTAAATTTGAGATTTGTCATCGTGATAGAGATCATGATAATGAGAGCAAAGTCTCTTACAATTTAATCTAAATTTGTTCTTGATTGTAGGATTATTAATTTGGACATTAGTAATCCGGTTAGATCAATATTTATGTGATTGTCTTTATCGGATAAAGATTAGTTGATCTCATTAACTAAATCACATAATAGATGATGCATAGAGAGATATGATCATTGAACCGACTCATTGGATAACTCCTAATGGTTAGAATTACCATAACTATCAATAGAATATTTTCTTGAAGAATGTGATGTAACCATTTCCTTTGACTTGAGATCGTCATAGTAATTGACAAGTTATTCATTGTGCTTTAATACTAGACACCTATGGACCTAGGGCGATAGTTGAAAGGATATTGGATACGACTGAACACTTGTAGAATTAGTGATTGATCAAGACGGAATCTGTCAACTCTTGGAAATGAGTTTAAGCTCCATGTTGTCATGAATTATAAACGAACAAACTAAGACCTTGGCCAAGGCAATTGAATGAAAGAAGAAATGAGTTTCTTAGGTCATTCAATGGTCGATTATATTTGACATGAAAATATAGTTGACCGCCTATTAGGATTTGACAGTTGAACCATATCCTAGGGTGATCCAGAGCTATAAGGACAGAATGAATTACTACATTATTCTTCTACTGATTCTTGAGAGTAAATTGTATACTTCATGCTATCCGGTCGTTAAGGAGTGTTGCTAGACGCCACCCTTGATTAGTATATTGATATGATCAATTTACTACCGGTTTAGTATTGAACCTATGGGGTCGCACACTAACGAGTGTTCTGATCTTTGGTAAAGGATTGATTAACTTATTATTTGATAATTAAATTAAAGAATTTAATTAGTCAAATAAATTTTGTTATTAGTCCAAATAAAATATTATTATATTCTATGCTAGCACAGAGGTTATAATTAATATTGTGAATAAGTTGAAATTTCTATTTGGAATAGAAATTAATTTATATATCTTGGTTGAAATATATATGTGATATATATAATTAATATTTATTTATATAAGGTATGTGTATAAAATATTAATGAAAGACTTATGAATCAAATCCAATTAAGAACTGGATTTTCACGTCAAAGTCCATAATTGGACGAGTCGGCAACTTAAACCCATTAAGAATGAGAATTGTATTTTTTATAGTAAAAAAAAAGGGGAAGGAAAGTTTCAATCCAATTTGGAATTGGACTTTTGAAACTTCCATAAGAAATCTTCGCCTGTTTTCAAAGAAAAAACGTGATTTTATTTTTTATTAGTTTATTTTGTATAAACTTTTATATTAAGTAAATTATACCCTCAACCAAATAAGAAAGGGTTTGTAGGTAATGCTATATAAAGGGTGATGGAGAAAATTTGCAAAGTTTTTTAAGGTTTTAATTTTTCTTGAGAGGAAAACCTACTTTGTGAAAGTGAGAGTGCAATACAAAGCCAAGAGAGAAAATACAATTACAAGAAAAGTGTTTCTTGTTCTTGTAATTTGAGTTGAGATTTTTTGAGAAAAATTTCAACACAATATTCTTCGTTTAATTTGTTCGCGGGTTTCATTGATCAAAGAGTTGATAGCAAGGATCGGTCTCGGTGTGGGTATGCATAGAGTCTTCGCACTATCGAAGAAATTTTGAAAAAGAAACTCTCTTCACCAGGTACGTCTTAGATCCGATTTTTGACACGTAAATAAATTTTAAACATGAAAAAATCTACCTAGAATTGTTATTTATTTAGAGAAAATACTAAATAAATAGCTATAACATAAAACTTTAGGAATTCTTCAAATCTCACACCTCTGTCTAGTACACTAACATATACAAACAATTATAATTACGTCTCGAAAAAAATTGAGATCGGCGATATTAATTCTAAGTTCTTTATTTAGTTCAACTCATATTATTATTATTATTATCAAAATAATTTATTTTACATACACATATATACGAACATTTTTGTCAACGGGAACAACAAAGCCAACCGCTCAAAAAAGCCAGAGAACCTTTTCAATTGAGATTGTGTGAAAAGCAATTATCCCAGATGAGTTTAAGAAATGACTTGTACTAAAGAAAAGTTGAGAGTTTTGATCACTTAAGATTATTGAACTGTACACAATACGCAAAGCTTATTACTCATTTTATTTTTAAACTGGATACTGAGCTTTTGGTTAAGCTAAGTTAATACTGTTGAATATTATCCAAGATCCAACTGCTTCTCTTCTTTATTCGTTTTTCTTTTCTTTTTTTGGATAGGAAGCGCGCGCGCGCATATATATATATATATATATATATATATTAAACCAACACAAACTTACATAGGAGTTATATAGTCCCGAAGGATATTACTATTGTTAAGAATTACTAGACTATTACATACATAGAAATTCAATTTTTTGATACCCAAAGAAACACCTTGCATATCTTTTGCCAAAAAAGGCTCAACAAAAATATGTGGACATGCAAGTCAATAACATGGCCCTAGCTTGAAATTCTTAACTGCTTCCTTCGCTAGGCAATCTGCTACTGCATTCCTTTCTTTAAAGTTGTGCCTGATCACGGGGGACTTCAGCTATTGCATAAGGATCTGCAATTGAGTAAACATGCATTAGTACTACTATTTTCTTCAGAAAGCATTGTTATCACTTTTGTTGAGTCTGTTTAGATTTGTAACTCATCAAATGACAACTCCACTGATACTTTTAGACCTTTATGTAGTGCTAATAGTTCTGCCTGCATGGGACTATAGGTGTAACAAGATTTGGTGAAGCCCATGATCCAATTACCAGAATTATTTTTGAAAACTCCTCCTAAACCTGCATGAAGGTTATTTTTCGAGAAGGCCTTAACGATATTAAGCTTAATTATATTAGGGGGAGGTCTTTCCAGTTAATGTTTATCGAGATAGAACATATTTGTAGGGGGATTTTTTCAGTAAAAAAAAAAAGGAATTCTCCTATTTGGCTAAAAACATGTCTAAGGTTTATATCCATTTTTATATTGTTGATGTTATTATTATTCCTATTCCTCCAAAGATTCCAAATTGAAAAGGGGAGGATACTCTTCCAAGGGTATTGTTGATGGTTTGCAATACTATGAACATGCCTTAGACAATTTAGCCAGTTAGACTCACTCCTGTGGTTGATAGTTAGGCCAATGCTGGATGAATAGCGAATAGCTATAGGGCATAGAAGAAAATGTGAGTGGCATCCTCCGTTCCTTATTTGCACATAAGGCAGTTGGAATCAATATTGATACCAATATGCAAGGGATAGGATCTATTAGGAATTTTGTTGTGCATGCATTGCCAAAGTAAGAACATTATATTTGTAGGACAATAGAGATCCCAAATCCAATTAAAACCATTCTTTTTATCAAGGGTAGAGACATGATTATCTTCTAAAAGTGCATAGAAAGATTTTGTGGAAAAGAAACCATTGCTATTTGAGTCCTAGGTTATGCGGTCATTGGTCATTGAGGTTAAAGGATTATGTGTAGCCTTGATCTTGTTAATAAGGCAGTGAGGGAGATCAAAAGAAAATTTTGACATATCTCATTGGTCATTACTAATAATATTATTGAAAGACATATAGAGATCATATTTATTTATAGGGCCTTGAATACAATTCCTACGGGCATGGGAATGCTGGATCCATCTATTTAACCAAATGTCAATATTTGAGTTAATGGTAGGATACCATAACAACCTTTTGGAAAGGAAATTATACCCTTGCATAATGGCTTCCCAGATGGAGGAACATTTAGAAGTATTTTTTCTGTTGGTATATTTACTTGCAATTAGCTGAGCCCAGGGTTTATTAGGAAAATTTATAAGTCGCTAGCTAAGGCTAGTAAGAAGCACCCATTTTTTTCCTTCACGGAATGAATTCCTAAACTCCTTCTGATTTATGCTTAGTAACAATGTTCCAATTGACTAAGTGAATTCTTCTCTTAGTATTTGTACTACCCTAAATGAAGTCTCTTTGAATTTTATCTATTTGGATTAAAACCTTTTTAGGGAGTGTACTGCATAACATGAAAGGGCATAGCATTTAAAGTAGAGGATGCTAAGGTGGTTCGTCTTGCAATGTTAAGGCAATTAGTTTTTCATAGGGAAAGTTTAGCACGCATATTATCAATGACAAATTGAAAGTCCTTAGGCTTTGGATTGAGGTTAAGGATGGAAAATTCAAGGTATTTTCTAAATTCAAAACTAGCTCTTATGTTAAAAAGGCTAGCTAGGTAATCAGTAATGTCACTAGGGCATTTCTTAGAAAAACAATTCTAGACTTCTGATAATTTATAGACAACCTAGTTTCATTCATAAATAAATTTAGGCATTGATGAATACAGTTACCCGTTTTGTTATTAGTCTTTCCCGTAAGTGTAAGATCATCGAAAAAGAAAAGATGTGAGAAGCAGGGACCTTTGGGGCTAATTCTTATGGGATCCCATCTTAATGTGTCTATTTGGTGGTCAAGTAGTCTAGACATAAGTTCCATACATAGATTAAAAATATAATGAGATATAGGATCCCCTTGGCGGATACCTCTACTAGGGCTAAACAAATTAGTCTTTGTACCATTGACTAAAATACTAATATTGCTAGTGCAAATACAATGCATTTAAACTTTGTAATTTTTGAAAGGAAATGAAAGTAGACTAAAGTTTTGTGAATAAAATCGCATTCTAACTTAACGAAAGATATTTAGAGATCAACTTTTAACAACATGTCATATTTAGAGCTCTTTGTAGAGGACATATTGTTAATGATTTCCTGAATAACTATGGCATTATCACTAGCCCTTCTATTTTTAAAAAAAAAAGTAAACTGTGTATAGCTGATAATGGTGGAAAGAGATTGTTTAAGTCAATTAACCAAGATTTTAGTAATAATTTTGTAAACAGTATTACAAAGCACAATAGGTCTGAAGTTTTTTAGGTCAGTAGCATTATCTATTATTGGAATAAAGCACAAGTAAGTGTCATTGATACCTTTGGGAAGATATTGTGATTCAAAAGCTTTTTGCAGAAGTTTGTCACAGAATTTCCAACCACGTTTCAATACTTTTGGTAGAAAAAAAGGGTGAATCTCATCCGGAACCAAAACTTTATAAAGTTCGAAGGAAAAAATAGCTTTTCTAACTTCCTCATTTCCTATTGGTAGCCATGCTATGAAGAAGCGAGTGTTTATATCACCATCATAATACCAATTAATTCTAGAATGAAGTTTCCAAAAAATCTTCTTTCATTTTTATAAGAGCATCATAGTCTTTTTAGAGAGAAGTTTCCAAGTTCATTAAAAAAGAACTTGTTTAGTACTTAGGAGATATTTGAATTCCTTGAAGTCTAGCCAACATAATTCTTTTTTACTTAAAAATATCTCCAAAAATCTCATTTTTTTAAGGAATGATTTTTTTCTTTGAAGGTCTGTTGAGCTTTAGGAAGGTCATTAGAAGACCAACTTGCCTCAACAATGTTTACAAAGTCGGAGTGTCTACACCAAATCGACTCGAGTCTAAATGGTTTACTATTATTAAAACTATTAGAGGGATTTAATTTTAATAACAAAAGGGTTATGGTGAGAATGCGTCTTGGGCAGGTAGATAACCATTTCTTTAGGATAAAGACTAGTCCAAGAATCATTTACAAAAGTACGATCTAAACGTTCCATGATTAATTTGTTAATTTTTCTACAGTTGTTAATCCAAGTGTACTTACAACCTATAAAACCCAAATCAAACAATTTACAGTGATTAATACTAGACCATAAACAAGAACGACGTCTACTATTACTCCTACCACCAAATTTTTCATTAGTGCTAAATATATCGTTAAAGTCTCTACCCAAAATCCAAGGACCTATATATATATTATAGATACCTTCTACATTATTCCAGAGGTCATTTCTATTAGCTATTTTAGTACTAGCATTGATAGATGAAAACAACCAAGTGGAATTTGAAGGATGTACCTTAATGTTGGCATGTATCTCTTGGTTCCTCCTTACAAAGTCCTTTACTGCAATCACGTCTGATTTCTAAAGTATCACTGTACCCCCAGATTGTCCCTCAACAGGGACTTCGATTATTTGAGCGAAGGGAAAATCATTAAGGAGGGAGACATGGTTTTCCATACGAGTTTCTAATAGGGTAACTACACTAGGTTTGTGAGTATCAATCACCTCCCTAAAGTTAACCCTAATAGTATCATTATTACCGTCCTTTATGTTCCAAATGATGAAATTAACATTTTGAGGCATCATATTATGATGAAAGGGATAGATTGACATTGTTTCACACTCTCTCTAGAGTGGGAGCTGGATTCCTTTTGATCAAAGGTATTAGGATCATTGCATGGCTCCCCACAGTAGGGTCATGTGGAGGCTTGGTATCTATTGAAAACTTGTAGAGCGTCGGGGGACAGCTGAGAATGTATCTCTTCTCTCGCATCTCCCTGGATTGAAACACCTTTACATCATTTAGACTTAAAAACTCTAGGATTTGGTCGGACCCCAGCAATTTCAGCTCCTATACATCCTGTATTAGATGATCTTCTGGTTCTGGTTGATTGGGATGAGCTTGATAATGTATTGGCATATTGTTTTGCTCTAGTGGACCATTTGGTTGAGGATTGTTTGCATGGGGCAGGGCTGCCATTTGGCTAGGCATCTGATTAGTTGCATGGGTGCTTGGCATTGTCCATAGCATGAACATTGGGTTCATGTTCGAGATCTCTCCTGGGAGAAAGAAGGCAAGTTCTACTTTCATATTCTGAGTTTGTATTGGGTTGAAATGGGGTAGGAGACTTTATTGGTTTCTCATAGTTTGAGCTAGGTTCGAATTCACGGATGGGGCTCGAGGATGGAGTATATTATTCAACCATATATGGTTGAAATGATTTCTCATTGCCATATGCATCCCTTTCGATACTAGCTGGGCGAGGAAGTGAGAGTTTTGAAGCACTATCACTGTCTCTTGTCCATCTAGGATCATGTTGAATGTGATTACATGCCCCATCAAAGCTTGCTTTATCCAGCTGAGGGTTTGGTAATCTTGAGGGAGAGAGGGTTGGACATAGAATATTTGGTTGGTCGTTTAGGCTGTTAGGGGGATTGGAGGGTTGGCCATAGTGTCATCTCTTTGGTGTCTTTGGATTTGGACTAGACGATAACGTCTCCATTGAGATACTGGAATTCTTGGCATAGTTGTTTGTAGAGGAGAGATTTATATTAGGTTAGTATGAGGGCTTACTGACGGAGGGACTATTGTATCTATAGTTTTAGCTGAAGAGGTACTTATTACATCTAGACGCATGCTTATACTTGAACCGTTGGTAATAGAAGGATTGGAGCAGATTTGGTTTCTGAAACGTGGAGGTTTTCTTTTTCCATTTGTTGGCCAATAGGGAGGTCTTGGGAATTGGTGTTCTAGAATGGTTTTATCCTCCTTGCAAGGATTAGTATGGTTAGTGGTAGTTATTTTAGAGATATTAGAAACTAAAGAGTCCTTAGAAGGTCTATGTGGCGTAGGGGGTTTGGTAATATGATTAGTAGTAGTAGGTACGTAATTAGTGTCATGCATGCTAGTTGATTGGTCGCAAACCTGCATTGCCACGTGGCAAATTTCAGTGGTATGTGAGGACACATCCAATTCCATGCTATCTTGGTTAGGGGATTAACTAATACTTGGAACTTATTTTCGTATTTTAAACCTTGAAAAGGACTATTTTCTTTAACAATGTAATGCTTTGAAGGATTTTTATTGAAAGTTTTAGGGAGTGTTTGTTTTCCAGGAATTATAACATTAAAGAGATAGAGGACGCAATGGCTTTATCTGATCATCAGGAGTACCTGAGTTGATCCTTTGATTGGCCTTCTTTTTTGTAGGGAAGATCACTGTCTTCCACTCATCTTCATTGTTGGATTGCCTTGAATCTTCATTGGCACACTGGACTGGTACTATAAGATCTTTTGATTGGCGGACGGTAGAGTCCAAGGCAACTGGGGACGTTGTATTAAATACTACATTAAAATTACATTTTGATTGAACATGCTCAAGTCATCCACATTTAACACAAAGAAGATCCTCATCTTCATAGTATATTGTTTGTTTCTGGGATCCGATATAGATGGAGTGGGCTACGGGGATATCCAAGGGCAATTCGACAGATAGTCGAGCATATCTTCCTCTAAGAGTTGAGGAAGTGCATGCATCAACCATAAATTGTAGAAATCAGTTCTGCAAAAGCTCAGTTCGCCGACTTTTTTTCTCAATAAACTAATCAAAAAAGCAACAAAATATTCAACAAATTCAAGTCAAATTGTAGAAATCAATTATGTCGATACTATGTTCTTCGTCTTTTTTTTAAATCCAAAAAATCAAAACAATGACAAAATATTGAACAATACCTCAACAACGACATGCAATCATGTCCAAAATCTCAATCATGCTACAATTAAATAGGAATTGGGATAGCTATGACAGGTTTAGAGATTTTCAAGTTGATGGCGTTGTGCTCGATGAAGATGCAAGTTACAGTATGTTGATTCTACAAATGTAGAGCAATTAATGATTGATACTTCGGGAAAAAAATTGTAGAAATCAAATACATTGTGAATGAGAATTGTCCTCCAATGGAGATTAGGAACGATATTGGGGTTCTTGTGTATATGGTGACAAAAAAAGGAGAATAAAAACTTAGGATCGTATCTGATATGTATAAGTGTACGAGATTTTAATATGGAACTAATCATTACCAATTGAAAACAAGTGTAGGTTTTTTATGTTTCAAATTCTACGGAAGTCTGATTTTACGATAATATTTATAAAATTCCTACATTTAGCTACAAATAAACTACACATCAGTTTTATCTACATAACTACTACATTTTTATACTACAATTAAATTACAATATATGTGGAGAAAAAATGTTGACTACAAAATTTTCTCTTCATCTACAATTTATCTAAAAAATTCTACAAAATTGTAATGACACTGTTTATCTTTATTTTCATGCAGGTTCGTCTGTTACAATAAAGTTACTTGATATGTCAGCCTCTCCCATAGTCAACATTATGTACGGGAAAAAAGTGTCCATTCTGCACAAATAATAAATTATTTCCATTAATAAAATGCATAAAAAAGATATATTCATCTGCATTCTATCTACAACATAACTATAAATGATTACATAATCTACAATTTAAAGCATTTTCTACAAAAAGGCAGCAACAAAAGATAACTACAATTCTGATTTAATAGAACAAGTTACCTAACAATATAACTACAAAAAAACCTACAAAATCTCTACAACTATAAAGGCAGAACATCGCAACTACAAATAATTTTCAAAATTATGACAATTACTCTGCACTTGTCTAAAATATGTATAACACAGATTTTACCATCATAAACCAAACTAATAAAATTAGAAATGAAATTAATAAATGTTTACATTCACCAATGATTGGTTCCGAATAATTTTAGGATGTTTTTTTTAATGTTTCTTCATTTTTGGATTTTTTGAACCAGGAGATAACTTTGCTTTCATTCCTTCTCAAAGATTAGGGACCTCTTCTACAAAGTTGCCGTCTACCAAAATCTCTTTTTCTTTTCGTTTGACTTGTTTTCCTGGTGTAGACGTTTCTCCAGCATCTACATCATGTTTTTGTTTGGTTCTTATCTCGGATCTGATTTGTCAGGGATAGGAACTATGAGTAGTATATGCAATTGCATGTGGAGATTTGCCTTACTTTTTGGGTGATTTTGGTGATAAACACCCAAATCAAATGAGGGTATATCAGCTACTACTGATTTTTTAGGACTTTGTTTCGAAGCTTTGTTGTTCTTCATTGATGAACTTCAACTGGAGTATAATGAGGAACCAACATTGTTGAAGGATTTCTTTTATTTTCTGTGAATTTAAAGGGAGAATTTGATCTCAGAATATGGAAAATGGTAAAAAGAACGTGGGTATAGGTAAAACATGGATGGAACTGAGGGGTTATGAGTGAGAAACATGTGATGTGTGGGATACTGGGATATACAGATTCCTTTCATTAAGGAGTAAAAAATGTACCATGATAATACCCTTAATTAATTATGATATAGAATTGGTAATTTGGTATACTAAGTGTAGTTAAGTCAAACCTTAAACATTGAGTGTAATAAGGTTTCCTATGTGGTATAGGAATATAAAAATTCTAAAAAAAATAAATAAAGTAAGGCATATAAGAATTGGGCTTTAAGCCCATATAATGATATATTCCATCATAACCAAAAGGCATAAACCCTTGGACAAAAGAGAGGTTGGCTAAATTTTCAAAAAGTACAAAGCAACCAAAACGAAAAGAGGCAGATACATCTATGGATAAGAATCAGAAGTACGTTCCAGCGAAGTACTCACGCAGAGAATGTGTGATGATCCGATAGGTCATCTTAAATTTTAGAGCCTAATGCTGTATTTTGAAGCCTCAAATACCTCATTTTAGCCTTCCTCAATTTGCGTGTGTAGTCTGAGTATTTTTTTAGAAGGATTTTTATGTTAAAAATTGATAAAATATGAAATTTGTTCAAAAATCCATTTGAATTGACTTCGGTCAATATTTTGAAAAAACATATTCGGACCCATAATTTACGGTCCCGGTGGAACCTAATCATGATATGGGACTTGGTCATATGTCGGGAAATAAATTCGGAGGTCCTTTGCTCGAGTTATCATATTTTGTTGAAATTTTAAATTTTAAAGGCTTAATGAATCGAAAGGTTTGACCAACATTTGACTTTATTGATATTGAATCTGTATTTTGGTTCCTAAACTCAGTAAAGGTCTATTACTATATTTATAAACTTGTCTGTCAAATCTGGTAATAAACAAAATTAGTTTGACGTGATTTGGATGTCCGGTTGTTAAAATAGGAGTTCATGAGTTTTCTTCAAAATTTCCTTTGATTTGGTGTTCAAGTCGTAGTTCTAGGTGTTATTTTGGTAATTTGATCATGCGAGCAAGTTTGTATTATGTTTTGGACTTGTGTGTATGTTTGATTTGGAGCCCCGAGAGCTTAGGTGAGTTTCAGATAGGCTACGGAATGAAATTAGACTTAGCAAAAATAGCGTGCAGCTGTTTTTGGTGCAGACCTCTATTAGGTTCGCATTTGCGAGCTACTCCTCGCAATTGTGAAGACTAGCTGGGCATAACATGGTTCACATTTGCGACCAATTCTTCGCAACTGCGAAGATGGGTGGGCCATCACTGAGTTCGCATTTTCGATTAATGGGTCGCAATTGCAAGAAGGACATTGTTCATGATTGCGAACAAATTATCGCAATTCCTATGAAAACATAAACTATGGGACTTTGCATTTGCAAAGAAAAGATCGCATTTACTCATAATTGCGACATCTGCAACTGGTCTAATATCTGAAAAATAGGATTTTTGTTTATTCTTCAAATTTTCAAACAAGAAAACCCAAGAGGCGAATTTCCCAAGACCCCTTCTTCCCCAATCCATTGGTAAGTGATTCTAACCTATTTTTGTTCATTTCATTATATTTTCTAAGATTTCAACCTAAAATCTAGTGTTTTCATGGTGAAAATTGGGGGTTTCGATAGAATTAGGGATTTTTATAAAATTGGGATTCAGACCTGAAATTGAGTTCAGATTTCAAAACAAATTACATAACCGGGCTCAGGTTGAAGGGTAATTGGGTTTTGGTCAGAATTTCGGGTTTGGTTCAAGTAGGCCCGGGAGTTGACATTTGTTGACTTTTTCAATAATGACCTAAATTGAATCTTTTGCAATTGTGGGTGATTCCTAAGGCTTATTTTGAATTGTTTGGTGTTTGAAAGGCAAAGTTATAGTTGAACTTTGAGTGATCTTTGGTAAGTGTTGAGTTTAACCTTGCCTTGAGAGAACTAGGAACCCTCAGATTATGTGATATGTCAATTTCATGTTTTGCAGCATATATGCGGGCTGACGAGTGTTTATATACCGCCAAATTACTTGTTTCTCCTGATTTCTTATTCTTCTTTCATTATCTCCTTCCCTTCCTTAACTGTTATGCGCCATAAATGCCTTCCATGCTTTAATTGCTACTTGTCAATCATTGTTTCTCCAATTTAAATATTCAATCTCTTCATGTTTTCATGACTTGTTACTATTTTCCCTATTTGACATATTTGTACCATCTAATATTCATATGTTGGACTGTCTTGCCATGTAGTATTTCATATTTGGATTTCTATGTTGGTACAAAGTTTACTTTCTGTCTCAGCTTTACATTCATCAGTTATGGTGGTTTTTCTGTATTGAATTATTTATTTGACTAAGTTCATTAAGTATTTCATACTGATATGGAGGGATCGGGTGGCACACAACCATAGGTAAAATAAAAATAGATTGATATGGTGGAATAAGGGTAAATTGTACTGATACGGCGGGATCAGGTTGCATGCCACTACAAGTGAAATAAGGGTGGATTGATACGGTGAAAAAGAAATGTGATACTGATATTGTTATATGGTTGGAACAGATTGCGCGCTGCAATATTTATCTATTTTGATTGTTTCTATTGTCAGGGTGGAATAAGGGAGAATTGCGTTGAACATTGGGATCGGGTTGCATGTCGCAACAACTTTTGTATTTCTATTTCCTTGAGCTATGTTGATTTTCGGTATCTTCATTTGAAACTCTAGGAATCGGTAGTTCTGAACGTACGTCACTACTTATTTCTTGAGGCTGTAGCTGTTATCTTCACTTGACTGTCTTATTACGTTCCGTATATCTTTTTCTGCCTTTATTATATACTACGTACATGTTGTAGTGTAAGTGACTTGCCTTAGCCTCGTCACTACTTCACCGAGGTTAGGCTTGGTACTTACAGAGTACACATGATCAGTTGTACTCATGCTACACATTGAACTTCTTCTACAGATTTTGGAGTCGGTCCCAGCGGTGGGTATTAGCATGCTCGGATTCGTCGGCTCGTGAAGACTTGAGGTAGAGCTGCTCAGCGCTCGCAGCTCCTGCAGTCCCCTTCCCTTTCTATTTGTCTGTGTACTTTCTTTTCAGACAACTTTATGTAATTTCAGACCCTTTTTATACTATTCAAATAGCTCATGCACTTGTGACACCGGGTTAAGGGATATATTAAATGTTTGGCAGCAGTTTCAATTCATTCTCATTAAGTATTATTAAACAGTTAAAAATGGATAAAATATTCTAACGTTGGCCTTCTTAGCAAATGAAATATTAGGCACCATCATGGTCCCGATGGTGGAAATTTTTGCTCATTATATGTTTGTATCAAAGCACTAGGTTATAAGAGTCTCACGAGTCACGGGCAAACTTAGTAGAGTCTCAAGGATCGATATGGAGACATCTGTACTTATCTTTAAAAAGCTATGGAGTTAGGAACAAGTTCACTTCTATTCTTCTCTGTCGTGTGATTTTATTCTATCATTGATGATTGGACCCTTCTATTCTTGTTTTCTTCAAGATGGAGAGAACACACACCGCATCTTCAGTTGGACAACAGTAGGAGTTCCTTACAGTAGCTCCTACGAGGGGCAGAGGTCGAGGGCGAGGCCGCATCAGAGGCTGAGGAATTTTTAGAGCTCAACCTCGAGCTCGAGCAGTAGTACCACCATTGGAGCCTCATGTAGATTTTGATGAGGGGTTCTATCTCAGACTGTACCTGTTGGACCATTTCAGATCTCGAAGGGGTTCATCGCCACCCAGTGCTTCAAGACGCTTTGGTCCATTAGGTGGGTCTTATAGAGAGTGTGTCCCAGGCCAGTACATTTTCTATGTCACCAGTTGTCTCTCAGGCTAGAGGAGGAGCACAGACTCCCACCACTCACACTTCAGAGGAGATGGCTCCCTAGCATCGACTCCAGCAACCCCCAGTTGGGGTAGTTCAGCTAGTTGTCGTGGCACAGGCTGGTGATGGACATGCTATGTCTTATGAGGGCTTATTGAGATTGGAAAAGCTTACCTAGATTTTCTCATATCACTTTAATAGATCACCTTCTGAGGACCTACGAGAACGGTATAGTTGAGACTAATAGGGTCGATTTTGCTGTGTTTCAGATGACCGGTTCCGCTAAGAGATGGTGGAAGGATGATGTATCAACCAGATCGGCTAGTTGCCTAATCTTACTTGGGACCAATTCTATCACCTATTTCTCGAGAAGTTCCTCCCTATCCCCTTAAGAAAGAGTTACCGTAGGTAGTTTTTAGCATTTCTAGCAAGGTAGTAAGTCAGTCACTCAGTACGAGACCCTTTTTGTGGATCTAGCTCGTCATGCTATTCTTCTGCTTCCTACCAAGAGTGAGAGAGAGGTGAGGAGTTTTATTGAGTAACTTGCTCACCCTATCAAGCTTTAGATGGACAAGGATATTGGGGCTGAGATTTCTTTTCATACGGTTGCTAATGTCGCCAGGCGAATCGACAGTTCCTATGGTTGTTGTAAAAAAGAAAAAGTTAAGTAGTAGCGGAAAAATAAAGGGAAAATATAGAGAAGAAAATTTTACGTGCAAAATTCCACTTTTTAGGAAATAGAATATTTTCTCTGCCCACTAAACCAACAATTGGGGCAGCAAAAAACCTGGTATACCAGCCACGACTTTACCATACTCTGGGCTAACTAACACTCTCTTACTTCTCGCAACTAAAGTAAAAATCCAATGATGAAAAAGCTTATGGGAGTAGAGATGAATCAAATGGAAAAAAGTAAAAGGCAAGTTAGCCAACCTTGCTAAATGCCTTAAACAGGCAACCTCCACACAATAGGGCAAATCTATCCTAGACAAACGTGGAAAAAATGATAGAAGTCAATGATAACAAGATCAATAGGGGGTTTAAAATTTAGGGATCCTAGTATTGGCCGTGGTATGCAAGGTGCGGCTTCATACTCTTTGGGTCAGAATTTTGCAAAAGTGTTTGAGATAAATTTTGAGAACGAGAAGGAGAGAAGGCTATGGTCTGGCAGAATTGCTAGGGCTTTACAACCAGAACGGTGGATATTCCCAGTTGAGAAACTCTGTAATATGCAGTTTTGTAATTCAGATGTCAGTCTTACTCGTCCTTCTTTTATCTGGTACTGTGACAGATTGGTGTGATGATCATGGTTCATGGAGATGATAAAGGCATGGTCTTACTTCCTGAATTTGCAGCAACACAAGTAATTGTTATTCCCGTGCCATACAAGGATGCTAATACTCAAGGGATCTTTGACGCCTGTGCTGCCATAGTCAAAAACTTGAACGAATCAGGTATTCGTGTTGAGGCATATTACAGAGACAACTACTCACCTGGCTGGAGATATTCTCACTGGGAAATCAAGGGGGTTCCTCTTAGGATTGAAATAGGACAAAAAGATCTTGCAAATAATCAGGTACGAATTATAGTTACTCTCTACTGATTCAGTTGTTCATTAAAACAAGAAGTAGATATGTTGTGTGCTATGGTGTTAATTGTTTGTTTTCTGAAAGCAGTCAAATAAAGTGTGGTATCTGTTTTATGTTTTTAATCAAAAACTCTAAAATAACTTTGTCAGGTACAAGCTGTTGTGACATGGAGCCAAAGCTGATATTCCTGTGGAAAATTTAGTCGAACAAGCAAACGATGTGCTTGCCTTTATGCAACAAAACTATTTTATGTCACAAAACAAAAACGGGATGCTTGTGTTCTGGTTGTAAAGACCTGGGATAATTTTTCTGAAGCTCTAAGCCAAAAGAAATCGGTCTTGACTCCTTGGTATGATGAGGTGGTAAAATTCTATCAAAATTGTTGCACATTTAATTTGCTCTTCAATATTAAGCTGGGGAAATAGAGGGAGTTTCATGGAGTCAGTCTCTGCATCAGGAAAGTTTGATCTTGAAATGCCATAGATTGGCAGGGTTGATTTAGTCTATCTAGAGATTCAATGGATTGTGATAATGGTCAATTAGCAACTCAATATCTACTGATTATATCAAAATAAATCAAGAAATAACTTGAGATTCATTATCTTTGTCGAAGAGATATGGGGTAATAAACAAACTCAAAACCCATGCTTTATTTGTCATATCTGATCACTAGTTTTCCTTATGAAGATGGTCATATTTTCTTCTCTCTTGCGTGAGGGGGTTTAAAACTCATAAAGCTCTAACTAGAGCCCCCATTGATGGGAGTTAAATACAAAATTTATAGGTAGATGTTCTCTCACGGGAGAGGGGGTAGGGATCTGATTAGAGGCCTCGTCTTTCTGGTGGTTTTAGTAATGCCTCATTTAGAGGGAGGGGTACTTTGGTAGGGGCCTTTCTCCCAGGCTATTTCACTCAGCGCTTCAAGCATCCTATAGTGCTTCAGGGAGTCGTGGTCCTTATGTTCCCCATTCCAGGCATCCAGCCTACAATACACTATCAACTCCTATCAGTGCACATACTATTCATAGTTATCGCTGTAGTTATCTGGCCCATTTAAGTCAGTCCCAATTTCAGAAGCCAAAACACCAGGATAGATTTTCTAAGTATGGTGGTTTTGGGCATATCAAGAGGACCTGTCCGAGATTATTGGGCGGCATGCCACTATAGAGTTCTCGTTCCATGATCATAGCACCGGTTGCACCACCGCCCGCTCAGCCAGCTAGAGGCGGAGGTCAGGAAGCCAGAGGTGGAGGTTAGGCCATTATAGGTGGATGTCAAGCCGATAGAGGTAGATGTCAGTCTGATAGAGGTGGAGGCCAGCCAGCTAGAGGTCGTCCTAGAGATGTAGTTTAGAGTGATAGGACCCAGCCCCGATGCTATAGTTTTCCAGCCAGGCTTGAGGCTGAGTCATTTGGTGTTGTTATCACAGTTATTGCTTACTTTTCCATAGAGATGATTCAGTTCTATTTGATCCGGACTCTATTTATTCCTACGTGTCATCCTATTTTTATTAATATTTGGTTATGCCTCGTGATTCTTTGAGTGCTTATGTGTATGTGTCCACACATGTGGGAGATGTTTTTTGTTTAGATCGTGTTTATATTTCGTGTGTGGTTACCATTGGGCATTTTAAGATTAATGTAGATCTTCTATTTTTCGATAAGGTATATTTTGATGTTATCTTGGATATGGATTCGCTATAACCTTATCACATTATATTGGATTATCATGCCAAGACGGTGACCTTAGTCTTGCCGGGGTTGCCTCGATTAAAATGGAGAGGGGCCCCCTAGCCATTCTATCAGTAGGGTTATCTCTGACGTGAAGGCTGAGAACGATGTCTAGCTTATTTGGCTTATGTATGCGATTTTAGTGCGTAGGTTCCTTCCATGGATTCAGTACCAGTTTTTCATAAGTTTCCAAAGATATTTCCTACAGATCTGCCAGGGATTCCACTCACAGGGATATTGAATTATGTATTGACTTGGCTCCGAGCACTTATCCCATTTCTATTCCACCGTACCGTATGGCCTTTCCAGAATTAAAAAAATTAAATGAGCATTTGCAAGACTCGCTTGATAAGGGCTTCATTAGACCTAGTTTCTCACCTTGGGGTGCACCTATGTTGTTTGTGAAAAAGAAAGATGAATCGATGAGGATGTGCATAGATTACAGGCAGTTAAACAAAGTCACCATCAAAAACAAGTATCTATTGCCTGGGATTGATGACTTATTTGATTAGTTTCAAGGTGATAAGGTGTTTTCAAAGACTTATTTGAGGTCTGGCTACCATCAGTTAAGGATTAGGGCATCCTATATCCCTAAGACAACTTTTCGAACTCGGTATGGATATTATGAGTTTCTAGTGATATCATTTGGGCTTACAAATTCCCCAACAACATTTATGGATTTGATGAATCGAGTGTTCAAGATCTATTTGGATTTCTTTTTTATTGTGTTTATTGATGATATCTTGATCTACTCCCGCAGTTGAGTGGAGCATGAGAAGTATCTTTGGATTGTACTTCAGACTCTGAGAGAGAGCCAGTTATATGCTAAGTTTTCAAAATGTGAGATTTGGTTGGGCTCAGTCACTTTCTTGGGGCACGTTGTATCAGTAGAGGGCATTCAGAGGAATCCTAAAAAGATTGAGGCAGTTCAGAACTTGCCTAACCCCACTTCAGCTACAGAGATCTTGAGTTTCTCAAGTTTGACGGGTTATTATCGTCGGTTCGTGGAGGGATTTTCATCTATAGCAACCCTATTGACTAGGTTCACCTAGAAGGTGCCCCGTTCATATGGTCAAATGAGTGTGATACAAGATTTTAGAAGCTCAAGACTGCTTTGATTATGATGTCAGTGTTGGTGTTTCCCACAGGTTTAGGATTGTACACGGTATATTGTGATGCATCTCGCATGACCTTGTACGGTATTGATACATGACGGCAGGGTAATTGCATATGTGTTGCGGCAGCTGAAGGTTCATGAGAACAATTACCTTATCCATAATTTAGAGTTAACAACCACCTCTCATGTACTCAATATTTGGAGGCACTATCTTTACGGTGTGTCATGTGAGATATTTACAGATCATTGGATCTTGCAGTATTTGTTCAAACAAAAGGAGCTCAATTTGAGGCAGAAGGGGTGGTTGGAGCTATTGAAAGACTATCATATCGCCATCTTGTATCATCTAATGTGGTGGCCAATGCCTTGAGTAGAAAGTCAGTAAGTATGGGCAGCCTTGCATACATTCCAGTTGGTGAGAGACTGCTTGCATTAGATGCTCATGCTTTGGCCAATCAGTTCGTGAGGTTGGATTTTTCTGAGCCTAGTGGTGTTCTAGCTTGAATAGTCTCTCGGTCTTCCTTATTTGAGTGCATCATGGAGCGACAGTATGATGACCCCCATTTACATATTCTTAGTGATACAGTGTGGCACGGTCATGCCAAGTATGTTCGCATATGAGATGATAAAATTCTGAGGATGCAGAGGTCATTTTTGTGTGGCTAGTATAGATGGATTTTGTAAGTTGATTCTTAAGGAGGCCCATAGTTCCTGATATTATATTCATTCAAGTGTTGCCAAGATATATCATGACTTGAGGCAACATTATTGGTGGAGAAGGATGAATAATGATATAGTTGCATATGTAGCTCGGTATAAATTGTCAGCAAGTATATGAGCATCAAAGACCTAGTGGTTTCCTTCAAAAGTTAAAGATTCCTAAGTGGAAGTGGGAGAGTATCAATATGGATTTTGTAGTTGGACTCCCAGAGATTCAGAGAAAGTTCGATGCAGTTTGGCTCATTGTGGACAGGCTGACAAAGTCAGTGCATTTCATTCCTATGGCAGTTACCTATTCTTCAGAGTGGTTGGCTAAGATTTATATCCGCGAGATCTTCCGGCTTTATAGTGTGCCCGTGTCTATAATTTCTGATCAAGGTACCTATTTCACCTTGCACTTCTGGAGGGCAGTACAATGTGATTTGTGCACTCATATTGAGTTGAGTACATTATTTCATCCTCAGACGGACGGACAGTCCGAGTGTACTATTCAGATATTGGAAGACATGCTTCCCGCGTGCATTATAGACTTCAAAGGTTTTTGGGATTAATTCTTGACACTTGCATAGTTTGCCTACAACATCAGCTACCAATCGAGCATTTAGATGTCCCCATGTGAGGTATTATACGGGAGGTGGTGCTGATCGCCAGTTCGACGGTTCAAGCTGGGGAGGCTCTGTTGTTGGGTACAGATTTAGTACATGATGCCTTGGATAAAGTCAAAATTATTTGGGATCGACTTCGCACAATTCTGTCCAGGCAGAAGATTTATACCGACCGTAGAGTTCATGATGTTGCATTCATGGTAAGAGAGAGGGTATAGCTCTGGGTTTCACCCATAAAGGGTGTTATGAGGTTCAGAAAGAAAGTCAAGTTGAGCCCTAGGTATATCGGACGTTTTGAGATTTTTCAGAAAGTGGGAAGAGTGGCTTACTAGCTTGCATTGACACCTAGGTCATCTGGTATTCCATGTGTCCATGCTCCGGAAGTATCACAGTGATTCATCCCATGTGATAGATTTCAGCTCCATCTAGTTTGACAAGGATTTGACTTATAAGAAAAGAGTCGGTGGCTATTTTAACCCGGCAGGTTTGTTAGTTGAGGTCAAAGACTTATCTTTCAGTTCGAGCGCAGTGGAGAGGTCATCCCATTGAGGTTGCTATTTGCGAGTCTGAGTCGTACATGCGAAGTAGATCTCCACACCTTTTAACTAGTCCAGGTACTTTTCTACGTCCGTTCGAGGATGAACGATTATCTTAGAGGTGGAGAATGTGATGATCCGATAGGTCATCTTATGTTTTAGAGCCTAATTGTGAATTTTGAAGCTTTAAACACCTCATTTTAGCCTTTCTCGATTTGCATGCACAGTCTGGGTGTTTTTTAGAAGGCTTTTATGTTAAAACTAATAAAATATGAAACGTTGCTTCAAAAATCCATTTGAGTTGACTTTGGTTATCATTTTGGTTAAACAGACCCGGACACATGTTTCTACAATCCCAATGGGTCCGTATCGTGATATAGTACTTGGGCGTCTGCCCGAAATCGAATTCAAAGGTCATTAGCTAGAGTTATCGTGTTTTGTTATTTGAAAGTTTAAAGGCTTAATGAATCTAAAGGTTTTACCAATGTTTGACTTTATTGATATCATGTCTCTTATTTTGGTTCCGAAACACAGTACAAGTCCATTACTATATTTATGACTTGTTTGTCAAATTTTGTGAGAAATGGAATTGGTTTGACGTGATTCGGGCGTCCGGTTGTTAAAATAGGAGTTTATGATTTGGAGAATGTGATGATCCGATAGGTCATCTTATGTTTTAGAGCCTAATTGTGAATTTTGAAGCTTTAAACACCTCATTTTAGCCTTTCTCGATTTGCATGCACAGTCTGGGTGTTTTTTAGAAGGCTTTTATGTTAAAACTAATAAAATATAAACGTTGCTTCAAAAATCCATTTGAGTTGACTTTGGTTATCATTTTGGTTAAACAGACCCGGACACATGTTTCTACAATCCCAATGGGTCCGTATCGTGATATAGTACTTGGGCGTCTGCCCGAAATCGAATTCAAAGGTCATTAGCTAGAGTTATCGTGTTTTGTTATTTGAAAGTTTAAAGGCTTAATGAATCTAAAGGTTTTACCAATGTTTGACTTTATTGATATCATGTCTCTTATTTTGGTTCCGAAACACAGTACAAGTCCATTACTATATTTATGACTTGTTTGTCAAATTTTGTGAGAAATGGAATTGGTTTGACGTGATTCGGGCGTCCGGTTGTTAAAATAGGAGTTTATGATTTTCTTGAAAATTTCCTTTGATTTGGTGTTCAATACATAGTTTTAGGTGTTATTTTGGCAATTTGATGGCAAGAATAAGTTCATATGCAATTTGATTGTGCATGATTAGTTTTGAGCTTGGGGGCTCAGGTGAATTTCGATTAGGCTGCTGAGTGAAATTGGACTTAGGAAAAATAGCTGGTGCAGCTGTTTCTAGTGCAGGCCTTGGACATTGTTATCATGAGGGCAGGACTCGCATTTGCGATCTCTATTAGGTTCGAATTTACGAGCTACTCCTCGCAATTGCGAAGAGTATCTAGGCACCACACAGTTCGCATTTGCGACCAATCCTTCGCAATAGCGAAGAGGGATAGACATCATTGGGTTCGCATTTGCGATCAATGTGTCGCAATTTCGAGAAGGCCATTGTTTGGAATTATGAACAAATCATCACAGTTGCAATGAAAGGAGAAACTATGGTACATTGCATTTGCGACAAAAAGCTCGTATTTGCGGTGTTCGAAATTTCGAACCCCAGGTCACAATTGCGACATATGCAACTGATCCAATAGCTGAAAAACAAGATTTTTGTTCATTCTTCAAATTTTCAAAACATGAAAACCCTAGAGGCGATTTTCCCAAAAGTAATTCTTCCCAAATCCATGCATATGTGATTCTAACCTGTTTTCGTTCAATCTTTCACTACATTTCCTATGATTTTAACCTAAAATTTAGTGTTTTCATGGTGGAAATTGGGGGTTTGGATAGAATTTAGGAATTTTTTCAAATTTGGGATATAGACCTCAAATTGAGTTCAGATTTTAAATAAATTAAATAACCGGGCTCGGGGGTAAATGGGTAATCAGGTTTTGGTCTTAATTTTGGGTTTGAACCAAGGGGGCTTGGGAGTTTGACTTTTGTTGACTTTTTTAATAATGAGCTAAATTAGACCTTTTGCAATCATGGGTGATTCCTAAGGCTTATTTTTAATTATTTGGTTATTAATTTTCTAGATATTGTTGGTTCGGGGGCTTATTTGAAAGGCAAAGTTATGGTTGAGCTTTGAGTGATTTTTGAAGTGAGGTAAGTGTTGTGTTTAACCTTGACTTGAGGGAATCAAGAATCCTCAGATTGTATGCTATGTGAATTTCATGTGTTGCAACGTATATGCATGATGATGAGTGTGTATACACTACCGAATTTCTTGTTCTTCTTTCATTATATCCTTTCATGCCTTAACTGTTATGTACCCTAAATGCCTTATATGCTTTAATTATTACTTGTCAATCATTGTTTCTCCTGTTAAATGTTAGGACCTCTTCATGTTTTCAGGACTTGTTGCTATTTGCCCTAATTGACGTATTTATACCTTCAAATTTTCATCTGTTGGACTATCACATCGTATAGTATTTCATACGTGGATTTCTAAGTTGGTACAAAGTTTTCTTTCTATCTCAGCTTTACATTCATCAGTTATGGTGGTCCTTATGAATTGATATGGTGGGATCAGGTTACATGCCGAAATAGGTGAAATAAGGGTGGATTGATATGGTGTAATAAGTGTGAATTGTACTGATACAGTAGGATTAGGTTGCACGCTGCAACATGCGAGATATGGTGGATTAATACGGTAAAATAAGGGTAAAATATGACATTGATATTGTTATATGGTGGGATCAGGTTGCGCCACAATATTTATTTATTTTGATTTTTTTATATTATTACGATAGAATAAGGGAGGATAGAATTGAACGGTGGGATCGGGTGCATGCCGCAATAATTTTTTTGTTTTTATTTCCTTGAGCTACGCTGGTTTTCGGTATCTTCATTTGAAACTCTAGGGATTGGTAATTCTAAACATTACTGGCTTATTTTTTGAGGTTGTAGCTATTATCTTCAGTTGACTGTCTTATTATGTTCCATATATATTTTTCTGTCTTTATTATATACTGCGTCCAAGTAGTAGTGTAAGCGACCTGTCTTAGCCTCGTCACTACTTCGTCGAGGTTAGGCTCGCCACTTATAGAGTATATTAGGTCAGTTGTAATCATACTACACTCTGCACTTCTTGTGCAGATTTTGGAGTCGGTCCCAACAGCGGGTATTAGCGTGCTCGGATTGGACAGCTCGTGGAGACTTAAGGTACAGCTGCTCAACGTCCGCAACTCCTAGAGTCCCCTTCCCTTTCTATTTGGTTGTGTACTTTCTTTGCAGACAGCTTTATGTTCTTTCAGACTCGTGTTTGCACTATTTTAGTAGCTCGTGCACTTGTGACACCGAATCCAGGGATGTATTAAATGTTTGGTTGTTTTAGCTTCCGTATTATTTCTTTGGATTATTTTAGTAATTTCTGTTTATTCTCATAAAATATTATTAGACCGTTAAAAATGGATAAAATAGTCTAACATTGTCTTGCCTAGCAAGTAAAATATTAGGTGCCATCACGGTCCCAACGGTGGAAATTCCGGATCGTGACACAATAAAAGTTATTGGTTTATTTACAAATAACTAATTCTTGAACTCGGGTATATATAATTTATTATTCTCAAATATCCGGCAATATCAGAATTGGATAGTTAATTGCCTTTTTTCTCTATATCAACATTAAGTTAATGTTTAGGTGTAAAACTTTGAAATTAATTAAGATGCAATGGTTGTTGTAGGATCGATTCGTTGACGGGTATAAATTGTACCGGATCCTACCTATTGGCTCGATGAGTTTTGAGGTTAGTTAATATAGCCCTTTACTAAAGTGGTTTAACTCGCAAAAGTATGCATACAAGGTGTTTGATGAATTGCGTAAAAGAGTTAATATGTACTTAATTAGAGCGAGTGAGTACTTATTAGCTTAGAATTGTCCTAACTAAAGTTTAGGTGATTTATTATGATTTATATGCATAAATGTTCAAGCTTTTGTGTTATTCTTACATGTCAGTTTCATGTTGAAAATTCATGAAGAAGCTAGAATCTTTAGAAATACTATTGAATATTTATTCCATTCTAATGCCATGTTTTACATATAAGGATATTAGTATAAGTATGCATAGGATGTTCCAGAAAAAATTTAGACTTGAAAAATCACAAGAAGTTTTAGATAGAAAATATTTTTGGGAGTATCCTCTATTCTGAAAAGGAATCATCGTTAAGGCCAATGGTCTTGACCAAGGCGTAGACTTCCTGAAACTACTTGTGCCAAAGTAGGGTGCGCACGAGCCGAGGATCTTGTTGTTGTGAATTTACTTAGCCATGCTAAGTTACGATACATGAGCGCTGAGAGCCATGAAGCGAGTGGCACCTCATGGATTGGGTCTATTCCATCAGGTTGGGATCGAACCCGTGCTGATCACATGGTAACTAAGATCGAAACAAGTCAGGATAGTTGGAACTCCCGAAGTATAAAGTGAATTATTTTTGTAAGAAAGAAAAAAGAAAAGATTTTTTTAGAATATTCATAACCTGCTATTATGCAATTAGTTTAGAATTATTCATAGAAGTTTTATGATTTTCATGCATCTTGAATCTTTGCTCGTAATGTATATTCTATTAGAGCTTTTTTCTCTGTCGTTGAGATTCACTGAATACAATGAATGGTACTATCATTTTTTTGGGGAACCTACATTGGTCTGCGGTACAATGTAGGAACCGGTTTTCAGGCGAGCATGATACATATTAGGATTTCCTTCTCTTCTAGTTCTATTGGTGAGCTCCGCTTTTGTTCGTGGAGTATTCCTTTGAGTCATCTTTATTTAGTTATTTCTTTTTTTACTTGGAGAACTAGCCAGGCAATCTCATGTCCTGAGCAGTGCGTCAGTTTAGCAGTGGAGGTTTTATAGACACAGTCGATGGGTTAAGATTACAATGTGTCTCATAATAACTTAGCAGTATTTCAGTGGTTATTACTAATTTGGAGTTGGCTTATTTTAGATATTTAAATTAATTAAAAGTGTTTGGCTAAAATATTGCCTTATTGCATATAATGTTTGAAGTTATAATAAATTTGATAAGCATAGATGGTTCGCTCGATCAAGTTTAGTGATCGGTACTGGTCACGGCTTGTTCAGAAAATGGATCTTGATAAACTTGGTATCAAAGCCTCAAGTTTATAGAGTCCTAGGGGTTTATGAAGTCGTGTTAGTAGAGTATTATTTATGGGTATGAAGCGTGCCATACTTATAAGTAGGAGTCTACAAACATTTCGGAAAAGTCTCATTTGTTCATACTTTAAATCGTGTAGTAGAGCCGACCTCCAAGAAATTATCTAATGTATTTGTTTCACCAAAACTCGTAGAAATGAATCGTACTTGCAACTCTAACGCTGACACTCAGGATGTTGCTCAAGAAACTATTTCTACTATTTGCCTCAAGGTATAACTAAGAACGCTTCAACTCAAAAAAGGAAGGGTAAATCCACAAAGGGGTTCAAGTACCTCGGGTTGAACATGAATAAGGGATGGATCATGATGAGCAAGTACCTCAAGATCATGTTCTATCCCCAATAGTAGTTCTAGATTAGACAACTAATTCTGCTGAGGTGGGTCAGATGTTTATTATTGTCAACAGTGTTATAGAGATGTTTAAAGCCTTCATGGCCAATCATAATGTGAGAAGAACTGAGATGTCACCTTAGTCAAATAGATAGAACAATTCTAAGACCTCAAGAGTGAATGAATTTTTAAAGTTGAGTCCTCCATAATTTTTGGAACTATAGTTGATGAAGATCCAATGTTGTGGTTGGAGGGCATCAAAAAAGCCCTCTGAGTGAAGAAGGCATTTGATGATGACGCTGTGAAGCTAGCTGCCTACCAGCTTAAAGATGTGGTCGGCACTTGGTTTGATATATGGGAAAAGGGAATACATGAAGATGATGGTCATCCTACTTGGGAAGAATTTGGAGAGGTCTTCATGGCTAAGTTTACACTATAAGAGGATATGGAAGCTAAGGCTACAAGTTTGAGCAGCTCAAGTAAGGGAATAACAGTGTGCAAGAGTACTACATGGAATTCATAAGTTTGGCTAAGCATGCTCCTCACATGATTAAGATAGAAAAAGAAAAGATCTGCAAGTTTGTTGGTGGTTTGGCTTACCATATTAAGGATACGATATCAGCTGCAACAGTAGGAATGAAAGCTTTCTTCTCTGTTGTGGGATTGGCTAAGCATTTAAAAAGAACATGACAAAAAGGCTTGGACAGTGGGCGAGCTTAATGGTACATCCAGCAGAGGAGGAAGCGGTTCCTTTAATAAGGAGTCATTGGCACCAGCTCAATCCAGTCATCAGTCAGGTGGTGGGTCTTTCCTCAGATGTACTCAGAGTTACAGAAACCATCTCGCCAGAATCAAAATTAAAACACCATCTTCATATAGCCAGAGTCATGTTGTGCAACATTCATAACAACAAGGTTTTTGTGGTACATGTAAGAGGCAACATTCAGGTCAATACAAGCTCGGGTTTCGTGGTTGCGATCATTGCGGAGACAATGGTCGTATAAGGGAAACTGTACACCCATGGAATGAACATTGTTCAAGAATACGACTCCCCAAACTTTCGCATTTGCCAACCTTTGCTATCAGCACGCACTAGTAATGTTCCGTAGTTATAATGCTCCCATTAATCACAACGCCGCAATTTGCTATCAGCTAAAAAAATTCTACTGTCATTTGTTATTTTATTTCTTGCATAAGGCTACCATTCTTCCTTCTGAGGTTAAGCTCTACCTCTATCCGCACATAAGGCTACTATTCTACCTTCTGAGGTTAAGCTCTACCTCCATCCGCATCTGCATTGCATAAGGCTACTATTCTGCCTTCCGAGGTTAAGCTCTACCTCCATCTACATTGCATAAGGCTACTATTCTGCCTTCTGATTTGCATAAGGCTACTATTATGCCTCCTGAGTTTAAGCTCTAGCTCCATCCGCATCTGCATCTGCATTGCTTAAGGCTACTATTCTGCCTTCCGATTTGCATATGGCTACTATTTTGCCTTCTGAGGTTAAGATCTACCTCTATCTTCATCTGCATTGCATAAGGCTACCATTATGTCTTCTGAGGTTAAGCTCTACCTCCATCCGCATCTGCATTGCATAAGGCTACTATTCTACCTTACGATTTTCATACGGCTACTATTCTTCCCTCCAAGGTTAAGCTCTACCTCAATCTGTATCTGCATTGCATACGGCTACAATTTCTCCTTCCCATTTGCATATGGCTACTATTTTCCTTCCGAGGTTAAGCTCTATCTCCATCTGCATCTGCATTGCATAAAGCTACCATTCTGCCTTCCGAGGTTAAGCTCTACCTCCATCCGCATATGCATTGCATAAGGCTACTATTCTGCCTTTCGATTTGCATAAGGCTACAATTTTGTCTTCCGAGACTAAATGATGTCTCCATCCGCATCTACATTGGATAAGGCTACTATTCTGCCTTTCGATTTACATAAGACTACTATTCTATCTTCCGATCTGCATGGCTGAAATATCACCACATACTGCATTTGCATGGTGAAATATTGCCTCATACTACACCTACATGGCTGACAGATCACCTCATAATGCAGTGCATGGCTGAATGATCGCCACATACTACACTTGCATGGCTTATAGATCGCCTCATACTGCATCGTTTATGGGCTGAAATATCGCCAACTCATCCATAGGCGTCATCCTTCAGAGGCACCATGCTCATAGCCCGAGACTACCATGTCATGGCCTGAGGATATCTTTCAATCTTTTGCATGTCATTATTCAGAGACGTCATGGTTCGGAGGCACCATCCTCATAGCCCGAGAACATCATTTCATGGCCTGCGAATCCCTTATCATACAACCTATGGCCCAAGACATCATGATCTAAGGACATCATCCTCATTGTCCAAAGACGAAATTCATTGTTCAACGGGAAGTCGCATATCATGTTTAAATTTACGCACAATATATGCTTGTATTGCTTATTTGCAAGTAAACCTCTGAACAATGGCTATCTCAAAAGGAGCGATCCCGCTCTAGTTCCCTCAGCCATATCAAACCTAACCATTCCCAGAAATCGTTCACTCACCCAGCCCTAGATATTGCGCCCGTTCCTGAAATAGCTTTATCGGTACACGCCGCCGATGGATCCTAAACTATGCATGGCCTGGTTCCTACAGAACCAGGGATATGTAGGCAGCTCAGAAGCCTTAGTGTAGCCTAAATCTTCCCAAATCGTTTCGCTCGGTCAAAATTGGCCATCGTTTATTTACTCAAAAACTCTTTCCTCCTTCCCGGGTAAAGAGAGGGAGTTGTTGATACCCATTTTTTCCTATATATTTTAAATATGCAAAATACATTCAAATAGAATATATATAAGCATGACCAAGGTTTTATTTATTTTTTCCATAAATTTAATGGTTTTAAATTGATTTATTTTTTCCTTTTTATCCATAAAATTCTAATAATTATTTCCAAATTTATTTTTTCGATAATTCATATATTGGATTTCTATATTAATGCAAAAATATGTCTAAGGTAATTTGTGTGTGTGTGTGTGTGTGTATATATATATATATATATATAAAATTACATTTAGTATTTTTAAAGTTAAATTGCACATAATTGTAATATTAACATTTTTAAGATTTAATTATGTTTTATATGCATAAAAATTAGATCCTTTATTTTTAAATTATTACTTATTTATAACAAATTCTTTTAGCACTTCAAATTATTTTTTTCAGAAAACTATTTACTATTTTTATAAATTAAAAAGGGGGAAACTAACTATTTAAATTATAGCGAAAAGGGGCTTTCAATTATAGCCAAATCAGGGCCCCAATTTCCAGCCGAACTCTACAATTTAAATCCAACCCACACCTTTTAACTCGTGCCCAAACCCGAAACCCCACCTACCCTCTCTAATCTCTACCGTTGATCTCCCAGATCAACATCTGTTGAAACACGTTCTCAAGGCATTAAACTAAACGTGTGTTCATATTTGTAGGTTTTGATAAATGACAAACGACGCGCAATTGACATATGACGAGGTCCAAGCACAAGCGCGCAATTGACACATAACGAGGTTCAAGCACAAGACGAACAAAGGTCATGATCAAGCAAAGAAATAAAGTTATACATGAGTCATTCTTTAATTGTGATCTTGATCCGACAATTAACTCAAGACTTGGCTTCTCTCGTAAAATCATCTTTATCAAATCATGCATATTTAATTTAAAGCAAAATGATTTTCAAACATTTTATTTTAGCCAAAATGATTTTTAAACATGCCTCTCAAATCTGGACAAAGATAATCGATTATGTACTTTATGATAATCGATTATGATAAGACAATGTACACCAGATTTACAAAGCTGAACAATAATCGATTATGTACCTTATGATAATCGATTATGTTAAGGCAATGTACATTAGATTTTTCAAAGCTACAAGATAATCGATTATGTTGAGGCAGTGTCCATCAGATTTTTTAAAGCTATAAAATAATCGATTATGCACATTATGATAATTGATTATGTTGAGGCAGTGTCTATCAAATTTTACAAGACTGTAAAATAATCGATTATGTTAAGACAGTGTTGTCAGAAGTTTTCAAAATATAAAAGATAATCGATTATCCTTATAGCATAATCGATTATGCAAATAACCGTTGCCAAAGTATTTTTAAACTCTGAAAGATAATCGAATATACACAATTTGATAATCGATTATGCTAAGTAAAATCTGCATATGATTTTTTGAACATTGTCAGGTAATCGATTATACACAATCTGATAATCGATTATGTTAAGTAAAATCTGAATATGATTTTTTGAACGTTGTCAGGTAATCGATTATACTATTTGGATAATCGATTATTCTGCTTAAAATCTGGGATTTATTTTTGAACAATTGGAAAATAATCGATTATGCAAATCAGATAATCGATTATATTAGCACAAAATAAGCAATTCTTGATTGGCAATTAGGCAACGGTTGTGGAGGCTTTGAACACTATAAATACAACTCAAAATCAATCTTCTAAGTACAACAACTGATTATATTCTTGCTAAAGCTTGCATACTCTCATATTCATCATTTTCTATTCATTTAATAAGTTTTTGAGAGCCAAACTCTTGACGAAAGTTGTTGTGTTCTTGAGCTTATTTATTTTACTCATATCTACTCTTAAAGAGAGTCTTGTCTTGAGTGCTAAGTGTTTGTATACGCTTGAAGGGAAGTGTTAATCTCTTGTGGTTGTAAGAAGGAACGTTTTTCATTCCTTCAGTTGAAGTCTTGAAGGGTGGTATATTCGAGCAAAGGTTGTTGAGGCTTGTGTGACTCAAGTTCTCAGTTTGTAATGGTTTGTTAAGCACCCTTAAGCTTAACGAAGTTAGTGGAATCTCGAGAGAGTCTCTCGGGGACTGGACTAGCCACAGGTTGTGGTGAACCAGGATAATTCCGGTGCCTTCGTTCCTTATTATTTACTTACCGCACTTATTTCAATCCTGCAATTTTTAATTCCGCAAGTTTATACTATTTTTTATTATAATGCTATTCACCCCCCCTCTAGCGTTAAGCGTATATTCTAACAATTGGTATCAGAGCCCAACTCTCTGAAAGACTTAACCGTTTGAGAGAAACAATCCATGGCTTCTACTCGTGACTTTAATGCAGGAATAGGTGAAGGACAATGTTCCACCAGACCACCACTGTTCGACGGCCCAAACTATACGTACTGGAAGGAGAGGATGAGAATATTCATCCAATCGAATAATTTTCATCTATGGAAGGTTATAACGAAGGGAGAACAAATCCCAACCAAAAAGGTTGAAAATGAATGGGTTCCAAAATCCGAAGATGAATACGATGCGGATGATATCCGAAAATTGCAGAACAACGCTAGAGCCATCAACTTATTATATTGTGTTGTAAATGCTGATGATTACAGAAAAATATCATGTTGCACAACGGCTAAGCAAATGTGGGATAAGCTGGAAATCACGTAAGAAGGTACGGACCAGGTAAGAGAAGCTAAAATTGATTTTCTAAACCATGCATATGAACTGTTTCACATGAAGGAAAGCGAGAGGATCGATGACATGTTCGAACGATTTTCAAAAATCGTCAATGACCTACATGCTCTTAAGAAGACCTTCACGGATAAGGAACTTGTCCGAAAAATTCTCCGAAGTCTCACTCCGGAATGGCGCTCCAAGGCCGACGCGATTCAAGAGTCTATCGGCGTTTCAAATGTCACCATCGACGGACTAAGAGGTAATCATAAAACCTATGAATCTACTATACTTAACGCTCCGTTTAATGATCAAAGGAAACAAAGAATCGCCCTCAAGGCAAGCACGGCTCAACCTCAAAATGATGAGGACTCAAACAACGGAGATAACGAGTTCGGACTCGTTATTAAGAGGTTTCAAAAGTTCATGCGAAAAGTAGGGGTGTGCATTCGATTTATCGATTCGATTCTGACCCTTATCGATAATTACTTATCGATTATCGATTCTTACATATGTTTATCGTTATCCTCACAAGTTCAATTTCCCCTCGCAACTAATGGAATTGACTTTGTCCAAGTTTGGTTTACCTTGGTCCCAAATTTCGACCATTACAGAACTTCCCAACTTGGTGATTCTTAACTTGACGTGTGTAAAGTTATATGTATCTGAATTTGTGAATTTACGATCCCTAGATATAAGTTTCACTTCAAGATAAGAAATAGATGAAATATTAATAACAATAACAGCCAAATACAAGTACAAGTCAAAAAAAAAGAAACGGATAATTTCCAAAGCCCTACCTCCTCAAGATTTCGAAACAGAAGAAGCCTCCAATTTGGCCTTCATCATTTCTTCCTGAAGTCACCTTAGTATTAGTACCCCTCAGCTAATAAATATTTTGTATACTCTAAGAAAGTAAGTAATGAGAACCTCTGCCACTTGAAGAGCGCGTTTGGTTTTACGGATTCTAGCATTCTGCTCCTCATTTATCTTTTGTAGCTAAAACCAGATATGAACAAAATAAAAAGTGATATCAATTCCTCGGGAAGTGACTGCATAAAAGGATAATATTTGAAAAGCTCTCCAAACACTACTTAATCAACGTAAGCATTAACCGAACAAAGAAAGTAGAATAATGAAATCCCCTTGATCCTTAATATGCATTCACGAAAACAGTACATACTCTTTCAAGTTTAAGATTTAGTTCCTGTATTTTCTCCTCTGCTACATTTGTACAGGTCTCCAGAGTATCTTTCTTCTTGTTTTGTGCTTCTATATCCCTTCTAAGAACATCTATCTGCACATCAACAGAATATTAAGGAATGCAGCACAATATTAGTACAAAGAAACCAGCCTAACCATAACTAACCTGGCGCTCAAGTTCACTGGCACGCACATTAGCCTTAGCAACAAGATCGTTTGCATTCAAAGATCCTTTTTCCTAGCAAAGATGCGTATATATCAAGTTAATGAGGATGCTGCACATCATTATTTGAATTTCAAAATCAAAATCTAGAGCACAGAAAAATTCCTGCTAGTTATCACTGACTGAATTCTTTATCTTAGTCAGATACTAAAAATGACCACTCTCATTTCAAAAGTTATGTCACCAAACCTGAAGGAACTGAAGTTCACTTTGCAGAGAAGCCAATTTAGCTAATTTCAAGTCAATCGTCTTCTCCAGCTCCTTGATTCTCTCATCCTTCCTTCTCAGTTCACCAGTGCTCTCGTCAATGCGGGACTCTTTCATCCAAACAAAATGAAAGAAGATTGAGCTGTTAATTAGAAGTGATATATAAAGACAAGGAAGAAAAACAGATAAGGAGAAGGAATTTTTAATTTTCCACAATACCCAGAATATTCGTTGTTACACCTACATTAGGGGAAAATCATTTTTTTGGTCATATATAAACTGTTGAGTTCCTTAACATAAGAGAAATATGCTACATTTATAAATAACTTGATAGTCAAACTTCCATAAGTTCAATTTTCTAGAATTCAACTTGATAGAACCAATTTCTGACAGACAAGCAGTAAAATAAAAAAGAAACCCATTCCAATTACTGAGTAAATGAAATATAACAGCATATATATACAAAAATTGAGTATAGAAAAAACCTAAAAGGGAAATCTTGGTGTTGAGTTGGTCAAGTTGGAGTCTGATAGATGAATCTGAATCTGAAGCTTTTGTAATGACGACGTCGCTTTCTTCAACAATAACGAGTTCTGGATCAGCAGCAACTCCATTTGATGAAATTGTTAAGAAAATTTTGAGAAATAGGAAGGAGAAAAATAGCAGTTTCAAAAACGCCATTTTTAGCAAAGTGAGACTTCTATCTGACTTTTTTTTGAGAGAAAATGCTGAGACAGTTTCTGTACTCTTGGGTAAAAAAAAAGATTAAACACGGACGGAGAATTTTTGTCAAGAACAAATCTTTCCAAACATTTGAGCTAACCAAGAGAAGGGCACAAATCTGTTTTGCTATTTGAAGAATAAATCTTGTACTATAAAATAAAAAATTGCAGATATGAGAGGATGACAATTAAAAAACCTTCACAACAGCCATGAAATTGGAGCGAGAATTAGACAGATTAAGAGGAAGCTTACCTGAAATATGAGGAAGCTTACCTGAAATATGAGGAAGACGAAGAACCGAAGAAGATCGATCAGAATATGCGCAGCGCAGGCAGGGTTAGGCTTTCGAAAAAATGACGAAAAAAGTTAACCTGAAATATGAGGAAGCTTACCTGAAAATTGAAATATGAGGAAAACGAAGACGGAAGAACCGAAGAAGATAATATCGCAGCGCAGCCAAGGTTAGGGTTTTATCTATTCTGTATATTGTAATTGTATATATATATTGTAATATATATATGCGAAGGACGGAAGGGTTAGCCCGTTAGGTTAGGCAAGGATAGGGTAGTCATATTATTATAAAATAAGGGTATATTTGTCTTTGTAATATATCTTATCGATTTATCGATAAACCGATAAACCGAATGGCCAAAATCGAAATCGAATCGATAAACCGATAAGGAAATTTTTTGAAATCGAAATCGAATCGATAAACCGATAAACCGATATCAATAAACCGATAACAAATAATCGATTCGATTTATCGATAAACCGATTCGAATGCACACCCCTAGCGAAAAGAGTATGAACGAAAAGGCAAACAACAAGGAGATCAAGTAAAGTGCTACGGATGCGGAGCAATCGGGCACATTAAATCAAATTGCCCAAATGTCAAAAAGGAGAAGAAGTCCTTCAAGAAACAACGAGCATACATATCTTGGGGAGGTGACTCCGGAGACGAATCAAGCAACGATGAAGAAGACGAAGCCACAAATCTATGTCTCATGGCACACGAAGACAATCAAGAAGAGGTATGTCAAATTTCTTCAAAAAATTTCTTTTCTCTTGAGGAAATGCAAAATGCTTTTGATGAATTGTATAGTGAATTCATTAGAGCTTCCGAAACTGTTAGAGACGTAAAGAAAAATTCCTCTTTGAAAGAAAAAGATTTTGAAAAACAACTCTCTTTGAAAGAAAAAGATTTGGAAAAATTGATTTTGGAAAATGAGAAGTTGAAAGAAGAAAACAAATTTTTCGGCAAGAGAAGCGCCCACAAACCCGAGAGCTCTAGTAAAAATTGTATTTCTTGCATGCATCAAAAAGATGAAGTAGAAAGACTTAAGGGCACCCTAGATAAGTTCAATTCTTCTCATAAAAATTTGAATGATGTTCTTGTCAATTTAAAATCGACCAAACATGGCATAGGTTTCAAAAACGAGCCTAAAGAAAAAGTTGAAGCCATCCCCCAAAAACCCAAGGCTCAACCTAGGATAAATAAAATAAACATTCATCCTAGAAATAACCATCCTAGAATCAACATGCATCCTAGACCAAGTACTAGAAGAAACTTTGAACATTTTAGAACGCCTAGAAATGGCCTTCAACAATCGCAACCTAGACATATTCGACCTAGAAACAATTATTCTAAAAACGCTGCATATCCTAGAACAAACAGTAGGAGAAATGATTTTCAAGGATTGCGCAATAACCATATTGTCAAAAATAGAGCAAACGATTTTCGTACCTCCAACAACTACCAACCTAGAAGAATGCATAATCCTAATGTCATTTGTCACTATTGTAGTCGAATAGGACATATTGCTCCTGCTTGTTTTACTAGACACAGACACTTAACTGCATGTCAAGCACAAGAGCATTTTACACCTAATTCTCAAGGACTCAAAACAGCTTGGGTACAAAAACTCATTGATTTGTCTTGTAGGTATGTTTGAAGGGATCAAGTGTACTTTGGTACCTTGATAGTGGATGCTCCAAACACATGACCGGAGACGCATCCAAGTTCCTTCAACTAGAACACAAGGAAGGAGGAAACGTTATTTTTGGAGATAACAACAAAGGAAAAATTATTGGCATTGGCTCGGTCGGTAAGAATGAATCTTCTTCCATTAAGCATATATTGCTAGTTAAAGGTCTAAAACATAATCTCTTGAGCATAAGTCAATTATGTGACAAGGGAAATCTTGTTTTGTTGGATTCGGAAGAATGCTTAGTTTTTCGTCGTAGTGATTTTAAAATTATTCTTCGTGGTTTTAGAATTGATAACATCTATATGGTTGATCTTGAAAACTCTTCATCAGAGTATGTGAATTGTCTTATGAGTAAAGAAGATGATATGTGGTTATGGCATCGTAGAGTAGCTCATATCAACATGCATCTTTTAAACAAATTGGTTTCACAAAATTTAGTTATTGGTCTTCCAAATTTGAAATTTGAAAATGACACTATTTGTGATTCTTGTCAAAAAAGGAAGCAAACAAAAGCATCTTTTAAATCTAAGAATATTGTTTCAACTACAAGACCTTTGCAACTTCTTCACATGGATCTTTTTGGACCATCTCGCATTGAAAGTCTTGGTAGAAATCGTTATGCTTTTGTTTTGTTGATGATTATTCTAGATTTACATGGACACTATTTCTTTCTCACAAAAGTGAGGCTTTTCAAAATTTTAAATGTTTTCTTAAACGTGTTCAAAATGAAAAGAACACAACCGTCACTTCCATAAGAAGTGATCATGGGGGAGAGTTCGATCACAATCTCTTTACGGACTTTTGTGACGAACTCGGTATTGAGCACACCTTCTCTGCTCCACGTACACCACAACAAAATGGAGTGGTGGAACGGAAAAATACGTGTCTCGAAGAGATGGCTAGAACCATGCTCGATGAGGCTAAGATTCCCAAACAATTTTGGGCGGATGCCGTGAGTACCGCGCTACGTTTTAAACAGAGTAGTCATAAGGCCAATACTCATGAAAACTCCCTATGAACTCTATAAGGGAAGGAAACCTAATCTCTCCCATCTTAGAGTATTCGGTTGTAAATGTTTTATTCATAACAACGGAAAAGATAATTTGGGAAAATTTGATGCCAAATCGGATGAAGGAATTTTTCTTGGTTATTCATCACGTAGCAAAGCATATAGAGTATTCAATAATAGAACCGAAACTGTTGAGGAATCCCCTCATATTGTGTTTTCTGAAAATAATGCTCGCTTGGCGAGAAAGGATTTTGGTTTTGATCTTGCAGGTATTTTAAACACAATAAGTCCTCAAGACAAAGTACAAGAAGAAAACCCAAAGGAAATTCAAGATGAAATCTTGGAACAATCATCGGAGGAAGCGCCACCACTGGAGAAAGAAACGAAACTGCCCAACGCATGGAGGACAATCAAAGACCATCCTCTCGACAAGGTAATTGGCGACATTGAACAAAAGGTAAGTACTCGAAACAATCATAAGAACACCTTAGGACATACTACTTTCGTTTCCCAAATTGAACCCTCAACCATTTTCGAAGCAATTGGGGATGAGCATTGGACCTTGGCAATGCAAGAGAAGCTTAACCAATTCAAACGAAATGACGTTTGGGAATTGGTGCCAAGACCCGACAATCATACCATAATTGGTACGAAATGGGTTTTTCGAAATAAATTAGATGAAAATGGTGTAATCACTAGAAACAAAGCTAGGCTTGTAGCAAAAGGTTACAATCAAGAAGAAGAAATTGACTATGAAGAAACGTATGCACCCGTAGCAAGGTTAGAAGCTATTCGTTTATTACTTGCTTTTGCCTCTTCTATGAATTTCAATTTATATCAAATGGATGTAAAGAGTGCTTTTCTAAATGGTTTTATTCAAGAAGAAGTTTATGTTGAACAACCCCCGGGCTTTGAAGATTTTAAATCTCCCGATCATGTTTTCAAACTTAAGAAAGCCCTTTATGGTCTTAAACAAGCTCCCCGAGCTTGGTATGAACGATTGAGCAAATTTCTTTTGGACAATGAGTTCATTAGGGGGAAAGTTGACACCACATTATTTATTAAGCATAAAAACAATAATATTTTATTAGTTCAAATCTATGTGGATGATATTATTTTTGGTGCTACTAACAATGCTTTGTGCAAGGAATTTTCTGATTTAATGACAATCGAATTTGAGATGTCTATGATGGGTGAGCTAACCTTCTTCTTGGGGTTGCAAGTGAAACAAATGAAAGAAGGAACTTTCATTTGTCAATCTAAATATTGCAAAGAGTTGCTAAAACGATTTGAAATGAGCAACGCCAAAGCATTGGCCACTCCAATGAGCACATCCGATCATCTTGACAAAGATGAGAAAGGTAAGGAAGTCGACACCAAGAAGTATCGAGGTATGATCGGATCCCTTCTTTATCTTACTGCTAGTAGACCGGACATAATGTTTAGCGTATGTTTATGCGCTCGATATCAATCATGTCCGAAGGAATCGCACCTAACTGCGGTTAAGCGGATAATGAAGTATCTTGTTGGTACTATAAATGTGGGTCTATGGTATCCCAAAGGTTCTTCATGCCAACTTGTTGGCTATTCCGACTCCGATTTTGCGGGTTGCAAATTGGACCGCAAGAGCACTAGTGGCACTTGCCATTTGCTCGGTAGCTCTCTTGTCTCTTGGTTTAGTAAACAGGTAAGTGTTGCGTTGTCCACAACCGAGGCTGAATATGTAGCCGTGGGGAGTTGTTGTGCTCAAATCCTTTGGATGAAACAACAACTCTCGGACTATGGACTAAGTATCGATCATATCCGTCTTAGATGTGATAATACTAGCGCCATAAGCTTGACGAAGAACCCCGTTCTTCATTCAAGAACAAAACACATTGAAATTAGGCACCACTTTATAAGAGATCACGTTCTCAAAGGTGATGTCAAAATTGAGTTTGTTGAAACCAAATCTCAATTGGCCGATATTTTCACAAAGCCTTTAGAGAAAGAGTCCTTTTTCCGAATTCGTAGTGAACTCGGGATTCTTAACTCCACGTTGATCTAAGTCATGCATTGCATTTTTTTTTGTCTTTCATTACTAACTTGAGCGTTGGAGGCGCCTAATTCTGTTTTGCAGGCATCGCCCCAAAGACAGAGGGAATTATAAAGCACTGGTGCAGAAAAATCGATTTCTTTTAAGAATAATCGATTTCTGTTAAGTACATAATCGATTATCAAGTATCAATAATCGATTATGTTGACATTATATTGTCCCTTTTATAATGGCGATTTTTGATTAATCAATAAACAAGTTATTTACTAATGCTTTTTTGCTAATGTCAAAAGGGGAAAGAATAAGGGCTATAAACTTAATATTTATTGGCATAAATTGAGGGGGAATTCATATGTTGAGGGGGAACTAATTGCATATCTATATACTTGTCTTGGATCGTCATTACGAATTATCCAATATGCATATCCCGATATTGGTTTGCCATTATCAAAAAGGGGGAAATTGTTGAAACACGTTCTAAAGGCACTAAACTAAACGTGTGTTCATATTTGTAGGTTTTGATAAATGACAAACGACGCGCAATTGACATATGACGAGGTCCAAGCACAAGCGCGCAATTGACACATAACGAGGTTCAAGCACAAGATGAACAAAGGTCATGATCAAGCAAAGAAATAAAGTTATACATGAGTCATTCTTTAATTGTGATCTTGATCCGACAATTAACTCAAGACTTGGCTTCTCTCGTAAAATCATCTTTATCAAATCATGCATATTTAATTTAAAGCAAAATGATTTTCAAATATTTTATTTTAGCCAAAATGATTTTTAAACATGCCTCTCAAATCTGGACAAAGATAATCGATTATGTACTTTATGATAATCGATTATGTTAAGAAAATGTACACCAGATTTACAAATCTGAACAATAATCGATTATGTACCTTATGATAATCGATTATGTTAAGGCAATGTACATTAGATTTTTCAAAGCTACAAGATAATCGATTATGTACCTTATGATAATCGATTATGTTGAGGCAGTGTCCATCAGATTTTTTTAAAGCTATAAAATAATCGATTATGCACATTATGATAATCGATTATGTTGAGGCAGTGTCTATCAAATTTTACAAGACTGTAAAATAATCGATTATGTACTTTATGATAATCGATTATGTTAAGACAGTGTTGTCCGAAGTTTTCAAAATATAAAAGATAATCGATTATCCTTATAGCATAATCGATTATGCAAATGACCGTTGCCAAAGTATTTTTTAACTCTGAAAGATAATCGATTATACACAATCTGATAATCGATTATGCTAAGTAAAATCTGCATATGATTTTTTGAACGTTGTCAGGTAATCGATTATACACAATCTGATAATCGATTATGTTAAGTAAAATCTGAATATGATTTTTTGAACGTTGTCAGGTAATCGATTATATGATTTGGATAATCGATTATTCTGCTTAAAATCTGGGATTGATTTTTGAACGATTGAAAAATAATCGATTATGCAAATCAGATAATCGATTATCTTAGCACAAAATCAGCAATTCTTTATTGGCAATTAGGCAACGGTTGTGGAGGTTTTGAACACTATAAATACAACTCAAAATCAGTCTTCTAAGTACAACCACTGATTATATTCTTGCTAAAGCTTGCATACTCTCATATTCATCATTTTCTATTCATTTAATAAGTTTTTGAGAGCCAAACTCTTGACGAAAGTTGTTGTGTTCTTGAGCGTATTTATTTTACTCATATCTACTCTTAAAGAGAGTCTTGTCTTGAGTGCTAAGTGTTTGTATACACTTGAAGAGAAGAGTTAATCCCTTGTGGTTGCAAGAAGGAACGTTTTTCATTCCTTCAGTTGAAGTCTTGAAGTGTGGTATCTTCGAGCAAAGGTTGTTGAGGCTTGTGTGACTCAAGTTCTCAGTTTGTAACGGTTTGTTAAGCACCCGTAAGCTTAACGAAGTTAGTGGAATCTCGAGAGAGTCTCTCGGGGACTGGACTAGCCACAGGTTGTGGTGAACCAGGATAATTTCGGTGCGTTCGTTCCTTATTATTTACTTACCGCACTTATTTCAATCCTGCAATTTTTAATTCCGCAAGTTTATTCTATTTTTTATTATAACGCTATTCACCCCCCCCCCCCCTCTAGCGTTAAGCGTATACTCTAACAACATCCACATTGTTTCTTACCTTTTTTAACCCAACGACCCCCAAAACGCCCAATTTTCCATTTGAGATGCCTTCGAATCCTTTCCCCTCCAATTCTCTTTGAGAGATAAACCTAACCTTAGCTGCCGCCACCTAAAACCAACCTAATCCCTTTGATCCTCACTCGATTCATGGGTCCCCATGGTTGTTTGAGACGTATACTTGTCTCCTACATATCCTGGTTGCTCATTTTTGTGATTTCATGAAAGAATCTCAAAGGGATCTAGTCTAGGTCATGTTCAAAACTCTCTGAGAAGTCTATCCATGGTCTTTCACGCCATTTCTGGCCATCCATGGATGTTCAAGTAGGATCCATGACTTTTCCAGCTAAAACCGATAATGTTCTAAAGTTTTCTCATCTTCTCAAGGTTCTCTAAAACCCTAGCTCTTGAGATTTTTCACTTTTGTTTAGATATGTCTTGGATCTAGGAGTATCCATGAGCTTTTAACCAATTTTTCTTCATCTTTACTATCTTTTGAAACCCTAAAGTCACTCTTCTTCGATTCTTCTCAGATCATTCTAGATCTGTGATGATTGAAGTATTATCAAGCTTTTTCCTCTAAAAATTCTCTTGTTTTAACTAACTATTTCGATTTTTAGTCATTCTTTTCTAAAACAAGGGTTTCTTAGAGTTCTTTTACATATATTCTAAATGATTTTGTTATGATTAAACCTTTTTCCTTGTTTGTTTTGATCAATTTTGTGCTCTTACTGCGTTAAACTTGACTATGTTAAAAGCCCTTTCTTTTTAGATTTTCTTTACTTTGTTTTTGTAATTTTCCTTGCTTTGCGTCTCAGAGTGTTAGCATGCTTTCTTTACTTCGTGTTTGTATGCTAGCCTGCTTACTTGAGTCCTTGGATTACCCTGCTTCGAGTATGTTTTCCTGAATCCTTAGTCTACTTATGTCGGTTTTGCATGATTGTGTTCACTTTTTCTGTTCATCTTTTTTTATACTTCAAATATGTTTTCTTGTTACATTTGTGGACTACCTCTATGTATATGTTTAATGTATAGAGTCATGAATCCCTTTTGATCAAGTCTGATTTCCTTAATCTATGGTGATTGAAATTTTCTTTAAAAAAACACTAAAAGCTTTGCCCGTTCTTTAAGCTGATTGATTTCCTTACCCTATTTTGCTATGGTACTTATTTTTCTACTAAGTTTTATCCGTAATCAGAGATTTACGAATTTGGTCCTACTCTATGCTATAGAATCTCGAACTTTACCTTTCTACTTGATTTGATTAGTTTCTTACCTTAATTAATTCTCTTTGCTTTGTCTGCATTGTTACTGGTCGTCTCCTTAGTTTGAAAACCTTCTGAACCTAGTCTTATTACCTATTCTATACTGATACTATTTTTGAAATCTTTCATTACTAGTTATACTCCATCCATGTATGATTTCTTTCCTTACTTGTCACCTGCCTTTTTACCATTCAATGACTCCCTTAATCAAAGGGAGATTCGAACCAAATATTTATGCTGAGTTCCATAATTACTGAAGAATTGATTCTTTCCTTATTTGAACTAGTTTTCAAACCACTATGTATATGGCTCTGTTTTACAGTCTTAAGACACGTACAATAAGTTCATAACGCACACATACACATTCAAAAGTCTTCTTTTTCTACTACTTGTGCTATTGCTTTTCTAGTCGGCTGAAAGCCAAGGCTAGACTGTGGAACTCTACTTGCTTTAATTTTTTTTACATTTTCTTCCTTAATTGGTATGTTCCTAGTTCAATTTTGAAGCTCAACTCTATGTGCTCCATTGTTTGTCAATCCCTGACTCTTTCTGCACTGACCTAATGGCTCATGTTGTTTAATTGCATTTCTTGTGTACTGCTCAACTCATCTTACTTATTTTTGTCCTCTCTTATTCAAATATAATCAGCATATCTACTTGAGTTCATGTTTATGTCCCTCAACTAGTATGTCTCTTAATGTACTTGGTTAACACCAAGTCATGACTAATTATGTGTAATATACCCCTACATGACTACTCATATACCATGTCCCTATGTCATGTTTACTATTCTAATTTCAAGCATGATTCCCTTGTTAAATCTTTGAAGTAATTTTATGTGTTCTCAATACCAATCAGTCCCTACTTCTTCTTTGTACTTGCTGGTCTATATGCACCTCTTCTTAGCCATGTTTATGTGCTTTTGATTTGGGCCCTCTATGTCCCCAACCCCTACTTCCCTGCTTATAACTTCTGAAGCTGTATTATTCTTTAAACTTGTTCTGTATGTGTGCTGGCTTGTTCCAAGTTGTTGTTGCTCCTATTCCTTTCCCTTTTCGAAATTGTTTTCCCTAAGCAGATCTTCTGTTTTTATTGCAAACTTATTTCAAACTAATTATTTTCAAAACTATTTCCAACTCAACTCTTTTAAATCTTTGTCAAGCACTATCACATATACTCTTAGACACTAGGTTCTGCCCCTTTTGTATGAGCCTTGCCTTAGGACTCTGGAGCTACCTCTGAACTTGGACACATAAAAGTTGGCCTTCCTACACTGCACTAACTCTATCTTGGCTATGAAATCTGGGTGTGAGCACAGCCCGAGGTCCCTTGAGATCCTTAGGGAACTTTGACACACCCGGATATGAGAAAGGCTGTGGAACAAATCTTGGCACTTAAAAGTGATTTATTACATAACTCAAGGAAGTCCTAATCAACCTTCCTATAGTGTAACTTCTTATTTTTTATTGTTTCTTATATAATTCATTTCAATGGTTGTTTGTAATAACTTTTTGTTAACAAGTACAGGGGTCGGCTAGTGAAAATGATAGGGTAAATATGCATGCTATAGTTATTAAAGGTAGAAAACATGTTATTAGGTTTATGTTCCTAATTACGCAAGATAAATCATTCTTATGGTTCATACATTCATTAGAAATCATGCTCTTAAGATCCCATGTTTATGGTTTCAGCATGTGCACCCTCACAACATCATGTGTTGAAATTTGCTAATGATTAGCACTTTACTATTGTATTATATGTTGCCATATACATCTAGAAATCCTGCTTTAGGAAATTATGCAATCTTTTTCTGCATTTAGAAATCCTGCCTTAGGAAATGCTGTATACAAACCATCATAAGCTTCATACGTGTATCTTAGATATCATGTTTTAGGATCTCATTCGTACTTGCATTCACACTTAGTGTAAAGTGTTGATTCTAAAAGAGGTAAAAATAGCTTCACATTAGATTATCATGTTTAAAACAAATTGGTAACAATCCTTGCATTTTATAACACCTAGAACAGTATGCTCTTAGGCAAAAACGACTTCTGAACTTCTAAATGGTTTTGGTAAATGCTTAGGCAAGCCTTAGGTATCCAATCTCTTTTAAAACTGGAAATTGACTCTTTGTGTGTGCTGCTTAATGATTAACATGCCTAAAATTAGTAGGCAAACCTGATTCAGACTTCTTTTCAGAGTCATGTGGTGATCTGATTCACTGTTATCACTTAAAAACCTGGTTAGGATCTGAATGTGTACCTTAATTGTGTATGAGTCATGTTATTTATGTGCACTGTATATGGAGGTATAATTGAGCCTTTCATTTATCTTCCATGTACCTTTTAATTGAAGTCCTACTTGTTATTGTATATACCATTAGGGTATGAGTCCTAAATTCCTCCGGGACTTATAGGAAAGGACGGGTAATAGCATGCAATAGGGTTCAAGGTGAACCCTCGTTTTAGTTACCTTCACAGGGTGGTAAAGGGTAGATATGGATATGATGACCAATTCATTAATACCACGCGTAGCCCCTGTTTGAGAAGTGTCATGCGAGGTATTGCATTGATGTGATTCATATTATAAACGAACCTAGGACACCCCTTTATATTCTTAAATAGCTTAACTTGTAATTCTTTTCAAAATCTAGCTTTTTTTATTAGTTGTTTTCTTACACTTGTATGTTTAAACTTAAATCCCCTACTATTTGAGCTATACTTGTTTACTTGCTAATAATTGTCTAGTCGGGAACCATGCTAGTGGATCCTAAGGTGTGCCTAAAGCCTTCCCCTTAGACTGATCTCAAGCCCTTACCCTATCTCTGGTTACCAAACGTAGTTATAGATGAACCTTATAGGTGCTCTAACACACCTTAAATTGTTAGCCGGCGACTCTTCAAATGCAAAACCCCTTTCCAAAAAAGAAAGAGTTATCCCATGCCAAAATGTAACAAACCCGACCCCGCGAGGGAAAAAAGGGGGCGAAAGTCCACACATTGAAACTTGGCTTGACAGGTTCCACTTCTACGGATACACAATTCTGGGTTGCAGATGCACTCTCATCTTCTACGGACAGTATATCTATGAGTGCAGTAGCACTTTTCCTTCTACGGATGCATAATTACAGTGCAGCCCACACTTCTTGACCTTGGGATTTGGCATTACGGGTCTTCTACGGGGCACAACTCTGAGTGTGGTTGCGCTCTTGATTATGCGGCCGCACAAAAATGGTGCGGTCCACATATCTTCTTGACCTTAAATCCCCATCTATCTAATCTTTATCTTCCGCGGCCACACCAGAATTATGCGGTCTGTACTTTGTATGGCATTTCTTCTTAGAGGTTTTCTTTATGATATGCGGCCACACTCAATATTACATGGTCTGCATTGTGCCATTTTATCCTCATTTGGTCCTTGTCAAAAATTACTTCTTCTTGAGTTGATTTTCAGCTCTTTGGATTATATTCCCACACTCCTGCAAACAAACACATTTCATTAGTTTTAGGGAATACCTTTTAAGAATTTAGTCTACAACGAAAGTAAAAGAGCGCAAATAAGTAATCAAAATCCCTACTTATCAACTCCCCCAATCTTAAATTTTTGTAAGGTAATTCCCACCTTTACAGTAAAAAAGCTATTTCAGCTGGCCTAAGGTGAATCAATCACACATCAATTCGGACCAACAATTAGCCTCAACAAGTATGAATTATCAACAATGCAATGGATTGACTTTTTGAGTATAATAGTTCTAATGTGACGCTATAGCATCAAGAGTTGAATCTAATCATCAAGGATACTCACTTTAATATATAGGCCATTGTGGATCCCAAACTCCTCCTCCTAAACTATCCATTAGTATATATCCCTTTCAAATGCAGCACTCGATGCAAGGGTTGTAAAAAGTTCGCTCGTCTCTTTCAAAAGAATCTCACAAGTACGGCTTTAAGTACCATATGATTGCCTCATATGTAAATCACCACAAATGTAAGATCACTCTACCTAAAATCATGTAGAGTATTTTGGGATGTAATGAAGGCTTTTGGACCAAGGTAGGACTTGTTGGAATAAAATGGTTTCATCTTTCCTTAAGCACTCCATTTTGTCTTTTTGGCTCATACTCAATCGAATTTTTGAGTCATTTTCTTTTTCCTCGTGGGAAGTAGAGGGACGTAATGTCACTCTTTCTAGGTCATGATATTCATTTTTCTCCTTCTCTATTTACTCCATGCCCGTCATCTTTGTTTTTCTTTGAATCCCTTCAATTCTTTACTTTATTCACTTTCTTTTTTGGCATTTTTGTTTTTGTTCTTTCTTTCTTTACTTTGCCTTCCTTTTTCTTTATTTCTTTATCTTATTTGTACCTTTATATCTCTTTCAAACTCCTCATCTCTCCCCAAACTTATCTTTTTGCCAATTGTTTCTCAAGAATGCTAAGGAAAGCTCGGTTTCTAAAAAAGGGTCATTACTAAACGAATAAAGGCTTGTAACGTGGTTATTAAAAGAAAAAAGGACTTAGACTCAAATAGATTGACTAGGTATACACATTGGTAGGGTATGGAAGATTTCAACATTCAAATTAGATCAAGAAGAGCTTACAATCATTTCTCAAGCCAAGTTACACTTAGACTTTTTCCTAGAAAAACATTTGGGGCAAGTTTTAGACTATTAGCACGGGTACTTGGACTTGCAATTCAAGATCTCACCTCTCACGCTGTTACATTGCTAAAGAGAATGGAGTTGAGGGCCCACAACAACCCTAGTTAAGATTGAGAATCACAAATGGCTCAACTTGAACCACTCGATGACTATTTAAGTCAACACAAGAGCCAAAAGGTCACAACTAGATCTATTTTCTGCCAACAACTTTGTTTTTTTAATCATAAGGTCATAGATAAATGTGTTGGTACCAAGTGAAGCATGCTTGAGACCCTCTTATTCATTACTATTGTTCTTGCTTAAGCACAAAAGAAAGAAAACGAACTCAATCCCTTAGGAAGGTTATCATGCCATCCATTATTGGGAAGAGTCATCTGGTTCACACAAAACCCACTTTTGGAAAGAATCATGGAATTAAGAAAACCAAAGGCTTATTGTTCACATAAACATAACAAGAACCTAACAAATTAAAAAGAAGCTTACTAAAGTAAATAAGAAGTTATACTACTAAGAAAAACAAACTAAAGAAGCTATGAAATAACTACGGAGAGTAAGAGAATGAATATACAAACCAAAGGGAAATGAATATATAAATAAAGGGAAATAAATATAAACAGCAAATGAAGGGTAAGAATATGTACATAACCAAAGAGAAAATAAAGATAAAAGAAAAAGAGTATAAGAGTTATTACAGGCCAATGTCAATGTCAAATCAATCAAAATATACCACCCACTGAATAAAAATAAGCATTGTCCCTAATGCTTAACAAAAATAAGAACAAGGAAGGGTAGAGAGTTAAGAAAACTCCCTATGTGTTCTCAATATGCATGTTTTCCTCAGCACACCCGGCCTCCTTTTATTGTATCTCAGCATCACCCGACTGAAGGACAACATGGTTGGTGAGGATCAGAAGCATCTCCTTAGTGGTGTGGGCAGTAAGGTCTGGCTCCTTAGACTAGCTGGTTGCTGCCTCTGATACCTCGAGTACTGCAGGTGCTGCTGGTGTTATCTCCATAAGCAGGTCAAGTGGTAGATCTCTTGCAGATGCTATCTTGGCAACCACTTTTCTTAACCTATCCATTGACTTCTTCGATGCTTGAGATTTACGCATTTTCTTAACCTGTTTGCCTAAATCCTCAATAGCTTTCCCATGTGCCACCACTATAGCCATGATAGTCTTCTGGTTATCCAAAATCTTCTTCAATGTTTTCTCCACTGACGAAGGTACCTATGGTGCTACTGCATAGAAGATTATAATGCAACAACACTGGATATGTCATACAACTTTAAAGTAGCTGTTTGCATCCAGTTGTTGAGACTCGCCAATGTCTTGGAGACTCACAGTGAACTCATGAAACTGACGGTCTAGAAGAATAAAGAGGTGGTATGTTTGTTGTCCCATGGAAGGACCGGCTGCTGTGGAAGGCATGGCATCTGTGGAAGGCTTAGCAGCTGAATCGGTAACTACTACCTTTGGCTCCTTACACTGGCCACGAAGGTAGTTGCATTACCTTTGAGATTCGGGTTGTCAGCACCTTACAGGGGGTACCATAAGAAAGGCTTCTTGGCCTTGACTTTTGTATCATACTTCCTGTTTACCTTTTGAACATTGAAATACTTTATGAGGAAATTCGGGTATGAGTATGATCTTTCATATTTTTGGACAGCTAATGTGATGTTGGTGGACATGATGTCACCCGCATTGATCGGGTACCCATCCATAATTGAAGCCACCAGGACTGCTCGGGGAAGTGGGAGGTTATTCTCATTTAGGCACAGATCAATACAGCTGCACGCGATGGTCTGCCACCCTTTGGCTTCAAAATTTAGGGTGACCCGAACTATGGGAAACCCTGTTGTGAGCCGCGGGGGTGGTGGTCCTCGAGCAGCCAAAATCTTAACTAGCCATGGGCGAGCTGCATCAACCATAGCAAGCTTTTTCAAATATTGGACAGCCTTTATTTCTTCAAATCCCACATATGTGTTCAAAGAGCAAGCATCGAATCGGACATTCAGATTTCTAACTTTTGTAATTTTGGTAGCCTTCTTTATGTGAGACACGTTGGCGTAAAATTCTACAACCAAGTGCTAATTTGCATCAATGACACTATGGGTGAACCATTTCCGTCCCTTTTTCTCCCGTAGCTATCTAAGGACATTTGGATTGTGAATATCCAAATCTTTCGCCAAGAATTGTCGCTCAAAAGTGAGTGATCTTTGGGGCAACCACTATCTGAATTTGTTGAAGGCAGTTAAGATAACGAATCTGTCCTCCCGTATCTCTTTCCTCCTCGACCTCTCAAGGTTTCCCACTCTAGTGTTACCTCATCTCCCATCATCGAGGACATCATCATTATCATCTAAATCAAATGGTGCAGGAGGAAAGTGTGTAGAGGAGGGCTTTGAACCCTGGCTTCCTGCCTCTGAACCCTCAGAAGAACTAGCTGAGGTGGAAGATTCGTCACGGAGTTAGTATATCACTTGAACTTGTTGTAATTGGACTTACGACTGTTCTTGCATAGATTTAACCTTTGAAGCTTCCCTAGACGAGGCATATTGACTGGTGTCTGAATATTCTCGGACTATGTTATCCGTAGCTTTCTTGTTTATTGCTCTCTCTATGGCAAGTGGTAGGTTACTCTTTCCTCGGCCTTGGGAGGATTCACCTCTCCCTTTAGAAGTGTCACCTCAACCACATGATCTAACCATTGTTTGCAATTTATAACAATAAGAATCAATTAGAGCTCAAAATAGTGTACACAGATGCATGATAGTTGCCGGAATCAAATTACAGAAGAGGAACTGTGGACCGCATAAAAGTGAGTGCGGCCGCAGACTGCCCTGTACGGACCGCACAATTTTGAAATGTGGTCGCACAGCTTGTTATGCAGACTGCACAATTTTGAGTGTGGCCACACAACCACAGGTTCATGCTACTGGGTCTCTGATCATTCAATAGTGTGGACCGCAAAATTTCACTTCGGACCGCATAATTTCACTGTGGACTGCATAATTTTGAGTGTGGTCTGCATAATTCATGCATACATATGCCCTAATTTAGAGAAATGCGGACCACACGAAAGTGAGTGCGGCCGCATAATTTTAAATTACGCATCACTTTTTCTGTGGTTTACAATTTTCACACAATTGAGATATGGTATTTGCAATTAAACATGATTAGTAATCTACCTAGGTCCCAATGAACATATATGATAAAAAAAAACACATGATTCTAAGCACAAATGACTAATCAATTAATAATTTTGGCCTAAAAATAACCCTAAAACAAAAAGGAAAAAAATAAATTAAAAGAAATTGAAAAATCTAAAGATGTAATGAACATACAAGTTATGAAGGATGCAGGTAAAAATCTACACTAATGAAATGAGGGAATATTTAGAACAGATGGTATATGCACTGGGTTTGCTTAGGGTTCTAAAGCTCAGAGTGTGTAAAGTGTGAATAGTGCATTTAGGTCTTATTTATTGGTTGACCCGGTTGGTCAAAAATGAAGTTGAGTGCAGTCCGCACTCTTCACCTAAACCTTTGAAGAAGTTCTGCGGTTCGCACAAAAGTGAGTGCGGCTGCATAATTTCTGTGGACCGTATAATTTTGTATGCGGCTGCAAATTGTTAACGAAATTTGACAGTCCAATGAGAGCATGCACTTTTGGTCTTCTAGTTGTGCGACCGCACACAGAATTGTGCGGCCGTAGAGTGATTGTGCGGTCCGCATAATTATGGTACGGTCCGCACTTTTGTGACACTTAGCCAATTTTTCTTGCATATTCCCTGCAATGCACACACATTCATGCATACACTTCAAAACTAGTTGGCACAAAACAAAGCCTATCTAATAAAGAAGGACAAAAAAAGTAAAAGACACATTAGTTTCCTCCCAAGAAGCGCCTGATTTTATGTCGCGGCATAATGCAGATTACAAATCATTTAAAATGAAGAACCACCACAATGCGTCCATCATCAACCTTGCCAAAATAATATTTGACCATGTGCCCATTAACTCTAAATACCTCATCATTCTTGTTTTTCAAATCCAAAGCCCCAAATGTGGTTATATTCACCACTTCAAATGGGCCTCTCCATTTAGACTTCAACTTTCCCAGAATCATCTATAACCGGGAATTGAACAATAGCACAAGATCACCATTTTTAAACTCCTTATTATGGATGTACTTGTCATGGAGGTACTTCATCTTCTCCTTGTATAGGGACGAACTTGTGTAGGCATTATACCGAAATTTATCAAGCTCATTCAATTGTTCCACCCTTAAGTTTGTGGCGACATCCCACTCAAGGTTCAACTTCTTTAAGGCCACATGGACTTATTCTCAAGTTCCACAGGAAAATGACACGTCTTCCCAAACACCAACCGATATGGAGACATCCCCAATCGGTGTTTTGTGCGCCATCCTATAAGCCCAAAAAGCATCATAAAGTTTTCTTGATCAATCTGTCCGTTGGGCATTCACAGTCTTTGATAAAATACTCTTGATCTCCCGATTGGATACTTTAACTTGTCCGCTTGCTTGAGGATGGTAGGGGGTCAATACTTTGTGAGTAAGGTATCAAAAGCCTTGTTGCAAAAATGATAATCCCCATCACGAATAATGGCCCTTGGGGTACCAAACCTCGTGAAGATGTTATTTTTCAAGAATGCCACCACACTCCTCGGTCATTGTTGGTCAAAGCAACGGCTTCGACCCATTTAGATACATAATCAACCACTATTAAAATGTAGGTGTTCCCACAAGAGCTAAGATAAGAGCCCATGAAATAAATACCCCATACATCAAAAATATCTATCTCCAAAATGGTAGTGAGAGGCATTTCATTCTTCTTTGAGATTCCACCGGCCTTTTGGTATTCATCACAATGCTTGACAAGCTCACTAGCATATTTGTAGAGGGTAGGCTAATATAATCCACAACTCAAAACTTTTGTAGCCATTCTAGCTCCACCATGGTGACCACCATATACCGCAGAGTGGCAAGCCTCTTGAATTCCTATTTTTCCCTCCTCCGGCACACATCTTCGAATCACACCATCGATACAAATTCAGAAGAGGTATAGCTTATCCCAATAATAGTCAAGGAAATCCCATTTGAGCTTCTTCCTTTGGTTTAAATAGAACTCATTCATTATAATTCCACTCACAAGAAAACTTGCTAAGTTGGAGAACCACGGCATCTTGAACATTGAAATGACTAGCAATTGCTTGTCGGTGAAGGATTCATTGATCTCAAGGTCGTCCCCTCCTCTTCCAATAGATACAAGTGGTCCGCCACTTGGTTTTCACAATCTCGGACTTGAATCTCTATATCAAACTCTTGCAGTATGTTACACCCATGTTTTCATGCACAAAAGTACGTCGTAAGTCAATTGAAGTAAGCTTAGAAATGAGATCATCCTTAAAAGTACATAAAGTAAGTTAATCATATCACCTTGGGGGTTACAAAAATTTAAAATAATGTATAACAAGTACCAAGATGATTGAAAAGTCTTAGAAGCTAAACAAATTAAAAAAATTAAGTTTCATCGAAAGTCGATGTGTTTGAAATGTTATAACATGTACTTTTGGGTGATACTAGGGTTCTTAACGTGATAAGGAAGTTATGGTATAAGTCATTTTAGGTTTATGATAGTTGTATGCTACGTTTTGAAGTCAAGTGAGTTGTGGAACAAAAGTTGGCAAAGGTCATCACAAGTTACATTCATAAATGTGCTAAAACTTAGGTCAAATATAGTAGAGCATTTCTCCCAATATACTTAGAATTACGGGATGATCAGCATATAATGAAGCACTATAATTCTAGTTTCTAACTCATTAAATGGTTTTTCGACACATCAGGAGAGAGATATTTGCAGTTTTGCGAGCTTGCAAAGCTTGCATAAGAGACAAGTATGTGTGTCATTAAAGCTTTTTGAGGAATACATTTCGTGTTATATGAGGTATTTATGGGAAATATATTATACCCAATTTAAGGTCTTGGAATCTAGTTTTTAATTCTCTTAACCGTTCACTCATACAATACTCGGATAAAATGATATAATAGTTGGAATAAGGACCAATGCTAGGGTGCCAAGTAACACCTTTTTTACTTTTATAAAAAGGAATATTTATATCCTTATGTCGTCTCTTTCTTCAATTTTCCAGAGAACACAACCAAATAAGACCCCTAAATTTACCCTCAAGCTCCCCACAAGGGTGTCCAACAAGATTATCATCTGGGGCACGAAATCAAGTAGTGATAATATTAAAACGATCCCTACAACGTACGTATCGCTATATTGCCTCTATCTTTTTTTGAAGTTTGAGTTTTGGAAGGTATTTAATAGTTATGAAAATGCCTCATTTCTGTATTAAGCTATTAAATATAATTAAGGTTGATAAAGTCATTTCCTAATAGCTAGAACTCACGGAATGGTGATCGGAAGCCGTGAGTGCGAATTATTCAACTTGTTGTGGGTTGTTTCGTGTTGCTTTTGGGCTGTATATTTTTTTGATGATTAATGGATTTTTGGATGATAAATGTCATGGAGAAATACCACATAATGGAGAAATGGTGTATTAGTCGTTCTTTGTAACATTTTCGGCGTGTTTGACGCTACAATAGTTATTATTTTAGGTGTGAAGTGATCGGGGTGTATTGAGCTGTTGTAAGCTAAATGTGACATGGATTTTGACTTGCATCCACTATAGGAGGTCATTTTATTGTGTTCTTGCTTCTTCTGAAGGTTATCTTGACACTGATTAAGTTAAATGGATGGGCTAGACATGAACTAATAAATAATGTTTCAATTGAGGATGATTGGAGTTGTGGATTATTCTCCTTGTTATAAAGATACGGTATGAGGCTCGAATAATTGATGAATGAATTTATTATCATGTTAAAGATACTATTAGTTAAATTAAGAAGTTTATAAGGGGTGATATGGTGTATACAGATTCCAATTGGAGTTGTTGCTCGTTGTGAAGTAGTTGTGACTTGTTGTTATTTTATGGTGTCTTATTATTGATAATTATGTATTGATGGATTTCTCCGGTCACTGTTATTGGTATATGGTATTCGAGGAGGCTCTTTTTACAGGAGAAATGCTGCCCAAATTTACATGAACGAGCTACTACTTTATGTTGCGGACATAGCCTTTACTCAGCACTGATTTTGAATCTCCTTATGTTATGGTAGATTGAGTTGAGTTGTTTGAAGAATTACTTGGAATTTATTAAGGACTTAATAGAGTTAAGGTATTTTAAGGCTATCCCTTGTTTCATTTATGCATGATCCATATAATACAAATGAAATGAGCAAATGCACAACTTTTATAAATGCCTCTATTCATAGAAGTACTATAGGTGCCTATGTTCTTGATTCCCCATGTATCACATTATTATATATTCTATTCATGTCTCTCAGAAAAATACATAAGTTTCTAAAAGTTTATCCGAAGGCATATTGATCTTATGATATTCCGAGAAATCGTACTTGTCATACCTCCTTTTGGCTACTACACCCGGTGAAGGGCGTAGATAAGAGAGTTTTTCCAACTAAATGACAATCGAAACGGGATTCAATTATTTAAGAGAATTTTAGAGTCACCACTTGGGAGATTTATGGTGTCCCAAGTCACCGTTTAGAATCCCGAATCGAGGAAAGAATGACTCTGTTTAACAGTCCGCAAACCAGAAATCTGGATAAGAAATTCTGTTAACCCGGGAGAAGGTGTTAGGCGCTCCCGAGTTTTGTGGTTCTAGCACGGTCGCTCAACTATTATATTTGGCTTAAATTATCTGATTTTATACATTAGATATTTTAACCACTTTACTATTATTTTTAAAGAAAATTGCAATATCGTTAAAAAATGTCTCGGACCACGTCACATAAATGCTCCCACAGTTTTTGACATATTCCAAATCTGTTGAGATTTGGATTTGAGTCACATAAATGCGCACCCGTAATTAGGAAAATAAAATTATTAAAGATGCGCCTAAAAGCGACTATCGTGTTATTATCTTTGTGGGAAGCCGTGAAATTCACTAAACGACATGTCCTGAATCTCTAAATATTTTAATATAAGCATTTCACGAGGGCCACACAGTTTTAGATTTCATTTGGCGCGGCACATCTCATCTTTATTTAAAAGTTCAAACCTAAAGCAAACTAAAATGCGCCTCTAAAGGGCTTGGCTAACTGACGTGAGAATCAAATTTCCTTTTCAGCGTACTGTCTGATTCAAAAATATAACAGTCATCCAGTCTTATTTTCAGATGAAGCTCTCCAACATGGGCTATTGCGTTACGGCCTCAATATGAGCCTAGAATTGAGATAATGAAGAATCAGTCTAGTAAATCCCAGTAAACATGCAGATAATTTTCCAGATTTCATATTGCATCAAGTGAGTAAGAAAATAAAACCAAGCATAGGCCAAATTATAACAGACCTTCAAGTTCACACATGGTTGCCAATTTTATTCTTAATGGCTTTATAGGAATGATGCTAAATAGACCTATTAACGTGTGTGCTATTAATATATACAACACAGCCTGGAGACTTAACAACAATTTCTATATCAACGTATAAAACAACGTGAACTAAAGCATCAAATTATCTCGAAAAAAAAACAGATGCACTTCGAATCCTGCTTTTACAAACACATAGCAACATAAGTTCACATGCACTGCTATTGAACATTTACAAGAGTTATTCACTTTTCATTGAATAAAAATTTCGTACTATTTGAAACTGAACTTCCATTTCGACTTCATTCATCTTAACCAAGCATGACTGGAAAACTAGGATCAGCTATAGTACTAATTAAACAAATTCAAAGTATTAGTCCAAATGTCCCATTATACAAACCATTTTTTCAATTATAATACATAATCATAATAAAACTGACGAAGCAAAGCAACAAAAAATAGCCTTCTTCAGCTCGAATATTCATTAGATTCAGATCTCATACATCATGGGAGATTGAAAATGTACCTGGAATGAAGAGGAAAACCTATAGCAAACAGTCACAAACCAAAGCAGCAACAACAATGATCAATAAACCTAGATTCAACGAGAAAAATCATAAAATAGACCCCCAAATCAGTGGAACAGTATTCTCTGCACTTTCAAAGCCCAGGAAATGCAAATCACACAACCAACACCAATTTCCAATAGCCAAACTAACTCGAACCTCAACCAAACAATAAACCAGCAATTGAACCTTTAGTCCATGATAATAATTAGGATTCAAAACTAGTTTTGGATCAGGATTTGTGAGGTTTAAGCTCAGAGACTCGATTGAATTGGTATCTCCCTGATTATCAGCTCTTTTCTATCCCGTTTATCTCTCTTTTTATCCCATTTCCACAACCTTTAGTGCTAGTATACATCCTCACTTATAGAGCTAGTTTTTGATTTTTTAATTAACTTTTAGTCCCCATTTATTTACTACTTTCGTCCCTCATTTCCTAGATTACTACCCAAGTTATCACAATAAAAAATCTGAATTGCAATTAATACCTATTCAGGAAGTTTCTTGACTTAACTACCAAAGATTCCTTGTTACAATGCCTTAATTGCCATTGTGTTGTTCCTATTATTATTAACCTAGCCCAACCTTACCCTAGTCAACTTAACTATAATCATATGACCTAAAACCTGAATCACAAAACCCTAATTACCTAAATGTATGAATTAGTTGACCAAAATCCAAATTAACTAAAACTGTGCAGCACCAATGTCTAAGCAAAGCAGATTGTAAAAATCAAAACAGGATTAAATTGACAGAACCAAACAAAATCAAAGCATAAACACAGGTTGCCTTTCACTAGAAGACCCAAACTAAATCAATCAACCACTAATGGAAACAATGAACCAAAATAAAAGCATTCATGAGATGAACACATCAATGAACATGTATATTTATCCAAATATCCAGAGATAAGAACTCAGAGTCAAAGAACAAATACTTACAACATGCTCAAATTAACAGGGTCAGTCGAGATTGAACCAAGATAAAGTATATTCAGGAGAAGAAATATCATTCATCATATATATTTACCCCCATGACCCCAAAGATAAGAAATCAGAGTCAAAACACCAACACTGGTTCAAATTAACAGGGTCAACCAAAATTAAACCAACATAAAGAATATTTAGGAGAAGAAATATCAATAGTTATGCTCACCACACTATAAATTTACCATATATTGAACCTAAACGGAAAAGAGAAGGAGAGGAGGGCATGAACACTAAGCATGTATTAAACGACAGAAAAGGACCCCTACAAAGACACCATACTAAAATTAAACAGAGTAGAATGACATAGCTTAAATTTTTGGGCTTCAACAACGCATGCAACATTATACTAGTTCTGGCTAGGTTTGACCTAGCAATCGACCACAACGATTGGTGATTTGAGGGCCATGGGGCATGGATTTAGGTTGAGGGATGTGAGGAGAGTGCTTAGTGTGGGTTTGATTGATTTTGGGGGTGATTAGGTTTTGGCCGGACTATTCAAATCGATATTCGAGCAGGCGCGGTATGATTCGAAGGATGATCGTTTTAGATCTATGATGAGGATGCGGCGAAGAATCTCGGATGTAAATCTTAGGGTGTTTGGCGATTGATCGCCGCCATGGACGAGGTCTGTCAAACATTAAATGAATATTCGACAAGACAGGGAGTTATTCAAGGGTAACCAATTGTGGGGTTGGAAAGATGGGAGCATGAGGATTACGGGGTGTAATTTTACGTAGATTTTGGTTTACGTCGCCGTCGCCGGTGGTGATACGGCGGAGGAAGGGCGATGTTACACCGGCGAAGTTAGGGCTCGTTTAGGATATGGTACATTGTTTAATAGGTAAGGGTGTTGTGTGACAGTTACATAGTGTGACATATCCCCTATCTCGACCGTCCAATCAGGCTTGATCAGTGGCCCAGATTTCTTGATGTAAAACGGTGCGTTTTGAACTTGTGACTTTTGGACCGGGCAGGGGTGCTGGGTTTGGGTCTATTTTGGGTGGGTTCGGTGGTTTTTTGGGCCAGGTGCGATGCAAGAATTGGCCCAAAACAAAGCCAATATATATATATACAATCAATTATTCTCTTTTTGTATATTTTGTTTTATTATATATTTTTTCAGATTTTTAATAATCAAAAATAAATAAATAAATAAATAAACACAGCCAATAACATTTTTAACAAGAAATAAACTAAATAAACTCCTAAATTCTAAATTTCAAAGAAAATTAACCATTTTTTGTTATTTTTCCCTCATTTTCAATATTAACTAATTAATAACCTAAAAACATATAAAATTTAAATCCTAGATGCAACATTCCATTTTTATGTTTTTATGAATTATGCAAATTAATACGTGCAACACACAAAATTATGCAATTAATTCCTAAAATTCAAACAAACACAAACTCACGCAAATAAATCCTAAAAATTCAAATAATAAAAGAAAAATGCAAATAAACACAAAATCACACAATTAATTCCTAAAAATTCAAATAATAAAAGAAAATTTCTAATTTAATGAATTTTATAGGAACATGTCAAGCGAGGCAAAAATCACATGCTCACAACTGCCCCTCTTTGCTCGGAGACACGAAGGGTTTCCAGGCAAAGATAAATGAGGAACTGAGAGATTTTTGCTTGCTTTGCTATCCATGAGAAGCCTTTTGAAAATTGTCTGACCGAACCCTGCTTCAAAGGTTGCCTACATATCCTTGGCTATAAAGGAATCAGCAGTGTAGTTCTGGAGTGTTTGGCAGCTGGGACTACCATGAGCATTGTTTCGCTGCTGATGATGTTGTTACTTCTTGCTGACCTCCTTACTATACCTTGTGAAAAATAAAAAAATAAAAAAAACTAGACTAAGCTGTGAACCACGGATGACAAAAGAACATATCTATGTCTTCAATCTTGCTCTTTTCCGTGTTCCTTTGTTGCCTTGTATTTCTTCCTGTGACCTCCTTGTTGCCCTGTTGACTGACATTCCTTCTTGTAAACTCATTGTCTCCTTGTTGACTCCGTGCCTTCTCTTCTTCTATGTTTATTGCTGAATTGTTGGACTTGACATGTATTCCCTTATTTTGCAGTTGGGTGCCTGATTACAAAATATTGCAACTTGAAAATCATTCCCTTTTTCTAAAAGGTGGGCGCCTGATTACCAAACTTGAAGCTTGAATACATTCCCTTGTTCTATAGATGGGCGCCTGACCGCCAAGACTTGCATCTTTGAAAAATATTCCCTTGTTCTGCAGGTGGGCGCCAGATTATCGAAACTTGAAATTCGGAAAAATATTCCCTTGTTCTACATGTGGGCGCCTGATTGCCAAAACTTGAAATTTTGAAAAATATTCTCTTGTTCTACAGGTGGACGCCTGATTGCCAAAACTTGAATTTTGAAAAATATTCCCTTGTTTTACAGGTGGGCGTCTGATTGCCAAAAACTTGATATTTTGAAAAATACTCCCTTGTTCTACAGATGAGTGCCTGATTGTCAAAACCTTGAAATTTTGAAAAATATTCCCTTGTTCTACAGGTGGATGCCTGATTACCAAGACTTGAAATTTTGAAAAATATTCCCTTGTTCTATAGGTGGGCGCCTGATTGCCGAAACTTAAATTTTGAAAATTATTCCCTTGTTCTACAGGTGGGCACCTGATTGTCAAAAACTTGACATTTTGAAAAATATTCCCTTGTTCTACAGGTGGGTGCCTGATTACCAAGACTTGAAATGTTGAAAAATATTCCCTTGTTCTACAGGTGGGCGTCTGATTCCCAAAACTTGAATTTTGAAAATTATTCCCTTGTTCTACAGTGGGCGCATGATTACAAAAACTTGAAATTTGAAAAATATTCCCTTGTTCTACAGGTGGGTGCCTGATTGTCAAAAATTTGACATTTTGAAAAATATTTCCTTGTTTTATAGTGGGCGCATGATTACCAAGATTTGAAATTTTGAAAAATATTCCCTTGTCTACAGGTGGGCGCCTGATTGCCAAAAATTTGACATTTTAAAAAATATTCCCTTATTCTACGGAATGGCGCCTGATTGTCAAAAACATGACATTTTGAAAAATATCCCCTTTTTCTACAGGTGGGTGCCTGATTACCGAAAACTTAACATTTTGAAAAATATTCCCTTGTTCTACAGTTGGGTGCTGATTGCCAAAAACTTGACATTATATAAAAATATTCCCTTGTTCTACAAGTGGGCGCCTGATTGTCAAAAACTTGACATTTAGAAAAATATTTCCTTGTTCTACAGGTGGGTGCCTGATTACCGAAACTTGAAGCTTGAAAAATATTCCCTGAGACTACTGCATGTGTACCTGATCACAACAAAAAAAACAAAACACAAGAAATTCTTCCAGCCCCAGTTTGGTGTCGGGCTGATCCATGAGTGTTAATCACATCCCCTTACCAAATATTTCTAAATCTAAGCTAAGTCCCATTATCCAGGAGGGTCCTGACAATTCTTAACCGATGACAACTTTAAGATTATGTTACGTTTCTCAAAAGATATTATTTTCCACTGTGTCTTGTTATGAGCAATATTTGGTGGGGGTCTGCAGGAGACTGGTGATTAAAACTACTTCTCATTATCTAGGTAGGTCCTGATAACTCTTAATTAGGTGACAAAATGAGTCTGCTGGGGGTTAGAATTTAGAGCTATGTCCCATTATCCAGGCGGGTCCTGACAACTCCTACGTATAAATTTCATTATCCAGGCGGATCCTGATGACTCTTGTTGGGGGTAAGTATTTGGGTTTGACCATGTCACCCGACTGTTTGTGTTCTAGGCTAAGTCCCATTTTTTAGGAGGGTCCTGACAACTCTTTGTTGGGGGAATTTTTGTGCGAACTCATGTTACCCGTGCTTATTTTTGTTTTAGGCTAAGTCCTATTTTCAGCGAGGTCCTAACAACTCTTAACCGAATCCTACTTCAACATCCAAGTCATTTTATGCTCTTTGCTATCCATGATTACCTCTAACTTTTAAATAAGTCCCATTTTCCAGGAGGGTCCTGAAGGTTCCAACTTAAATGCCAATTCTAACTTCTGGTTATTTCTGCTTCTTTCTCATTTTTCTATTTTCTTTTTTCCTCTTTTCTCTTTCTTTTTTCGTTTCTTTTCTTTCTTTCTTTCTTTTCTTTTTTTTTTTTGCTTTTTCTCTTTTTTTTTTTTTTTTTTTTGCTTTTTTCCTTTATTGTATGTTCATCGCCTTTTATAATTGCGTGTCTGACTCTCGTTATGGATTCCTAAAGAGGGGATATAAGAATAATAATAACGGCATCTCAAAGGGGTTAACAAATGGTAAAGTTTTAGATAGGTGAATAAAATTCCTTTATCATTCCAATCTATAAAACATGCCAAGTACAAACAAATGCTAAGAATAGGCAATGATCCAAAAGGAAATCATATATAATATCTTTTGACAGCATCCGAATTGATAGCCATTTCCACACATTTCCCTTCCATATTTGTCAGGTACAATGCTCCACTAGACGGTACTCTTGATACGACGAACGGTCCTTGCCAGTTTGGAGCAAACCTTCCCTTTGCCTCGGCCTGGTGAGGGTGGATGCGCTTCAATACCAATTGGCCTACTTCAAACTTTCTTGGACGCACTTTCTTATTATATGCCATGGCCATCCTTTGTTGATACAACTGGCCGTGACATACTGCTGCAAATCTTTCCTCGTAAATCAAACTCAATTGCTCCAAACGAGTTTTGACCCATTCCTCGCCGTCGATTCCTCCTTCGGCCACGATTCGAAGAGAGGGGATTTCAATTTCAGCTGGGATTACCGCCTATGTTCCATATACCAACAAGTATGGAGTTGCCCCTACTGAAGTGCGTACGGTGGTGTGATTGCCTAACAATGCAAAGGGTAGCTTCTCATGCCACTACCTGGATCCTTCCACCATTTTTCAAAGTATCTTCTTTATATTCTTATTGGCCGCCTCAACTGCTCCATTTGCCTTGGGGCGGTGCGGGGTAGAATTTTGATGTGTGATCTTGAACTGCTGACATACTTCTCTCATTAAGTGACTGTTGATAATTGCCCCATTGTCAGTGATGAGAGACTTGGGGATTCTGAACCGATAAATGATATTTGCATGTACAAAGTCGACTACAGCCTCTTTGGTTACTGCCTTAAAAGTTTTGGCTTCAACCCATTTGGTGAAATAATCAATAGCAAGCAGGATAAATCTGTGCCCGTTAGAAGTTGCTTGTTAGATGGGTCCGATGACGTCCATGCCCCAAGTAATGAAAGGCCATGGTACAGACATAGTATGTAATTCAGACAGCATAGAGTGAATTAAGTCTACATGCACCTGACAGAGGTAACATTTGCTCACAAAGCTAATACAATCCCGCTCCATGGTGAGCCAATATATCCTTCCTGGAGAATCTTCTTTGCCAAAACATATCCGCTCATGTGTGGCCCGCAGACGCCAGCATGCACCTCATTCATGATAGCTACTGCTTGCCCAGCATCTACGCGTCTTAGCAAACCAAGATCTGGCATTCTTTTGTATATATTCCTCCACTGAAGAAAAACCCATTTGACAATTGACGGATTGTTCTCTTCTGGTCACTCGTGGCTTGTACCCGGAGCACACCTCTCGTGATATACTCCTTGATGTCGTGGAACCAAGGTTCGCCGTCAAGCTCTTCTTCCACCATGTTGCAATAAGCATGTTGATCATGGACATGGATATTTATCGGGTCAAAACAAGTCTTGTCCGGGTGATGTAACATTGATGCTAGAGTATCCAAGGCGTCAGCAACTTCATTGTGAATTCTGGGGACATGCCTGAACTCTATTGACCTGAATCGTTGGCAGAGATCATGCAAGCATTTCCGGTATGGTATGAGCTTTAAGTCTCTTGATTCCCACTCCCCTTGAATCTGGTGTACCAGAAGGTCCGAGTCCCCCAAGACCAAGACTTCCTGGAAACCCATGTCTACTGCTAATCTCAGACCCAAAATGCATGCCTCATATTCTGCCATGTTGTTGGTACAATAGAAGCGGAGTTGAGTTGTGGCTAGGTAATGATGCCCTTCTTCAAAAATGAGAACTGCTCCTACTCCTACGCCTTTCATGTTGGCAGCCCCATCAAAGAAATATTTCCAACCTAACCTCTCGTCTAGTTCCATTACATCGATATGCATCACTTCTTCGTCCGGAAAGTATGTATTCAAGGGCTCGTACTCTTCATCTAACGTATTCTCAGCTAAATGATATGCCAATGCCTGTGCCTTCATGGCAGTCCTAGTCTCTTAGACAATATTGAACTCAATGAGCAAGATTTGCCATTTCGCGAGCCTTCCCGTGGGCATGGGCTTCTGGAAATTATACTTCAATGGGTCCAGCCTTGAAATGAGATAAGTGGTGTATGATGACAAGTAATGCTTTAACTTCTGGGCTACCCACGTCAAGGCGCAGCACGTCCTTTCAAGATGAGTATAATTAACCTCGTAGGCCGTAAATTTCTTGCTGAGGCAGTATATGGCCTGCTCTTTCCTCCCGATGACATCGTGCTGACCCCACGCGCACCCAAATAAGTTGTCCAAGACTGTCAAATATAAGATCAAGGGCCTTCCTGGTTCTGGCGGGATCAATACCGGTGGGTTCGACAAATGCTCCTTTATCTTGTCAAAAGCTTCCTGGCACTCTCCTGTCCATTTCACCGTAGCATCTTTTTTTAATAGCTTAAAAATGGGCTTGCAGATGGTTATGAGCTGAGCAACAAACCGATTGATGTAATTCAATATTGCCAATAGACTCATCACTTCTGTTTTATTCCTCGGCGGCGGTAACTCCTGTATAGCTTTGATCTTGGATGGGTCTAGTTTGATGCCTTAGGGGATGACTATGAACCCTAACAACTTCCCTGAGGGGACCCCAAATGCACATATTTCCGGGTTGAGTTTGAGTTCATACCTTTGGAGCCTTTGAAAGAATTTCCTTAGGTCTTTGACATGATCAGATTGCTTTCTGGACTTTACTATCACATCGTCCACGTAGACCTTAATTTCCTTATGTATCATATCATGAAAAATGGTTTTCATGGCCCTAATGTATGTCGCCCCGGCGTTTTTCAAACCAAAAGGCATGACTCTATAACAATATGTCCCCCACAGTGTGATAAATGTTGTTTTCTCCGCATCTTCTTCATCCATTAAGATCTGGTGGTAGCCTGCATAACAATTCATGAACAACCCGATCTCATGCTTTGCACAACTGTCAATCAATATGTGAATGTTAGGCATAGGAAAATTTTCCTTTGGACAGGCTTTGTTGAGATCGCGATAATTAACACACACTCTGGTTTTACCATCCTTCATTGGTACAGGCACAACATTAGCTAACCAGGTGGGATATCGTGTGACTCGGATGACTTTTGCCTCAAACTTCTTGGTCACTTCCTCTTTAATTTTAACCAAATGGCATCCACGAGAATGCGAAAGTACCATAGGAACAAGTTAAAGTGGTCTTCTCTTGGTCCTCATGAGCAATAAGAATTTTATTGTAGCCGAAGTATCTATCAAGGAAGCAGTAAAAAGCACGTCCAGCCAACCTATCAAGCATTTGATCAGGAAATGGAAGCATGAAATGATGTTTAGCTTCCTATAGTCCGTTCACACTCTCCACCCGGTGACTCTTCTTGTGGGATTAATTGATTCTTTTCATTTGTTATCACAGTCATGTCACATTGCACCAGAGAGGTCCGTGTGCTATCGGAAATGGGGTAGACAACCTCTGCATCTAACCACTTGATTATCTCCTTCTTGACCACCTCTAGTGTTGCTTCATTTAGCCTTATTTGATGTTCAAAGGAGAATTTTGCACCCTCTTCAACGATAATCTTGTGCATGTAAAAGTTAGGGCTTATGCCCGGATATCTGCCAATGTACATCCGATTGCTCTTTTTATCCTATGTATCACCTCCAATGTGAACTCTACCTGAATGTTAGTCAAATAAGAAGAAAGAATAATCGGTAAAGTAGAAGAAGGGCCAAGGAATTCATACCTGAGATATGGAGGCAATGAATTTAACTCCAAAGAATGAGGCTCCTCGAATGAGGGCTTTATTGGAAGAGTTTTCCGATTTTCAAGATCCAAGGATAGCTTGAGGGGCTCATAACTGTACGACCCCCATTCCTTGCAATGCATTCGCACACTCCACGTAGCTTTACTTCTCTTCATCATCATCAATGTTAAGAAAAACAACTTCCAAATTATCCTCAACATTCATTGTGGCATGAGCATCATCAATAATCACACTGGTGACCAATTCCATAAACGAACAAACTTCATTGCTATTCGGTTGCCTCATAGATTTGCATACATGGAAGACCACATTTTCGTTACCCACCAAAAAACTGAGCTCACCGGCTTCCACATCAACAAGATTCTTCCCCTTAGCAAGGAAATGTCTACCCAAAATAATAGACCCTCAGAGTCCACTTCACAATCAAGAATCACAAAGTCTGCCGGGAGGATGAACTTGTCAACACGAACTAATACATCATCAATGATACCCAAATGCCTCTTCAATGTATGATTTGCCATTTGCAACCTCATGGATGTGGGTCTTGGTTGCCCAATCCCTAAAGTTTTGAACACCGGGTAGGGCATCAAGTTGATACTCGCCCTATGATCACATAAAGCTTTGGCAAAGTCGGCACTCCCAATAGTGCAAGGGATTGTGAAAGCTCTGGGATCTTCCCATTTCAGAGCCATTGAGTGAAAAATAGCACTCACTTGATATGTCATCTTGATAGTCTCACAATATATTGATCTTTTCTTTATCACCAAATCCTTCATGAACTTTGCATATCTCAGAATTTGTTCCAATTCTTCAACCAACGACACATTAATAGACAATCATATCAATAAACTTTTTGAATTAGTTATTGCTATTTTGCTTTGCAATCCATTAAGGGTGTGGATGAGGAGGCCTTGGCCTTGGTGCCTTAGCCTTTGGCACTACCGATGGTATGTCAATCACGTATTCCTTAGATGGGTTCACTTCTTCTTGCGTCTCCTCCATATTTTCATCAATATCAATTCTCACTTCTTTATTATCTCGAACCATAGTGCTTGGAAATTCATATTCTTGGACCACAGCATCACCATCTACAATTCTTCTTTGATTTGAGGTGGTTGTATATCCACATTTTCCACTTCTTGTAGTCACGTCCATACTATGTCCTGTATTATTCCCACCGTTGGTTTCACCACTGTTTCACTTGGTAGTGTATCCTTAGGATGAGTGTTCAAGGCTTGCGAGATTCGGAGCAATCAAACTTCCAAATTGTGAATAGAAGTGTTGATAGAGGCTAGTTGAGCATCGGAGTCGCCATTCTTCTCCATCATCTGTTTAAACATGTTCTGAATTCTACCCATCTCATTGTTAGAAGATCTAGGACCTTGAGAATCATTCGGAGGTGGATTTCTTAGTTGTTGAAACATCGTGGGTCTTTGAAAACCCAACCCCTGGTTGTTGTATTCCACCTCCTTGGTTGTTACCTCCCCAATTGATTTAATGTTGCTACCCCAAATGCCTTGGTTACCTTGATTATTCCAATTGCCTTAGTTACCTTGCTTAGTCCAATTGGATTTATTAATAGTACCACCTCTTCAATTACCTTGGTCGCCTTGGTTGTTCCAATCTCTTTGATTTCCTTGTGACCGCCATTGTCGTTGATTTTGCCCTAGAGCATTGTTTCTTTAACCTTGATAATAGTTGACATATTTCACTCTTCTTCTTGCCCACTGAAAGAATCACCTTGGTCATATCCACTATCATCTTGCATGAATTGTTCTGGACGGCTTTGCATTTGTCCACCTTTTTGTCATCTCTTGTTTATCATCATATTCACACCTTCCATTGTATTCACTTGTTTCACCCCTTGAACATGTTAAAGCTGAGCTTTGGCCAGTTGACTCATTGTAGTTGTCAACTCGGCAATAGCTTTCTCATGATCATGTAGTTCCTTGTGTAGGTGAATAGCATTTGGGTCACCTTGAGGAACATTGGCTCTACTTTACCATGGCGATGAGGTATCCGCCATCTCATCCAAAATTTCACAAGCTTTGGCATAAGACGTGTTCATGAAGTTCCCACCGGCAAGTTGATTTACCACACATTGATTTATCGTGTTGATCCCCCTGTAGAAGATTTGTTGGATCATGGCCCTGGTCATATCATTATTCGAGAACTCTTTAACCATGGTACAATATCTTTCCCAAATCTCGTGCAATGGCTCATTGGGCTCTTGCTTGAATGCAAGAATCTCATCCCAAAGTGTCACCATATGCCACGAGAGAAGAATTTGGCAACTAATTTTTCCGCCAACTCATCCCATGTATGGATGGAATGATTGGGCAATCTGTCTAACCAGTCCAATGCCTTTCCCCGTAGATAAAAAGGAAATAGTCTCAATCGCAGATCATCCTCGGAGATAGTGGTACCCATAAGATATAGCCTGAAATTTTTCATGGCAAAGACTGTCTAATAAATCTTTTTTGGTCACAGTATAAGTGACTTGGGCATCATTCATAGTTTTGCTTGCATAATAGACCGGATGAAATATTTTGTTGATCTTTTGCCCCAAAACAGCTCATAACACAACGTCACTAGCATCACACATAAGCTCAAATGGAAAGCTCTAATTAGTTGTGGTAATGATGGGAGTGGCAATCAATCTATAATTGAGAAGCTCAAAAGCTTTCATGCAATCATCATTGAACACAAACCTTGCATCCTTTTCCAAAAACTTGCACAAGGGATTCACCACCTTAGAAAAGTCTTTGATGAACCTTTGGTAGAACCATGCATGCCCAAGAAACCTCCTAACTCCCTTGATGGAAGTAGGAGGAGGGAGTTTTGAAATCATTTCAATCTCCGCTTTTTCCACTTCAATACCGTTCTTCGAGATCTTATGGCCGAGGACGATGCCCTCCTCAACCATAAAGTGGCACTTCTCCTAATTAAGTACTAAATTGGTCCCTTCACATCGAGCTAACACTTTTTCAAGATTATTCAAGAATTCTTCAAATGAGTCACCCACAACACTAAAATCATCTATGAACACTTCCAAGAAGTACTCCACCATGTATGTAAATATAGCCAGTATACCCACTGAAAGGTAGTCGGTGCAAAGGTGCCATACATGCATTGTGAAGATGGTTTTCTCTTGGTCCTTCGGTGCAATTAAAATCTGGTTGTAACTTGAGTACCCATCCAAAAAGCAATAGTAGGAACGCCCGCAAAGTCTATCTAACATTTGGTCAAGAAAGGGCAATGGAAAATGATCTTTGCGGGTCACTTTGTTCAGATTTCGGTAATCCATGCATACCATCCATCCGGTGATAGTACTAATGAGGATCAACTCAGTTTTCTCATTTGCGACCACAGTCATACCCCCTTCTTCGGCACACATTGTACCGGCAAAGTCCATGAACTATCTGAAATGGGGTACAGAACCCATGCATCTAGCAACTTGATAACTTCCTTCTTGACGACCTCTTGCATAGCCTCATTTAACCTGCTTTGATGTTCTACGAAGGGTTTTGCATCATCCTCAAGTATAATCTTGTGCATGCAAAAGGCGAGGTTTATCCCTCGAATATCAGCTAGAGTCAATCCAATTTCCTTCTTCCTCCTTTGGAGAACCGCTAGGGTGGAATCTACCTACATGTTAGTTAAGCATGAAGAAAAAATAGCAAGTAAAGTTCAACAATGGCCCAAGAATTCATACCTGAGGAGTGAAGGCAAAGACTTCAACTCCAATATGGGAGGTTCCTTGATTGAGGGCTTTGTTGGTGGAGTCTTTCTGTTCTCAAGATCCAAGGAAAGTTTCAGGGGCTCATATGTGTAACAACCCATTCCTTGCAAATCAATGACATAATCCACAATGCCTTCATCCTCAGTCACACCATGGATTAACAATACAGCTTCCAAAGGGTCCTCCGCATTTATTACAGCACTGGTGTCTTCAACAATCACCTCAGTCACAAGATCCACAAAGGAACATACTTTTTTACTATTGGGCTGCCTCATTGATTTGCAGACATAGAACACAAATTTTAGATCACCCACTAGGAAGGTGAGCTCCCTTACTTCCACATCAACCAAAGCCTTCTTTTGTAGCTAGGAAAGGTATCCCCAATATGATCAGCACCTCATAGTCAACCTTGTAGTCCAGAATCACAAAATCTGCGGGAAGTATGAACTTGTCAACCCGGACTAACACATTATCAATCATCCTTAATGGCCTTTTCATATTCCTATCCACCATTTGCAACCTTATGGATATAGGCCTTGACTTCCTGATCCCCAATGTTTTGAACACGGAGTATGGTATCAAGTTAATGTTTGCTCCTAAGTCGCACAAAGCTTTGGCAAAATCGGCACTACCAATAGTGCACGGGATTGTAAAAGCACAGGGGTCCACTAGCTTTCGGGCCATGGAATGTACAATGGCACTCACTTGGTGCTTCATCTTGATTGTTTCATAATTCATAATCTCTTCTTTGTTACCAAATCTTTCATAAACTTTGCATATCCTAGCATTTGTCCTAGAGCCTCCACCAAAGGTACATTTATCTATAAACTATTTATCATATCAACAAACTTATTGAACTGGTTCTCATTATTCTGTTTTGCAAGCCTTTGAGGTTATGCTGGAGGAGGCCTTTGAAAAGGAGCCTTGGCTTTGGGCACTACAAATTCTGGTATGTCGATCATGTATTGCCTAGATGGGTTCATATCATTTTGAGTCTCCTCCACGTTGTCATCAATGTCAATTCTCACTTTTCATTCACACTATCATCACTCACTTACACATCATTGCTTTGATTATCATTCTCAGGCACCAACATTTCATCAATCACAAGCTTTCTTACATTAGAGGTACTATCAGCACCACCTCTATCACTCCTTGTAGTCACCGCCACAGCATCGCCTGTATTGTTCTTTCCCTTCGGGTTTACTACCGTGTCATTAGGTAGTGCCCCTTAGGGAGAGTTTTCAAAGATTGTGAAATTTGGCCAATTTGGACCTCCAAGTTGCGGATATAAGTATTATAGACGCCAATCGGGTATCAGAGTCAGTATTGTTCTTCATTATTTGCTCAAGCATTGACTCAATCTATCCCTACTAATTGTTGTACGAGCTAGGACCTTGAAATGGAAATGGAGGCGGGTTGTTTGGTTTTTGATACATCATAGGCCTTTGAAATCCCGGCCCCTGATTCCCTTGATTATTGTTATTCCAACCCCATTGGTTGTTGTTGCCTTCCCAATTGCTATTGTTATTGCCACCCCGATTTCCCTGGTTACCTTGGTTGCCCTAATTTTGATTGTTGTTCCCCTTGTTGCTTTAGTTACTATTATTCCCGTTTTTCAAATTTCCTTGTTAGTTATGATTCCCCCAATTTGCTTGGGATCTCCACCACTGTTGTTGATTCGGAACATTGCACCGCTGTCATAAAGTTTCCCCTAGCAAGTTGGTTAACTACACATTAGTTGGTAGTGTTGATGCCACGACAGAATGTTTGTTGGATCATTGCTTTGGTCATGTCATTGTTCGGACATTCTTTAACCATCCTCCAATACCTTTCCCAGATCTCTTGAAGCGGTTCATTTGACTCTTGTTTAAAGGCAAGGATATCATCTCTCAGTGCCACCACATGCCCCAGCAAGAAGAACTTTGCTATGAATTTCTCAGCCAACTCATGCCACATGGTGATGGAATGGTTGAGCAATCTCTCAAGCCAATCAAGATCCTTACCCATTAAAGAGAATGGGAAGAGCCTTAATTTTAATGCGTCCTTAGAAACATTGGTTTGCTTGCTCCCCCAGCATGTATCAGAGAAACCCTTGAGATGCCTATAGGCGTTTTAGTGTGGAGCTCCGGTGAAGAAACCCCGTTGTTCTAAGAGTGTCAGTATCATGTTGGTTATTTGGAAGTTGCCCACCCTAATCCGGAGCGGAACTATTGCACTTTTGTATCCTTCATTGGGCAAAAACGTGTATGCTTCCCTTGATAGAGATTGGGAAGGGTTTGGAAAATTATCATGAAATGGTCGGCCTCTCCTTTATGGTTGTGGTTCGGGTTGAAGCTCATCCAAACTATCATCATGTACCTCCTTCCCCAAAGGCCAATTTCTGGGAGCATCATTGTTAAGAGCCATATTGTACCTGAGAGCAATTTCACAAACAAGCTAGAAAATCAGAAGGAAAGAAAAACAAACACATAAATACTCGGAGATATAGCTAAAACCGTTTAACTCCCCGACAATGGTACCAAAAATTGATCGATTCCAAACCTGCACTACTATAGAGTAGCAAGGATGGTCGATGTAGTTTTACCTAACAAAGGTCCGGATTGAATCCATAGAGAGTTAATTAGTTTGGAGTTAGGTTTATATTCGAGTAGAGATATAGGTTTTGCCCTTAATTTCACATCACAGATGGTTTGATTTGTTATCTACTTCTAAATCTACTTCTATAGCATGCAATAGTTAAAGCTAAGTACTATATTTTTTTGGTTGTTTTAAAGGATTAAAAGGGACTAGGGTAGTGACTTTCACCTAGATGTATATCTAACGGGTATCGAGAATTAAGGGCAAGCTTGTTATAATTGGGGTCGTGATATAACCATCAGACAAAAGTGTGCTCACTTTATACCTCTGAGTAGTTTGAGTGACTGCCTAATTTGGCTTTCTCAAGTCCAAATAGGTGTTTGTCCATAACAAGTGATATTGGCTCATGTCGGGTATTACTATCTCTAGGTTTAACCCTTTAATTGGGGCTATCAATCTCTTGAATACAACCCAATTCCTTGTTAGCCTAATTTTTCTAGACTTAGTTCATCTTTCTCAAGAAGATTCTAAGTCATAAAACCACGAACCAGTGTTTGCACCCACCAATTCTACAATTAAAGCATGAATCAAGCTAAATATCACTAACTCATAAACAATTAAGCCCTAAAATTCCATACCCATTAAATACCCATACTAGAATTTTTTCACAACCCTAGCTATAGGTTTAGCTAATCATAATAACAGCAGAAATCAAAGATAAAGATGAAATATAAGCACAAGATGAAAATCTAAATATTGAAGATGAATCTACTCTAAAATTACATAAAAAGGTAAAAACCATATGTTCACGTGTTCTCCATAACAAAAACTTAACCTAAAAGTCTAAAGAAGATCTATTTATACTAGGCTAAAATTCCTGGACAACAATGCCCCTACTAAAGTTTCGGGGAGACGTAATTGCTACCGTATCCATGCTTGAGCTTTCGCGGCCATGCAATAACGAGCGCGGTCCGCGTTTCTTCAATTTTGGGCTTGGTTTTGACTTGGTTTTGCGGATAGTGTAAAAGTCACCGCCTCTAGTTAGACTCAACTGAGGCCGCATAATTTGATTGCGGACTGCATAATTTGGACGCTGACCGCATTATTCTATTAATCATGACATACAAAGTCTCTGAATCTTCAATCATCGCTCTCAGCGAAAATACCACCGAGGCTGCGTCAGATATTTCCTGGTCGCGATTTTCCATCGAGAACCACGGTAGCACCTGTGCTCAAAATAGCTGAATCTTATTCTGCGGGCTGCACATTTATGGCCGCCTCAGTGGTGGACTTTATGCGGCTTCTATTTTCCATCATGATCAACGCTCCAATCCCAGCTTTGGGCTTGTGCAAGTTTAACTCCTTTATGATTTAATTATGGCTTATTTGCCTCATTATTACCAAACCCTGCAGACAAGCACATTAAGTCAGTTTTTGAGAATACTTTTACACATTTTTTATCCAAAACCTAACAAAATAGAGCATAAGATAGGCTAAAATCCATAGTTATTAGTCATTATCCATGTCCTCCCCATTGGAATATTCTCGATGGGCTCGTTGTTGAGATCCATTCTCATACCTAATATTAATTCAAAAACAAAGTTAGTGACTCGGAAGGAAAAGAAGACAATCGCATAACAACCTAGATATATAGCTAAACTGATTAACTCCATGGCAACGGCGCCAAAAATTGGTGTCGCCCAAACTCAAACCACAAATATAGGTTGTGAGGCATTCAAAGCAATAATAAAAACCCAATGCAAGTCAGGGTCGAATCCAAAGGGAGTTGGATTTTTGGATTAGGTATACACCTATTGTGACTATATGATCTGCCCTAAATTATACTTCCACATTTTCAATTGTTGTTTCTTCTTCTACATTTAAACTATTGATTGTAATTGTAAATATAAGAGACAATATTTTTGGTTGTTTTTCAAGTTATGAAATATCTGGGGTTGCAAATTCCATCTAGTTGGTTATCTAACAGATTTTGAGCTTTAGGGCATGTTTGGTTGATGGGGATACAATATAGCAATCACACTCAATTACTCACTCTATACCTCTCGATAGTTTGAGGCCGCACAATTCTGGGTTGCGGTAGCACTTCTTCAACTTCTGCGGACCGCATATTTATGAGTGTGGTTGCATTCTTGCTTCTGTGGTCGCACAATTATAGTGTGGTCCACACTTCTTAACCTTAGGATTTGGAATTTTGGGACTTCTGCGAATAGACAATTCTAAGTGTGGTCGCGCTCTTGATTATGGGGACACACAAAAATGGTGTGGTCCGCATTTTTTTCGACCTTAAAATCCCATCTAGCTAATCTTTATCTTTTATGGCCGCACCAAAATGGTATGGTCCACACTTTTCATAGCATTTCTTGTCAGAGGTTTTCTTCATGATCTGCGGCTACACTCAATATTTGTGTGGTCCGCATAGTGCCATTTTGTCCTTATTTTGGTCCTTGTCAAAAATTACTCCTTCTTGAGTTGATTTTCAGCTCTTTATCTCGTATTCCAACACCTCTGCAAGCAAACACATTTCATTTCTTTTTGGAAATACCTTTAAGAAATTTTGTTCTAAAACAAAAGTAAGAGCGCAAATAAGTAGTCAAAATCCCTACTTATCAGGTGTCTCGCATATTTGGTTCACATCATTTATCTAGAATCTAAACCACTAGCTCTCAATCTACGGTGGTTGTTAGATAATTTCAAGAAGTTTTCCCAGATGACATTTCTGGACTTCCTCCTTAAAGAATCATAGACTTTGGCATTGATCTCATGTTAGTCACTTAGCCTATATCTACACCTCCATATAGGATGGCTCCAGCCTGAACTTAAGGAGTTGAGAGAACAATGAAAGACCTCATTGACAAGGGCTTCATTAGGATGAGTTTATCACCGTGGAGTGCCCCGATCCTGTTTATCAAGAAGAAATATGGGTCAATCAGAATGTGCGTCGACTACCGGTAGTTGAATAAAGTTATCATTAAGAATAAGTACCCACTACCAAGAATTGATGATTTACTTGATCAACTTCAGGGTGAAAAGTACATTTCAAAGATAGGTTTGAGGTCGGGGTACCATTAGTTGAGAATCGGAGAAGAGGATATATCTAAAAGGCCTTTAGAACTTGCTACGGGCACTATGAATTTCTAGTAATGTCCTTCGGTTGACAAATGCTCCAGCTGCATTCATGGACGTCATCAAAAATGTTTTCAAGCTATTCCTTGATACCTTTATTATCGTGTTTATAGACGATATTTTGGTACACTCGAAGATAAAGGATGAGCATGCAGAACACTTCAGGATAGCCTTGCAAACCTTGAAGGAGAATGAGCTTTATGCTAAGTTCTCAAAATGTGAGTTCTGGTTGCAGTCAAAGGCATTCTTAGGCCACATGGTATCTATTGAAGGCAAATAAGTATACCCTCGGAAGACAAAAGCAGCCAAGAACCGGCCAAGTCCGACAACGGTAATCGAAATCAGGAATTTCTTAGGATTAGCTGGCTACTATAGAAGGTTTGTAGAGGGATTTTCCTCACTTGAAGCTCCATTAACAAGTTGATCCAGAAAGCACTAAAGTTCTAGTGGGAAGACTCTTGTAAGCAGAGTTTTCAAGAGTAAAAGAAGAGGTTGACCACTACACTTATGTTAACCTTGTCGACCGGTTTGGTTGGTATCACGGTGTATTGTGATGCCTCCAGAGTTGGCCTTGGTTGTGTTCTTATGCAAGATGGAAAAGTTATTGCTATGCTTCTAGGCAATTAAAGAATCATGAGAAGAACTGCCTCACACACGACTTGGAGCTTGCAGCAGTGGTGTTTGCATCAATGATATGGCGACACTACCTTTGTGGTGAGCATTCTAAAGTGTTTACAGATTATAAAAGCCTCCAATACATTTTCAAACAGAAAGAGTTAAATTTGAGACAGAGAAGGTGGCCTATTAAAAGATTATGACATAAATTTCCTTTATCACCCGGCAAAGCTAATGTGGTAGCAGATGCACTTAGTAGTCAATGGGTGTCCTGGCCCATCTTGTAGTACAAAGGCAAACTTTGGGTCAAGAAATTCAAAAACTGGCAAATGATGGAATTAGATTGGATAAGACCGAAGAAGAAGCTATAACCGCTTATGCCTTAGCGCAGTTATCTCTTGTTGCGCATGTTGAGGCTAAACAAGACGAATAACCATACTTACTAATGTTAAAAGAAGGAGTTAGAAACAAAGAAATCACTGCTTTCTCTCTGAGAAGTGATGGAGTTTTGAAGTTGAATGATCAGTTATGTGTTCCTGGTGTAGATGTACTTAGGAAGTCCATAATGGAAGAAGTTTATATCCCGAGGTACTCTATCCACCCAGGTGCTAGCAAAATGTACCTGGACTTGAAAGAGTTGTATTGGTGGAAAGGCGTGAAAAAGAAGTAGCAGATCAAGAGGCTACATTTTTGAATTGCCAGAAAGTCAAAGTCGAGCATCAGAGGCCTGGTGGCCTAGCTCAAGATATAGAGATACCACAGTGGAAATAGGAGATGATTAATACAGATTTCGTAGTAGGTATTCCTTGCACATACCGTAAGTAGGATTCAATTTAGGTTATCGTAGACCGACTGACAAAGCCTGCACATTCCCTATCAATAAAGACGACAAATTTCACAGAGCAGTGTGCGCAGTTGTACATCAAAGAAATAGTCTGATTGCATAGTACTCCAGTTTCAATCATATCTAACAAAAGCCTTCAGTTCATGATGCATTTTTGGCAGGCATTTCAAAAAAGATTAGGTACCAAGGTCAATTTGAGCACCGCTTTCCATGCATAGACCGTTGGCCAGGCAGAAAGGACTATTTAAACTCTCGAAGATATGTTGTGGGTATGCGTTATAGATTTTGGAGGTAATTGGGGTGTTCACATGTCACTTATAAAATTTTCTTACAATAACAGCTATCAGACCAGCATTGGTATAGCTCCTTATGAAGCGTTGTATGGGAGAAGATACATGTCTCCAGTGTATTGGTTTGAACCAGCAGAGGGGTCGTTAATTGGTCCATAGTTTATTGTGATGCTTTACAAAAAGTCCAACTAATCAGAGAAAGACTGAAAGTGGCTCACAGTCATCAAAAGTTTTATTCTGGCAACAGGCAACGTGACTTAGAGTTCATGATTGGTGGTAAGGTATTTTTGAAAGTTTTACCAATGAAAGAAGTTATGAGGTTTGGTTAGAAAGGAAACTTTGTCCTAGATTTATCGAGCCTTATGAGATTATAGAAAACAAGGGAAAAGTACCTTATAAGCTAGTCTTGCTTGTTGGGTTGTCCTTTGTTCATCCTGTCATTCATGTGTCTATACTTAGAAAATACATTCATGATGAGTCGCATATAATACTTGTTGTTACCATAGAAATTAAAGCAAGCTAGACGTATGAAGAGGTACCAATGAAAATTCTCGATAGGCAATAAGAAATTTGAGAACAAAAGATATAACATCAACAAAATATTTTTGGAGTATTCATGATCCAAGAGAGGCTACGTGGGAGGTCGAGGAAGATAGGAAGACGAAGTATCCTTATTTATTTGAGAAACAAGGTATGTGAACCTAGGTTTGGCTTGATATTTATATTTTATTTATTAAATACAAGTTAGCATGTTTTTATGTCCTTGCTATACTGTACTTAGTTGTTGAAGTAATTTAGTTTTTGTCAGAGTATATTTAGTTATAAATAATTTAGTACCATGCTAGAGTATATTTTATTCATTAAAGTTATTTACTTTCTGTTGAAGTGTTGTGTTTTAGATTTTGGTTAGTTATTGTGGTATCTCCTTGTCGGAGTGTGAGTAATTAGTCCATGAATATGATGTTATGGTATATTTGGTTGTTGTTGGTATAGTTGTGGTATTGGCAATAGAGATTTTTTTTGGATAGTCCAATTTACATGGGAGACTCTGCCAAAATTTTTAAAAATTTAGGGAGTTACCAAAATTTTGAGTTCCTTGGGAAAGTGAGTAGTGCTAGGAAAACTTAAGAAGTTCAAGGACTTAAGGAATGATTGTTAACTTTAGAATAAAACCCTAGCAACATTCGAGAACTAATACTTTTAAGGAGGGGATAATTTAACACTCCTCAAATCTATCAAAGTTTCAAGACTCGCTAAATATATAATTTAATTTTTTTAAAATCTTAAATTATACTTCTATTACATATTTAAAACTTTATGATTGACTTTTGAATTACTTCTCTATTTATCCTATATACAATTAAGGAAAATACTATTAATTATTAAAAGTGTGTATTATTAAATACTTATTAAGTCTAGAAAAAACAAAAGTAAGACATTTAACAATTGGGCATAAAGTCCATATAGTGATATGTTCCATCGTAAGCAAAAGGCATAAAGCCTTGGACGAAAGAGTGGTTAGTTAAATTTTCAATGAGCACAAAGCAACCAAAACGAAAAAAGGAAGAGACCTCTACTGACAAGAACCAGAAGCATGTTCCGCGATGTATTCACGCAAGCAACGAAAATTTTAGGATTTTTATAAATTACTAATTTTTAAATTCAAGTATACAAAAATTTCTTATTCTGAACTATCCTATAGTATAAGAAGTGGATAGTTAATTTTCCTTCTTTCTCTATATTCTCTATAGCAACATTAAGCTCAATGTTTATTTGTGAAACTTTGAAATTAATTAAAATGTACTGGCTATTTTGGAATCAACTGGTTGATTGGTATAAATTGGACCGAGGCCTACGCATTGGCTCGAGGAGCTTCGAGGTGAGTTGATATAACCTTTTACTTAAACGGTTTAACTAACAAAAGCACGCATACAAAATTTTTGATTAATTGCTTAAAAGAGTTAATATGTACATAATTGGAGAAAGTGAGTACCTATTAACTTAGAATTATCCTAAGTAAAATTTAGATGATTTGTTATGATATATGTGCATAAATTTTTAGATTTTTATGTTATTCTTACATGTCATTTTCATGTTAAAAATTCATGAAAAAGCAAGAATCTTTAGAAATACTTTTAACGTTTATTTCATTCTAATGTCATGCTTTACATTTAAGAATATCAATATGAGTATGTATAGGATGCTCCAGAAAAGATTTAGACTTGAAAAGTCACAAAAAGAAGTTTTAGAAAGAAAAGATTTTTGGGAGTATTCACTATTCTGAGAAGGGGTCATCTTCGCTGACGGTCCTGATCAAGATGTTGACTTTCTGAAAATACTTGTGCCAAAGTAGGGAGCATACGAGCAGAGCGTCTCGTTGCTGAGACTTTACTTAGCCAGACTAAGGTATGATACATGAGCGCTGAGAACCATGAAGCGAGTTGCATCTCGTGGATTGGGCATATTCGATCGGGTTGGGATTGAACTTGTGCCATTGACATGGTAACTAAGACAAAAATAATTCGGGATAGTTGGAACTCCTGGAGTATAGTATTTTATTATAAAAGAAAAAGAAAAGCATTTTTTTAGAATATTCATAAATCGCTATTTTGCAATTATTTTAGAATGGTCTTAGAAGCTTTATGATTTTCATGCATCTATAATCTTTGCTCTTAAGGAATATTTATAATAGCTTCGTCCCTTGTCGTTAAGACTCACTAAGTATAATTATGATACCGACGTTCTTTTTTTTTTTGGGAACCTACATTGACCTACGGTGCAACGTAGGAACTAGTTTTGCAAGGTAGTAGGTTACAGGTTCGTACTTCCCTCTCTAGCGCTATTGATGAGCTCCGGTTTTCGTGGAGTATTCCTTTGAGTTATTTTTAATTAGTAATTTCTTTGTTTACTTGGAGAACTATCCAGATAATCTCATATTCTGAGCAGTTTATCAGTTTATCAGTAGAGGCTTCATAGACACAATCAATAGATTAAGATTAAGATATTTTTTATAATAATTTAGTAATATTTATGTGGTTACTGCAAATAAAATTTTGTGAGTTGGTTTATTTTAGATATTAAATTAATTGAAAGTATTTGGTTAAAATATTGCCTTGTTGATAAGCACATATTGTTCGCTCGATCAAGTTTAGTGATCGGGTGCCCATCACAACTTGTTCAGAAAATAGGTCGTTACACATATTTCAACAAGGCAGAAATATTTGGGACCCCTTAAACTTAACAATTTTTATTTAGTTTCTCGTCTTAATCTTTGTGCGATCTTTAATATCTTTCTGAAATTGTAATCGACCCCTTTAGATATTAATATGGTAAAAAACGTGAATACACTATCTTTTAGGCACGTGTAACGGAAGAAAATCAAAAAATCAACTTTCAAGTGGGATAATTTTCAAATAATAATTGTACAATTAAGTATAATGAGTTATTTGTTCCATTTATATTTATCGTTTTTTCACTATATATTTTCAGGCCTAAATCTACAAAAGTTAGTGGAAACTCATTTTCTTTAGCAAAATAAAAAGAAGATTTAGCCAAAGTAATGAAGCTCAAATGGCATATTCTCTTCCAAATAAAAGTATTACATATTTTTCTTTTTATGCAATGATTATTTATTTATACTACGCATTATTCTTTTTCAGGTAAATTCGTAAAATATTTAGTTGAAATTTTATTATCATTAGCCAAAATATGGAGTTCCAATAACTTATTTTTTTATTTTTTCTTTTGATATAATAAGTATATATTCTAATTGTGTACTCCTTTTTTTCCTGACCAAAGATGTTAAAGTAACTTGATTAGAATATCTTTATTTTTAGCCCAGAAAATTTATAATCAAAATAATAGTGTTCCATGTTTTATCTTTTAGGATTTGGCACGAAAAAATAATTTTAATAAATGGATGTACTAAAACGGTAAAATACACTCTCTCGTTTCAAAAAGTTGTCATTGTTTCCTCATTTATCCATTTCATAAAGATCAGTGTTATAAATAGAACTGTATTTAAGGTGAATGTCTATCTTATAAGAAGAGTCTTACTTCAAGGCTAAGTCTTTTATCTTCCTATAAATAGAGGGGTCTTACCCCATTGTAAATCATCCCAAAAGTATTAATAAGAATACTCCTCTCTCTACTTTTCTCTCTATTGTTCTTGTTCTTGTATTATTGTTCTTGTTCTTATATTATTTCATAACACGTTATCAGCATGAGTCTCTAACCAATTGAATTTGATTTCTTCCTTCTTCCAAAATTTCTATACGGAAGAAACTCCTTGGAATTTCTGGTGGTTGAGTATAGCACTGTAAGTATACGATCAGATTTCGAACGCTTTTTATACATACACATATATTTTATTAAACACGTAGTACCATACAATCATGTTCTACGCTGTATATTTGTCGACCATTATTTGTGCTTTTCTTGGTAAAAGTGTTGGTGTTATTAAGCTACAATATTTGCAGATGTTTTATAGTCTTTTTGCTTTCAACGCAGCATGTGCTTATCCATTATATTGTCATAGAATTGTGTTTTGATTGCAACTCTAATGGAGTTTGTAAGAAATTACACTCACATGAAGTGGTAAAATTCCTATGCCTTGCCATGATCAAATTTATGTATGATTGTGGGCAAAGAATTAAAAATCCGTCCAATTGAATTTGCTCCATTCCCTTTAGAGAATGTGATAGCAGTATGTGATAAGTCTTAAAGAAGACAAAATTATTACCGTGAAGGTATCACTGGATGTGGATGTGGCAATAGACGGAATTATAATCGTCATCATTGTAATAATGAGAATAATGAAGATTCTCAAAATAATCTTTCACTTTATGAAAGTAATATTTGACATGAGATTGTGTATAGCACATACAGATGATTATGATCCATTCCCTGAAGTGAATGTGATAATTGTAATAAAGCCCGTAAGTATGAACACGCTCTTGATGTAAATTTGTTTTATGTCTGACATTATGAAAAGAAAGTTCGTTGCCCTTGAAATTTCGGGCAAGAACTATATGACATGGGTGTTGGATGCTGAAATCCATTTGGATGCAATGGGTCCTGAAGACGCCATTAAAGACAGAAATAATGCATCCACCCAAGACTATGATAAGGCCTTGATTTTCTTGTGCCATCACCTTGATGAAGGTTTGAAACTGTGCTAAGGCCTTGATTTTCTTGCGCCATCACCTTGATGAAGGTTTGAAAATTGAATATATCACAGTCAAAGATCCACCTATCTTGTGGAATGGCTTAAAGGAGAGATATGACAACCTGAAGTTGGTCACTCTGCCACAAGCACGATATGATTGGGCTCATCTGAGGCTCCAAGACTTTAAGTCTGTTTCTGAATATAATTCTGCAATATTTAGAATTACTTCTAAATTAAAACTCTGTGGAAATACTATAACTGATTATAATATGCTTTGTTCTATCTCCTTTTAAGATGAGTTATATTGATTACCCGTCATTCAACCAGAATCATTTATAATATTCTTGTCACCTTGTTTATAACAGTAAATCTTTATATAGACAGTGAATTTGTATTCACTGTAATTAACACACATTTAGCCTATAAGGTTGTACTAAGTTTCTATTGTTTAGTAATGTGTTACCAACGTGACTTCTGATACAGTAAATTATGTAATTATGACTACGCAACAATTTGTTACTAAATTGTATTAGGTAACACTGTTGACAGTTAGTTGCATGATTATTACTTCTTTGACAATGTCATTGCCATTCCACTTTAATTGTTTGATAGTCTATTGCTTACAATTTGATAAAGTATTTTACACTATGGATGTGTACACCATTAGAAGTAACAATTAGCTATTTACACAATCATGTCATTATATCTTTTTATATTACACACTTTGCATTGCTTTAGTATATATAGAATTGCTACAGCCGAGTTATAAGTTACAACTATGTAATGTAAGTCTTTTACAGATGTATAATCTCATTTATGTTGTCAGCAGTAATATAACGTTGTACAAAGGTACTGTAATGCACAATATTAAAGTAATGTAATTAATAATAATGCACCTTTTGCAAAGTATTTCTATACTACATTGTAAGTCAATTATATGAGTTGTATTTTTGTATCTCGCAATATTTAAGTATTCTGCCATTTAATTGATTATTATACCACACAGACAATATTCAAAGAGAAGAAATATTCCTCTCATTTAAGTATGTGTAAGGCAGATGTTACTACAATTTTGGTAGTAGTAAATTGATTGAAGGCTCCTGAAGAGCAACTATAACTCTGCCTAAAGGAACAATATTTTAGAGAATGCAATGTTCTCCTCCAAGTCTAAGAGGAACTTGTTGAGTTTTAAAGATATCATTCAAAATGGATATCATGTTGAGACAATAGATGAGAATAATCTTGAATACCTCATTTACTCATGAAAACGAGGCTGCCCACTTCGATTTGGGGTCACGCCATTTTGCATGCAGCAATGCTAGTTCGTCAGCTGCCCACTTCGATTTGGGGTCACGCCATTTTGCATGCAGCAATGCTAGTTCGTCTCAGACCGACGAATTATCACAAATATTCCCCGTTGCAATTGGTTTTGGGTCATGAACCTAATATATCCCATTTAAGAATTTTTGGATGCGCAGTATATGTGCCTGTAGCACTGCCATATCGCACCAAAATGGGTCTGCAAAGAAGGTTAGGAATATATGTTGAGTTTGAATCGCCCTCCATTATTCGCTACCTCGAAATATTGACAGGGGATTTGTACACTGCACAATTTGCAGACTGTCAATTCGATGAGACACTTTTCCCAAAATTAGGGGGAGAAGTTGGTGAAACCAAACAGGAAATTTTGTGGAAAAATGCATCATTATCTCATCTTGATCCACATACCTCGATTTGTGAAAAAGAGGCGCAAAATATTATCCATTTGCAAAGAATAGCAAATCGAATGCCAGACGCATTTACAAATTTGAAAAGGATAACAAAATCACATATCCCCGCAGTGAATGTGACAACATCTGATTTATGAATACATATTCATTATTGGAAGAATATGAACATGAAATTGGTATCGAATATACCACACTCACCCCTAGAAGGAGGTTTGAGATGATACCACACTCAACCCTAGAAGGAGGTTTGAGATGATACCACACTCACCCCTAGAAGGAGGTTTGAGATGATGTCATTATTATGGCATGAATGGTCATTGGTCACGTACCTATTGTACGCCAAAATAATTTGTCAATGTGATTACCAAAAGGACAATAATAATGCAAGAAACATATCTTGCATATAATTTTGACATGACCATAATGGTATAACTTTCTCTTTAAAAGAGATATTCACCACATGGATGTTGATGAATTTGTGGTAGTACAAAATTAATTGAGAGCTCTAGAAGAGCCAATTATTACTATGTTGGAGAAACACGATTGATTACCAATAAGGTATTGTGTTGTAGTAAGTCTCAAAGAAACATATTCAGTTTCCAAAGTATATGAAAGTGGTTGATCATATTGAGACTATAAATAAAGGAAAGATTTGATATCTTCTATTACTATAACTTGTAGCGGGATAATTTGTATATGAAAAGCTACCCGCTTCATTCTCCAATTTGTACTACTTGTTCTCATTAATTGATTGACCAACTAAAGAGTTCGGGTTGAAGCCCATAAATTCTGGAAATATCAAAGGTGAATATGGGCCCATTCACCTGCCATGTATACCCTGATACATCTATAAAATGGTTACATGCGCGATTGTTATTAACCCGCAGCCTGGTCGGTGCTTGCGAGGTAAATTGCTCAGTAATCTAACTTTGAGCATAATTTCTAGATTTTCTATTCAAGATTGTTCATCTTGATAAGTTGGTTTATATCATAGTTGGTTTAGCAAGATAATTATTGAGTGCCTCCACTTAATAGCTAAACTGTTTCTTATGAGAACAAAGTTATATATATCAATTTGATATACGTTGTATACGAGAGTATATTATATTCTCCCCTCACAAGTGGTTCAGGGTCAGGAACAATAATTTCATCTTATTATTATTGATGTGTGGTGTATATTTTCATTAACACCATAATGCACAAAGATGGACTCTCAAAGTTGAGGAAACAAGTTAGCTTTTCTAACATGAGGGGGAGACATGATAGACACTTGAGAAAAGGTTACATGGGATGAATTATCATTTGTATATATAGATCCTCGAATATCATTATATGAACATGAAGTTCATAAAAGGATAATTCAATTGCAACATATTGCAAAGCATGCTATACGCATTTGCTGACCCAAAGAAAGTAACTATATTCTCACTGCAAATGCTCATATTAAGTCCCAGAAGGACAAAGTCTTTGATACGCTTAAAGCATATAGACAAATCGGTTTCAAAATAACTTCTTAATAAAGAAGATGAGCAAATGATCAAAGTGATCATAATGGGGAGACAAGTGATCTAGAAGATCACATGACATAACACTTCATAAAATCTCATGAGAGATTCAGGTACCTGAATATATGAATAAAGAGATCTCCATGTTATGTCTTTATGAAAATTTACTGGAACCGATATAAAATGATCGTCGATGACATCTATGATAGCGCTAAATATAGATGAGGATCTTATGTTTGTCGAATACAAACAAAATATTGACTAAATGGAAAAGATACAATTCAAGAAGAATTGATTCCATATGAAAGACATGTAGTTTTGGACATGTAGTTCAAATACTTGAAAGTATAAGGTCAAAGGTATGTGTAATCAGTTTTCGATATTTTATTTGTTTAGCATGACATGAAAACTTGATGTGCATCTAAAGTTTATTATATGGCTTATTTGACTTAACTTGAAAGATTTAAGTTGCTTAAAGCATATACAATTCTTGGTCCTGAAGTACCACATCCTAAGTGCAATTTGTGTACATATGTATCTTGCTATAACTATGATAATGTGATGGCGAGGATATCCCTATGGAAGTATTGAAGAGTCATTCCACGACATTACATGAAGATGTTCATATCTATCAAGAATGATAATTTCAAGGTACGGAATATTCATTCAAGTCAATATGGTTGATTTATTTATCAAATATCTACTAACGATTTCTTGAAGCTAGTGCACAAGATAGGAATGTGAAGGTTCAAGGATGTGAATTGATGTTCTTTTTAGGGGGAGTTAATGCGCGTTGCACTCTTTTTTTCTTACAAGGTTTTGTCCCACTGGGTTTCCTTGCAAGGTTTTTAACGAGGCAACAAATAGGCGTATTTCTAAACATATGTACTCTTTTCTTTTTCTAGAATTTTTCCCATTGGGTTTTGTTTTAGTTAAGGTTTTAACGAGGCACATTATTGAATAGACATTCAAGGGGGAGTGTTATAAATAGAACTCTATTTAAGGTGAATATCTATCTTATAAGAAGAGTCTTACTTCAAGGCTAAGTCTTTTATCTTCCTATAAATAGAGGGGTCTTACCCCATTGTAAATCATCCCAAAAGTATTAATAAGAATACTCCTCTCTCTACTTTTCTCTCTATTGTTCTTGTTCTTGTATTATTGTTCTTGTTCTTATATTATTTCATAACAATCGGTATGTTTTAACATTTTTTTCAATAGGAAGTATTTATAGTCATATAAATATTATAATATATTTTAAATAATAAATTTTAAAAAAGTTATAACCATACAAATATTGTGGCTATCAAAATCTTCCTTGTTATAAATACACTTCTATTTAAGGTGAATGTCTTTAATTAGAGAGATTCTAGAGTTCTATTCTTGGTAGCTAAATCATCCTCCTCCCTATAAATAGAGGTGCCCTCTACCATTGTAAACCACTCCTAACATTCTCTAAGTATCAATAAGAAGAACTCTCTCTACTCTTCTCTCTATTGCTCTTGTTCTTGAGTTATTGTTCTTGTCTTTTATATTATTTCATAACACGTTATCAGCACGAGACTCTACCGTCTCAAGAACCATTCTCGAAAAATCTAAGGTATTTCCCTCTTCCTAATTTAAATTTCGATTATGTCTGACATTACGAAAAGAAAGTTCGTTGCCCTTGAAATTTCGGGCAAGAACTATATGACATGGGTGTTGGATGCTGAAATCCACTTAGATGCTATGGGTCTCGGAGACACCATCAAAGATAGAGAAAAAGCATCCACCCAAGAATGTGCGAAGGCCTTGATTTTCTTGCGCCATCACCTTGATGAAGGTTTGAAGATTGAATATCTCACCGTCAAGGATCCACTCATCTTGTGGAACGGCTTAAAGGAGAGATATGACAACCTGAAGTTGGTCACTCTGCCACAAGCACGATATGATTGGGCTCATCTGAGGCTCCAGGACTTTAAGTCCGTTTCTGAATATAATTCTGCAATATTCAGAATTACTTCTAAATTGAAGCTATGCGGGGATAATATCTCCGATTATGATATGCTTGAGAAAACGTTTACAACGTTTCATGCCTCCAATATAGTACTGCAACAACAGTACAGAGAGAAAGGCTTTACAAAGTACTCTGAACTGATTTCTCTTCTACTAGTGGCTGAGCGAAATAATGACCTGCTCATGAGAAATCATGAAAATCGACCCACTGGGTCTACACCACTGCCTGAAGCAGATAAGGTGCACTCTCATTATGCCAAACATGAAAAGGACCATGGTCATGGTCGTAAACGGGGTCATAGCCAGGGACGTAGACAAGGAAGAAATTCCAATGAAGTCCGTCAACCCCCAAAGAGAGATAACCGCCGAAAGCAGAAACGGGGTCATGAAGATCCTAAGGCAAATGGTTCAGAAACTATATGTTATCGTTGCGGTGGGAAAGGGCACTGGTCAAAGACTTGCCGTATACCAAGACACTTGGTTGACCTTTATCAAGCATCTCGAAAGAGAAAAGGCCCTGAAACAAATTTTGTCTATGACGACGATGAGGACATCACCCACCTGGATGTGGCAGACTTTTTTGAGCAGCCCGAGGGGAAAATAGACCACCTAATCGGTGATGGGTCCGTGATGAAAGAAGATGGAGTTATTTGATTTTATTCTACTTATTTGTATTAGTTAGTGAATAAACTAATAGTCATTAGTATTAGCTCGTATTAGTTAGTTCATGATGCAATGTTAGCAGTAGTTCTTTAGAATATCTTCAATATGCTCAAATATCAATAAAATTTTTATTTTCCAGTAGGTGTAATCGACTAGCCTGAAAAACTAGTCGATTATCTACTATTTTCGCATTAAAGCTGAAAAATAATTGATCAACAATCGATTGTCTTTGTCTAACAATCGATTGTCGTTGAGACAGTGTAATCTGGAATTTTTCAAAAATCATCCACAATCGATTGTCTTTGTCTAACAATCGATTGTCGTTAAGACAGTGTAATCTGGAATTTTTCAAAATAGCCAACAATCGATTGTCTATACTTAACAATCGATTGTCTTAAAACAGTGTGCTCTGGAATTTTTCAAAATAGCCAACAATCGATTGTCTATGCATAACAATCGATTGTCTTAAAACAGTTCTGGAATTTTTCAAAATAGCCAACAATCGATTGTCTATACTTAACAATCGATTGTCTTAAAACAGTGCTCTGGAATTTTTCAAATTAGCCAACAATCGATTGTCTATGCATAACAATCGATTGTCTTAAGACAGATCTGAAGTTTTTCAAAATAGCAAATAATCGATTGTGTGTGTTTAACAATCGATTGTCAATGTTCAACAATCGATTGTTTGTGTTTAACAATCGATTGTTTGAAGAAAATGTTTAAACTGAAATTTTCAAACTGCAAAGTAATGGATAACATATCTGTTTTTGTTAGTCAACTGTTAGCAGCAGATTTTGAAAATATTATGTGACACAAACGAATTGAACTTGTTTATTCTTATGTTCGTGTATCTCTTTTGTATGTCAAACTATGGGATAGCAAATATGGATATCTCACAAAGCGAACTTGGATCAAAGTCCAACTGTAAAAGTATTTGCCTAGTTGATTCATGTACTACACATACAATACTCAAAGAAAGGAAATATTTCTCTCAACTAAATATGTGTAAGGCAAACGTTACTACAATCTCTGGAAGTAGTAAATTGATTGAAGGCTCCGGAAGAGCAATTGTAACTCTGCCCAAAGGCACGACGTTAATCATAGAGAATGCAATGTTCTCCTCCAAGTCTAAGAGAAACTTGTTGAGTTTTAAAGATGTACGCCGGAATGGCTATCATATTGAGACAATGGATGAAGATAATCTTGAATATCTCGTCATCACAAAGAATGTCTCCGGCCAAAAGAGGGTTATTGAGAAATTCCCTTCTTTATCTTGTGGCCTGTATTGGACAAGAATTAGTGCAATTGAGGCACATTCAACAGTAAACCAAAGGGTTACTGATTCCAATACCTTTGTACTTTGGCATGATCGATTGGGACACCCAGGATCGATCATGATGAGACGGATTATAGAAAGCTCATATGGGCATCCGTTAAAGAATTTCAAAATTCTTTCGAATAATGAATATCCTTGCACTTCGTGTTATCAAGGCAAGTTGATTATCAGGCCATCACCAACAAAGGTTGGGAATGAGTCACCCACGTTTCTGGAACGTATACAAGGGGACATTTGTGGACCTATTCACCCACCTAGTGGGTCGTTTAGGTATTTCATGGTCTTGATAGACGCATCCTGTAGATGGTCTCATGTGTGCCTGTTGTCATCACGCAACCTTGCATTTGCGAAATTAATGGCACAAATAATTCGACTACGAGCATAATTTCCAGATAATCCAATCAAGTCCATTAGACTGGATAATGCTGCTGAGTTTACATCCCAAGCATTTAATGATTATTGCTTATCAATCGGGATAAAAGTTGAACATTTTGTAGCTCATGTTCACACTCAAAACGGTCTTGCAGAATCGTTAATTAAACGCCTGCAGTTAGTTGCAAGGCCATTACTTATGAGAACGAGGCTGCCCACTTCGGTATGGGGTCACGCCATCTTACATGCAGCAATGCTAATTCGTCTCAGACCGACGAATTACCACAAGTATTCCCCGTTGCAATTGGTTTTGGGTCATGAACCCAATATATCCCATTTAAGAACTTTTGGATGCGCAATATATGTGCCTATAGCACCGCCATCCCGTACCAAAATGGGTCCGCAAAGAAGGTTAGGAATATATGTTGGGTTTGAATCGCCCTCCATCATTCGATACCTCGAAACATTGACAGGCGACGTATTTACTGCACGATTTGCAGACTGTCGATTCGATGAGACACTTTTCCCAAAATTAGGGGGAGAAGTTGGTGAAACCAAACGGGAAATTTTGTGGAAAAATGCATCATTATCTCATCTTGATCCACATACCTCTATTTGTGAAAGAGAGGTACAAAAGATCATCCATTTGCAAAGAATAGCAAATCAAATGCCTGACGCATTTACGGACTTGAAGAGGATAACGAAATCCCACATTCCCGCGGAAAATGTTCCAATCCGTATTGATGTCCCTGTTGGACAATCATCTAGTGTCATAACCAATGAGTCGAATGCACGCCTGAAGCGTGGCAGACCATTAGGTTCCAAAGATCGAAATCCTAGAAAGAGGAAAAAGAACGATCGAGATGACACTACGAAAGAATCTCATGAGGAAATTCATGATTTGACAAATTCTGAGATTCATGAAGAATCCATTGAGCCCGAGACTCTGGAAAATACGGAACTATCCCTAAATCCAATTAATATTGAGGCAAATATTAATCGAGTGGATATTGTGGTGGATAATGCCTTTGCTTATAATGTCGCATCTAGCATTATGCAAGAATGTGAGGATCTCGAACCTCAATCTGTTGAAGAATGTCGAAAAAGACAGGATTGGCCAAAGTGGCAAGAAGCAATTCAATCAGAATTGAATTCGCTGGCAAAACGTGAAGTTTTTGGCCCTATAGTTGAAACACCTAATGGTGTTAAGCCTGTCGGCTATAAATGGGTCTTTGTACGCAAAAGAAATGAGAAAAACGAGGTACAAAGATATAAGGCACGCCTTGTTGCACAAGGTTTTTCTCAAAGGCCTGGTGTCGATTATGAAGAGACATATTCGCCTGTAATGGATGCGATAACCTTTCGTTATCTCATAAGTTTTCCTGTCCATGAAAGCTCGACATGCACTTAATGGATGTGGTTACTGCCTATCTTTATGGCTCACTTGATAATGAGATATACATGAAAATTCCCGATGGACTCAAGGTGCCAAACGCGCATAATTCAAAATCTCGGGAAATGTTCTCAATTAAATTGCAAAGATCCTTGTATGGTCTAAAGCAATCAGGACGAATGTGGTATAATCGTCTTAGTGAGTACTTGTTAAAAGAAGGCTATATGAATGACGCCATTTGCCCGTGTGTTTTTATAAAGAAAACAACATCGGAATTTGTTGTACTTGCCGTATATGTTGATGATATAAACCTTATTGGAACCCCTGTAGAACTCCAAAAGGCAATTGATTATCTAAAGGATGAATTCGAGATGAAAGATCTTGGAAAGACTAAACTATGTCTTGGTTTGCAAATTGAATATTTAGCAAACGGAATTTTTGTTCATCAATCTACCTATACAGAAAAGGTACTGAAACGGTTTTACATGGATGAAGCACATCCTTTAAGTACACCGATGGTTGTTCGATCACTTGATGTGAACAAAGATCCATTCCGACCACAAGAAAGGAATGAAGAGCTACTTGGTCCTGAAGTACCATATCTTAGCGCAATTGGCGCACTAATGTATCTTGCAAATACTACAAGGCCTGACATATCCTTTTCAGTTAATGTCTTAGCAAGATTTAGCTCGGCTCCTACGAGGAGACATTGGAATGGGATCAAACACATATTGCGGTACCTAAAGGGAACTACCGATATGGGCTTATTTTATGGCAAGAATTGCAGCCCGGATCTTGTTGGTTATGCTGATGCTGGATATTTGTCCGACCCACACAAGGCTCGATCTCAAACGGGTTATGTGTTTACCTGTGGAGAAACCGCCATATCTTGGCGATCGACTAAGCAATCAATTGTGGCTACTTCATCTAATCATGCCGAGATAATTGCTATTCATGAAGCAAGTCGGGAGTGTGTGTGGTTGAGGTCTATAATACATCATATCCAAGACAAATGTGGTTTGAAGTGTGATAAACTACCCACAACTTTGTATGAAGACAATGCAGCATGTATAGCTCAATTGAAGGGAGGATTCATAAAAGGAGATAGAACGAAGCATATTTCACCAAAGTTATTCTTCACACATGATCTTCAAAAGAATGGTGATATCAATGTTCAACAGATTCGTTCAAGCGACGATATGGCTGATTTGTTCACAAAATCTCTACCAAAGTCAACCTTCAAGAAGCTAGTTCACAAGATCGGGATGTGAAGACTTAAGGACATAAATTGATGTTCTTATCAGGGGGAGTTAATGCGCGTTGCACTCTTTTTCCCTTACAAGGTTTTGTCCCACCGGGTTTTCCTTGCGAGGTTTTTAACGAGGCAACCAATAGGCGCATATTCAAACATGTGTACTCTTTTTCCTTACTTTAATTTTTCCCATTGGGTTTTGTTTTAAGGTTTTAACGAGGCACATCATTGAATAGACATTCAAGGGGGAGTGTTATAAATACACTTCTATTTAAGGTGAATGTCTTTAATTAGAGAGATTCTAGAGTTCTATTCTTGGTAGCTAAATCATCCTCCTCCCTATAACCTCTACCATTGTAAATCACTCCTAACATTCTCTAAGTATCAATAAGAAGAACTCTCTCTACTCTTCTCTCTATTGCTCTTGTTCTTGAGTTATTGTTCTTGTCTTTTATATTATTTCATAACATTCCTTTCTTTATTCAAATTTATGTCACGTAAAATTAGGAAAATCTTTCCAAACGGATGGAGTATATTTTATTGTAAAAAATATCACATGCACAAAAATATTCATATAGCGGCGCATGTGTCACACTATCATAAATTGTTAGCGGTCAAGGGGTTTGAGGAATTGAGGCTATCAAAATGCCAAATTCAGAGGAATATTAAGGACAACATAAAGTTTAATGGGGAACTAGACAAGTTAAAAAAGGTCCCAACTATTCTGCACAATGAATGCTTTTAATGAACTTATAAAATTTATCGTTTAGAAAAGGAATAAGTCTTTTTATTGAGGATATTGATATATAGCTAGTAAAACGATACCAACCAATAATCAATTAGGAAAAAACAAAATACTAAGGGTAGTTTGATTGAGCAACAAGTTATGAGAAGATTATAATATAGCGATTAGAAATGTGCAACTATTAATATATTATTGAAGATTGCAATACATGGATTATTTTTTATCTGATATATGATTCTTTGTACTAAAAATTGAATATAAAGGATATGGATAATAATTTTAAGGGAAAGATAAAATGTAATTTCTTTTCGTTTTAATATCATTAATGTTGAGCTACAAGATTATCTAGTTTCTAAGCCAAAATATAAATGTAGATATTGATATTGGGTTGTATATTTATTGTATATTCATTGTATACTTTGTATATTGTAGGCTTAGTTAGTTGTTTGGGCCACAGCAAAATCTGAGCCCATTTTTGTTACACTTGGGCCGTCTGACCCGATCCAAGTATCATGTGTATATGTATATCTGTAGAGACTCAGATATTTTGGGTAATGCAATTCATTTTTCTCTCTCGGATATTCCAGAGAGTTCTTAACTTCTCTCGTTTCTCTCTCTCTCTCTCTCTCTCTCTCTCTCTCTCTCTCTCACTGTATCTCTCATCAGTTTTTCACCTTCAATCTGTATGTTTTCATGGTATCAGAGCGGGATGATCCTCGGATTCTTCTCCATTACTTGTTATCGATCGTGTCGGAAGTTCTATTGAAGGTTTTTCTCTGGATATTTGTGAGAGATTCTGTTTACCGAGAGATCGATGTGTATTGAACAGATAATCGAAACTTTTACTGCTATTTGATGGTTCGATCTTCACTTAGTAGATGTTTTGGGTGATTTTCCGACATCCCTGACCTTATTCCGGTAACTTTCTAGATTCTAGGGTTTCCGGTGTTCGGACCTAGGGTTTTACTGCTATCCAACGGCTCAATCCTCACTCTGTGGATGTTTTGGGTGATTTTCCGACGTCCCTGACCCTATTCCGGTAAGTTTTCAGACCCTACGGTTTCCGGTGGTCGGACCTAGGGTTTTATCTGGCGATTGAAGGTCGTTCTTCTCCGGTCGCGAAGAAGGAGGGTAACTCTATCCTTGTTCTAAGTGTTGTATATTTTGCATGTGGGTTCTGATTCAACTTTAGCCTGTTTACCGAGACTGCTTTTTATTTCAAACTGGTTATTGTTCATGACTTCTAATATAAATGTTAATACCTCCTCAGTGGACTGTACCAGCCCCCTTTTTGTTTACTCCTCTGATGTTCCTGGAGTTTCTCTTGTGTCCACTCCCTTCTCGGGCAGTGGTTGTGGGGGTTGGAGGAGGAAAATGATTGTCGTGCTGTCTGCTAAAAACAAAATTGGCTTTGTTGATGGAACATGTCCCTGGCCAGGCACTAATGTAGCTGAACAAAGTTTATGGGACAGATGTAATAATATGGTAATCTCCTGGTTAACTGCCTCCCTGTCCCCTCAAATTGCTGAAAGTGTGCAGTATTCTGATACTGCACAGAGTATATGGTCATAGCTTGAGACCAGATGTGGCACTGCCAACAGGACCAAAATTTTTGAACTAAAAAGAGAGCTTTCTCACACATCTCAAGGGTCTCTAGATGTAGCCTCATATTTTAACAAACTTAAAGGACTGTGGGATGAATTAGGAACAATGTGTACAAATCATGGGCAAAGATGTGTTTGTGCTGCCAAAAATGGCATAATACAGGAAGATGATGAGAATAAGGTGTTTCAGTTTCTCATGGGCCTTAATGAAGCATACATGGGGGTAAGGAGTAACTTACTAATGATGCAGCCTGCTCCTACCCTTGACAATGTTTATTATATAGTCCTTAATGATGAGAAACAGAGACAATTTCAGTCCATTTCTCAGTTCAGTCCAGACTCTATGTCTTTCAATGCAAACACAAATAAACATCCAGTTGGGTTCAATCAGGCCATAGTGCCTAGTTCTTTTGCTTTTAGACAAAGAGTTAACTTTGACTCAAGTAGAGGACCCTTATTCTGCAGATACTGCAAGAAATCTGGGCACATAATTGATTAGTGTTATAAGATTCATGGGTATCCTCAAAATATCAAATATAACAAGGGAAGGAGACCTGCTGCTGCTCATATTTCCACCGGTGTGGATATGCCTTCTTCTGAAGGAGATTTGTCTGTTCCTCATGGGAATCCTCCTGCCAGCCATCACCCTGTTACAAACATAGATGGCCAGAGTTCTGTGATACCACGGTTGAGCAGACAACAATATGATCAATTGATGAGCTTGTTATAACAGACTCAGTTAGGGGATTCCACTGCTCAGACTCCTCCTCCCATGTATGCTGCTAATTTTGCTGGTACTATGCTAACTGAGAGCCCTGTTTCTGATTCCAAGCTTTGCATGCTTACTCATATTAATTCTGCCACCTGGATAATAGACTCAGGGTCATCTAATCATATGACATATGATAAAAGTTTGCTCCTTAACATCACACATTTAACTATGCCCTATATTGTAACTCTTCCTAATGGATATAAAGTGAAAGTGACATGCACAAGATCTTTTGCATTAACTCCATCCATCACCCTTCACTGTGTCTTGTTAGTTCCTTCTTTTAAACACAACCTGATTTCTGTCCACAAGTTAGTGAAACAGTTGCATTGCATAGTTTTGTTCACTGCAACTTCCTGCTTCCTCCACATGATACATGACCCTTCTCTGAGGAAGCCTCTGGATCTTGGTAAAGAGGAGGCTGGTCTATACAATCTTGCTTGGATTCCAGCTTCCCCTTCTTCCTCTACTGGTTGTTCATCTACTTTTGTATGCTCTATGTCTGACTCTTGTAATCATGACAATTCTTCCTCTACTGGTTGCCATAAAGTTGTTGCTTTACCTTCAAATGTAAATAGTTCCATCTGTAATAATATTGTTACAACTTACATGAATTACATTTGGCATTTGAGACTAGCTCATACTTCATTTGCAAACAAGAAACACATTTCTGGATTGTCTTTTCCATTTGCTTCTAAGCAGCCTTTCCCTTGTCATGTTTGTCCAATGGCTAAACATACTAGACTTCCCTTTCCTGATAGTACAATAAGTACTTCTAGACCTTTCCAATTGATTCAAGTGGATACTTGGGGCCCCTATCAAACTCCTACTTCTTCTGGTTCTAGATATTTTCTTACAATAGTTGATGATTTCTCTAGGGCAACCTGGACACACTTACTGGGGTCTAAAAGCAATGCTTTCTGCCTGCTTAAATCATTTCTGTGTATGGTTAAAACCCAGTTTAATGTTGTGGTTCAAACGGTTAGAAGTGACAATGCTTTGGAATTGGGGTCTAGCATTGATGGTGCATATTTCTTTAGTAAACAAGGGATTATTCATCAAACAACCTTTCCTCATACTCCTCAACAGAATGGTGTTGTTGAAAGGAAGCATAGGACTCTTCTTGAGACATGTAGAGCTTTACTCTTTCAATCTGGCTTACCCATCTCTTTCTGGGGGGACTGCTTACTAACTGCCACCTATCTTCTTAACAGAATACCATCTAGACTCTTTCATAATAAATCTCCTTATGAAATTTTGAATGGAAAAGCACCAACCTACTCTCATTTGAGGGTATTTGGGTGCCTTGCTTATGCTATTGTCCCAATTCCTCAAAGGGACAAGTTGAAACCTAGAGCCATTTCCTGTGTATTCCTAGGGTACCTTTTGCCAAAAAGGGCTATAAACTTTATTATCTCACTTCCAAAAAATACTTTGTCTCCAGGGATGTTATATTTCATGAAACCTACTTTCCTTTTAAAACTGTATCATCTTCTGTTCATCCTACTCCCTCTTCCTTTCCTTTCGTTCCTCCTCTTGAGCATTCCTCCTCTGATACAGACTTGTCTATACCTGTCTGTTCCTCTCCTCTTCCTCCTTCTGCCCCAGCTTCCCCTTCTTCTAATCCAGTTTCTGTTCATCCCTTCAATCCTGATATTTCTCCTCCTGATTTGCCTCCTTCCACATCTTTTCCTACTCCCAAAAAATCTAGAAGACAGCATAATCCTCCCTCTTATCTTAAGGATTATGTCTGTCAACTTCCTGCATTTTCTGGATCTTCTTCTTCTTCTCTGGAATCTGAACCTCTCTATTACTCACAAGTTGCATCTGTTCCAGTATGGCAGGATGCCATGAGAAAGGAGTTTGATGCCTTGGATGCAATCCATACCTGAGATGTTGTTCCTCTTCCTCTTGGTAAGAAACCCATAGGATGCAAAATGGGTTTATAAGATCAAATATAAGGCTGATGGCAGTGTTGAAAGATATAAAGCTAGACTTGTTATTAGAGGTGATACTCAGGTTGAAGGAGTTGATTTCACTGACACTTTTTCTCCTGTGATTAAAATGTCCACTGTTAAGTGTCTTATTACTGTGGTTGTTAAGAATCATTGGAATTTATTTCAACTTGATGTTAACAATGCTTTCTTGCATGGTGATTTGGATGAGGTGGTATATATGAAGCTCCCTCCAGGTTTGACAGTTTCTGCTCCTTCTTCTGATTCTGTTTCCTCTGCCTCTACTCCTCTTGTTTGTCAGTTGAAAAAGTCTCTATATGGGCTGAGACAGGCATCCAGACAATGGTATATTAAATTGTCTTCTGCTCTCTATTCCAGAGGCTATACATTCTTTGAATGATTATTCTCTATTCATCAAAGGTAAACCTGGATCTCTTGTGATTGTAGCAGTCTATGTGGATGACATTATTATTACTAGGGATGACAATGATGAGATTTCTGCCCTGAAGCTGTTTCTGGATGATCAGTTCAGGATTAAAGACATGGGGTCTTTGCATTATTTTTTGGGCATAGAGATGTCAGTTGTTCCTGGTGGGATTATCCTTAATCAGCATAAATATGTTTCTGACATGTTGCATCAGTTTGACTGTATAAATGTTTCTCCTGTTGTTTGTCCTTTGGGTATTAATGTCAAACTCCATGCTGATTCTGGTGATCTTTTATCCTCCCCTGATCAATATAGGAGCCTTGTTGGTAAGCTTCTTCTGATTCTAAGCCTAAACATAAATGTAGACATTGATATTGTGTTGTATATCTATTGTATATTCATTGTATACTTTATATATTGTAGGCTTAGTTAGTTGTTTGGGCAACAGCAAAATTTGAGCCCATTCTTTTACACTTGGGCCGTATGACCCGACCCCAGTATCATGTGTATATGTATATCTGTAAAGACTAAGATATTTTGGATAATGCAATTCATTTTTCTCTCTCGAATATTCCAGAGAATTCTCAACTTCTCTCGTTTCTCTCTCTCTCAGTGTATCTCTCATCAGTTTTTCACCTTCAATCTATATGTTTTCAATTAAATCCATGTTTAATATAACTTAAGCTATGTACTGTTATACCAATCCATATAAGCTATAAGATAACATACCATGGGATATTATTAACTTATACCATGATTACCTATATGCAACTTTCGATATACAAACCAAATAATATATAATATAATAGCATATAATAATTATTTTATCTTATACCTCAAACCAAACGAACACTTAGTGCGTATGTATCTCTATCTATTACGTATAAGGAATAAATGTTTGTTTACTTGTTTAATTCGAGTTTACAGGTACTGCGGTAGTGTTATTGTCAATCATGCATATAGATCTTCTCAGTCGCTTTCGAATTATCTTTAACCAAAACAAGAAAAGACTTCGCCAATTATCTGAACGATGTTGTTAGCTCAATATACTAAACAAAAATTATATATGGTAAATCTTGGTTGAAACTGCAATCCGCAATTTGCACAACTTAAGTACACGATAATAATTAAAATTCAATGCATAGCCCTTCTTTTACAAAAGAAATTTTAACTTGTTTATTCTGATTGGGGTTCAAGTTTCTCCCGCAAGGACCACATTCCAACGCTATCAATTTGTTGGACGAAGGGAAAATTTGTATTTAATGAGAGATCAAACATAGTCCAATATTTTCCTATTCGGGGCAGATTCTAATGGCAGCTTCAACTGCATTTTCTTTTTTGCTTTCTTCTATTTCTGTTTTGGTTTGAAATATCGAACTGGTAAAATTTTATTAGTGAGAATCGAGGGAATGGTTAACCAATTGTTCACGCCAACAGAAAATTACTACATTATTTTCTCTTTTTTGTTTTTCATTACATAATATTATTTTTGGTACACTTTGTTTTTATGGTAGGTGGGGCCGGTAACATTAAATAATAACACGTCGTAGTTGGAGGGCGGCGGGTGACTTCAGACTGCCGTCATGTTCCATCTTCTCCTACAGTTATAATTCTCGATCTTTGGGCTATTTTTGCTTTCTACTTCACTCAAGTTTCTCTTCTTCTTTTTTTGTGAATTAAAGCTGGGCTCTATTACTATTTGAAAGAAAGATAAACAGAAAAATAGTTAAAGAAAGTCAACTGCTTTCATTGGTGTCGGAAGCCAAATCCAAGAAATGGAATAAAATTTGATGTATTAATTGCTGAAGTTGAGTCGTATAGGTTAGGTGATAGAAAGATTTCTAAGACTTAATTTCATTTGATTTATATATATGCAGGATTCTGCTCCCTCAAACTCAACGTCTTCCAAATAATTCTTTCAGGAAATGTTGGAGTACACTCCTCCTTAAAATAGAGATAATTACATTCACTGAATTTAAGTTAATAAAAGTACAAATATTTAAATAATCGGTGCATTTTAACTTATTATGGTAGATTAGTAATTATTTCCATCAAGTAACTACTACTTTATTTGTAAGTATGTTATAACCATTCTGGATGTCTATATATAATTTTTAGCAACGTAACGTGCATAGCCGTTAAAATATTTGAAGTAGACATAAAATATCCCTTTTGCTTCAGCAGATACAAATAAGGCTAAATATGAACATACAAAACTTGTTAAGAATATACTTAACTCGAGCAAAAAAAAATGAGGAAATTACGCTGTGAAAACGTTTGGCAAGCCTATACAGGGACTGCCGAGATTAAAAAAAATCCTATATTCCTACAAAAATCCGGTAACTAGGAAGAGTTGATGTTTACGGGCGGTCTTGGTGTAACTAGTAAAATTGGTGTTATGCAAAAGGTAACGGGTTCAAGCCGCAAAATTAGCTACTTTTTGAAATACATGATAAAATTGTGTATGATAGAGTTTTGTGATTTGATCCTTTCCCAGACTCCGCTTATAGCTGAAATTTATTAGTTTTTTTCTTTTATAGAAACAGTTTAATTTCTAATGCATTTCGCATATATATTATTCTATTGCGATCTCACTTATAAAATTATACTGAATTATTATAGTTGTTGTAATACATATAATTGGAGAAAATGAGGAGAAAGGAAAAGCATAAAAGTCCAACGTTCAATATCAAGCATCCAAAAGGAGAAGAGGATTTGAATATATATATTTTGGCTTTTTATGGTAACTACTGTGAAGCCTAAGTAGCCAACCCACCTAATTAAAGGCCCCAATTGATAAAGGTGAAAAGATGGCACTTACACTCAACTACTACAAGTAAGTAAGTAGGCGTAGCATGCAGATTGAAGAGATGATTTGATATAAAGCCTGCCTGCTGATATATATATATATATATATATATATATATATATATCAAAATCCGAGCATGACGCGTCATTTAGATTAAGAGCATCCATCTGTTTCTCTTCTTATTCGCTGATAGTGATAGATGGATGGGATTGATGATGAGATTCATGCATGTAACGAATCATTTCTTCTCTTGAATTTCTACTCTCCTCAACCTAATTCCCATTTTTAAAGTATTTACATTTTCTCACCTAATTAAATTCTCATATCCCTAAAAAGCTGTAATTAACAACAATCAATATAATTATTTTGAAACGAAAAAACAAAAAGTATTAAACCGGAAAAAACTTGAATTGTTATAAGTAACAACATCTTAAAGCGTGGGGCCTGGATGGGTTTGGGGTAATCCTAATTCACAGTGCAACTTGCCAGATCACTGTGAGTTTGATAATAACAGAAACTCATCGTAAAGACATAAGCTGATTAACTATATATATATATATATATCTATATATATATATATATATATATATATATATATATATCAACTCTGTTTAGCTTCTTATTAAGTAATCTGCTATACTATATGAAGCAGGAACTAGAGTATAAAATATACAGTTTATAATTAACTTCAATGAGTATACCCAAAAATATTCTACTTTTATGGAAACCATATCTGCATTTTGTAGGAATCAAAAAATAAATTAATGATTTCCAAAATAATTTATGGGGACAAAAGAATACCGAAAAAGATTTATTAATACAACTCGGAAACTCTCAAATACAAAAGTATTTCTTACAAACACTCTTTACACTTAAGCTATTGATCACTCAATACTTACTTGAAAACATGATGATAACCAAATGAATTACAAGGCCTATTTATACTAGTTAACCCCTAGTGTGAACAAATAATGTAAAACAAAGAACCAAAAATCTAACACACCATGGCCGGTGCCTAACCTTGGTAGGTGAAAGCTTATTTTAAAATTCCATTTTAACAACTAAAACATGTGTTTCAAAAGACATGGACGGTGGTCAATTTTTTTTGGATAAATTATTATTTCAACAACCTCCCTTAATTTATCAAAAATTACCTATACCAAGCATTGACTTCAGATTCTCGAACAATTCTGCTCTCAGCGGTTTTGTAAGGATATCCGCTATTTGATCTTCAGATCTGCAGAACTCGAGTTCGATTCACCATCCTTAACAAGATTCCGTATGTAGTGATACTTAATACCGATATGCTTACTCCTGCCATGAAATACCGGATTCCTGGCTAATACGATTGCTGACCTGTAATCACACATAATTCTTGTCGGACCAATCTGCTCGTGTTTCAGCTCTCCAAGCATTCTTCGAAGCCAAACTGCTTGAAAAGCCGCAGAAGTCGCTGCCATGTACTCGTCTTCTGCTGTACAAGAAATAAGACATAAGCCCCATGTCTTTCATTTCGAACTAACTAGTCATGGCCTCCCTGAATTCTGCAAACATTGATTCACAATTGCCTGTAAAAATCAAGTCATCAACATAAAGACATACAAACATCATGTCGCCATTCACTTTTGACTTGATGTATAATGTATGCTCATAAGGACACTTCTGGAATCCTGCCTGCAACATGTACGTATCAATGCACGTATACCAAGCTCGTGGTGCCTGTTTCAGTCCATATGATGCCTTATTCAATTTGTAGACCTGATTCTCCTGTCCTTTTCTTACAAAACCTGGTGGTTGCTCAACATAGACCTCCTCCTCAAGAAAGCCATTCAGGAAAACTGACTTGACATCCATTTGATGGATCTTCCACATGTTCTGAGCTGCAAGTGCTACTATCATGCGAATAGTATCTATTCTGGCCACCGGTGCAAAGACTTCATAGTAATCAATTCCAGGCTTTTGCCGATAGCCTTTGACTACCAATCTTGCTTTGAATCGGTCCACCTGACCGTCGGGTCGATACTTGGTCTTGTACACCCACTTGACACCGATAGGCTTCTTTCCGACTGGCAAAGAAGTTAATTCCCATGTGTCATTTTTTTCAATGGAATGAATTTCTTCATTCATTGCCTTGATCCACCTTTCATTATCAGCAGCATCCTCGAACGAAACTGGATCACAATCTGCAAAAAGACAAAAATTTACCAATGTTTCGTCGGTAAAGTCAGGACTGCTGTCATTGTCAACACCTTCTTCATTTCTCCTCATATCAAAATCCTTGAAACGTGGTGGCATGTTTGTTTGTCAACGAGGCCGCTCTTCTCGTTCAACTTCTTCTTCTGATTGTGAAGATGGAATCTATACTGCCTGTGGAGATGGAATATCTACTGGCTCCGGAGATGGAATATCTTCTGATGGTTCTGGGGTTAAGATATTTTGCTCATCTGCCTCTTCTATTTTCATCACCACACCTCTTCCAGTGTCATCTTTTCTGCTCCAGTTCCAAGCTCCATCTTCTACGAACTGCACATCTCTGCTTACGATGACTTCTCTGCTGACAGGATTATAAAGGTTATAACCCTTAGTCCCTTCGCTGTAGCCAATAAAGATGCACTTTTGACTTTTATCATCCAGCTTCTGCCTATGTTCGTCTGGTACATGGGGATATGCAATACACCCAAATACCCTCAGCAAAGAAACATCAGGTTTGTTGCCACTCCACGCTTCTTGCGGAGTCCTCTCGAGCACAGCTTTTGTCGGACGTCGATTCAGCACGAACACTGCACAAACAACAGCTTCCGCCCAAAATTCCTTTGGTAAGCCTTTCGCCTTCAACATGCTTCGTGCCATCTCAAAGATCGTCCTATTCTTTCTTTTTTCCACACCATATTGCTGTGGTATATAACTGGCAGTTAACTGACGAAGAATTCCTTGGGACTTGCAGTAATTATGAAATTCTTTAGAGGTAAATTCACCGCCTCTATCGGATCTCAGAGTCTTCAAACTAAAGCGGCTTTGCTTTTCAACAAAGGCTTTAAACTCTTTAAACTTTCCGAATGCTTCAGATTTTTCACGCAGAAAATAAACCTAAGTTTTTCTTGTTAAATCATCTACGAAAACAAGCATGTACTTTTTGTTTCCAAAAGATTCTACCTCAACTGGGCCACACAGATCCGTGTGTACTAGCTCCAATGGTTGCTCTGCCCGTATGGATTTCCCTGTTGGAAACGCGTCTCTGTGCTGCTTCCAAAGTAGACATCCTTCGTACGTTCGATCTGGTACATCAATCACTGGTAAACCTGTCACCATCTTCTTTTGCGCCAACAACTTCAAGCCTCTGAAGTATAAGTGACCAAACCGAAGATGCCATAGCCAATTGCTATTCATTGCCACCGCTTGAAAATTCATTACTCCCTTCGTATTAAGAGTAAGAGCGAACATTCGGTTTTTGGCCATTCCTACCTGTGTGATTAACTTGTTATTCTTGCCCCGGATCGTGCAGACTCCGTCTTGGAAAAAAATCTAGTGCCCCTTTTCTGAAAGCTGCCCAATGCTTAATAAGTTCCAGAAAAGCCCATGTACGAAGAAAACATCAGCGAAAGTAACATCCGTACCATCCTTTGACTGGATTTTGATGTCACCCTTACCTTTGAAACTCACCTTCATCTTGTTGCCAAAGTTGACTTCACCGCCTTCATACTCCTCTAGCTTCGTAAACAGGTCCTTGCGTCCGCAATTATGATTCGAGCAACCGCTATCACGAAACCAAATATCTGAGTGATTTTTATTTTGTTCTCCAACGTTGCATGCTAGAACAATATTGTCACTTGCCTCTGCAACATGCGCCTGCTGCGTTCGTCCGTGTCGGTTGCCACGCGGACATTCCATTTTCTAATGCCCAATTGTTGACACCGGTAACATTTGACTTTGGACTTGTTAATTTTACCAGAAGAATTATTTTTCCAATTTCCTCCACCTTGCCCGCTACCTTGTCCGCCACCGCGTCCATGGCTGACTTCCACCGCGATTTCCTGGGGCATAGCTGCTTTGCAAAGCTTGTTCTTGGTTACTGCTACTCGCCGTCTGGTTCATTCTCTGCTCATGAGAACTTAACGAACCCAACAACTGGTCTGCCGACATAGTTGTTGTATCTTGACCTTCTTCGATTGCAGCTACTACGTAGTTAAATCTTGTGCTCAAAGAGCGTAAGATTTTTTCTACCACCCTCTGGTCGTCCAACAATTCACCGTTAGCCCGCAATTGGTTTATGACTGACTGTACACGGTCAAAGTAGCTTGCAACATTTTCCGAGTCCTTCATGCGCAAGAACTCATAATCTGCACGAAGTGTTTGTAACCGGACCTGCTTCACTCGATTATCACCTTTGTAGGCTTTCTGCAGAATAATCCACGCTTTGTTTGATGTCTCTGCCGCTGAAATTTTTTCGAATACCAGTTCATCGACAGCCTGAATGATAGCGTACAATGCCTTCTGGTCCTTTTTTCGAGTTTCAATTAAAGCGTCTTTTCCTCCTTCTTCAACGCCTCGAACGCTTTGGCGTATGGAACTTCGGCATAGCCATTTTCCACAACTTCCCATAAAGCCTGTGATCGGAAAAATACTTTCAATTGGATAGCCCAATTGTTGTAATTTTTACCATTGAGTTTTGGGAGTTGAAACTGAATCGAGTTATTGCCTGACATGACTCAATTTCCTAACACCTCACAAGACTCAAACTAGCTCTGATACCAAATGTAGGAACCAAAAATAAATTAATGATTCTCAAAACAATTTATGGAGACAAAAGAATACCGAAAATGGATTTATTAATACAACTCGGAAACTCTCAAATACAAAAGTATTTCTTACAAACACTATTTACACTTAATCTATTGATCACTCAATACTTTCTTGAAAACATGATGATAACCAAATGAATTACAAGGCCTATTTATACTAGTTAACCCCTAGTGTGAACAAATAATGTAAAACAAAGAACCAAAAATCTAACACACCATGGTCGGTGCCTAACCTTGGTAGGTGAAGCTTATTTTAAAATCCTATTTTAACAACTAAAACATGTGTTTCAAAAGATATGGCCGGTGGTCAATTTTTTTTGGATAAATTATTATTTCAACAGGTTTTGGATATCATCATTAGGATCTAAATGTATCTTTATTTTTTGGCTTATATGCTTTTTTTTCGTTAGCTTCAATTTAGCTCATACCACTTCCTTTGCAAATGCGGAGCTGTGTGGCTATTTCATGACTTATTAAATTTGATGAGATGGTTGATTAAGTTATTAGTGGCTATATACTTGTAAAGTGGCTAGTTAGTTAATTTGTAAAGAGGCTATTTTAGCTATTCATTTTTAGTTAGGTAATTTTGTATATATTGATAATACAAATATCAGATAAAGTCGGTTGGCTCATTCTAAATATTTTCCTTCTCTCTCTTTGTTATGCACCCTCTCTATCTCTCTGACCTCCATTGTTTCTCATCTCGAGCTTGAGTAAGGTGAGGGAGTATATAATTAATATGGTATCAGAGCCCGGCCATTCCATCACCATCATCTCTTCGATTTTGCCCTAATTTGTACGATTCCTAAGGTCAGTTTGATTTGCCCTAATTCAAATGCCTAAACAAGGGCTCCTTTTTCTAACAACGTAATCATAGCTAGTTTCAATTACTCATAGTTGTGGACGATTTGAGCGATATATCTAGTACAACAGTGAATGACAAATTCAAGGAAATTTTGGAATCGATCCAAGTAATCCTTTGTATTTGCACCCGTTGGATAATCCCGGTGCTATGCTTGTGTCAACTCCTTTAAGTAGAGTTGGTTATCTATCATAGAGGCCCGGTGTAATGCAAGGACTGATGGTCAAAAATAAACAAGAGTTTATAAGTAGTGAATGCAAGCGCTAGACCATCACTCACCCATATTCTGTCAATGGAAGCGATGTGATGATATAGTGACCTCCTAGATCCTAAATTCTCTCTCGAAGGACATTGCGGACAGTGTTAAATACGTGAATGATGTTGTGGAGTTATGGATTGAGTTTAAAGATTGATATGAGCACAGAAATGGAGCTAGATTGTATCAAATCCAAAAGGAAATGAATGATACATCTCAAGGAACCCTTGATATCACCAGCTACTGCACTAAATTGAAAAAGCTTTGTGAAGAATTGAACACTTTGAGTAAAAGGTTCAGTGCAACTGTAATTGTACTTGTGATGCCAAAGAAAACTTCTACAAAGCTGAACAGGATAGGCGGCTAATGAAATTTCACATGGGTCTGAACGAGACATACACTGTAATTCGAGAAAATATTCTCATGATGAATCCATTACCAACATTGGCTCAAGCCTTTTCCTTGCTGATACAAGACGAGAAACAGAGGAAAATCAAACCAAACACTCGATTGTTCATTGAGTCCACATCATTGAATGCCACCAGCTCTAGGTCCAATACTTACAAAACCAATTACTTACCTAACAATGACAACCTAAAAGTTATGGAAGTGGAAGGCCTATGTGTAATAATTTCATGCAAAAATCTAGGACGCACTAAGCAAAAAGTACTATAAACTACACGACAACCCTGATAATTCTGGATAATCACGCAATCAAAATCAAAATTCCAATCAAAGCTTCAATATAAACCAAGGTTTCAACCGAAATTAGATTTTTAACAAGAAAAAAAGGTGGTGGATAATGTTCATCCTGACACATCTTGCAACAAGGTAGAGGAAGATAATAACCTAAATGAAGATCAAAACATCAGTATATCAAATGAGCAATATGGACAGATCATGAATCTTCTGTAAAATTTTCAAGCTGGGAATGGAGGAGAACATATAAATGCTGGCAATCCCATCAATGAAGCTCTAAACTTTGCAGGTAAAGTAGTTTGCACTTTCTCTATTGATTTTGGTAAATTGTCATGTAAGTGTTAAAAAAAACAAGGTTGATTCCTGGATATTAGACTCGGGGGCTTCAAACCACATGACCTTTAATAATCCCCACTTACTAACGATGTGACATTACCTTATCCACTCCTAATGTCCTCCCAAATTGCTACAAAGTAAAAGTACAAAAAATTTGTAGTGCAGCAGGTATGCCTAACATCACCTTACATAAAGTAATGCTTATACTCTCATTCAAATACAATCTAATTTTCATTCACTGTCTTGCCAGCCCCAAACCCTACATGTGAAAACATGTGGGGATCATATCATGCGAGAACACGTGATAATTGCAAATAATATTGGTAGACGACTACAGTAGGTGCACCTGGACCAATCTTCTAACTTTTAAAAGCAATACCCTACAAGTTACAAAAACTTTTGTTTCCATGGTTGAAACCCAATTTAACACCAAAATCAAAGCTATCAGATCTGAAAACAGTTTAGAATTTACCATTATAGAAGCAAACCTATTTTTTCAATCCAAAGGCATCATCCATCAAAGGAGCTACCCTATACACCACAAGAAAAATGGCATATTAGATAGAAAATATAAATATCTCCTAGAAACGGCTAAAACACTATTATTTTAATCTAAATTGCTTGTGAAGTACTTGGGTGAATGTATTTAGTGTGCAACTTACATCACAAATAGACTATCTTCTTCCCACAGTCACCCTAAATCCCCATTTGAATTACTTTGCAAAAGAAAACCAACATACTCTCACATGAATAACTTTCAATGTATGTGTTATCCTTTTGCCCCAAAGGTGCATAGGGGCAAATTTGAACCTAGAACATCATCACACATATTCATTGGTTATCACTATGGAGTCAAGGGGTTCAAGGTCCTAAGTCTTGCCAATAAAAATATACTTGTCTCCAGAGATGTTTTCTTCATTGAAAGTGTGCTTCCCTTCATTCTATCATATGGAAACACATATTTTCCTTCTATTTTTAATCCTCCCCCATTCATTTATCACACTCCTAAGAATGATAAATAGTGATGATGGCACAAGTGTTACACACAATCTGCCTTTAGAGCATGATACTCCTTTAATACCTGTGAGATCCTCCAGGTTAACTAAATCTTCCACCTCCTTGCCACAATCTAATACACCACAGTCTTCATGCCCAAGCACATCACCAGTTGGGGATCAACCAGGCCCTACATCCACTACCTTAAGATAATCACAAAGACCTCACAGAACACCACTATACTTACAAGACTATATACACTCACTTCCAAAATTGAAATCATCATCACCTATTGCTCACAATAACTCAACCATACCATTTTCTCTCAATGCTTCATTTTATAAAAGTCATCATATCTCCCTTGATGCTCTAAATCTTGAGAGCCAAAGTCTTGTAAAAGATATTTGCAGTGACAATGAACCTTCATCATATGAGGAGACAACTATGAATCCTTCCTGGCAAAGGGTTATGGACCAAGAGTTTGAAGCAAAACATGCCAACCATACGTGGGACCTAGTGCCCTTACCTGTTAGGAAGAAAACTATGTGGCGAAAATGGGTGAACAAGATAAAATATAAAGCATATGGGAGTGTTGAAAGACTCAAATCTAGGTTGGTTGTGAAAGTAATACCCAACAAGCAATCATTGACTATAGAGAGACCTTCTCCCCTGCAGTCAAGATGACAACTATGAGGTCTTTGATAGTCGTTGATGTGAAAAAGGGGTGGCATATGCCCCAATTGGATATAAATAATGTATTCCTACATGGGGACGTAAATGAGGAAGTCTACGTGGAGATTCCTCAAGGACTAGTTGTAGATAGTCCAGAGTTGGTTTGTATGCTCAACAAATCCCTTTTTGGGCTGAAACAAGCCAGTTTTATGGGCTGAAACAAGCCAGTAAGCAGTGTTATCCTAAGCTCACTAAAACTTTATGTTCAAGGGCTTATGCACACTCTATGTATGATTACTCTTTATTTTACAAGAAAATTTAAAACTCAAATATCTATATAGCAGTGTATGTAGATGAATTTGTGGTGACAGGAGCTGACATAATGGAGATTGAAGACTTGAAGGTTTTTCTTAATAATAGCTTCAAGATAAAAGATCTGGGCAAACTACACTACTTCATGAGTTTAAAGGTTCTTTACAAAGATGATGGCGTGATAATATCTCAGAGAAAGTTCAACCTTGACTTGCTCAAAGAATATCAGTACATGGATTACAGTAGCTTTACTGGACCACTTGATCCAACAGTCAAGCTCAACGACAAAAGAAGAAGAGGCTCTGATTGATCCTATTTACTATAGGAAATTAGTGGAGAAGCTCAATTTCCTCACCAATACTAGACTGGACATAGTTTACCGTGTATAAAATTTGAGCCAATTCATGAATGACCCCAACCTCACTTGAAAGAAGCCTTTCATCTACTTAGATATTTGAAGGAGATCCAACTGTGGGATTATTCATGCCTAGAGATACAGATTATACTATCAGGCCTACTGTGATTCTAACTGAGCAGCATGCCAGATTCTCAAAAATTTGTAAGTGGCTACCTTATACTGTTGGGGAGCAGTCCTGTTAGCTGGAAATCCAAGAAGCAGGACACTATTTCATTGTCTTATGCAGAAGCTGAATATAGAGCTTTAAAAAGATAGTGGGGGAATTGGTATGACTTAGTAGACTATTTAAAGAACTTACAGTTCCTTTTCCCAAGCCCATTGCAGTGCTCTATGATAGCCAGTCTGACATACACATAACAAGGAACCCAATATTTCATAATAGAACCAAACATATATAAGTAGATTGTCACTTTGTGAGAAGTAAGCCACAACATGGACTGATTTCACTGCAATCATGTAGGAATTACAAATCAGCTTGCATATGTTCTGACCAGTGGCGGATCTAGGATTTAAGGTCGTGGGTGCTCACTTCCTTCAACATAAAGTTCTTAGCAATCGAAATTTACTACACATTTTGTTAATTAATTTCTATTGGGAAAACCCCCCTCAATCAACAACACAAACAACACTGCAATATTTTTCATTGAATTTGCTTTCAAAGAATAAACATTAAACAATAAGCATGAAAAGGATTCAAAACCCTTCCACAGAATATTTATAATCTCTTACTTTATTAGAAATACCAAAGCTTATTAGTTATTATCTTGTGTTATGTTCTAGTTTTGAGATTGTTGTGAATGACAGGAGAGTTCGCTAACTATTTCATCTACTTTGTTCTTCGATTTTTCCTTCACTGCGTTCCTAATAAGCAAAAAACTGAAGAAGAGTTTAATTTTAATGTTTTCTGGAAAGTGGTAAGCAAAAAACTGAAGAAAATTTTTAAAGTTTTCTGAAAATTGGAAACAATGTCTTTCATTCTTATTCCTAAATCCTAAATATAATTAATATAATAAAGTATAAAGGTGAAAGAAAATAGGAAAAGGAGAAAAAAGACAGCAAAGGAAACTTTTTTTTTGGGGAAATAAAATTTTATTCCAACCATTTGGTAATTTTTACATCATCTGTTCCTTTGCAATATAGAACAAATCTCATAAGTACAATCAATTAGATACTCTACAACTATTGTTGTTTAGCTAGAATCCTAACACAGAAGAAGATGACTCTTGCCACAGTTGTCAAGGGTCACACGAAGGGTATCTATTAATAGTCTGCAAAATGGGTAACCATTTCGGATGCTTCAGTCCGTAAAGTGCACTTGAAGTGTAATATCCTTTGCTCGATCTTGCGCGTCTCTGGTCGACTGTTGAAACCTTCTGCTATTCCTTTCCATCCAGATGTTGTAGACTATTGTTGCAAACACCACACTTTGTATGTCTTTTTTGGGATTCCTGCTGTTAACATTAGCAGTTAACCATTGCACTTCTGACTCCCATTTGCCTGTTGTTCTTTGATACTTCAACCATTGTAACATACCTTGCCACAGATCTTGGGAATATAAGCATTCAACGTATAAATGGTCATATGTTTCTTCAATATCTCTCCCACATAATATGCAAGACTGATTAATTTGAATTCCCCATTTAGCTAATCTGTCAACTGTTGCCAAACGCTTATGCAATGCCATCCATAAGAAGTATTTCTGTTTTGGGAGTAAGCCAGTCACCATAAATAATGTTTTCCATCGAACCTTGGGGTATTAAGGAGTGGTAAGAATATATGCCTTCTTGATGCTAAATTGCCCATTTTGAGTGCAGGTTTGCATTGTTGTTCTATCAGTTGCCCACCATTCTCTTGCTCCAAATAATTTACTTACGAGCCATCTAGCTTGTTTAGGAATTTCCATAGTAGTAATGTCCTTCTTCTTTATGTAGTGACAATGGATCCATTTGATCCAGAGTTTGTCTTTCTTAGACATTAAGGCCCAGAGAAGTTTAGATAAAGCTGCTTTATTCCATCGTTTATAGGAGATAATGTTCAAACCTCCTGCTGCCTCTGGCTTAAACAGTGTTTCCTAAGCAATTGGATCCCTATGGCTAGTCACGATTACCAGTCCACAGGTAATTCCTGCAAATTCCATTTACCAGTTTTATAATTTTTTTTTGAATGAGGAATACTTGGGCCCAATAAGTTTGCATTTCAAACAGTACACTTTTGTAAGTTGAATTCTTCCAGCATAAGATAAAATTTTAGATGTCCAGCTTCTAATTATGTCCACTATATTCTCTACTAGAGGCATACATTGTTGTATTGTGATCTTTCTTGTAGATAAGGGTACTCCTAGATATTTGATGGGAAAATTTCCCTCTGTTAGGTGAAGCTCTGTACATATTTTCTCTCTGAATTCCTTTGAAACACCTGCTATATATAAGGAACTTTTATCCAGATTGGCTTGAAGGCCTGATACCTTTGAGAACTGTTCAAATTCATTCATCAATAACTTCATGGAGGTTTCATCAGTCCTATGGCACATCAAAAGGTCATCTGCAAAGCATATGTGTGTGATTTGTCGCTTGGTGCATTTGGGATGAAAATTAAAATCTGGGTTCCTGTTTAGCTTCTTTAGAGATCTTATTAGATACTCCATGGCTAGAACAAATAAGTAGGGGGTCATTGGGTCCCCCTGTCTTAGTCCTTTCCTTGCTTCAAAGTTGTTGGTCAATCCTCCATTTATTAAAAGAGAGTAACTTACTGTGGAGACACATTCCATAATTAGTAGTACCATTTGTAAGATACTCCAAATTCAAGTAGTACTGCTTTCAGAAATGCCCATTCAACAGAATCGTAAGCCTTCCTAATGTCAACTTTGATCATGCATTTAGGAGATACTGTCTTGTGATTATAACCTTTGATCAGTTCATGCGCCATAATAACATTTTCCAGAATGTTTCTCCCCTCTATGAAGGCCGACTGAGACTGCCTAACTAAATAATCCACAACCAGTTTAAGCCTATTTGTTAGAGTCTTAGAAATGATTTTACACAGTGTTGAGCAGCAGACAATGGGTTTAAATTCTTTGACATAGCTGGGATTTTTCACTTTTAGAATCAATGTAACAGTTGTGCAGTTAATCTGTTTTAAGAGTGCCATTTTGAAAAACCTGTTGCACTGCCTCTGTAATTTCCTTCCCCACAACTGGCCAAAATTCTTTAAAAAATTCTGCAGGATATCCATCAATACCTGGAGTCTTATCTTGAGATAGGTTCTGCACTATCTAGTTGATCTCCTTCTCTGTTACTGGTTTTAACAGTTGCTGCTGTTGGTGCAGTGTTAAGCAGGGACCATCTCTTGCCACATTGATGTTAATTCCTGATAGTTGAACTGCTGCTGTTCCCAATAGCTTGTGCAAGAATTGTGTGAATTCTTGTTGAATCTGTTGTGGATTAGTAAGCTTCAGTTTGCTATCTGTGAGAATACATCTCACCTTATTTCTTTTTTGTCTGGATTTCATGTAAGCATGAAAATATTTTGTATTGTTATCTCCCAGTTGGATCCAATTTGTTCTTGATTTCTGTCTCAGTATTTGTTCTTGAATTGCTTCCCATTTTTCAATATTCTGTAAGACTTTCTTTTCTTTTTGAATCTCCTGTTTGTTGAAGTGGTCTCATTCAGTATGCCTTGTATTACATTCAGTTCTTTTCTCATTTGTTGCAGCTTCTTATCAACAGAGGAGTGTTCTTTGTGAATGTTTCTGGTACTTTGTTCAAGTTTCTTCTGTTTGCTCCAAATAGAATACACAGTGTATCCTTGTATCTGTTGGCTCCAAATTCTCTGAACTGATTCTCTGTAGTCCTTTTACTTCATAACTGTTGTTAGTAATCTGTATGGTCTATTAACTTTAGTTTTTACAACTTCAGTGTCTATCATTATAGGAGTGTGATCTGAGCATCCAGGTAGCATGTATACTGCTTCCACCCTAGTGTAAGAATTGAACCATTCATCATTTCCAAAAGCCCAGTCGATATGACTGTAAATTCTGTGTTCATCATCTCTCTTATTGCTCCAAGAGAATCTGTTTCCTCTTTCAGTAATCTGCCCTACTCCAATGTCATCAATGCAGCTTTGGAAGTCAGCCATTTCTGATTGGTGCACTGGTTGCCCATTGAGTCTGTCATCCACTCCTAGCACACTATTAAATCTCCCATGATAAGCCAATGACCACTATATTGGACAGTTCTCAAACTCCTCCATAGGGATACTCTGTGTTGGATGGAATGCAGGCCATAGACAAAAGTGATAAAGCTAGCAAATATTGAGTTCTTGTCTTTCACCTGGCAGTGAATCATTTGGTCAGTACAACATGGATATTTGACTCTTTCCACATTATCCACATCCTCCCATTAGGTGCATATGCATAGTTATTTTCTATTTTCCATTCACTTCCCAGTTTCTTGTAAATTGTCTGTGAATGTTGCTGTTTCACTCTAGTTTTTAGACAAGCTATCATATCTACTTTATTTGTCGGCAAGAAATTAGCTAGTTCTCTCTATCTATAGGACTTATTCAGTCCTCTAATATTCCAGGAAACAATGATCATGGGGGATATTGGTTACTTGAGCTTCCCCCTTTGTCCTTTATGGACGTCTCTCTTCTGCTCTTTCTCTGTTGTTGGGTCCCTTCAGATGGTTCCATTATAATTAATGCAGCAGATGTATTCCTCTTATCCAACTCATCATAGTTGATCTCCCCATTGTTAATAGTCTCATTAGCTCCTTTTACAGTTGCTACTTGTTTTCCTCGATTGTTCACTTGTAGTTCCACCTCAGGTTGAACTGTTGGTTCCTCTTATTATTGATTAGCTATATTCTCCTCCATTATAGGTTTTGGTTGCCATTTCATTATGGTTTTCTTCTTGTTTATCTTTCTCTGGTTCTGTGGTCTTTGATCATGTTGCTCCTCCTTCTGACATTCCCCATTTTTATGCTCAAACGAGTTACATTCTAGGCAAAAAGTTGGTTTCCATTCAAATTCACTGACTGCAACCAGCTTCTGCCATCTGGTATCTCAATATAGACTTCATCAGGTAAGGGATGGGTTATATCCATTTCCACAAGGACTCTAGAAAAAGAAATCCTTTCACACGTAGCAGTGAGTCTATCAGTGCACAAAGGTTTGCGTAGTAAGCTGGCTATTCTCCCTAAGTTCTCTTTTTCCCAGCATTGAATTGGCAAACCAGGAAAGTTGACCCAAATTGGTGCAATTCTCATTGATTCATTCTGGATCTGAAAATTTGGATCAGTCCTTCAATATCATAGGCTTACCATTGAAAGTGTAAAGTCCAGTTTGCATTATTAGGCTTTTGTCCTCTATAGATTCGAACTTAAAGATGAAGTAGCCATCATCATGTAACAACACTGTAGGTGTTGTAACAACATTCCAAACTCCATAGACATATTTAAGCATTTCTTTGAAAGACGGGTACCTCCTAGCACATTGCCTATTGAAGCAGTCTTCCATTTCTGGTTCTGTAGATCTATTTCCTTTGGATTTAATTTTGCAACTTTCACTCCATCCTTCACCATCGGAGGACAAAACTTGAGTTGCATGTCCTGATTTTAAGTTCTGTTACCTTTAACAACTTCAGCAAATGTTTGCTTTTGAGATTCAACTGTGTATGTGAGCTTCCTAGCTGTTGTTGTCATATCTGCTTCCTTTAATTGCCTTTTAGCGTCCTCCTTCTCCGATAGAGGTTGCATGACTGTCGGAGCACTTCCCATACCTGAGAACCACTGTAATAATGGTACTGGGTTCAGTCGTTGTGGGATTCCACTTTCAGGGGTTACCAATCGCGTCATATTTACAGTGTGTGGGTGAGTGTTTGTGTAGGTGGTTATGGTGGGTTTGTGGTGGCCGGCGATGGTGAGCTTCTTGCTTTTTCCGTCGCTAGAGTCTCTCTTACTACTTTCTCTCTCTACATCACTGTTCCCGTAAAAAAGAAAACTTTATGTCAAAAGCAAAGAAAGGTTGTCGGTGACAACCACTAAAGAGAATAGGAAAAGTTAAAAAATAATTCCACAAAATTCAAAAAGTTATAGAGAATTGTGTGACATGGATTCGAACCTAGGTGTTTCACTCAAGCAAAGGATTTATTCCCGCATCAGAACCACAACACCTATCAATAATTTTGTGTATAAAATATTGTATCCAATTTGGTATATTTTAATGTAACTATACATAATTTATGTCAAGGTTAATGGGTGTCTGAGTACCTAAATCTAATATGTACCTCCGCCCCTGGTTCTAACTAAGACACTAACAGGAGGGAGTGTGTAATTAACAAAATTGTTAACATTTCTTTTTACTTAATTATATATTAAACTCCGTGTTTCTGCATGGGATTTGATCAATATTCTTTCTTTAATTGAACAATGAACCGTTTTCTTTTTTGTAATGGATGATGCTGAAATTAAAATAATACAATTAGTTTTTTTGTCTTTTGATTAGTCGCGAAGGTTTACTTAGAGGTTTTATAATATAAAGAATAAAGTATGAAACAGCTCAGGATATTTAACATATAATCTATATACATAAAAATAATTATATAATTTTTTGGCAAAAGAATATCAATTGACGCCACTTATAAAACATGTGGTTCCGTTCCTGATTTTAATACCATATTAGATGTATGTTATCACTTTAAAACTATTTAAAAAATATTTACTGTTATTTGCTTAATTAGTCCTTCCACCAAATTTATAGCTGCTTGGGTATGCTAGCATTTTATTCACGGATTGTCTCGGTTCGATCAACTGTTTCAGACTTTAACTTTGTCATTATATTGTCAAGTGATGCTTGGATCATTCACTCCACTACATGAATAGTTAAGATTATTATTTTGATGGCCTGGAATATTGACAATAGATGGCCTTTTTCTTTTCATATTATATAAGCACCAATGAACAGAAAAATCAGGAAGAGTAAGTGGAGAGTAGGAAAAAGAATGGATGGATTTTTAACCTTTGTCTCTGTGAAATTCGATTACTATTTTTTAATCTTGTACTGTGCTGACAGAAAAGATATGAAACAGCTTTATCGATCCATGGTAAACTCTCCTTTTTACTCTACTCTTTCATCTTACTATTCTGTAATCTTTCTCTCGTTTTCTACCAAAAGGACCTCCCATTTTAAACTACTTTCTGTTCCTTCCCTTTCATTTTCTTCACTGACAGAGGAATACCTGCACATTTCCTCACGCACGCACGCATACTCTAAACAGAACCCCTCCCCCCACCCTCTACCTACAGCCAGAGGCCAGAGCCCACTCCTCACAAAATACAAATAACTTCACTTACCAGTATATGATTAGTAGTATATTTTAATTAATTGATAATAATTTGTAAAAAATGTATAATATTATTGAATGTTATTTTATTTATGTTTCTTATGTTTAGATAATTATTCACGCTATTTTTACTGAAATTACTAATTCTCTTTTGTTTTTATTTGTGTTTTTGTTGTTTGTTTCCTTCACTGAGATGAGGGTCGATTGGAAACAACATCTCTGTCCTCTGGGGTAGGGGTAAGGCTCGTCTACATATTACCCTTCCCAAACCCTACTTTGTGTGACTATATTGGGTAGTTGTTGTTGTTAATTTGTAAAAAATGTCAGATATAATTGTAGAGTTCCACATTACTCCATATTTATTGACATGAACCATACATATATATTACATAAACTTACTAACTTCTTATTAAAAAATCAGTAATGGTTTTAGAGAGACGTTAAATGTTGAAACCCTCGAATACATTTTATCCCTAAGATCTTCCCTCCAAGAACTTACCACCTTGCTCATGGGGAGACTCGAACTCACAACCTCTCGATTGAAAGTAGTGATTGCTTACCATCAGAGCAACCCCTCTTGTCTTATAACAAACTGCAACTTGACTAAATAAAGGACACTTAATAAAAATTTTATATGTCTTTGCCATAAAGATAAATGTATAACTAAAAAAGACATTTGTTATGGATCAAGAAGTCACATCTATTTCATATTTATTTAGTGATCTCATGGGAGGATTATACTTACGGTCTCCTATGAAAATAATTTTATAACTAAAAGAATATTGTTAAAATACTATGTAAGTTAAGTATTTTTAACTGTCATACTATAATGTTTCCGATTGTGTAAGTCCGTAAGAGGAAGTTTGGTACAATACAATGGTGGATATTCAATGAAATAGAATATCCTATAAAATTAGTTATTGCACCTTCTATACCAGATAACTAATCTTACTATTTTCGTATAAAATTTATTTTTAAATTAATTAATATCTTAAATAAATATGAGATAAAATTAATTTTAAATTTAATCTAAATTATTATTTTTATCCTAGATACTAATCTACAAAAAGGTTACATCATCCTCTCCCCCTACCCATACCCCTGGACTAGTTATCAATATCACAAGCCTACTTAAAATGGCCTCTTTTTCCCTCTCTCATTTCTCTCTCTAGGCTTATCGATATGATAATAAGGGCCGTAGTAGAATAGAGTACAGAGAGATGATCAGAAACAGAAGAGGACAATTGCACAGATTTTTCCAGCGACATCATCCATCCTTATGATTTCCCCCTAATCTTTCAGCAAATCCCATGAACAACCAGCCCCTCTATATTATAACCCCACTACTCATTTTCCATTTTCACATCGTCAACTTCTTCTAAAAAATCTCAAACAACATGCTCTAGCTGTTTTCGTAGTTTCTTGTCGCATTTTCTTCTGTTAGCTAGTCATTAATTCATCTTTTTCAATGGACAACTACCAGCATTTCGACTGCAGTGATGGGAATTTACCCCCTGGTTTTAGGTTCCATCCAACTGATGAAGAACTCATCACTTACTACCTACTGAAGAAGGTTCTTGACGGCAACTTTACTGCTCGAGCCATTGCTGAAGTTGACCTCAATAAGTGCGAGCCCTGGGAGCTGCCTGGTATGCTAATCTGGCCAAACAAAATATTTTATTATTTAAAAATATTTAAGTCTAATATTTGCAAATAATGGTTGAGCCATCAGTATTTGCATATCACTGACTATAGTTGTATGTAAAATACTTGTGAAATGTTGAATTTTTTTTTAAACTGTTTTTTCACTCACAAAACTTTACTTTTTTGAGTGTATAGACACAAAAAAATGTTTTGCTTCTGTGTTCAAATGTTTAGCTTCTTCTCAGTTTCATACAAAAGATCACACCTTCCTCTTGGTCATGTTGAACTCTATGCCATCTTTATCTACTCCATTTTTTTTTGCAGGGAAAGCCAAGATGGGAGAAAAAGAGTGGTACTTTTTCAGCCTACGTGATCGGAAGTACCCAACGGGGCTGAGAACTAACAGAGCTACTGAGGCTGGTTACTGGAAAGCTACAGGGAAAGACAGGGAGATTTACAGCTCAAAGACTTGTGCACTTGTGGGCATGAAGAAAACCCTAGTTTTCTACCGAGGTAGGGCTCCTAAAGGAGAGAAAAGCAACTGGGTTATGCATGAATATCGCCTTGATGGAAAATTTGCCTATCACTACATCTCAAGAAGTTCTAAGGTACTGCTATATAGTGTGTTTTTTTTTACAAATATATTTAAGGTGTCTTTAATTTTTTGTGTGCAAGCACAGTAAGGATGGTTGAAGAAATAGGTATTCTCTATCTAGAGCTTAGTATTGTGAGAGTACGTATCAAAATACAGATAATTCTTGGATCAGAAATACGCCAAACTTGATGAATTTTAACTTCTGCACAGTATGTTAAGTATTTTAGGATGCTCATACTTTTTGCATGGAATAAGAGAAATTTACTGGACATATATTCTGTGTAGAGATATCATTTGACTTGACTAGTAAAAGGCGGAGATTTGAAGCAGAAAGATCTATGAAACTTCGTTTTCGATGTCTCAGTTGCTCGCGTAATTTTGCTGTAACTCAATGATGACAAAGGTCGGAAGTCGTAATCCGAAAAAAAATTAACATAATAAAAGTAAATGAAGATTTGCCTTTATAATAACTGTCTTGTTACGTTAATCGTGATTTAATATACATCTCTCGAGCTTATTTTAGTAGCCTTGTCATTGCATGCAGCGCTTACGTCGAATCAGTCCATTCGATTTTGACTTTTCACGTTATGACATTACTTTCTGTTTTACATCGTTTTTTCAATGTAATGATGAACTTTCTACTTAAATTTTCGTTTTTATTCTACAGGACGAGTGGGTAATTTCAAGGGTCTTTCAGAAGAATGGTTCCACTGTCGGTGGCAACAAGAAAAGGTTAAGTTCAAGTATAAACATGTATCAGGAAGTAAGTTCACCGTCCTCTGTTTCTCAGCTTCCACCGCTCCTTGATTCCTCTCCTTACAGCACCACTGCCTCTTCTGCTGTCATTAATGCTGATCGTGAGAGCTTCAAAAAGGAGCACGTGCCCTGTTTCTCCACAACTGCTACACACAGTTTCGACCCAACAAGTTCTGTCTTTGACATTTCATCGAACAGCCTGCATGCACTGCCACCTCCTAGTTTCAGTGCCATTCTTGACTCTTCCACTAATTTTACCCACTACACAAGGAACTCAACTTTTCCCAGCTTAAGGTCCCTTCATGAGAACCTGCAGCTTCCGTTGTTTTCCAGTGGAGCTCCGGCCATGCATGGTGGTTTTTCTGCTTCGATGGCCAACTGGCCGGTGCCGGAGGCTCAGAAAGTTGAACAGTCTGAACTTGATTGTATGTGGGGTTACTGAATGTATATGCATTTAAGTGTTTAACTTTATTTAACTGTGATGTTCTATTTTATCAGTACTTGATTAGTAAGTGAATTACTGTTAATGTTCTGAAATGTTTCCTTTTGGTTGGGTAAGGAATGTACTGAGTGGCAGCTTTATTTAGTAGTGTTGTCACGTTGTTGTAAACGTTCGGCGTAATTTAATGCATGTATTATTTTCTGTCTTTTCGTACGTACTGCGTCTACATTTGAGGTCCAAATTGCTCAGAACTTCAGACTATCATTGAGAAGTGATTGTGACTCAATTAATTGGATTTAACTTATCTTTTTGTTATTGTTACTATTTGTTTGTGAGTCAGATTTTGGTTCTTCATCTTTCGACATGATGTTATTCAAAAAATGTTTCTGGATGGGTAATGAAGAATAATTTTTAAAATGTGTAAAGTTTAATTTTCAGAAACGATTAAACGATGAATATAGAAAAAACCACAGTGAGCTTACATGGAATAGCTCATAAACCTTTTAGTCAAGAAAAAGGCAAGAATGCTCTGACTATATATAGTCAAAAAGAGCTCTCAACTCGGGGGTAGGGGGAGAGGGGCCTTCTCCGATTTCCGAAAAGGAAGACAAAGAAAACTTTCATCTTGTATACTAGAAAAGAAAGTGGTGACATCGAAGGAGCAATATCGAATCTTAGTAAAATCAATCGCATCTCTTTTATCAATATGCAGTCAATGTTGTTAGTCTTTCGATCCGGAATAATTATGGTTGATAAAGATTTACCCCTTCACCTTGATTTGTTCAAAAAGGTTCTAATATCTTTTGAGTCAAATAATTTAGCGCCATCTATGAAAATTTTTTAGTGAAAATTTCCTACTTTCTCCCAGATCAAAACCAGACAACAGTATCACTCACCAAAAGGAGCGTAAAGAGAAAACCCAACCCACGCGAGACACCAGAGCAGCACAGAAGAGGAAGAAGAACTAAGCAAAATTACCAAACTCAGGAATCTCTGCCCCATTAACCATTGATATACCAAAACAAGACAAATGATATTACCAACTTGTTCTCCTCCACCGGGCCACCGAACGAGGGTAAGGAAAATATCATTCTCACGTCGTACTTTTTATTTAAACGAAGATAAAAAACTCGCACAGGTGAAAAAATAAAGGAATATCCCGTTTGAAGAGCAAAAATTACTTCAGCACAGCCGAAACACCGCCTGCCGGTAACATTCCCGAAGCCAAATGGATGGAATCGGATGGGAAAATTATAATGCACACACAACACGAACCTAAGCGAAACGTCAACATCTTGTATTCACCGACATTACACCTTTCGATGCAAGAGATATCAAACAGACTGGGACTCTCATGGAAGATGCCCAACTTGCTAGAAACAGGACAGACGACGGACCGTTATTTCAATAAATCGAAATAACACCCTTTAAAGGCCTAAGTCCTTCGCCAAAAGAAAAAAAATAGTTCGACCTCGCTCGAACAATGACGGGCCATTATTTCGGCAAGTCAAAATAACACCCTTTAAAGGCCAAGGGTCTTCACCAAAGAGAGAAGAGTTCAATCTCGCTCGAATGATGATCGGCCGTTATTTCGACAAGTCGAAATAACATCCTTTAAATGTCAAGGGCCTTTGCTAAAAAAAGAGAAGAGTTCGACCTCGTTCGAACGACGACGAGCCATTATTTCGACAAGTCGAAATAACACCCTTTAGAGGCCATAGGCCTTCACCAAAGAGAGAATAGTTCGACCTTGCTCGAACGACGACGGGCCGTTATTTTGACAAATCGAAATAACACCCTTAAAAGGCCAAAGGCCTTCGCCAAAAGAAAAGGAAGAATTCGACCTCGCTTGAACAACGACGGCTCGTTATTTCGACAAGTCGAAATAACATCCTTTAAAGGCCACAGGCCTTCTCCAAAGAGAGAACAGTTCGATCTCGCCCCGATGATGACTGGCCGTTATTTCGACAAGTCAAAATAACACCCTTTAAAGGCCAAAGGCCTTTGCCAAAAAAAAAAGAGTTCGACTTTGCTCGCTAGAACGACGACGGTCCATTATTTCGAAAAGTTGAAATAACACCCTATAAAGGCCCCGTTCCTTCGCCAAAGAGATAAGAGTTCGAACTCGATCGGACGGCGACGGGTCGTTATTTCGACAAATTGAAATAACACCCTTTAAATGCCAAGGGCCTTTGCCAAAAGAAAAAGAAGAGTTCGACCTCGCTCGAATGACGATGGCCCGTTATTTTGACAAGTCAAAATAACATACTTTAAAGGCCAAGGGACTTTGCCAAAGAGAGAAGAGTTTGACCTCGCTCGAACGACGATAGACTGTTAATTCGACAAGTTGAAATAACACCCTTTAAAGGCCGAGGGCCTTCACACAAAAAAAAGAAGAGTTCAACCTCGCTCAAACAATGACGGATCATTATTTTGACAAGTCTAATAACACCCTTTAAAGAGAGAAGAGTTCGAAATTGCTCGAACGACAACAGGCCGCTATTTTCGACAAATCGAAATAACACCCTTTAAATTCCAAGGACCTTCGCCAAAAGAAAAAGAAGATTTCGACCTCGCTCGAATGACTACAGACCGTTATTTCGACAAGTTGAAATAAAACCCTTTAAAGGCCAAGGGCCTCGTCAAAAGAAAAAGAAGAGTTTGGCCTCGCTTGAACGAAAATGTGCCGTTATTTTGACTAGTCGAAATAACCCTCTTTAAAGTCCAAGGGCTTTCGCAAAAAAAAAAGATTTCGACCTCGCTTGAACAACGATGGGTCGTTATTTCAGCAAGTCGAAATAACACCCTTTAAAGGCCAAGGACCTTCGCCAAAGAAAGAAAAGTTCGACCTCACTCGGGCGACGACGGGCTGTTATTTCGACAAGTTGAAATGACACCCTTTAAAGGCCAAGGGCCTTCGCCAAAAGAAAAGGAAGAGTTCGACCTTGCTCAAACGACGATGGGCCGTTATTTCAACAAGTCGAAATAACACCCTTTAAAGGCCAAGGGCCTTCTCCAAAATAAAAGGGGTTCGACCTCGCTCGAACGACGAAGGGCCGTTATTTCGACAAGTTGAAATAACACACTTTAAAGGCCAACGGACTTTGCCAAAGATATAAGAGTTTGACCTCGCTCGAACGAATAGAAGAGTTCGACCTCGTTCGAACGACGACGCGCCGTTATTTTGACAAATGAAAATAACACCCCTTAAAGGCCAAGGGCCTTCGTCAAAAGAAAAAGAAAAGATCGACCTCGCTCGAATGACGATGGGCCATCATTTTGATAAGTCTAAATAACAACCTATAAAGGCCCATGGCCTCCGCAGAAGAGAGAAGAATTCGACCTCGCTCGAACGATGATGGGCTGTTATTTTGACAAGTCCACATAACGCCCTTTAAAGGCCAAGGGCCTTCGCCAAAGATAGAAAAGGCTATTTGGACAAATCGAAATAATACCCTTTAAAGGCCAAGGGCCTTCGTCAAGAGAAAAAGAAGAGTTCGACCTCGCTCGAATGACGACAGACCGTTATTTCGACAAGTTCAAAATAACACCCTTTAAAGTCCAAGTGCCTTCACCAAAAAGAGAAGAGTTCGACCTCACTCGAATGACAACGGGTCGTTATTTCGATAAATCATAATAACACCTTTTAAAGGCCAAAGGCCTTCGCCCAAAAAAAAAAAGAAGAGTTCGACCTTGCTCGAACAACGATGGGTCGTTATTTTGACAATTCGAAATAACACCCTTTAAAGGCCAAGGGACTTCGCTAAAGAGAGAAGAGTTTGACCTTGCTCGAATGACGACGGGCCGTTATTTTGACAAATCTAATTAACACCCTTTAAAAGCCAAGGGCCTTTGCCAAAAAAGAAAATTTGACCTCGCTTAAATGACGAGGAGCCGTAATATCGACAAGTCAAAATAACACCATTTAAAGGCTGAGAGCCTCCGTCGATGCGAGAAGATTCCGACCTCTGTCGAAGAATAACGAGGTCACCAATCCAATTAGCTCGGAATGCTTCTGAGAGCAAAAGCCACCAGATGGAAAGATAGATCGGGACTTGCCATACGAGTGTCTATCTCGCACGAAAAGCCTTAAATAGATCAAATAAAGGTGAAGTACAAAGGAGACAAAAAAAAAAGAAAAAGGACTCTCCTTTGTACAAAGTCATTGAGCGGACTATCGCCGCTTACATGTGGCCCAAGTCAACGAAAAGGAAAATAAAAAAGAGAGGGGGAAGAAATAAAAGGAAAAAACAACGACCATCAACAAACAACTAAAATCAAACAAGAACAACATTCTTCATTCGGCGTCATCACCACCATCACGATCTCCATCACCCTCACTGTCATCATCAAGAGGCTCTCCATCCCGTCATCCATGCCTCCATTGCCTTCGAGAGTCATTGCATCGTACCCACAGTTAATGCGAGCCTCTTGCGCCCTCGCTCGCGCTTCCCCATAAGCGATCTCAGTAAGAGTACCCGCCTTCTAAAGACTCTTATATATCCTATTTGGCTTCGGCATAAACCCAAAGCTTGTGTGTGGCGAGAGACGGTAGAGGAGGAGGATTGAATCAGAGAATACAGTCGCTTATTTTCTACCTCTAATGCTACAACCCGATCCTAAAACCGATTCCTTCTAATCAATTTCACCTATGAGATACTCAAGCCTAGCCTCCCTGAGAGTGGTTGTCGCCCTCTCCGATTCATGTTCTGATTGAAGTATGATGATGGTGTTCTCCAAGTCTACGGCCCTTGCTAAAGCTTCGGACCAAGCAGTCTTGATCTCCGGTCCAGCGACCTTGCTTTCCAACGCCGCCAATTTTCCCCTCCATTCCACACCCATCGCTTCGACCCTAGCCAAATTCTGATCCATCTCCGATTGCATCTATCTCAATTTATCCTGTAAATGCTCACATTCTGCGGCGACTCCTTTGTCCAACTCGAGTTTTTCATCCTTAATTCAAAGTTGTTCTTCGAGCACACTCTTGCCGCGGATAGCTTGCATCAACCCCTGGTCTCTTTTCTCTAACTTCTCACCAAGATCCCGATTACCGGGGTTCGTCCTCAGCCGCTCATACAACTCGTGATACCTATTGTGGTAGCAACGATACTTCTCCAACATCTTTAAGAAAGTCTAGGCCCAAATGTTGGCCCTACAAATGGTCTCCACTTCTACCAAGTATGTCTGAAAAACACAAAGACAGGGTCAGAGCAGTACTATCAGAAATGATAAAGGAATACGAAAAGGAAGTACAATGTACCCTTAAGACCATAGTGGCCACATTATCCATTAGATAAGCATCAGGGACAGTCCAAAGAGCCTTATTTTTAGCTTCGGAATGCAGCAAGCTTAACTGCGTTACCAAGTCCTCCCTTCCCGCCAAGAGATTGACACCAGAAGAGATCTTTAAATATGGGTCGAGCCCCCGCATGAACCACTGAGTGGGTAATGCCATATTCAAACATCCCGACATCGTCAGGTTCTTGGTCCGACTCTAACTCGTAGTCATCAATAACAATGTCTTTTCCCCTTTCGGTATTTGAGGAGACACGACCCGCCGTAGAAGACGAGGATACTTCCGAAGCTATAATGGCAACCCCAAAAGTCTGTTTTTTGCCCCGAAAATTTGACAACCCAAAGGGGTCATCACATGTTATCTTCCCCATTCGGTACTTTCAAGGCCTTGAAAACCTCATCTAGGGTTGCCTCAATTCGCAGTTTCCGGGCGCGTAGTCGGAAGGCTTAGATATGAATTCTATGAAAAAATGCTAAATTTTGATATTAAGATGAATAAATTTAACTCTGGTCAACCTTTTGGGTAAATGGACCCGGAACCATGATTTGATGGTCTTGGAGGGTACGTACAAAAATATAGGACTTGGGCGTATGCCCGAAATCGAATTCCGAGAAATGAATTTTTATGTGAAATTATTTTCTATAAATAACTAAGAAAATTGGAAAGGAAATTTGATTAGAAGACTATGGCATCAGGCCCGTATTTTGGTTTCACACTCGGTACAAGTCTTATATATGATTTAAGCACTTTCTGTAAAGTTTGGTTAAAACGGGCGTCGTTTGACGTGTTTGAGTTAAAATGGGAATTTGATGTTTTATAAAAATTTGGAAGAAATTATTAGTTTTGAGCCTTGACTCGATGTATATGATGTTACTTTGGCTATTTGATCGCACGGATAAGTCTGTAATATATTTTTGAGGTTGTGTGCATATTTGGTTTGGAGCCCCGAGGGCTCGGACGAGTTTTGGATAGGTGTCGGAGTGCATTTCTTAACTTGTAAAATTGCAGCTATAACTGACCTGCAGTCTTCGCAACTAGCTCGCAATTTTGAACGGTCAGCTCGCAAATGCGAGAATGTACCAGGCCTGCAGTTATCGAAAATGTGAAGCCCTTAATTCCTGGCAAAGTTCACAAATGCGAACTATACCCTCACAAACGCTTAGGTGAGGTTTTGCAAATGCGACCTTATGGTTCGCAAATGCGAACCTCCCAGCTTCCTTCATAGTTCGCAAATGCGAACAAGTATCTGCAATTCACAAACTTAGATTGCGAACCCCGGTTCGCAAATGCGACATCAGAGATCCAGCAATTTCATACTTAGTTTTAAGACATTTTTTCACCCTATTTTCAAAACACAACTCTTTTGGTGCGATTTTTCAAGGACAAAACTTCTTTCAATTTATTTTTGTAAGCGGGTTTTTACTTAATTCCTTTAATCATTTACATCGTTTAACATGTTTTCCATTTAAAATCAATGAATTTCATGGGGTGAAATTACGGGTTTGGGGTAGAACCTAGGTTTTTTCTGAAATTGGAGATTTGGACCTCAATTTTAGGTCCAATTTCAAAACGAACCATTGGGTTCGTGGGGGAATGGTAACCGGATTTTAGTTCGAACCTTGGGTTTCGACCATATTGGCTTGAGGGGCATTTTGGTTATTTTACCTAAATTTGCATCTTAGCTATAATATAATTAGTAGAATTAGTTTCTTGAGATGCTATTTACGATGTAATTGAAATGAATAGATTTGGGTCAATTAGAGTCGGATACTCGTGGAAAAATAGTGATTTCAAGTTGATTTTGGAGCCGGTTGAGGTAAGCGGCTTGTCTAACCTTGTGTGGGGGACCTTTTTCCCTTAGGATATGATACATGGTAATCGAATGGCTTGTACTTGCGGTGATGAGCGCATACTTAAGCTAATTGTTGAAAACCCGATTTTACTTAAGATATTGAGACTGAGTTCCATCGAATTTGCTTATTCCTACTTGTGATTTTAACTTGTGTTAAATTAGAAAAGCATGTTTGGTAGATTTAAATTGCCTATTTGCTTAAGTTGCCTTAACTGTACTACCTGAAGCATGTTAGGCTAGCACTACCTGTTATTTGTACCTTCGTACTTCATTTCTAATTATCTTATGGTTGTGGTTGCGCATTTATATTGGGAGTACGGATGTGGGATTCTGGTAGCTCCCCCCTTGGTTGTTTACTTTGGGACTACGGGTTAGATTCCTGGTAGATTTCCCCTACACATTTACGCTGGGACTACGGGTTAGATTCCCAATAGATCCCCCCCGCACATTTACTTTGGGACAACGGGTTAGATTCCCAAAAGATCCCCCTGCATATTGATAGTTGGACTACGGGAGGGTATCCTAGGAGATCCTTTGGATATACTCATATAATGGACTAAGGGACGGTATCGCAGGAGCTCCTTGGACAGATTGGTGAAAAGGGCTATAGGACGGTTTCTTAGGAGATCCTCGTTATTGGTACTGATATTGAGTTGTTTTACTCTGTGTTATCTTATCCTCTGTGTGTTAATTGTTGTTTATGTAACCTGACTTACTTCACAGTTGTATTCCATTATTTCGGCTTATTTCATACTGTTGTCAGCCTTATTATTATATTTTATCTCAGTAGCTCCCTGACCTTCCTCATCACTACCCAACCGAGGTTAGGCTTCTAAGTACCATTGTAGTGTACTCATGCCTCTTCTACGCATGTTTTTCATGTGCAGACCCATGTACTTCATCTCAGGCGCACTATCCTTGAGGCCATGAGAGCTACGGAGACTTTAAGGTACTTCTGCAGTGTCCGCAGACCCAAGAGTCTCCTTCTTTACTCTATCTGTATTATTTACAATTCTTTCGTACTTTTGCTTTAGATATTATAGAGTTAGAGCCATGTATTACTTTTTGTTAGCTTGTGTTCCCCTGAGTTTCCGGATTTTGGGGTGTTATAGTAGACTTCCGCATTTATTTTGAGTTATATATGTTGAGCGGTAGTTATATACAGATTTCTTTTAATTGTTCAGTTTTAATTAATTATTCTGCAATTTGTGTTGTTTTCCGTATTGTTAAGCTTACCTAGTTATAGGAACTATGTGCCATCACGATATGTTCACAAAGGGCGAACTGGGGTCGTGACAAGTTAGTACCAGAGTTCGAGGTTAATAGGAGTCATAGGACGCAAGCCAATTTATTAGAGTCTCGATGATCGGTACGGAGACGCCCTTACTTATCTACGAGAGGCTATGCAACTGTAGGAAAATTTCCACTTCATTTGATTTCCTTGTCGTGCGATATTTTGACATCACAAAAATCTAAACTTGTGTCTTGTATTCTCTCACAGATGGTGAGGACACACACTACTCGGGATGATCAGGCACCCTCACCCCTTACTGCAGCTGTCAGAGGCCGAGGCTGGGGTAGAGGTCGAGGACGCGCACGTAGTGCACCCAGAGCACCTGCGCGAGCTAGTGCCGAGGCACCACCAACATATCCAGACGGATCCCATACACCTGGCACGCCTACTAGTGACACTACTACTCTAGCTCTTCAGGAGACTGGCTTAATTCATGAGTATGTACACCACCTTGGCTCAGAAAGGGTTGTTTCCCCTTGCTACAGCCACATCCCAATCCAAGGGAGGAGTACAGACTCCTACTGTCCGAACTCTTGAGCAGCGAGTGCAGGTTGAACAAGCTCCCGAGATTATTCCCGCCCACCTGCAGTGCTAGTTCTGCCCGAGGACGGGTCACCTGCTTCAGAGGACGAGTAGCGGAGACTTGAGAGGTTTAAGAAGTATGATCCCCCAGTGTTCAGCGGATTAGCATCAGATGATGCCTTGGGATTTCTAGAGGAATGCCACTGTATTCTCCGCACTATGGCCATAGTAGAGTCTAGCGGGTTTCCTTTACTGCTTTTCAGCTTCGGGGAGCCGCCTATGATTGGTGGCGCACTTATGAGATACACAGTCTAGTCGAGGATGCTTCACTGACTTGGACCCAGTTCTCGGATATGTTTATGAGGGAGTTTGTCCCCCAGAGTCTCAGGGATGCATGGAGGGCAGAGTTTGAGCATTTGCGCCAGGATGCTATGACCGTTTTGGAGTATGCTTTCCATTATATCAGATTGGCCAGGCATGCACCGGCCATGCTTGCTACATTTCGTGAGAGAGTTTGCAGATTCATTGAGGGTCCTACCCCACCCATCAGATGTAGCATGGCTCGAAAGTTGGAGATGGACATTCCTTATCAACAGGTAGTGAGCATTGCTAGGAGGATTGAGGGTATGCTCGCTAGGGAGCATGGGGATAAAGAGGCCACGAGGTCTCGAGAGTCGGGATACTACTCTGGTGCCCGTACAAGTTGTTATTGTAGGGGCTATATAGGTGACCTCATTCATTCAGCTCTTCCAGCAGCCAGCAGTGCTCCATCCTTGCCTATACCTCAGGAGCCTTACTATGCACCTCCAGTTTCTAGCACGCCTTCTGCGCGGGGTACTTCCAGAGGTCAATCCAGCAGACCTGCCCCTAGTCAATCACAGCTACCACGTCCTCCCAGAGCTTGTTCCAAGTGTGGTGATACACACCATATGGTTAGGGACTTCCCTAGACTTGGTAGGGGTGCATCCTCACAGACTGCTCAACCACAATGTGCTCCTCAGAGTCGCAGGCCATGATCACAGCTCCAGATACTACTCCATCCGCCCAGCCGGCTAGGGGCGAAGGCCGTTGAGGTAGAGGTCGCCCTCGATGGGGAGGCCAGGCTAGATATTATATCCTTCCGGCTCGTGTCGAGGTTGTTGCCTCTGATTCTGTTATCACAGGTATTATATTGGTTTGCCATAGAGAGGCATCAGCTATATTCAATCTGGGCTCTACATATTCTTTTGTGTCTTCTTACTTTGCTCCGCATTTGGGTGTGCCTCGAGATTTTTTTGAGTACCCTCGTTTATGTTTCTACTCCTGTGGGGGATTCTCTTATTGTGGACCACATTTATCGGTCCTGTTTGGTTACTATTCGTGGTTTTGAGACTGGAGTGGATTTATTGTTACCCGTTATGTTTGATTTTGACATTATTTTGGGCATGGACTGGTTGTTACACCATTTTTCTATTCTTGATTGTCACGCCAAAACTGTGATGCTGGCTCTGCTAGGTTTTTCGTGTGTTGAGTGGAGTGGTACTTCAGATCACACTCCCAGTAGAGTTATCTCTTTTCTTAAAGCTCAGCGTATAGTTGAGAAGGGGTGTGCCGCATATATAGCTTATGTGAGAGATGTTAGTGCTGATACCCCTTCTGTTGATTCAGTTCCAGTGGTACGCGATTATCCCGATGTGTTTCCAGCTGATCTTCCAGGCATGCCGCCCGATTGAGACATTGATTTTGGCATTGACATGTTTCAGGGCACTCAGCCTGTTTCCATTCCTCCATATCGTCTGGCTCCTCCTAAGTTGAAGGAATTGAAGGATCAGTTGCAAGAATTGCTTGATAAGGGTTTTATTCGACCCAGTGTATCACCATGGGGGTGCTCCTGTCCTGTTTGTGAAGAAGAAGGATGGTTATATACATATGTGTATTGATTATTTCCAGTTACAAGGATACAGTGAAGAGCCGTCATCATTTGCCTTATATTGATGATATGTTTGACCAGCTTCAGGGCGCACATGTGTTTTCTAAGATTGACTTGCGCTCGGGTTACCATCAGTTAAATATTCGGGAGCCAGAAATCCCGAAGACTTCCTTTATGACTCGGTATGGCCATTACGAGTTCCTTGTTATGTCATTTGGATTGACCAATGCCCCAACAACTTTTATGCATTTGATGCATAGTGCGTTCAGACCGTATACCGATTCTTTTGTCATTGTCTTTATTGATGACATTCTGGTGTATTCTCAGAGTCAGGAAGATCATGAGCAGCATCTGGGGACAATGCTCTAGACTCTGAGAGAGAAGAAGTTATATGTGAAGTTTTTAAAATGTGAGTTTTGGTTGGATTCAGTGGCATTCTTAGGCCACGTGGTATCGAGAGAGGGCATTCGGGTGGATCCAAAGAAGGTAGAGGCTGTGTCGAGTTGTCCTAGGCCGTCCTCAGCTAAATAGATTCGTAGTTTCCTTGGCTTGGGGGGCTACTACCATCGCTTTATGGAGGGGTTTTCGTCGATTGAAGCCCTTGTGATTAGATTGACCCAGAAGGGTGCTCCATTTCAGTGGACAGACAAGTGTGAGGCGAGCTTTCAAAAGCTCAAGACAACTTTGATTACAACACCAGTGTTGGTGTTGCCTACAATGTTTAGGGTCCTATACTGTCTATTGTGATCTCGAGAGTTGGCCTTGGAGCGATGTTGATGCAGGACGGCAGGGTGATTGCCTACGCGTCCAAACAGTTGAAGATACATGAGAAGAACTACCCTGTCCACGACCTTGAGTTAGCTGCTATGTTCAAGCCTTGAATTTCTGGCTACATTATTTGTACGGTGTACCTTGTGAGATCGATACTGACTATCGGAGTTTACAGCAGTTGTTCAAGCAAAAGGATCTAAATTTGCGCCAAATGAGGTGGTTAGGGTTGCTGAAATATTATGATATTACTATTCTATATCACCCAGGCAAGCCCAATGTGGTAGCGGATGCCTTGAGTTGCCGGGCGGAGATTTTGGGTAGTTTGGCATATTTATCAGCTTTAGAGAGGCCTATGGTGATGGATGTTCAGGCCTTAGCCAGACAGTTTGTGAGATTGGATCTTTCGGAGCCCAGTTGGGTTCTAGCTTGTGTGGTTTCCCGATCTTCCCTATTTGATCGTATCAGGGAGAGGTAGAATGATGTCTCTCATTTTCTTGTCCTTAAGGACAAGGTCCAGCGCAGTGATACCAGAGATGTGACCATCGGAGATGACAATGTATTAATGATGTAGGGCCGTGTTTGTGTGCCCAATGTTGATGGGCTATGAGAGTTGATTTTAGCAGAGGCCCATTAAGCGGTATTCATACCATCCGGGTGCCGCAAATATGTATCAGTACTTGAGGCAACACTATTGGTGGAGGTGGATAAAGAAGGATATAGTTAGATATGTAGCTAGATGCCTCAACTGTCAACAGGTGAAGTATGAGCACCAGGGACCGGGTGGGTTGCTCTAACAGATAGAGATTCCGGAGTAGAAATGAGAGCGCATCACCATGGACTTTGTATTTGGACTCCCACAGACCCTGAAGAAGTTTGATGCCATTTGGGTTATTGTGGATCGGCTGGCCAAGTCCGCTCATTTCACTCTTGTGTGAACCACTTATTCTTCGGAGCGGTTGGCAGAGATTTATATCCGGGAGATCCTCCGTCTGCATGGTATTCTAGTTTCTAATATTTCATGCAGAGGTACTCAGTTTACATCGCGGTTTTGGAGAGTCGTGCAGTTGGAGCTAAGTATTCGGGTGGATTTGAGCACAACATTTTACCCCCAGACGGACGGACAGTCCGAGCGCACCATTCAGATTCTTGAGGATATGCTCCGTGCGTGTGTGATTGAGTTTGGAGGGTCTTGGGATCCCTTTTTGCCATTGGCGGAGTTTACTTACTACAAAAGTAATCAGTCCAGCATTCAGATGGCGTCATATGAGGCTTTATATGGTAGGAGGTGTATATCTCTTGTTGGATGATTTGAGCCGAGGGAGGCTCAGTTGTTAGGTACGGATTTGGTTCAGGAGGCCTTGGACAAGGTCAAGATCATTCAGGACATGCTTCGTTCAGCTCACTCTAGGCAGAAGAGTTATGCAGATTGCAAGGTTAGAGATGTAGCATTTATGGTTGGTGAGAGGGTATTGCTCCGAGTATCACCTATGAAGGGCAAGATGAGATTTGGGAAGAAGGGCAAGCTTAGCCCTAGGTACATTAGTCTGTTTGAGATTCTTGATCGAGTGAGAGAGGTGGTTTATAGACTCGCATTGCCACCTATCTAATCAACTGTGCATCTAGTTTTTCATGTATCCATGCTTCGAAGGTATCACGGCGATCCAATCCACGTGTTAGATTTCAACATTGTCATGTTGGACAAGGACTTGTCTTATGAGGAGGAGTCAGTAGCTATCCTAGACCGAAAGGTTTGTCAGTTGAGGTCCAAGAGATTTCTTTCTGTTCGTGTCCAATGGAGAGGTCAACCTATTGAGGCATCGACGTGGGAGTCCGAGTCTGACATGCGAAGCCGTTATCCTCATCTTTTTCCCGACTCAGTTACTTCTTTCTTTTGTCCGTTCGAGGACGAACGATTATTTTAGTGGTGGAGGATGTGACGACCCAAAGGGGTCATCACTTATTTTCTTACCCATTATTTACTTTCGAGGCCTTGAAAACCTCATTTGGAGTTGCCTCAATTTGTGTATGCGGTCCGGGCGCGTAACCGAAAGGCTTAGATATGAATTATGTCGGAAAAATTCTAAATTTTGATATTAAGTTGAATAAATTTGGCTTCGGTTAATTTTTTGGGCAAACGGACCTAGACCTATGATTTGACGATCTCGGAGGGTCAATACAAAAATATGGGACTTGGGCGTATGCCCAGAATCGAATTCCGAGGTCCCAAGTATGAGAAATAAATTATTGTGTGAAATTATTTTATGGAAATAACTAAAAAAATTGGAAAGGAAATTTGATTAGAAGACTATGGTATCGGGTCTGTATTCCGGCACCCAGTACAAGTCTTATATATGATTTAAGCACTTTCTATAAAGTTTGGTTGAAAACGGACATCGTTTGACGTGTTTCGGAGTTAAAATAGGAATTCGATGTTTTATAAAAATTTGGAAGAAATTATGAGTTTTGAGGCTTGATTCGTTGTATATGATGTTATTTTGGCGATTAGATCGCACGGATAAGTCCGTAGGATATTTTTGAGGTTCTGTGCATATTTGGTTTGGAGCCCCGAGGGCTCGGGTGAGTTTTGGACAGGGATCGGAGTGCATTTTTGAACTTGTAAAATTGCAGCTATAACTGACTTGTAGGCTTCGTAATTGCGAAGCCTGGCTCGCAAATGCGAAGGGTCAGCTTGCAAATGCGAGAATGTCCCAGGCGTGCAATTATCGCAAATGCGACTTTGGGCTCGCAAATGCGAAACCCTTAATTCCTGGTAGAATTCGCAAATACGAAATATACCCTAGCAAACGCGTAGGTGAGGTTTCGCAAATAGGACCTTATGGTTTGCAAATGCAAACCACCCAGCTTCCCTCATAGTTCACAAATGAAACAAGTATCTGCGATTCCCAAACTTGGTCGGGGTTCGCAGTTGCGAACCCCAGTTTGCACATGCGACATCAGAGACCCAACAATTTCATACTTAGTCGATTTTAAGACATTTTTAACCCTATTTTAAAAACACAACTCCTTTGGGCGATTTTCAAGGACAAAACTTCTTCCAATTTATTTGTAAGTCGATTTTTACTTAATTCCTTCAATCATTTACATCATTTAACATGTTTTCCACTTAAAATAAATGAATTTCATGGGTGAAATTGGGGGTTTGGGGTAGAACCTAGGTTTTTTCTAAAATTAGGGATTTGGACCTCAATTTGAGGTCTGATTTCAAAACGAATCATATATTTGGGTTCGTGGGGGAATGGATAACAGGATTTTTATTCTAACCTCGGGTTTCGACCACATTGGCCTGAGGAGAATTTTGGTTATTTTACCTAAATTTGCGTCTTAGATGTAAATTGAATAATAGAATTAGTTGTTTGAGATGTTATTTACGAGATGTTATTGAAATGAATATATTTGGGCCATTTGGAGTCGGATACTCGTGGCAAAAGATTGTGTTCAAGTTGATTTTGGAGCCGGTTGAGGTAAGTGGCTTGTCTAACTTTATGTGGGGGACCTTTTCCCTTAGGATATGATACATGGTAATTGAATGCCTTGTACGTGAGGTGATGAGCGTGTACTTGAGCTAATTGTTGAAAACCCGATTTTACTTAAGATATTGAGACTGAGTTCCTTCGAATTTGCTTATTCCTACTTGTGATTTTAACCTGTGTTAGATTAGAAAAACATGTTTGGTTGATATAAATTGCCTATTTGCTTAAGTTACCTTAACTGTACTACCTGAAGCATGTTAGGCTAGCACTGCCTATTGTTTGTACCTTCGTACTTCGTTTCTGATTATCTTCTGGTTGTGGTTGCACATTTACATTTGGGACTATAGATGTGGGACTCCAGTAGCTCCCCCCTTTGGTTGTTTAATTTGGGACTACGGGTTAGATTCCCGGTAGATCCCCCTCCCCCCCCCCCCGCTCATTTACTTTGGGACTACGGGTTAGATTCCCGGTAGATCCTCTCTGCACATTGATAGTTGGACTACGAGACGGTATCCAGGGAGATCCTTCAGATATACTCATATAATAGACTACGGGACGGTATCCCAGGAGCTCCTCAGACATATTGATGAGAATGACTACATGGCAGTATCTTGGGAGATCCTCATTATCGGTACTAATATTGAGTTGTTTTACTCTGTGTTATCTTATCTTCTGTGTGTTAATTTTTGTTTTCGTAGCCTTAGTTACTTCACAGTTGTATTCCATTATTTCTGCTTATTTCATATTGTTGTCAACCTTATTATTATATTTTATCTCAGCAGGCCCTGACCTTCCTCATTATCTTATCTTATGTGTGTAATTGTTGTTTGTGGAACCTGAGTTACTTCACAGTTGTATTCCATTATTTCTGCTTATTTCATATTGTTGTCAGCCTTATTAGTATATTTTATCTCAGTAAAGCTCTGACCTTCCTCGTCACTACTCAACCGAGGTTAGGCTGGGCACTTCCTAGGTACCGTTGTGGTGTACTCATGCCTCTTCTGCGCATGTTTTTCATGTGCAGACCCAGATACTTCATCTCACGCGCACTATCCCTGAGTCCAAGAGAGCTACAAAGACTTTGAGGTACTTCTGCAGCGTCTACAGACCCAAGAGTCTCCTTATTTACTCTATCTGTAGTATTTAGAATTCTTCCGTACTTTTGCTTTAGATATTCTGAAGTTAGAGCCATGTATTACTTTTCATTAGCTTGTGTTCCCGTGGGTTTCCGGGTTTTAGAGTGTTATAGTAGACTTCTGCATTTATTTTGAGTTGTATATGCCGAACGACAATTATATACAAATTTCTTTTAGTTGTTCAGTTTTAATTAATTATTCCACAAGTTGTCTTCTCTTCCGCACTGTTAGGCTTACCTAGTTATAGGAACTAGATGCAATCACGATATATTCACGGAAGGCGAACTGGTGTTGTGACAGACAAGTCGTTGCTCACCAACAATGGTAGGAATCTTTGATTGAGTCGGGGAAATGGTAGGAAGTTCCGATTGCTGATAACGGGCATCAACGACTCCGGCGGCTGGTTCCTTCCATATAGAGGGAATGACAACGACACCATCTTCAGAGCCTGTCGTTGGAGAGTTCTCCGGATGAATTACTATTGGGTGGGGGTGTTGTCTCAAACTTAACTCTCCGTCTCTTTGACGGTACCTTCTCCTCTACCGTAGATGGTGACTCATCCTTTGGGCAAATGACACCAGTCAGAACCTCATCCTGAGAAGCGGCCCTCACAGGAGTAACCAAGGCCGCAAACTCAACTGAAGCAGCCCTCGATAAAGGTCGAGCAATGGGTACCATGATAGGGTGAGCGGAAGCAGCCGACTGGCAAAAAGCTAATGAAGGAGCCCTCGCTCTCCGCACCCTCCCTGACAACGAAAAACGACGCATAATAGGCTGAACCAAAAAAAGAAAGAAAGAGAAAGTCCGGTAGGCAAAGGAGTCATCTCACCTGTAAGGGGCGTGTGCGCGAACCTCTCATGAAAGGTCGACCATATGCAAATTCCCACTGTATGGGGAAGTATGGCCTCTAACCATTTGCGGATGCCTTCGACAAGCGGAGCGGGAAATCTATCAGTTGCAAAAATGTGATGAAGCTTAGTATCTACAGGAAAATAATCGAGCATTTCACTGACTAAAAATGCAAACTCACGTGCAAAATTCCATTTCTCAGGGAACCTTGTTGGTCCTATCATCCATATTCACCACCAGACCTCTCGACCCCCGAGAACACATGTGAATCATCAAACTACGAATAAGTTGAGGAACAAAGATGCTGAGCAAATGATCCAAAGTGACCTCACGGCCGACAAGTTCTGGATACTTGAGAAGCATAAGGAATAACTTGTATAAATACAACGAAAGTTGGGCGGAGCAAAACTCGTAGAAATGTCAAAAAAATCTACCACCAACAAGGGAAGAGGAAGTGCGTACCCTACGACAAGGGGTACACATAAAATACGCAGTACCCAAGACGATTGAAGTGAACTATGTCATTCCCCTCCACCGACCGCATATCGACGTAATGGGGATTTCCCACCTTTTTCAACTCTGCAATCCCCCTTTCCCTCATGACGAAAGGGACAAATTTCGGTTCTACTCTACCGCTTATACTGAAGTCGGACACCTCTCTCCCGGGGCAGGGCAAGATCTCAATCACTAAGGAAACTTCCTCATCTTCCGCCGCATCTACCCTTCCGGCAACCTGAGCATCACATTTGGTATCGGATTAGCGGCAAAGAGATTATCGCGTGAAGAATCACTAGCCATTTTTAGCAGAAAACGCGCCAGAGAAGTAATTAGAATAAGAGGTAAAAGATTTCAGTGAACAAGAGGGTGACCAGAGGTTCGGGGTATCAGAGAAAAAGATATATCTGCAGAACTCTCCCAAGCAAAAGATAAAGAAATGTGTTAGTTGAACAATAAGCTCCACCTATTTATAATACATAAATCCCCTGAGCATGAAACCCAAGAGCCACCAATCGAATCTGATAGGGCAGGAAATGTTTCGGTTCCCTAGTAACGTGTATAATGACGGCCATAACCATGAAAAATATGTCGATACCCAAATGGCGTCTCGGTTCCAAAACTGTCGCAACGATATATGGGGATTGACATAATGCCACCAATCTGCCTAAAGCCCATAAAACATAGATAAGAAGTGAAGAGCCGTGAGTCAAATTCCTCTCAAACTCGTAATAATCATGATAGTTTGCCGAGCCTGACAGAGGATGGCCTCGACAGATGGAGGGACTAGTTGTATTGGTCAAAATCTGATCGTCACGATCATGCTGACCAACATCCCGTATAAGTAACCAGGCAGCGACAGATAATATAGTCCTGTCCACATCCACTTCCTAATAGCCGAAGAGTCTATAAAAGTAGCATTTGAAAGCACGACCAAGATACATTAGCGGCAAGGAGGTGCCGAGTCAAGAAAAAGGCAAGAATGCTCTGATTATATATAATCAGAGAAAGCTCTCAACTAGGGAGGGGTAGGGAACTTCGTCGATTTCCGAAAATGAAGACAAAGAAAACTTCATTCTTGTATTCTAAAAAAGGAGGTGGTAACCTCGAAGAAAAGATGTAAATCTACTTCCTCAGCAATTGATGAAGAAGATAATATTGAATCTTAGTAAAATCAATCGTATCTCTTTCATCCCATATACCGTCATTGTTGTTAACCTTTTGTTCTGGGATTAATTATGTTTGATAAAGATTTACCCCTTCATCTTTGATAGATTTGTTCTAAAAAGGTTCTAGTATCTTTTGAGTCAATCATATTCATAATATGAATTTTTACCTCCTATAGCAAAGATTAACACCTTATTTATTTTAAATAAATACCAATTAAAAAATATATATTTTATAGATGCCTTTTAAGGTTTATAGCAAAATATTTAATTTGGTTACCTCCTAATCCTAAGCCACTAAATACACTAATCAATTACAATATTTTCTTTCTCTCTCTACTCTGATACATCCCATTCTCTTCCCCCATTCCATTAAAATTTTCGATTCTCTTCCTCATCTCTGTCTAGTTCGCTTGCAATTTTCTCCTCCATCCTCCATCGATATCCTCCATTAACGATGCTTAAGGAGGAAGATTTTATCTCCATATCTAAATATGGAAGAACCAACACAACAAGGGCGTAACCAATGGAAGGTTCTCACCCTGTCCCCGACATTGTTCTCCGACGATGTCCCCTGGGCGAAAGGAGCCACCATTCTCTTTCTTTAATCAATCGTTCTGATCAGGACAAGTGGTTCGTTTCGTCCTCCTATCTACGCAATTCTCTATCTTCGTTCGTGATCATGTTGGGCGAAAGGTAGTTGTAGAGGAGCGGCTGTGAAACGGCGATTCCCCTTTTCCATTGAAGTAGGGAGGACCTCCTTCCCCACCATTCCGGCCTATTTGTGCATCACGAAATATTTGATGTCTGACATTAAAAATCTACTTACAATTAGGGGTAAACTTGATTCTTCATCAACTTAATATCAATTCTGGCCGGCTACATCAAAGCGAAAATAAGAAATCAAAAGAGAAAAAATCCTTTTCAAGAGGAAAGTAATGGAAAGTTGAATTAGTAGGTCACCCGGCCATTGCTGTCCATATTAGAGCAAATAGGCATGCCCTGAATGGCTGTTGACACCATGATCAATTAGTCGTATGTCTTATTCTACCACTAAAATTCCGAGCACAACACTCTAATGATCTGCATTGAAAGTAGGGTTTGTTCTTGAACAAAGATAATGGAGTTTGGGGCTGAGCATCTTGATTTTCTGTTAATATATTTTAATTTTTATGTATTTCATTGTCTTTTTTTCATTGCAATTCAATATATTTCGTTGTATTCCATGTATTTCATTGTATTCAATTTCTTTTTTTCCTATTGTATTTCAATGTATCCAGTTGTATTCTATGTATTTCACCGTATTCACTGTCTCGCTATATGCCATGAATATATTCATATGTTTTTTTTTAAATTAACATAACTTACGTATTCAGATGTAATATGTAATATCTTGAAGGTTGCTATATTTTTGGTGTATTTTTCGGTTGAGAATCTTTTTTATAACTGAAAATACAAAATTTATGTGTTGTAATTGAGTTCGTTGAGTTATATTAGGAGTCTATTATGTTAATTGATTCACTTACCGTTTTGAAAACATTGTAATCCTCTATTTCACACCATGGATAGAATCGAATACAACCGGATACAATAATCTGTTCAGTTGTAATCCCACGTTTCACTCTATGAATACAGTCGAGTACACTCGAATACAATAACTAATTAGCTGGACTACCCTGATTCATGCCTATTTTTGCTACTGTATTCATGAATACAATAGCTTAAATACATCAAATACATGTTATAACCATAGAAAAAGTATCTACCGTCCGTAATATAACAAATGATATCTATAGATGACTAATTACAATAAAAAAATAATGCAACAACAACAACAACAACAACAACTTAGTATAATTACTATCAAAAGATAATGCTTTATAAAAATTTCCCTACATTAGCCTCTTTAACTTTTTCTTAATATAAGGCACCAAAAGGATTTTAAGCTCAGTAGCTAAGTAAATACTCAACCTAAAAGAGGTCAAAAGTTGGCTAAGACGAGTTAACAGTCAAGTGTTTTCATTTAGTATTTTTTAAAACTATTATCATTTAGTATTTTTTAAAACTATTATTTAACCGTATTATTCGGCAAAATGGTGTCCATTATCACTGCTTTTCCTTAGGTAAATTTGCCCCTATAGTAATACTTGTACGAATTACGATGGTTGCCAAAACGTGAATGTCGAAATTGAGGTCAACGGAATTAAGAAGAAAAAGAATCCAATGTTCTATATATACTATGCCAGTGTACAAGTCCCGGCAGTTTGGTAAAATACTTAAAACCATAACAACTTAAGCTTTTTGGGGCGAAATGAGTGTTCAGTGCATATCATTTCATAAATAACCAATAAAAAAAGATGAAAGTTTAATTTGGGATGCATTCGTTATTACTATGTCCAATCTCCTGGTCTTTTAGGCACACGATAAGTTCCATAACAAAACTGCAAATATTCGTTGCTAAAGTTGAGTAGACAGGTTTATTCCTGCTAAACAACAGTTTCGTGATTAAGAAACTACTAGTATAATGGATTTTAATAAGTAATTTTATGTTCTTTTTTTTTTTCTTTTTCCAAACAATAGTAGTTTCGTGATTGAAATGACGTTTTTACCCTTCACGTTGGAGTTTGTAAAAAATGGAAGGCAAGATATGATTATACGCATGGATTGTAGCGTAGGTGAGGAAATAAGGGAAAGCAAAAGTCAAAACACAAAAAAGTAAGGTTAGGATTTGCCTTAGATGGGAAACTTATAATCATGAATGAGGATCTCCATTCAGTGCGCTGTTCGTTTGCTCTTGTCAATACGTGACCTCTCAAAGTTTCCCTCGTGTTTTAAGTGGGATATACTACATAAATTATTACTTTCCCTTTTTCATTTTATGTGTTAGTTATTTTTTCATAGTTTTTATAAAGAATAAGGAGTAGTATTATATTTTTTGTATTTTTCAAAATAATTTAATTTTAAATTATAGTTTTATAATAATCATACCAAATGTATGACATGCTTAAAATTAGGAGTTTCAAAATATTTGATAAGAATGGATCTTGGGCCTAACTCAACCCCAAAAGCTAGCTTATGAGGTGAGGATTGCTCAAGCCATATAAGGAGATCAAGGACCTACAAATCCCTCCGATGTGGGACAACTCAACAATATTTTCCTCCCCTTTTGCCTAATTGGCTTGGAGTACGGTTATCCATACAAATGACTTGGGATCGATCTTCTCTTAATGCCTTTTGGATCGAGCTTGTCGTCACAAAACTTGTCTAGTGCGATTTATATTATTTATGCGAATTTTCATGGGAATGGAAAAAATGAGGGTTTTCATGGGATTGAAAAAAATTCCTTCCATCTTAAACTCGTATTTAATAAATAAAATAACATAAAATAGAACCGGTAGCTATATTGGAATAAATATGATTCCGTTAACCTAATTAAAAGTTTTGAATTAGAAGATTGAGAATAAAAGTAAAGAGCTTTTACTCAGACCAAAACTAATCATATTAGTGAGTACTCAATATCATCTTATTAATTATAATAAGAGGTTCACGTAAAATAACAAGTAAAAGGGAAAGGAAATCGTGAATGGGACCTCCATTCATGTTGCGCTGTTCAATTAGAGACCGCTCAATTTTCTTTGCCTTGTTTTATGTGGGGAGCTAGCGTAGTAGTATAAACTATTCACTTGTCCATTGAGTTGTGAATTCAGAACTGGGAAACCAGACAGGACGTGGCATTTAACGTGTCACCATTGACACTGTTGCAAAGTGAGAAGGCTTCAGTGTAGCCAGCTATCAAATGCACTAAAAGTAAAGAAGAAAAAGTTGAAAAAACATATCATAATTAAGTTCGAGTTTATCTTGTATACGTCACTTTGTAACAATATCTAAATGCACAGAATGGGAAGCAGAGTGCATAAAGTTAATAGGCATTTGTTTTTACTTTTAACTTGCGCAACAACTATTTATATTCTGTAGCATTTATATATATATATATATATAATATTTATTTTTTTAATTATTATTTTAAAATTAGCTATACAATATTATTTTCTCAAGTTATTAAGCTTTTAAATTTTACGCAGGTGTAAAACTATATCAGGTACAAATAAATTGTTGATAAATATTAATATTTAATAATTTTCTCTCCGGTAATATCTAATGATTAACTCCTTTAAAGTAGTACTAACGAATAACCGTAATTAGGACCGGACATAGGGGCAAAAAGGGATTATTCAAACCCTTTCACCAAAAAATTATACTATACATATAAGATAATATATTTTTATCTTTATATATTATATTTTAAATTTATTTGACATAACCTAAAAGCATAATTTAGTGATCAAGAAAGTGTAAAATATTTGTGAGGTTATTAGTTTAATTTTCACTAGTTATATATATATATATCTTTTTTAACTATTAACTATTTTTTTTAAAAAAATTTTCTTAGCGAAAATTTTGTCTCCACAGTAATGGATGAAATTATATTAATATAATATCAATTAAGAAAATTAATAATTTCTAGAGTAAGATTCATTCCCCACAACAAGAACTAAGCTCCCGTCAATTACAAATTGATATGGTATCTGTGAACCTTTTTTCCTTAATCATGCTTTATTTTTTATTATATTTATAAAAATTTGCAATACCACTTCTTTTGTGTTCAGTACCCATAAATTTCACCTTTGTTTTCATTCGGCAAGTGCATCACGACAAACAATCGTAACAACAAAAGCAACGAGAAAAAAAAAGAAGAATTAACTTAAATAATTATTAATTCGATTATATAAAATAAAAAATATTTATATAATTAATACATTATTATGTATTTTGAATTGGACTAGCTATTAGGGTATAAATTCTCCCCCCGCCCCCCTCAACCCCAACAAAAAAAAAAAAGAAAAAGAAAGTGAAAAGCACAGTAAACGACACTGGAGACTGGACATTGTGAGTGTGGCGCTAGTAAACAGAGTTTCAAAAACCGATTCAGCAGTTTTCTCTGTATTGTACTACTCTCTCATCGTTTTCTCATTTCCGCTGCAAAAAATAAACAATGGAGGAAGAGTACTCAGTGGATCCAGCTCAGTTACTGGAAGCCGCTGCTGACTTTGCGTATTATCCTGGTATTTCTATTGTTTCCCTCTTTCTTCCTACAACAATCCCTATTTTTACTTGTTTCTCCTATTTGGTAATAACCAAATGGTTAATTTGTATCATCCAATTTTCAGGCGCTCATTCCGATGCTTCAGCTCAAGACTTTCTCAATCGATTTCCTCTTTCTGCTGTTATCAAGTATCTCTATTTCTCTTATTCTCCTTTTTTCGGTTGGAAATTAAATGTTAAAGCTATATATAGATTAAAAAAATCCTTTACATTTAACAGAAATTAAATAGGGAGCTTAATTAGTGCTGAATTTTTAGCTTGCTGATTGTGAACTTAAATTGCCTGCAGTGCTTTGCAAACAAAAGCAGAATACCCCGACCTAGAAAATGCGTTGGTTGATTGTTTAGAAAGGCTTTTCAAAACAAGATATGGAGCATCACTCATTCCACACTACATGGTATGGCAACAATGCTACTACTAAATAAGCTCGATTTGAATCTTCATATTGGAATGAGTTTTGTGTGTTTGATATCACAAATGTGTATGGAGTATATATCGGCTACTCCCTCTATTCCAATTTATGTGGCAAAGTTTGAATTGGGACAGAGTTTAAGAGAACTTGTGGTTTTAAACATTCCACATTATTTGTATAGCTATAAAAGCTTCTAATTAAGGCTAAGGTGATAAGTTTAAGTTAAATTGTTTCCAAAATTTTAAAGCTGCCATTTCATTTGGAACGGACTAAAGATGAAATATTTTCACATAAACTCGAACAAAGGGAGGATTTGGTTACTTATATTTGAGACCATATGTTAGGGATGTGAAGCATTTGATTGATAAGTTTTCTCTTTAGATTTAAACATGCGCGCTCAAGGGACTTTTGGGTTCTATCTCGTTGAGTGAAGGAATAACGCGAAATCACAGTGAACGGGAAACATAGCAAATTTAATTAACCGTCACCTGTTATTAGTGTCTGTTTTTGTGAGTTTGAAGGAAGTAGATCGTTATCTCGACACAGACAACTATTAGTTTAAACAAATTTATGACGATAGGGGTACAACTTCCTTCCTAAAACAATGTAAGGAACAGAAAGGGTTGAGTTCTTGCTGTTCTTTCTGCTTCCAGCCATTCAAATGGTGCTTTATCTTATTTATCATGTTAACTTCTGTTCATGACTGATTTATAAGGATCTTGATTAATAGTGATCAAGGATGAATTACTCTTTTACAACAGTTCCATTCATTCTAAACACGTAAACTCATAAACTGTACCCAGTATTTTCATTGATTTGACTTTCTTGTATTGTTAGGACTACAAGGATAAAAAATGGTACTTAAACATGGAATGAGAAAAATAAAGAAGGAAGTAAACATCGTCAAAATGTTTAGAAGAGCTATTAAGAATTTGGATTACAATATCTATTGGTTTCCGGTAATCAAATCAAAACCTTTCTGACCAAAAACAATCCAAAAAGTAGGGTTTTCCTAGCAGCTAACTTTTCACTAAGTTGTTTTTCACAATATTTTCGGAAAATATAGTCCTCCCAATATGAGCCAAAACCAAATCCAGAAAATTGATCTTAGACAGCAATTTATCCTGAGTAGTGATTCTTTTGTATAGTCTTATAGAGCTAGTTTATTGTAGGTCAATATGTTATGTATGTTAATAATTTATTCCCTTATCCATCTTTGTGCTACATTTATACTTTTACACATGTCCATCATAATAGATTTTGAGGTAAATCATTACTTTTCTCTAAATTGCTTGGTCTGCTTTCTGCCTTGTTGCAGACCTTTGTGATTGTTGGTCTGGGTGCAGAGTCTCAAAAAGTCAGACGTTTAGCATGTCAAACAGTAAGTGCTTCTGTGATAAATTCAAGGCTTTTTTTTGTTAAGCTTAAAGTATGTGCATCCGTAAATTAAATTAAAGATATTATCTCTTACTATTATTTGTTCAGCTTAGCCAATTGAGACCCTTTGTGTATGAAAGATTTTTATCCTGAAAACACGTAGTTAACTCTGTAGGATGCGGTTGCTGTATGAGAGAACTGAATAGTGATGACAAATAGATTTACCGGCTCATTAATTTCCGTAGATGTATCTCTGGATAATTAAAGCAGGATTGATGTTAAGCTGAAGTTGACAATCTAGCAAGTTGACTTCTCATCCTATGAGAAACAGAATATGTGAATTAGTTATGGGAATTGCTGAATGTTCTAATATACGTGGTTACGCATTCTAATCGTGCTGGAGAATTTGCATACTGTTGTATCTATTCTCCATTTTGATTCCTCATTCTGCGTCATGCCATTCTAATATTTAACTGTCTTTGTCTAACTTGCTGGAAACAACGAATGTGGACAATCTTTTTGGCTCATGCTGTAGTAATCATGTACAGGTGTCTTGCCTTTTGGAGAATATTGATGAAGCTATTGTTGTACAACTAATTCATGAGTATGGAGTTTATCAACTTTTGCTTAATTGCCTCATCAGTGGGTAAGGCACAATGCACTGTGTTATAACATGCAACCACAGACCAAACTGTCTATAAGTTCTTTTTTTTTGTTGGTTTCGTGAAGATGGCTTTGTTGGATATACTGATACATTGCCTCTGGTAGAAAAGATCCTGACATGGGGCTGCCCTTTTTGTAGCGATCGATTTGCTTCACCTGCTTCTTTAAAGGGCAGTGTGGTGCACTAAGCTCCCGCTATGAGTCGGGTCCAGAGAAAAGCCGGACCACAAGGGTCTATCGTACGCAGCCTTACCCTGCATTTCTGCAAGAGGCTATTTCTACGGCTCGAACCCGTGACCAACAACTTTATCAGTTACGTCAAGGCTTCCCTTCACCTGGTTCTTTGGGAGTTGATTTGATTATGCTTGTGCTTGCTTTATTTTGGACATCGCATGATGTTCATTCTAGGAGAATATGGTCATGAGTTAGAAAAATAATACATATACGAGTTAGATTAGGTAACTAACTGTTCTCTTTCATCATTTCATTTTATCTGCAAGCATGATATGTTCTGTTAAAATAGTGCAATCAGGTAGTATGACTTCTTTCCAATTCCGCTTCTTTGATTTCGAGTTTTGTTTTGGAATTTCATCGGGTCAGGTTGATGAATGGTTCTTGTTGTGCCTACAAGTCTTTTCACTTCGGAAATACATTGTCAATTGCTGTTGTTTAGTTGAGATTCTATGTTTACTCTTAGAAACATAAACATTGATACTTGTGACCATATTTCTTGTCAAAGACAATGTTAAATGAAAACCATTTCTTTTATTTTTCCATTTTAAATTTTCTCTGGTCCATTTCCTCAAGACTCTTTGTCTTTGGTTGCATGCTATTGCCCCCTGAACTGTGGACTGGCCACTTTTGGGCTCCCCATGTGGAGGTTGCTGGTGAACTGATTTTGTAACGGCATGCTGCTAATGTTTTAGGACCTGTGATCTTTTACTACAATATTTTTAGTTCCTCACATCCTATTGTAGAGGCTGTGAGAAAGCATGGGAGAAGAATATAACTAAGATTAAACATAATGCAATGAGCCCTATATATAATACTAATAACCTAGAGTTCTACTATAACTAGAGTTCTACTATATTTACATATCTAACACTCCCCCTCAAGCTGGTGCATATAAATCATATGTACCGAGCTTGTTACATATGTAGTTTAACATCGAACCCTGGTTTCTAGACCAGAAAGCATCGATTCCCAAAGACATCGTTGAAAATTTGCTGAAACAGATGAAGGAAAACTGTTTTTTTTTTTCCGGAAAATCACTGTAGAAAAACTTCAAAGTTGTCGGAATTGAAAAGTAAAAACATGAGTAGGCTCGGAATTTGAGGGCGATGATACTGTCCTGAAGAAACTTTTTGAAATTCTGGCCGGAAAGTCTCTGTAGCTGCCGGAAAAGTCGCCGGAAAAACTGAAAGTTGTCGGAATCGAACGGAACAAGGATGGGTAGGGTCGGAAATTAAGGCCGACCAAACTGTCCTTCTGGAGCGAAGCCAAAAACTGGCCGGAAGCAGCCCCACGCGCCGGCGCGTGGTCTGACGCGGCTACAGCTGTGGCGGCGGTTGGCGGCGCGTGACGGGGAGTCTGCCGGAGAAATTTCTGGGGTTTGGTCGGAATTCTATTCCGAGTCTTGTGGTAGTGTTGGTTTTTGCACAACACTGATAATTAGTGACTTTGACGTAATTAGTCACTCAGGTCACCGGAAAATTGCACGGTGACCGAGTTATTTCTTCTCGGATGTCGTTGGAATAACGCTCAACGATAATTATCTCACCAAAGCTCTGATACCATGTGAGAAAGCACGGGAGAAGAATATAACTAAGATTAAACATAATGCAATGAGCCCTATATATAATACTAATAACCTAGAGTTCTACTATAACTAGAGTTCTACTATATTTACATATCTAACAGAGGCTTTACGTGCTTAGATTTATAAGATTTTGCTGTACCACATGCTTGTTGTGACTCCCTAACTAGAAATTCTTATATCCTCGGTACTGATGATAACATGTGATTACCACACAGCAACACGAAAAGCATGCAACCTCAATATCCCTTCTTTTCCTCTTCTAGAAATAGGGTCTGCTTGTAGTCATGTAGGCGTTATTCTTCTGGCAGGGATGAGGAAGTTGCCGCCACATCTACAGACGCAGTCAGGAAACTGGCTAGCCATTCAAAAGGCATTGTATGTAGTATTCTGCTTCTTATCTTGGTCGCACATATATTTCTGCATGCCTGTGGTGATAATTTGACCAGATATTATGGAAATAAGGATCTCTATTGAATTTGATAAAGTTTTCTGTAGGATATCATATTTCCAGAGAGTGGTAATGAAGCAACAAACCTTGTGAACTTGGCAACCAACTGTTCATCTCTGGTATGGTATTTTCTAATAGATGGTAAAAGTTCTGTGTGCCCTGTGACAGACAACGTGCTCTATGCAGTGATCATTTCTCTTTTGATATTAGTGCTTTACTTGAGGTCATGCTGGAATTAGTTTGAAAAACCTTGTGCTCTATCCAGTACCCAGTGAGCAGTTCTCTTTTGAATTTAGTGTTATCATAGTTGTTATCCATTTAATCTTAGCTTATGATCTTTTTAATATTCTGAACACAAAAAAACTATGAGACAAAGAGACTACTCTTAATCTGTATATACTACTGAAGAGCCTTGGCACAATGGTAGGAGTTTCTATAGTGTGACCAGGAGGTCACGAGTTCAAGTAGTAGGAATAGTCTCTTGAAAAAATATGCTAGGTAAAGCTGCACAAAGTAGACTCAACATAGTCTGGCCCTTCCTTGGACCCGCTCATAACGGGAGTTTAGTGCGCACTAGGTTGCCCTTTATACTACTAATAAAAACCCAACCATTTGAATATATAAATTCCTACGTTATCAATTCATGTTTTAATGCAAACGTGCTCCCAAATTCCTGCTGCTTGATTAAAGATAAGGCTTAATTAGTGGTTCTACTACAATATTTCTTCTTTTTCTTACTCATCATAGTACTTGTTATTATTTTGGTGAAGCTCCTCCAACATTTTCACTATAATTTATAATAAAAAGTATCATACTTCAGAAATATCTTTTCAAATCAAAATGGTTGTACTTTTGTATCAATTGCGCATAACGTCTACATGACATAATTCATCTATAGTACTTGCTCTCTTCACTGATTTAAATAGAAATTGTAACTACGTATCTATTTTGCTCTGGATATAATTGAGCTGGTGCCCTGGTATGTTATATATCTTGATTAGAGAACTTCTCTTGCTAATCCCACCAAATAAAAAAAGGTACAAGAAACAGGAAATAATGGTACCAAAGTGGCACCCATTATCAGTGGGGAATGGTGGTTCTTAGTCCATCTAAACCTCATTGAGCTGTGGTATACTTTTGTCTTTCTATCAACTGTTTTATTATCTCATTGCTTGTACTTTAGCTTTTCGTTTTGCTAAATCCTCAGGGAAGAGTCAGACTCTTAGCTTTGATTGTGAAACTATTCTCCATTTCCTCTTCTGTGGCATCAAGAGTGTATAATTCAAATCTACTTAGCTTGTTGGAGGCAGAAATTAGCAATGCAAATGATACATTAGTCACTTTGAGCAGCTTGGAACTCCTATATGAGGTTTGCTCTTAGCTAGTTATAAGATTTTCCTCTACATATGATCATTGCATTCGCATTTTGTTTGTAACATCATATGGTCTTATTAGCTATAACTTTTGCATATCTTATTCAGCATTGGTAAATCATATCATTGGGATTTTATTCATTTTCTTAATAAACTCAGGAAGTCCCATCAACAACAACAATAACATACCCGGTATAATCTCACATTGTGGGGTCTTGGTAGGTAAACTGTAGGCAGGCCTTACCACTACCTTGTGAAGGTAGAGAGACTGCTTCCGAAATACCTTCAGCTCAAGAAAAACAATTCTCAGCAGATTTGAACATGAGAACAATAATAAGGTCATGTCGGAAATACGAAAAATAAGAACATCAACAACAAAAATAACAAAGAATTAATATAACCAAGCAAGGGGAACAACAGATGCTACTCAGGAAGTCCCATGTCACAAAAAAATTGCTCTGTCGCAAAATATCAACTCTTTATAACTGTTTGACATAACACAAAAAGATTCAGAACAATATGAGCATTTACCTCTTTGATAGAAGAATAGCATGTGCGACATCTGAACCATAAGTATGTATTGTATTGGTAAGTGACCATGTCTTAGAATACTGAACTCGACCTTATGCAAATTCAACGTCAGCAAAGCACTTGATGCTCTCTTTCTCCACAGCTATCGAGAAAATCTTTCTCTGTTGCTTTTCTGTGTTTGTGCCTTCACCTTGCTGTTTTGAGATGTGGTTTCGTTGTCTATAGTAGACACCAAAGAAAATGAAAATATCAGTAAAGTACTGAAAAGATAAGGCAGAGAACTAGGGTTAGGTATTCACCCTAAGTAAAATTTACCTTGTCTGCCTTAAAACCATACCAGATCTTTGCATTGACGAAAGGTGGCTAACACTAGGAAGTTTCCTATATATTTAAGAGCTTATTACTGGTTATGTTCTGTTCTCTCTCTTTGGTTATAGGGGGTCTATTGGTGGCATGAATCAAATATTCTCCTTTTTCTTTGGGGAGGGGGTTTCTGTTGGTGGCATATATCAAATACTATCCTTTTGTTTGGGTATGTGTCGGTGTTAAGCTGCCATCTTTTTGATTCTACAATCCATTACTTTCCATAATAATCACTCAATGCCCTTTTTTCAACTGGTTCCTGATTGATGTTTTACATGTTTTTCTTGTATGTGGTGGGTAAATGAAGTTGGCTGATGTTCAGCACAGCACCGAGTTCTTGTCAAGGACGAAACTTCTCCAAATTCTTACTTCATTTATTAGGTCTGCATGTGAGAGAATTGCTTCTTATGATTCTGAATTTGATTCTTGTCATTCAATGATTCCGACTGTCATATTTATTTCTTAAGCCTGCCTATCTTCCTAGTGATGCTTCTGCTGAATCGATCTTGAGATCAAGAGCAATGATGATAACTGGAAGGCTGATGGCGAGGAAGAATGCCTTCGTATTCATTGATGAATCTGGTAATACTCACATATACTTCTTCTAAGTCTTAGTTGTCATCCAAATTTTGTTATATCTGAAACTTATTAACTATACAATTTCTAGGTATGTTTAGTATTTGAATTTCCATTTTTATTAGCTTATCACTAGTGTGACGCATAAGATATATACATAGCTTTGATACTGTACTCAGGTTTTCTGGTGCATAATTAATGGACTTGTGAGTGGCTCCACGTACTCTACTTTCCATCAATTAATTTCAACTTCTGATTTAAGCCCAATCAAACATGTATAGTTGTAACTTGAGTTAATTAGAATGATTAGGAAAAGATCATTACCGTATTGGCTAGATACAAGATTCTCTTATCCAAGAACAGTAGCATCGCGGCCATTTGGCATGTCTTATTTAGAATGTAAGAGGATCTCAATTTCATACTACACTCAATGGTATATTCTGGGTAAGGAGATACCTAGTTTGGTTGAAATATATCCTACCTTATTTTTTGTTGTTTTACTGCAGGTTTTGTTCGCTTGCATTATAACTTTCTCTCTGATAGGTAAAAGCAGAATTGACTCTTAATCTTTTTCTGACTTTCAGGTTGTAAAAATCTGATTTCAGCCATTGACAGAAGATTCAATTTGTTAGAAAATGAAAATGCTGATGAATGTGAATGCGCTCTTGAAGCATTGGGACAAATTGGATTCTGTAAGTTTTTTAATTTCTGTATATTTATGTCCACGTGATGTAGCTCAATCTCCTTGACAAAAGAATACGTTGCTACATATATCTCAATAATAACTTTAGGTTGTTGAAGGGATTTTATTGAGGCTTTCTTTAAATTAATGGTCAAACCTTGTACTTGTGAGACCACAGTTGGTTTAGGAGATTAACTTAATGCTGATCTTTATTCTTTAGTATCTGAACAAACTTGTGCGCATTCTAAGCAGGCATAATCATAATAATAGAGTATTTAGACAAGAGGGGTTGCTCTGATGGTAAGCAACCCCAACTTCCAACCGAGAGGTTGTGAGTTCGAGTCTCCCCAAGAGCAAGGTGGGAAGTTCTTGGAGGGAAGGATGCCGGGGGTCTATTTGGAAACAGCCTCTCTACCCAAGGGTAAGGGTAAGGTCTGCGTACATACTACCCTCCCCAGACCCACTAAGTGGGATTATACTGGGTTGTTGTGGTTGTAGTTGTGGTTATGGTAGAGTATTGAACTGTTCTAAGGTCTTTTTCCTTGCCCTTTATACATATATTCTTGTCTCCCCTTTGATCAGAACATTTTTATGTTTGATGTCAATAAAATAGAATAATAAGTGGAAGCTCTGATGTTATAAGGGCCATAGCTTGAAGGCAGTTCTTACGTACCCTAGAGATCTTTAAGCATGACCGAACTCTGGTCTAAGTCAAGTGGCTAAGAACCAAGTACGGAGGACCCAACTCGATGTTGTCGTTGCTTGGTACTGTGCATGAATTGTTGGTCAAATGATGCAGTGGGGGAAGGGGGTGCTTAATGGGCTAGAGTAGTGTGCCATGACTCAAGACCTAATGATTTACTAGCTCAAAGATTCATAGGCTCTGTAATAACCAGGTTACTCGATGGTCGGTGGTAATCCCAACTCCTATGCATATTTTATCATTCTTGACTATCCCCTTTTATAACGTTAGGGTTGCTTCATAATATTTTTAGGTAGTAATATATTCAGGTTATGAAATGTGAGTACTGGGTTACAGCTTCATAGTTGCAGGGAAACGTCGTCGGGTGGCAATAGATTCTGATCTCATTCTTCAGGCATCCTTTCTGCTAGACAGGATCCTTTGAACTAACAGTTTATCCTCTCATCAGAAAGTCTATTCTTTCCACTTGTTCTTGATATACCTATGCTTCTCAATAGTAAGTAGGAGTTCCTGCTTTCATACAGAAGCATACTTTTTCTTTGAGTTTGACCTTTGGAATTTCTTTTTGGCACTGTGCAGTTCACTGTGCACACATGCCACTTCAGCCCATGTTCACTTGGTTAAGATATCACATTGTACTTGAAGTTAAAATTTTCTTCGTCTGTGATGCAGCCAACAAAGGGGCAACATTGCTTCTCTCAGGTGCACAACCTGCAGGAAGACATGTAATTTATGCGGCTTTTGATCGGCAACAGCATGGTAAACAGCTGGTAAGCAGTGGGAGATTTAACTTGTGTTGTGCATGTATATACAGCCTTATCTATGAATGTTGTGTGATGATGTCAGCTTCATCCAGTGTTGTTGACGATCTCCTTTTAAGTACCAAAAAGACTGCCTGGTTTATTGTATTATTCTAATTAATTTCAGCCAGAAGCAAACTGGAGATTTAGTATCTTAATCTATTACTGAAATTCCATTCGGAATTCATTTAGACTCACTTCATGAAATAAAGAGAGAGAAATTTGTGACAGACATAATGTTTACTTGAGACATACCTTGAATGCAAAAAACAGGCGGCATTGCATGCTCTTGCAAACATTGTTGGAGAAACTCGTGCAGAAAATGATGTATTGCTGGATGGTGTTGCAGAGGAGAATCTTCGGCGCCTAATCTATGAAACAGCATCCAAGACTTCAAAGCTGACACCTTCGGTGAGTTTAATTTCTGTGAGGCCTCTGGCTTCATGAAAAATGCTACCGTTATCTGTCTCTTTTTGTCTCACTGCTAGAACTTTGAAACTTCTCAGTATAACGCTATGTCTAACTGCTGGAATCTTGATAATTTGTCTGTACAAAGTTGACAAGTAATAAATCCTGCTCTCAGCACACCACGTTTCCTTTGGGGGGGGGGGTTAAAACAAATGGATTATATTAGAAAGGAAAACACGTGAAATGCATTACCATGGTGGTTGAAGAGTTTTTGTTGGGATTTGGCGTGTATGAACCTGTTGTTAGAGTTGTTCAGCATTAAGGTCTTCAAATTATTCTTTGAATTTCTCCTAATATAATTTATTGACATGATGGTTTTTTCTCACCTTTGTTTTATAACCTTGGTTACTTATTAAAATTGTTCCTTTTGACAGGGTCTCCTCTTATCAGTCCTTCAACAGGATTCAGAAATTCGTAAGGCGGTGAGATATCTTTACAACTCACGACTAATATCATTTCAGAGAGAAGCAGTCCGATAAAAGTTACCTCGTTTGTGTATCTTTTCAAAATTTACTATGTGAAGAAGCTATTCCTTCTCATTTAGCTGTCTCTACGGGAAGTTTTGTTTATTTTAGCTCGCAGTGAGATGTCTGATGCATGTGAATAGTATCACTTTAAACTGGATTTTGAAATTAATAAGTGTGTAGAGAAATAATGGCTATAAAAAGGTACTCTCTTCATTCATGTATTGCCTTATAGAGCACATAGTAAAGCAAACCAATTCATGATGCTGGACATCTTGATGTTCCACTTAGAAACAAATTATGAAGCAGATAATATCTATGATTTTTCATTTAATAAAAATGTATAGGAGAATGAATCTATAGAACAACTATCTTGAAATAGATTGCCAACTTTGAAAAAGTCAATTCATTGCATAACCCATTTGAATCTACTTTTACGTTGTTAAAGCACAAACAACTTGCCTCTGTGGTTTTCAGTCTTTCCCTTTTATCAATATTATTGTAGTACCTTTGTTTTGATTCCCTTACTATTGTTAGTTGTTTCTTGTTTCGGTTAAATTATGCTGTCTTGTGGTTCTTCAGTATTGTCTTGCGGTACTTCACTTACTATTTGTTGAATCTTTCACATATTTAATGATCAGGACATCTTCCTTTAGATCTCTTGCTCAATTTTGTATCTATTGTTCTTCTTTTTGATGTTTAGCATATGTTCATCACTAGGAGAACTATTCATAAAAAGGAAGGTAGAGAGATATTGGCAAATTCTTGATCCCCCCCCCCCCCCCCCCCCCCCAAAACATAGAAAAGAAGGAAAGTAAATGAAGGTTGGGTCTTCTAAGGCAGGTTTAAATGTACACCATAGGATTTAATCAACTTTGTTTCATTACCTGAATTTTTTTATTCCTTTCATTAGCCTCACACAGCTAGAAAAAGTCAGTCTCTTCTTACATTTTACAGGGCTATAGAGTGATAACTGCGTTGGTGATGCGGCCTTGGTGCCTGATGGAGGTTGTCTCCAGACAAGAAATAATAGATATAGCAACTGACACTTTTACAGAGACAGAGAAAATAGGTTTGTGTGTTAATATCCAATTTGCTTCAATAGTACGCAAACAGTACAAATGTCTTGCTATTTGCGTATCCAAATGTGGTCATTTGATGACATTTTTTTCGGCATTATCTCTTATTGGCCGTGTCTTCACCTAGCTGACTTTTGTGCTACTGGGTTTCTCATTCAACATTATGCTGGCCCATATAACTGCAAGTTATTGTATTAATTTTTACCTTATCAATTTTAATTTTTTTTAACCTCTTCATCCCCTGCTAGACAAGTAGCATTGTCAACAATTTATTTTTTAAATCATCTGGCTGAGTAGGAATTTTGTCAGATGAGATTGAAAGATCATCCTCATTTAGGTCTTAATTGATGTTGTATGCATCCTTGTTTAAATCTTATATACTATTTTAAAACTCTTAACTACTTTGCGTAGTACATGTTCTTGTTGAAAGATTCAGTAAGTTGGTTAAATTTCAGGTATGGAAGCTAGACACAAATGTTGCCAGTCACTCTACAAGGGTTTCACCTCATCTAGTAAGCTGATCGCTGACAATGCACTGTCTGGTGTAGCTACAAAGGTGTGTCTTTCTTGATTTATATCCTTGTGTCCAAATTTATACGGATTTGATTATGGTTTGCGGAGACCGAATTTGTCCTCTATCACGGAGTTCCCTGTTATAGAACTCTGATTTGTCCTTATTTTCAGCCCTGTACTTACTATTACTATTTATACCTATGTTCTATAGATATAGACAACGATGTCAGATGTCCAATCTATTTTTGCATTTTGCTTTTCTTTGTGTAAGTACTGCATGGAAAATTTAAGATGAGACTAACTCTTTGGCAACCTAGGACTAGCCTAGGTGAAACTGAACGTAAAATGCATGCATCCCTCATCTTTCTCCTCACCCTATTTGTAGGAATAAAAGAAGGTTGGACTAAATTCCTTCTCTAAAATGGACAGTAGTGGTCTAGTGGAATGTACTAGTATTCTAGTAAAGTAACATCAAGTAATAATATGGTTGGCTCCTTAAAACAAACCACGAAGGTAGATGCATGTCACGCTTGACGTAACACGACACTTGGTGCCCAACTACACATGACCGAGCGAACTAACTGGTTGGCTGAATCAACATGTGATAACATAACATACTGAATGCGGAAGATAACTTAAGACATGCACATGCTGATATACTAAAAATCTAAATGACATAAATCAAATTGTGAAAACACTAATATAAGTCTGAGACATGTTTATAGCCAACATTGCTTAACATGAAAAGCATGCGACTCTGTCTAACTATTACTCTAGTCTATGAAGCTTCTAATGAAGTATTGAAAACACTGTCTGTCTGCAAGTACTAAAAGATCGTAAAGTAATGATAATGCCCAACGGAAGCTCTACCGAAACGGATGGTACGAGAATCATAGTGTTCTGAATCGTCAACCTATAATCGTTACGTGCATCACGAGATGTAGGTTCCGGGCGAAAGGGACGTTAGTACATTTGAATTGCACTGGTATGTAAAGCAACTGAAAGTAGAACTGTAAATGTTGAAACTGAAACTGAACTGAACGAGGAAGCAAAGATATGAATGCTCCCTCTTTTGAATGATGAACCACCATAATTTATCTGAATAAATAAATTATGGCCTCAAGCCCAATATATGTGCACATGCTACGGCCTCGAGCCCAAGTATACGTATATATAACTGCGACCTCAGGCCCAAAGATGCATATGCATAAACTATAGCCTTAGACCCAAATACAGGCATTCGACATTCAGGAATTTGAAATCAGGAACTGAGAATCATATTGCAATATGTGGAATACTGAATCATACCGAGTTGTATGATACTGGAATACTGAATAGAACTAGACCGTGACATGTATTCATGAACTGATTATGAGAACTGAAGCTTCAACTGTTTATGACATGCTGAGTGATCTAGGCTGTGACATGAGCATCAAACGCAAGTCTATATTGATTACGCATTAAGCTCACAATATTCGGAATGAAAGTCATGAATTAATTACAAATCTAGAGAATAGAAGCGCAGCAACTATTCAAGGAACTAAGCTTAACTATATTTCTGAGGCAATTAGTAACGTTGTAAAAGAAACGTAGTGTAGAGTGAATCGTTAACATTCCCAAACGTAAAGTTCGCCTCACATAACTTGACTTTGGCTTCATGTTTTAGTCACTTAGGCATTTTATCAAATACTTGGTGGGCATAAAGTTTCATAGCGCTTATTAATGGTGTTTCTACACTCAATAACTCATTCTTTTGCTCCTAGATAATTCTAAAATCTAAATTTGCTATAACCAATACCATTCTTCATCACCCATAAGATAAATAACATCTTTAATCGACAATCAACAACCTAAACCTAATCGTTCACGCTTTTCTATCAAACCCATCAACTCATATCTCATGAACTTAAAGTCTATAATCATGAATCCAATGTTACAATCAATTAGATGGTGAAGATATTACCTTTTTGAAGTTCTATCCTCTTGAAATCGATTTTAGGGTTTCTTTTCTCAACAATGATGTCTCAAACGAATAACTAATGATTTGAAGGGTTTACCCATGTTAATAAGGTGTTAGAAAATTGATATTAACTTAGAATCATCATTAGAATTTACCTTGGATAATGGAGGGACTTTGGAGAAAGTTCGGTTCTTGAGAGTCTCCCTTTGTAGAGCAAATTTATGTGTTTGGGGGGTAGGTAACGAGGTAAGGCTTTCAAAATGACTTTCCGGGTGCGCTTCCACGTAGCTGACCGGCCCAACCGTGCACCTGAACGCGCAGCATGGCACTTCCACAAGTGCGCTGCCCGTGAGACAGTTGGGCACGCAGCTGGATGCAGACTGCACATTGTCCAGTAAATACACATAAGTTTTTGCACAGAGATCCGTTCGGACTCCACAATAAATCATTGGAAATATATTACAAAGGACTACAACTATCATGTTTTAAGTTTTCTCAAATTCCCAACAGATTTTCACTAAATCAGGATGGAAAATAGACCTTCTATAAACTTAGTCGATTTAATCGAGATCTTATACACCTTAGTCTCCATCTTGATTCCAAAACAATTATTTTCAACCATTCTCATATGATAGGACTTTACATGTCTAAAATGTAACATTAATGTTCATTTAACACATCCACACCTAATCCAAATTTACGGAGTCTTACACCGCAAGAGAAAATTGGGAAACGCAAATAGAGAATGAGAGGAATGTGATATGATTTACAGAAGACCATTTTAAATCTTCATTAAACACAATCTTTTAGCCAAGTAAATGTCTTTTAATATGACCGAGGACTGATAGCCCAGTGACGTAAGTCTTGGTTTGATCAAGGATTCTTCATTTTCATTTCCCTTTCACGTCTTGCTGACTGCTTTCTTACATTTGTAATATAATGCTGTGATCTTTCTGCAGCTGGAGGAAGCTATCAGAAGAGGTCCTTATTTAGGAAGAAGGCTTTCTGAAGCTCAACCTACAGTGATGACGGAGCAGAGATTTTAGTCTTTTCTACATCATAGATACTATCTACAAGTGTTACTTTCAGCCTTTATATGTCATCTATAAGATGTTAAACCACAGTACTCTAGTGGATCAATTAGCGGGATATTGTGAGTTCCCTTGTAAAAAGTCCCCCTTTCTGTAGGCTACCAGCATCAAAGACGGTAAACTAGATGTCTAGGCATTTGGTGGAAACTACTTAAGTTGGGCGTAGCTACTCAACTTCACTAGCCTTCTACATTTCCAAAGATATAATCCAGGAGGTTTAACTGCTTATGTTTGAATGCTTTATGCTGAATTGATAAATGCTTGAACTTCGAGTTTGTTTAGATGAATCTATGTTGAATCTACCATCTATTTTTCTTTTGATAGAAGCCTTTGTTATGTAAAGGGAAAGTATTTTCGCAGAAAGTAAAGATAGTTGATAGACCGTTGCAAAGTAGTCATGTCAGGACCGAGACCTCCAAGATTAGTCAAAGTGCATTTGCTTTTGTTTTTAGGGTAAAAATTTTCATTGTGATTGGAGATGCCATGGATGAGAGAGAAGGGCTAGTAGCATCTAACATTAGCCACATTTTTTGCACGGAAATAGTTTTGGACAAAAATACCTCTAACACACTCCAGCAACCGGTGCTGGATTTCAAAATCCTTACATGTTAAACTCCAATATAATATAGTAGAATTCAAAAACTCCCCTACATGTGAAATCCCATTACTTGGTGCTGGATTTCAGAGCCTTAAAGGTATAACTCCATAAAGAAATGACAGAAGCGCAAGAATCATTTATGACCACTGGGTACTAATTAGCAAAAGCTGGAGGGGTTGTTGACTGTGTGACGCTCTATATCTTCTTTCGCCCGCCATGGCTGTTTCTACTACTATAAGATTCAGATTTGGATGTCGTTGACCTCTTCTTCTCGAGGAAATTCTTCGACATCTTCAAGAACTGAAAACGATGCTTCCTTGGTGTTGTTAGATTAAAGTTTCATGTTTGATCTCCAAATTGCAATATTGTAAAGGAAACTGAATACTTTTTTCAAAATTGGCATTTTGAGTTGGATGAAATAATTCATTCTCAGGAACTAGGACTTTTATTTTCATCTCCAGTGACATTTCTATCTTTTGTTCGTTGGTTTAGCTGTTGTTTTATAGTTTTAAAAGGTTAAAGGCTCAATACTATTTCAATTTCTTCCGTTTTCAAAAAGTAGCAAATGACACAAAACTTAAAGAACTAATGAAGCATGAGATTCGAACACTCGTCTTTGAGTGAGCAATAGTGACGTTTAACCCATTGAACCAAGATGCCTAAAAAAGAGTTATCTATTGGGACAATACCTTTACCGATCTATTAATAACAAGTAGATCTACGCCAAGAGAATTAGTCATGTGTCAGGAGAAATTAGTATAATAGCCGTGGATACACTTCTTGATAATGGAATCCTCATTTTCTAATGTAATTACAAGCAAAGAGGAATCTACTTGTCAAACGAGTCGATTATTCAGGACATTCTGTCACTGTCGCGGGTCCTTCACTTTCCTTAGATGGATGTGGATTGCCTCGTGAAATAGAAATAGAACTTTTCCAGATATTTGTAATTAGTGGTCTAATTAGACAACATCTTACTTCAAACATAGGAGTTGCTAAGAGTACAACTTGAGAAAAAGAGTTGATTGTATAGGAAATCCTTCAAGAAGTTATGCAGGGACATTCTGTATTGTTGAATAGAGCACCCACTCTGCATAGATTAGGTATACATGCATCCCATCCTGTTTTAATGGAGGGGCGCACTACTTGTTTACATTCATTAGTTTGAAAGGGATTCAACGCCGATTTTGATAGAGATCAAATAGTTCTCCATGTACCTTTATCCTAGGAGGCTCAAGTAGAGGCCTGTTTACTTATGTTTTTGCATATGAATCTTTTGCCTTTAGCTATTGGGGATCCCATTTTCGTACCAACACAAGATGTGCCTATTGGACTTTATGTATTAACAAGAAAAAATCATTAAGGTGTTTTTATAAATTGATATAATCCATGTAATCGCAGAAACTATCAAAATAAAAAAAGAAATGACAGTAGTCACTATAAATATACGAAAGAACCATTTTTTCCTAATTCCTATCGACAGAATAATTTTCAGAAATTGCAATATTGCTGAAGAAGCTGAATACTTTTTTAAAAATTAGCATTTTGAGTTGGCTAAAATAATTCATTCTCAGGAACTATTCTGTTTTCATCTCTAGTGACATATCTATCTTTAGTTCATTGGTTTAACGGATGTTTTATAGTTTTAAAAGGGTGAAGGTTCAATAATCGTCAACCTCTTTTGTTTTCAAAATGTAGCAAGATATGGCACAAAAATTAAAGAACCAATGCATTATGAGATTCTAGTACTCTTCTTTGAGTGAACAACAGAGATGCCTAACCAAGGAACGAAGACGCCTAAAAGTGATTAGTAGAAATCGCAATATTGCAGAGGAAGCTGAGTACTTTTTAAAAAAATTACCATTTTAGGTTGGTAGATAATAAATTTGCATCGAGAAAATAAAACTAAGACTAAAATTACCGCAATAGTCATAATATTTTATTTCAAATATTTAGTGTTACAATCTCTATGGTTCCTCTTATTCTACTTTTACAATACAAATTCAAGAGCCCTTGAGCTTGATCTTGAACCTATATTTATCACGAACGATGATCTTGAATTCAACTAGAACGAACTTTGATTTGAACTTGTACTCCTTAAATCTTGTTTTGTTCTTCGTTCTTGAGTTTGAACTTGATTTCTTGAACTTGAAGTTAATTGCTTGAAGCTTGAAACTTTTAGAGAAATTTGCGGCGTTTGATCCACGAGTTCTCTCTTGCATCTTGTTATAATTTCTAGTATCTTTTCTGAGTTATGAAGGCCCATACTTATAGTTGTAGAAGGAAAGAGTTATGGTAAGAACTAACTCTTTCCGAACAACCTAATTAATGTGTGACAAACCTGCATTTGATTGACTAGAACATGTCACTTCTGCTTGTGGCGCGATTTCATTAGCTATTTAATTTGACTTGGCATGTCTTGTCATTTTGACATGTGGCATGATCCTATTGTCTATTCCATTTGACTTCGTGTGCTACGTCATTTACCACATATCACCAAACTGCGCCTTTAGGAAGATGACATATTGAGCTTAATAAAGTTGTCTCATCACTTGTACTCCAATTGAATGGGTTAGCCCAATGCATTTCGGCCTATTTATTAAATCCATACTTATTGAATTTGAATAATTAATCGGGAGTAATTCAAAAATAGCCAGATTTACAAGTGGAATACCCACATTTAAAAGGTAATCGAAGTTTAGTCATTTTTCATGTAAAGCTAAATCTGAACGAAAACATTGTTCAAAATCCGGAAAAATACTTCAGCATAATATACTGGAGTTCTAGTATAATATATCGGTCCAGCATAATATACTGGAGTTTGGAGCACCGGTGCTCCAGTCTCCAGTATATTATACTGGAACCATCGAAGTATACCGATCCAACATACTATGCTAGAGTTTCATACACATGTTCACCGAACTCCAGTATATTATGCTGGACCGGTCTCTGTTGCACCAAAATAATAGCTATGTTCTATGACTTGGCAAACAGTGATTATTTTTGAATGATCAGTCCAAAAACTGACTAGACCGTGCAATTTTAACTAATTAATCTAGTTATATTAGCCTATGATATTTATTTGGACTAAAATATATTTAATTAAGATTAAATCCAGATTTCTTATGAATTTAATAAAATTTTAATTGCTTACAAATACTCCCTCCTTCAAGACTTGTCGGGATATTTACATGAGACTAGATTTGAAGTACAGATATCTGAAACCCCATACTTCCTCCAAACGATTGGATTAAGAATCACTGAATAATATAATCTTTAACCAAATGACTCATTTGTTATTCATGCCAAAGTTAGTTTGTTTGCATTTAAATCCTTTCACAAAAAGCATGATGTCTTCAACGTCAATTCCAAATATTTGTCAACTGTAAAGTCATTAAATTTTGTGCCCCTTTTCCTAAGACATGTTTCACTTATTAAAATGACACGTAGGGAAGAACAAAAATCTCAGCCTTGTTAATTCCAGAGAATCTCCTCTCGTTACTTTATTATTGACTTGGAGAACGAAAATTTCAGCCGCCTTCCTTAACGAGTCCGAATCCGTTTTGAATATTAATTGTCGTAGTTCCCGCATCTTAACAAGTCCCATGACTTTTGCCTTTTGCACACCTGTATAAATCCCATGCTCCTGTGTTTCGTAAGCATCAATCAGCAATTCGCAAATCTGCTGGAATTCATATCTGACACGTAAATTTTATTTGTCCTTTTTTTTATTTGGGTCAAATGCGAAAGATTTGTTGTTGTTTAAAAAGTTGATCCATATATGAAGAAGACAATTATAGGGTGTGCGGGGATGTGTACCCATTCTCGTCCGAATATCATACTCTCAAGGTGTCTTGAATATCGGAGAGACTACTCGAAAGGTGATCTGACTATCAGATCGGAGAGATTACTCTCAAGGTAGCCCGACTATAGGAGAAATTACTCTCAAGATGATCCGATTATCGAAGAGATTACTCTTAAGGTAGCCCAACTATCAGAGAGATTATTCTCAAGGTGACCCGAATATTGGAGAGATTGCTTTCAAGGTGTTAAAGGATGGATATTCATCCCCGTATGAAAATCGGAGGCCATTTCATCCATTTATTCCTTTGTGCCGATTCTAATATTCTTGATTTGCAGCCCGAAGAGATTGCAAATTTCAAAGACTATACCTCACCTTCCACCAAACTTAGATATCTCGTAATCAAGACTGAAGATAGCATAGAACAAACTAAGCTTTTGGATCACACCCTACAACCTGGCTGGTATGTAGCCTCATGGCCTTCTTTGAGGAACTCGCTTCATGTAGAAAACTGGACCTTGGAGAACATGTATAATTCTAATCCATTGTCCAAGATGTGGTCTCTCCAACCTCCAATTCATCGCCACATAAACATTGCTAGCACCCTTCCAAACTTATCACATAATTCAAGGAGAAGTACATTGGGGAAACACAACAACAATTGAGAGCGAGGATCGTCATATTCCAGGATATTGGGAATGGGCTGAAGATGTACTTGGTGGAAGCCAAAAAACCCTGAGTACAACAAAGTTTTATGATGCTTTCTACGCTTCACTTGTCACTTATGATTAAACTTGAACATTTTGCAAGCATTTTGTGAGGCTTGGTACTCCAAGACAAACACGCTTCTTACATCAGCTGGGAAACTATCTATCTCTCTTTGGGACTTACATCCTTGGAGGTCTACCCATTGCGGGTTTCTGTACGAAGAAGTGGTACTTGAGACAAGAGAACATCAGTTTGGACTAAAAATACATGAGATTTATTCCTCGATCTTGCCAGTATTTATTTGCTCCCTTCCATCACCTTAAGGAAGGGACATGTGTTAACCAAAAGGTCTCCTTGAGAAAGTGGACAAATTTTTGGTATAAGAAAGCTTCAATATATAAACCTGCCCTACTGCGAAAGGAAAATAGATCCGCATGCCTAAAGTCGACACATAATCCTAATGGAGTTATTTCTGAGACAACTAGGTGGCCGCGTGATCAAGATCTAATATATATTCTCCAATCTTAGGGTGAGGTCTGACAAGAAAGATGAAGCATATATAGCAGGCTTCTTATCATATTGGCTCTATGCTCTTGTATCTCCATATAAGGCAGAGAACTTCATTCGTCTCGAGACTTTTAAGATGGCAATCATGATGGCAAGCGGGAGAAATATTAGCCTTGAGGTCCTGGTTGAGCGAGTATTTACTATGGTTTGAATAAGATTTCGTGTTCTTCCCAACTTGATCAGGTCAAAGTATGTTTTCCCATCCATTATGTTTTTGGTTGGCTTGCACATTACCTCAAAACATAATATCCACTTGCTAAGGGTTCGTCTGTTCCTTTGATGGTGGCATACTCAGGAGAGGGAGCCGTGAGGTACTTTAACATGAAGGATGCAAGAAAACACATCCACAATGAAGAGAATATAGTTTGGACACCAACAATGTTAAGTAACTCTCGTCCTTATTATTAAGTGGATAACGAGGCCCCTCAAGAGTTGGAGTCAAATTACTTCATGATCTTACGTTTTAGTTACCTCCCTTTGAGGTATGATTACTCATTCATCATCGAGTAATATAGCCCGTATCGGTTTGTTCGTCAATTTGGGTTTTACCAGAACATCCCCGATTTTTTAGAGAATGATATACATAGTGCCTCTCTATATGAAGGACTCATATTTTGGAGTATTTGCTCACTTATCAGTCTACGCCACGTCCGGCTTTTCCCCCAATGGAGATCCTATAGTGAAAATTTTCTCTACCAATTATATGTCTTGGTGGGGAGAAAGCGCATGTGAATTTTACCGAGGATAATTTACAAGCTTTGGTAGACAATTTTAGGTTAAAATTTACTACTCTTTTAGGAGATGAATATCAAGGTGTTAGAAATATGCTCTCAAAAGTAAAAGAACCACCTACTCCAATCCCAAAAGCAGTTACACAACATAAGAAAATGAAGCTTAAATCCTCAAGGGAAAATTTGAAAAAGATGGTGTGTACTTCAACATATATAGAGAAACACCATCCAATTTTTCCATTTAGCACGCGAGTTCCTCAACATACAAGCCGGGGTACCAATGAATATCAAAATTGTAAAAGGAAACAACCTAAACCGGTAGAGGTCGTAGAGGTTCCAATTGTTGATAGTACCTAAAGAATGCATACAGCTTGTAACAAAGAGGTAAAATAAAATCACCTTTCCTTCTTCCTTCCTTTTTTTTTGAACGAATCGCTTCACTAAAAAAATTGCTTTCTTTCTTTGCCTTTTCCTTATGCAGTTAAATACCATTGGGCATCCGATGGTATCCTCACATGACAAGCAGTAAGTGAGTGATGAATCTATTAGAGGGTCTATGTATAAACTAAAGTCATCTTCAAAGGAATCATCTCTTCCTCGTGACAAAGCACTAAAAAAAACAAACTCCAAGTGGGATTCATGTTCCGCCAATGACAAATGCAGCAATATCTGTTTTTGAAGGAAAGGATAACTCGCATTCCACCACCAAGAAATTAATCTTGGGACTTTGGGAGAATATTTGCAATAGACTCTCCAAAACTTACACAGAATTGCTCTTATCTTATAGGGAGAAAATCGTTAAAATTTTTGAGGATATGAAGAAGACGAACGCTTTGGATGTTTCTCCATTAGATAGTTTACTAGATTCTCTTTTTGAGCTTGCCGCATAATATGACCAAGAGAGATCCAATATGCCTGATAAGATGAGTGAAGATGAGAAGATAGAGCTAATTTCCAAAGCTAAGGAGCGTCTTGAATCGTTCAAACTTGAAACAAGCGAGAAAGTCAAGAAAGTTTCCTCTAGTAAAAAAAATTTAAGAGAGTTCTGAAGAAGTTACAGACATTACAATGAGAGAGAGAGAGAGAGAGAGAGAGAGAGAGAGAGAGAGAGAGAGAGAGAGAGAGAGAGAGAGAGAGAGAGAGATCTCAAAGGTGTTATAGAAGCGACTCAAAAGGAGGTTAAAGATATTCAAGCAAAAGTTTCAGCTGTTGAGACTGAGGTCTCTTCATATAACAACGTAAATTTGATAAATGTTGATAATTAGGATAATCTGGAGGAGAAGAAGAAGAAGGACCCGGAGACTAGATATCAAGAATTGATCAACTACAAGTTCTATTTATATTAGTCTATTAGCATTATCTCACCTTTTATATTCATGTTAGATTGACCTAGTGGATATTTATTTCATCTTGAATAAGATTGCTTCTCTTTTTCTTTACATTGTCCGACTTTTATCGTAGTCACATAATTTTCAGCCTGACGCGCTTGTAATGAAAGATTCTAATAGGTTTTCAATGTCTTTACTTTATGTTTTGATGATCTAACAAACATAATGTCAATGACCAGATAAGGAATCTGACACAATTGGACCATACTGCAAGATAATGAATTCCAGCAAAATGTGACCTGCTGTAGCTTTAGGTAATAGGAAACCAAACAAGGACCCGATACCCTTATGGTTCTCTCATAGCGGTACACAGTCAATTGGGCACAGCTGGAAGCGACATGATTGCCTGCATTGTTTTTGCCTGCACTACACTATTTCCAGTGCCCACTTATTCCTTGACCAACTAAAGTGCTTACATCATTAAGTGATGTTATCAAGGTGTGTCAACAATGAGTTTATATCAAAACATCACTTGAACGGTTCTGTTTCTCATTCAAGCCTTTGCAAAAATAGAGAAATCAATCCTTACGAGCTTGAAGAACAAAGTTGAATGCTATTACAAACCAGTTCCTAAAGTCAATATTTTATTGTCCTTAGTTGAGTTGTAACTTTGTAATTGTACTTACTGTATATCCTAAATTGCTTAGCTAGAAGCATTGATTAGGATCCTTTTTGTAAAATTCGTAAACTTTCTAAGTTTATGTTGTTAGGTTTAATCATAAGTTAAATCCTTTGTAACTAGAAGAGTGATAAAGTGGCTTGAGGTGAGAGCATCACAAGCTAGTTAAAAGTCTTTGTAACTATGAATTAACAAATTGGCTAGTGGTAAGAGTAAAATAAGTTAGTTGAGTCGAATTCTTATAATTGGTTCATTACAAAGTGGCTTGTAATAGGTGTTTACAAGTTAGTAAATTTGAAAGCCTACATGTGTATGTCGTGGTTGTTGTCCCCTTGAGTTGGGATTTTTCCACATAAAAATCCTTGTCTCATTACTTGCAGATTTATTAGCATTCTCAGCAAAACCTCAAAGAGGATCACGTACTCTACTATTTGGTGGACTAATACAAACTAAAAATTGGTATCAGAGCATGTTCCTATTATCAGGCTAACACATAGGAAGGATCCTTATGGTTGCTCCATCAGATTTTGAAGAAGGTCAATCTAAATATCGATCACCCAGGTTTAATGGACCATACAATAGGCAGTGGAAGTAAAAAATGCATGATTTTGTCATGGCTGAGGATTCTAAATTATGGGATGTCATATGTGATGGTCCGTATGTTCCAACAAAAGTATTGGAAAAACTTCCATTTTCAATGTCAAAAACCAGTAAAGAATACACCGACGCTAACTTAAAAGCTGTGGAAAATAATTTTCGTGCTAAGAAGATTCTGGTATGTGGAATAGGACCTATAGAATATAATAGAATCTCCACTTATGACACTGCTAAGGAGATATGAGAAGCTTTGCAAACAGCTTATGAGGAAATTACCCAAGTAAAACAGTCGAAAATTGATATACTCACTATTGAGTATGAACTGTTTAGGATGAAGGATGATGAATCTATTACAAGATATGCACAAAAGGTTCACTTCCATCATAAATGAGTTACACTCGCTTGGTGAAACCATTCATAGAAACAAGCTAGTAAGGAAAATCCTTATTATTCTGCCTAGTCCTTGGGAAAGCAAGGTAAATGCTATTACTAAATCAAAGGACTTGTAGGAGATGACCATAGAAGATCTGGTTGGAAATCTGAAGACCTACGAGATGAAGAGGAAGATAGACAGTGAAATAAGAGAACCGAAGAAAGAAAAGAACCTAGTACTCAAAGCTAATAGCAATGAATCAAGTGAGAAAGAAAGTGACATGGCTTACTTAACCAATAGATTTTAGAAGATGGTCAGAAGAAATGGAGAAATGCTAAAAGGGTCAATACCAGCAAATCAAAAAAGTATGATCTCTGTTATAAGTATGGAAAGCCTGGATACTTCATCAAAGAGTGTCCTCTCTTGAAGCAAGAATTATCCAAGAACAACCCTGAAAATTCAGCCAAGAGGAACCCTGTTCCTTTCAAGGATTTCAAAAGAAAGACATCTGCTAACAATGTGATGAAACAAGTTCTTGCAGAATGGGGAGATCCTCTGATGAGTCCAAAGATGAAATTGATACCGGTGATATTTCCATGATGGCCGTTGAAGGCGAGGAAAATGGATATGAGTCAACTTTTCCTTTGATGGTCAAATCAGATGATGATGAAGACGATGACATCAAAGAGGTAAATTTCTGGGACGTTTAGAGAAATCTAAAATCGACTCTCCTAAGAAATTCATGTCGTTAGCTAGTGTATTGATTGATGCCTATCACAGTCTTGTGGAGGATAGAGACTCCTTGACCTTAGAACTAGGAGAAGCTGAAAAAACTAGAGATGACTTAGTGGCTATAGTTAGACCATAAGGAAACCATTGAAAACCTTAGAGAAGAAAGAAATTGTCTCTTGGAAATTATTATAGACCTAAGGGAAACAATACATGGACCAAGGATTAAGTCAAAACGTGGTAATTCTGGAAAAGGAAAAGAGATAGCCAGTAAGGAATACGTTAGGCTTGAAAATGAGTTAAAGGCTGTAAGAAGTAGGATGAGTGTAGACATTGAGAAAAACAAGTACATCCAAATTAATCTGGAAAGAGTAAAACTGGTCTTGAAAAGTCCCTAAAGTGGACATGGTCTCACAAGCTATCACTATATGCACACTAATAATGGTGGAAATAGGCAGAGAATAGGGTTCCAAAGGGAGAAAACTCCTTACAACCCTCATAGCAAGTATGTTGGTAATTATGATAACTAGCCTTGTACCCACTATGGGAACAATAGGGACTTCAAAGAAAATTGCTAGCCAGGGTACAGTCTGTTCAGAAAAACAAAGAGTTTGTTGAAAAAGTGACTACAAAAGAGGGACCAGGTTCCACTCACAAAAAGCGCACATTACCTGCATGGATTAAGAGAGCTCATATGCATCCTCTTGCCTACTACAAGGGACCCAAAATTGCTTGTGTTCCTAAAACTAACTCTTGTTCTTCTTGTGTAGGGAATAGTGAAAGGAAGCGATCATCAATGGTTCATGGACAGTGGATGTTCAAGCAGATGAGTGGGAACACCATGGACTTTCTTTCACTAAAAGCCCTGCAAGGAGGGAGTGTATCCTTTGAAATGGGAAAAAGGGGTACATTGTTGGAGTTGGTAAATTCGGGAAGTCACTCACTCATTCTATTAAAAATGTGTACTATGTCAATGGACTTAAGTACAATCTCTTGAGTGTATCTCAAATTTATGATAAAGGAATCAAGATGGAATTCTTGTCCAAGATATGTACAATTATTGATATGGTAACTGGTGAAGTGGTACTTGTGGTAAGGAGATACAAGAACATCTATGTTGTTGATTTTGAGTCCTTACAAAATGGTGATATGAGTTATTTAAAAGCTGTTGATGATGACGCTGAACTATGGCACAGAATACTGGGGCACGCAAGCTTTTGATTCTTGAACAAACTAATTCAGAAGGACCCTGTCCATGGTCTGCCCATGTCAAAGTTTAAGGTGCAAAAAGTTGTGAGGCCTGTGCTAGAGGAAAACATGTGAAGTCATCGTTTAAGTAAAAAAAAAAAACGATGTTAGCACCCCAAAGCCACTAGAGCTTTTGCATATGGACCTTTGTGGTCCTATGAGGATGAAAAACAGAGGAGGAAAAAGATACATTTTTGTGATTGTGGATGACTACTCCAGATTCACATGGACTCTGTTTCTCAAAACTAAAGATGAAAACTTTGAGGTGTTTTTGGCATTTGTGAGGAATATCCAAGTGAAGATGGAGTCCAGAGTCACATGCATTAGATTAGATCATGGAACAGAATTTGACAATGTCAAATTTGATAAGTTCTACAATGAAAATGGCATCACTCACAACTTCTCAACTCCCCGAACTCCCTAGCAAAATGGAGTAGTAGAAAGGAAAAACAAAATTCTGGAAGAGATGGCAAGAACAATGATAATCGATAGTGGAATTGCGAAGAACTTCTAGGCTGAAGCGACCAACACTACCTGCTACTTGGTGAACAAGTGCATCATCATATCACTTTTGAACAAAACCTCATATGAGTTACTGAATGGAAGGAAACCCAAGACCACTCACCTAAGAAAATTTGGGTGCAAATGCTATGTTCTCAATAATGGAAAGGATCAACTTGGTAAATTCGATGCCAAGAGTAATGAAGGAATATTTCTGTGCTACAAAGCAAAGCTTATAAGATATATAATAAACGGACTCAATATGTTGAGTAAAGTGTTCATGTTATTTTTGATAAGTCTTATCCATGCTGTGAGAATAGTGCTGAAGAAGATCAAGTTGGAGATCCCTTACTAGTCCCTGGCAAAGTCATTGACATGACAAATTAAAGGCAGACATGATGAGCCAAGTAAAAGAGCCGAGTGAAAACAATACTACCTCATCTTCAATGGAACCATGTAATTCAATTACAACCACTGAAGCTAAATAAAGAGTGGTTGATGCAACTCAGGGTACTCCACTAGCACCTCAGAGAAGAACACAGGAAAACCAGTCAAATGTACCCATATTCTCTCAAAAAGAACCTCAGACGTCTAACTGGAGACACCAAAGGTCTCATCCTCTTGAAAACATTATTACCCCTCTAGTTTCCGAGTACAAACCAGGTCAAAAGCCAATTTACTTGCCTTCTCAGCTTTTTTCTCCCTTATTGAAGCCAAGAATATCAAGGAAGCCTTGAAAGATGCATATTGGATTACAGCCATGAAAGACGAATTAAATCAATTTCGAAGGAACAATGTCTGGCACTTATTACTCAAACCCTCAAATTGAACCATTATAGGAACCAAGAAGGTATTCAGAAACAAGCTTGATGAACATGGAAATACTATAAGAAACAATGCCAGGTTAGTGGTTCACGGCTACAATCAGGAGGAAGGGATTGACTATGATGAAACGTTTGCTCCAGTCTCTCACATGGAACCTATTAGAATTTTAATCACTTTTGCATCTCATATGGAATTCACCTTGTTCCAAATGGATGACAAAAGTTCATTTATGAATGGACTTCTTAAGGAAGAAGTCTATGTGAAGCAACCTCTTGGGTTTGAATGTCATGAACACCCTAAATATGTCAATAAACTGGACAAAGCATTGTACATGCTGAAGTAGGCTCCTCGATCTTGGTATGAAAGGCTGTCAAAATTCCTCTTGAAAAATGACTTCAAAAGAAGGAAAATTGACAACATTGTGTTCCTAAAGAAACGTGGAAGTAACCTGCTCATTGTTCAAATATACGTTGATGATATCATTTATGGGGAAACAACTGATATTTTGTTTGAAGAATTTGCAAAACTCATGGGAATTGAGTTTGAAGTGCGCATGATAGGGGAACTGAACTTCTTCTTAGGTATTCAAGTAAAACAGTCCCCAAAGGGTACATTCATTTGTAAGCAAAAATACGTCAGGGAGCTCTTGAAGAGGTTTGACATGGAAGCATCAAAGGTGATAGAAACTCCTTTTGCTACAGCCACTCGACTGGACATGGATGAAATTGGGCCTCCTGTGAATTAAACTATGTATAGAGGGATTATTGGGTCTCTTCTTTATCTTACTGCCAGCAGACCTGATATTGTCTTCAATGTGGGGCTATGTGCAAGGTTTTAATTAAATTCCAAGGATCTCATTTGAAGGCTGCCAAAAGAATTCTGAGATATCATAAAGGAACACAAGACCTGGTCCTTTATTATCCCTCAGGTGATAGTTTTAATCTCATTGGATATATTGATGCAGTCTATGCAGGTTATCCTATGGACATGAAAATCACATCTGGAATGGCTTATTTTCTAGGTTCATGTCTCATCTCTTGGGGCGTAAGGAAGCAAAACTGAGTGACTCTTTCAACAGCTGAAGCAGAATATGTAGCCGCAACATCCTGCTGTGCTCAACTTTTATGGATTAAGCAGCAACTAGAGGATTTTGGGGGTACTCACTAAGAGTGTGTCCCTTCTATGTGATAACACCAGTGCACTCAACATGGCCAAGATTTAGTTCAACACAAAGGACCAAGCATATTGATGTGAGGCATCACTTTCTGAGGGACAATGTGGAGAAAGGGTTATTATGTATGAAGTTCTATTGCACAGAAGATCAAATTGCTGACATTTTCACCAAGGCATTAAGTAGGGAACATTTTTAAAGAAACAGAGTGAAGTTGAGACTTTTAAAGCCCAATTGAGAACATGATTCCTCTTTATTTGGCTATGAAAATCACTTTCAGGAAAAACTAGCTAAAAATGTTTTTTGGCCATGTCTACTCACTTTAATACCATTGCAGGTAAACAAGCATGATGAGTATAAAAGCTGTATATGAAATTCATGGATGATAAAAGAGGATTGATACTTTCAAATAACAGGTCAAGAACCTGGTTCTTGTACCAAAAGTTAGTGGTTCTATGCATCCATTAATACACGTCTTATAAAAGGCACAAAACACAACTGCCATGTCATCCCACTTATTAGACTTTGCTATCACATCTTTTCACTTCAAATCATTCCATCTCCCTCTGAAACTTTGCACTTCTCCATGCCCCACCACCATTTCAGAATTGGTCCCTATATCGCTCTTCATAATTACCCATTCTTTATAAAAATCCACCTCTTGTTTCCACAACCCATAAGTCCTCCATCAGAATTACCTAAAGAACCTTCAGTCCATCTTTCCATGGCTGATACAAACTCCGAACTCCCTGCCTCTGTGATACCTATCACTAAAAAGTCTATGGAGTCCTTCGTCCCTTCTGAGTATTACCACTTCTACTCTCCTTGCTAAAATCAAACCTCAACCAAATTCTCAATCTCTCTCTATTTCAGAAACCCCTAAATGTACTAATCCATCTTTTATATCTTATAAGATACCCACTAATCAAGGAATAAATAGAGAACAAAGTCATAAGTTTGCAGAGGGTTCCGCCATTGTTACTGGAGATTTCGTGGTGGTAGTAGTGCCGATTGAGAAGGAAAATGTTGTAACCATCTTTTAGATATTTGGTAATGGTGTCCTTCAGGAGATAGTTACAGAGGAAAATGAGGTACATGATATGGGGAAAAAGTAGATATAGTGCCAGTTTAGGCCTCTACACTGGTAACAACTACCGGGCTATCACATGAGTAACCTGATCCCTCTCCGGAGGACCCAGGACAGGGCTCTCATTCCCAGGGCAGTTCTGTCCCTGCATTTAATATTGTGCCTCTAGAAATTAAAGCTCCTAAGAAGAGGTCCAATGATGAGGAAGATTTAGATAACTTGGCTCTCGATGCATTCATAGTTAAACGGGGGGTTGTGTCCACTCCTGAGTCTTCCACCAAACGACCTACTACCAGGTTGCAAGCTAAAGTGGCCTACAACTCTGCCCTTCAAAAGAGCAAAAAAAGTGGTAAGAAGAAAAGGAGAAAGTTGGTGAAAGACAGTGTGGCCATAAGTGATAAGGCGATCCCTGTGGTAGATGTGGAAGAAGAAACACTAGATTAACCTGGTTCACTGGTTAGACAGTCTTAAAAAAAGAAGCAGTCTGCTTTAGTAGAGAAGGGTTCAACCTCTAGCTCCAAGTTGAAGGATATAGTAAGTGAATTCTCGATGTTAGATGAGGATATGTTAGTCAAGTCCAAGGGGAAAGAGAAATCAAGCGGTGGGAAGTCCGACAAACGAAATTTTGAAATTGTTCAGGAACCTGGTTCTAAGAAGAGGATAAGAAGTGAAGCCAGTCTTGGTTCAGAATGCCTGAGGCACCAAAAGGTTCTACCAGGTCATACATTTGGCCTATCAATCATTGAGATGGCTGGTATGCAACTAATTCTTTAAAATGGTTGAGTTTCAACAATGGGGGCATCTATTTCAAATAGATGCACCTAAGGATTATGAAGATGAGGTGCAAAACTTCTTTGCTAGCCTCTTCGTGTTGCGACCGACCACATATGTGCTTTGGTGAATGGAGTAGATATCGTGTTTGATATAAAGTTTCTTGGCGAAATTCTTAAAGTCCTGCAGCCGGTGTGTCCAGTGTAAAGGATGTTTGTCAATTTAATTTCAGAAATACCATGGTAAAGGATAATGCAAACCAGAAGGGGGACCAAATCCATAAGAAGGTGTTACTCCCTGTTTATCAGTTGCTTTTTGAATTGGTAAACAAAGTTCAATTGCCTCGAGCTGAGAGGAGGTCAGTGACTTTTAAGTCTAACCTGTTCTTGATGGAGCAACTAGATAGCAACCCTGTAAACATGCCTGCTATTATGATCGAACACTTTTAAAATGTAGCCACATTCAAAGATGGAAATCATGGCCTTCCATACAGGTTTTTTCTTACGTGAGTGTGTAAGTTCTTTGAGTTCCCGCTGGTCCAAGGCAAGGCGGGGACTAAGAAGCAGCCTTTCGCACAAACAACATTGAAAGAATGTGAGTGCATATAAAAGATTGGAGGGGGGTGGGGGTGTAGGAAGTAAATCAACTATCTCACAGCTCATTAATGCTCAACATAGTGTAACTCAGGAGATTCATCCGTTGAAGGCTAGGAATGCTATCCTGGAAGGTCAGGAAGACCAAGGGGTTCCAGCGTAAAAAAATGAAGTGGCTCATTTGACAAAGGATAATGCTGATCTCAGGGCACAGGGGAAAACTTGAAAGTAGAACTTCTCAATGAGAAAAAGTCGGCCGATGCCTGAATAGACCTCATTCTCCAAACACTTGATCCAGATTCCAAGCCCTCTACTCCTAGTGTCCCATAAGTACTCCTTTAATGACCATATTCTGGAAATGTTCTTTAAGTTTCTTTGGCAGATGTTTTGTTTTCTTTTTTTGATATGTTTTGGATGAAACAGTACTGCTCCCGTCTTTAACTGTCCAATATTGCCTTTGCATTTTAAGTAGAGGCATATTAAATTTTATCAATATCAAATGTATCCTCTTTTATTATCTTATTGCATCAGTCTTTGCTTCTCTTCTCTATCATGTTGTGTGCACATATATGGTATGAGTTAGCTCGACTAGACTTCTTTCTACTATTTATTTGTTTGTGCCTTATTAATGATGCCAAAAGGGGGAAGCAAAATGATGATGATAATAAGGAATAAAGTTAGGGGGAACTTAGGATCTCCTGGTTCTTAATCTTGGTTCTTCTTGATCTAAATCCACGTTATCAATGTTCAAGTTTGTCATCATCAAAAAGGGGGAAATTTATAGATTTTCAATGTCTTTACTTTATGTTTTGATGATCTAACAAACTTAATGTCAAGGACCAGATAAGGAATCTGACACACTTGGACTATACTGCAAGATAACGAATTCTAGCTAAATGTGACATTCTATAGCTTTGGTTGATATGAAACCAAACAAGGACCCGGTAACCTTGTGGCTCTCTCATAGCGGTACAAAGTCAATTGGACACAGCTGGAAGTGACATGACTATCTGCACAATTTCTGCCTACACTGCAATATTTCTAGTGCCCACTTATTCCTTGACCAACTAAAGTACTTACACCATTTCACTGATGTCATCAAGGTGTATCAACAATGAGTTTATATCAAAGCATCACTTGAACGGTTCTGTTTCTCATTTGAGCTTTTGCAAAAATAGAGAAATCAATCCTCACGAGCTTGAAGAACAAAGTTGAGCGCTACTACGGACCGGTTCCTAAAGTCAGTATTTTGTTTTCCTTAGTTGAGTTGTAACTTAGTGATTGTACTTATTGGATTTCCTAAATTACTTAGCCAGAAGCGTTGATTAGGAACACTCTTGTAAAATCCGTGAAATTTCTAAGTTTATGTTGTTATTAGGATTAGTCATAAGTTAAATTCATTGTAACAAGAAGAGTGACAAAGTGGCTTGTGGTGAGAGCATCACAAGCTAGTTAAAAGTCTTTGTAACTAGGAAGTCACAAAGTGGCTTGTGGTAAGAGTACCATAAGTTAGTTGAGTCGAATTCTTTATAATGGATTCATTACAAAGTGGCTTGTAATAGGTGTTTACAAGTTAGTAAAGTTGAAAGACTCCATGTGTATGTTGTGGTTTATATCCCCTTGAGTTGGGATTTTTTCACGTAAAAATCTTTAACTCATTTACTTGTAGATTTATTAGCATTCTCAGCATAACGTCATAGAGGTCATAGAGGACCAGGTACTCTACTGTTTGGTGCTGTCATATAAACTGACATATTCATATCTTGTTGTGGGAAAGTGCAAATAACGAACAGTTTGATTTTTCAAAAATAAGACTTCAATATATATAAAATATTTTTAACTTAGAATCAAATACCTCATAACCTCCCCAAAATAATATTCTGAAACCAACTTTAGATTCCACTATGTTGAAAATTTCAGATTTGCTCTATCCCACAAAAATATCATATCTTGGTGTAAAATAATCAAAATCACAAACTGTTTTGAAACTAAACTTACAAATGAATAAAATATCCAAAATGTAAAATTTAATTCCTTAAGGACACTTTCAGATAATAGTTCGAAATCAATATCACATTCTGACGCGGTGAAGATATCAGATTTGCGCGACTTCACCAAACCTTTTTGTATCATGATGCAGGAATGTCGGAATGATGAATTGCTTGATTTATTGGAAAAGGAACTTCCAAATCTATAATATATCCAAAATTCAAAATTTAATGCCTTAAGTATAGGTCTCAGATAATATTTCGAAATTAATAATAAATTCTGACACACTGACGAGATTTCAGATTTGCGTTACTTCAATAAAAGTTTTGTATCTTGATATAGGAACGTCAAAATCACTAACCCCTTTATTTCTTTGAAACTAAACTTCAAAATATAAAACATATCCAAAATGTAAAATTTAATGCCTTAAGGATAGTTTCAGATGATAGTTAGAATTCGACTTTGATTTCTGATATGTCGACAGTTCTAAATTAGCACCACTTCACCAAAATTTTTGTATCTTGGTGTATACGTCTCGAGATCGTATGACCTTTTTAATTTCCAGAAATGTAAATTCAAGAGCTTCATTCTCACGACATATCTTGGGTTCAAGTCTCATTGAATTTGAAACGTCATGCAAGGTAATTTTTCTTCTTGTACTTGTGTTCCCTTATGATGTCTTTCTTTTCTTTCCTTTCTTTTAGGGAAGTGCGCGGATTTGAAGACCTACAAACTTGAAGGTTATGCGAACATGAAGACTATAGTCATTTCACTAAAGACACCAATTTACCATAGTGCATTGTCCCCTTTACATCAAATGGGATCCAAAGTTTAATAGAAGAATGGCATGTCAGCTCGATTTGCAAGAGCTGATTGAACGGATTACATTCTATCGTATTTCATTTAGAGAACGATTGGGGGATTATGCATCTTTTGAACTTATCTGACTGAACTCAAATGAAACTCTAAGCTACTTACGTACCTCAGTGAAGAGGATATGTCATACCGTAGTTGAGAATGGGTGATGTTTTTATGTCCTAACTTTTGCCTAGGCCGCCTCTTTCGAGGTTTTCAACCTAGTGGAATTTCTTTGTTTGTGCATACACAATTTAGACTCCATCGGGCCAAGAGTGTTGGGACATGAAGTTTAGTCTCATGCATCAAGGAGCGTTGCAAATTCAATATAATACTTCTTCAAAAACTTGCCATTAATAGGACCGATTCTCATGCCATCTGCATCAACCAGCTTGTAAGCCCCACTTGAATAAAATTTTTGAGCGACATATGGCCCATCCCACTTTGAAGTGAACTTCCCTATAGGTTTATGGGAAGGAATAATGGGTCTCGTATGACAAGGACTTGATCTCCTACTTGAAAGGATCTCGAGCGAACTTTTTTTATTCAAGGCATGAGACAATCGAGCCTGATAACAATCAACGCTCTGTTGATCTTCCAACCTTTTCTCATCAAGAGCCTGTCACGCCTCCTTTTTCTCATGAAATTGGGTTTATGACATTTAATTGGGACAACTCTTTTCTTTGGGAAAAGGGTTTTGCAATTTTGAAGGGTCACCACCTAACAATTTTAAGGTGTGTTAGGGAACCTATAGGGTTCAACTACAACTATGTTTGGTAACTAGAGATAGGGTAAGAGCTTGAAATTATCCCAATGGGAAGGTATTAGGCACCCAAAGGATCCACTAATATGGTTCCCGGCTAGATAGTTTTCTGAATTTGTGCATTCAACAAGTAAACAAACAAGGCTCAAGTAATATGGGATTTTGAACTTAAATACGCAAGTGCTTGAAAAACAATAAAAGCAAGGTTTTGAAAAGAGTTACAACTCGTGAATGTAAAAGGGGCATAGGTTTGTTAGTAATATGGATCACATCAATGCAATACCCGCTATGGAACTCCTCAGAAGATACACGGTATTAGCGCGCCGGTCATCATGTCCATATCTACCCTTCCCACCCCGTGAAGGTATTAAAAGTGAGGACCAGTCTCGGCCTCTATTGTATGCTATTATCCTTCCCATTCCTATCAATCCCGGAGGAATTTATGACTACTATTCATATAAGAGGGAGGTTTTAGGCCGACTCTTAGGTTTAAAGGTAAAATCTAAGGCGACATACAAAAACTAGTAGGACTACATTTATAAGGAAAACATGTAAGCAGTTAGAAGGCTCATGTATACCTCCACAAATAATGCATATAAACATCATTACTTTAAACATAGTTAAGGTTTGAATTTTAAAGATCCTAAAGCAATGTGCTTGTGTTAGAACCAGATTTATATAACTCAAAAAAGAAGTCCGAATCAAGCCTGTCTGCTGGTGGTAGCAGTTGATAGTTTAAACAAAGGCAATCTAGTTTTATTTGAATAATTACCTAAGGCTTTCCTAGGCGCAAACAGTACTCAGTAGTTATTCATAAATATTAAGACGTTTGGAGATTAATCTTATTACCTAAACATGTAGTTCTAGGTGTACAACACACAGAATTATGGCTAATTAGTTGTAAAGACTAAATGAAATTGTTCTATTCTTTTTTATGCATTCGTAGTAGCCTAGGTATGCTTAAGTGAATATAAATGAAATCCTAAAGACATGATATCTAGCGTGCAGATATGTAGAAGAATGTATATGCATAATCCTTAACGGGATTTCTATATGCATAAGTATTACAGCGTTTAGCACATGATTATTAGAATATGCATAGATGATATGTTTTTTTAGTGTTGTTTGGCCTAAAACAGGATCTCTAAGTGTGCATGGCAGTAGGAACATGATTGCAGAACCATTGGTTATTAACACATCTAACGCATACCTTGCTAAGTGGTATGATATTGAAATGGACATGCTGAAAAATGATAAGTGAAAATCCTAAGGAACATGATCTCTAATGCATGAAATGAGTCATAAGCATGGATTCTATTACACAAGTAGGAATGTATACCTAATAACATGCTTTCTACCCTTTTGATAGAATGCATATTTCCCACCCCTTTTCACTAGCCAACCCAAGAGTATTTAAAAATTAATACGAACCAAGTGATTGAATCACACAAGAAAAATAATAAGTTACAACCATAAGAATCCTGATGTTGACTTTCTCTCTTAGATATGCAATGAACTATATCAATGGAAATATTATTCCAAAGCCTTTCTCATATCTGGGTGTGTCAGAGTTTCCTAAGGACCTCAAGTGGTCACGGATAGTGCTCACACCCAGATTTTCATAACCAAATTGAATGAGTGCAGTGTGGAAGGGCCAACTTTTATGTGCCCCAGTTCAGAGGGAGCTCAAGGGTCCCAAGGCAAGGCTTACACAAAAGGGACAGGACCTAGATTCTAAGAGTAGGTGAGAGTACTTGACATAGTTTGAAAAGCATTTTTTTGAAAAATTGGGTTGAAAATAACCAATAACAGAGGTGATTGGAAGCATTTGTAGCAGTGAATAAAACGTAAACTCCCAAGATGGGATTACACACAGAATCAATAGTCATACAAAGGGGTCAAGGGATTTGTGACATATAGACATCTAACTGTGAACACATAGCCCCATCAAGGGTCTTAGGACTAGTTAGACATGCACAACGATGGTTGATACTGGCATGATCACTGGCTAGTCAAAAAGAATATAAGCACATTGAGGGGATATGGACTTGGGATGGCAAGTGCACTATAATGACTGACAAAGCATGACTTGAAACACACATAAGGGAGTGCATTAATCTAAAGGGGAAGGTGAGACATTATATCATGCTAGTAATGTACCTATATAGAGCCACAAGCAGGAGTAAACAAAAGAAGCTGAAACAAATAAGCCAACATATTGTTTTTGGAGCTTTAAAATTAAACTAGGTCATACTAGTCAAAGGAGCAAAGTGTAGAAAAAAAAGTAAGCGGATCCCAGAATCTAGCCTTGTCTTTCAGCCGGCTAGACAAAGCAGTAATACAAGTGGTAATAGAGAAAGAAAGAGTTTTGAGTGTGTAAGTGTGTGTTCTAAACTCAATTGTTTATGTGTTTGAAAGAAGATAGGGTAGGGTATTTGTAGTTTCGAAAACGAGTGAAGAATAAGATAATAGTAAAGTCTTTACACAAGTATGGAAATAATCACTATCAGAATCAATTAACACAAGTGATTCCCTTTAATAAAGGAATCACTACTTAACGAATACTAACAGGGTTAATTAAGGAAAGAAATCAGTTTGAGACAGATTGGTTCTTGCTATATAAGGTGGTAGTAAAAGTATAAGGTAAATATTTAAGTCTAAGTACAAAAATATACTTAATTTTGGGAAAGGATTCAAGGTAAAATATCACAGTAATGAATGGAAATGAATCAATCAATTTAAACAAAATGAGTAATAATTAGGGTTTATAAGGGAAACATTTGCAATCAGTTGTAATATTGAGGAAATCAAGATCAATCAAGAAAGAAACATGACTCTGCACTTCAACATATAAATAGCAAAGGATGGCATGCATATTAGACATGCAAGGTCAAACATGTTGACAAAGAGGAGCAAATTGAACATACAATAGTAGCAGGAATAAGCTAAGATTCAATAGTAAAGAAACCTACTCGAGGCACAGTAGGCAACCAGGTCAAGCAGTCACATAGAATCAAAAGTGAAGAAAACATAGTAACAGGTAAAAGAGATCACCACACAGAAACAAGAAAAATCTTTAAACCCATAGCCATAAGTTAAGAAAAGAAGAGCCAAGTTTTAAAAAGTAAGAACTTTAGAATCAATCAGGTTAAACAAATAAGAGTATCTAAACACAAGGAACTCAATCAAAACCAGCATGCGTATAAAATAAACAAAGAGAGTCTCAGAACTCGGATAAAACCAGAAACACCTAGGGTTTCAACATGATAAGCCAGATAGAACAAAGACATAAGCACATCGTTTAAACGTTGGAAAACAACACTAAAAATCAGAGAAGAGGTCTTTAAGAAGAGTTTTAAGAAATCCTAATTCGAAAATGAAGAGTCAGTCTGAAAGAAAATTCGAAAAACCTTTTGGAAAACATCAAGAAGTTCATGACATGTACAGATCTAAGACAGATATGAAAGAAAAATCAAAAAGCTCTTAAAGCAAGGGTTTCAAAGAACCCAGAGAAAGTGAGAAAGACTTCTAAAAGTTATTGATCTAGCCCAAAAAGCCATGGATCCGACTTGAGTGGTCATGGGTGGCAGGAAAAAGATTAGAGATAAAGGTCGAGCAATGATTGGACCAGATATCTTCGGGATCTGTCCATGGCATCACACAAACGAGCCACCAGAAGTTGTAGGAGGCCGGTATACATCTCGAACGACCATGGGAGTCTATGGATTGGACAGGGATTGAAAGGAATTAGGGTAGAATTAGGTGGCGATGGCTACGTTTTATGTGAGGATGCAGAGAGAATTTAGAGGAGAGGAATTAGAGGGCGGTGGGTGGTGAGAAATGAATTAGGTTAAGGGGTTATTTGGGCTTAATTATGGAAGGGTGAATGGGGACCGTTGATATGAAGGATTAACGATCCAGATTAAACGGGGTAGGTAGGGATCCGATTTTGGGTTGGGTGGGGTTTAAAATTGGGCTAGGGTTGGTTTTAATTTTGAATTGGGCTGGGGAATTGGAGTTCAAATTTAGACTAAATATTAAATACAAATGGGTTGTTATTTAAATAGTCAATTTATTTCCTTTTTAAATTATAAAAAATAAAAAATAATTTTTGAAAATAGATTGAAAATACTAATATAATTTATAACACATAAATAAAAATTTAAAAATACCAAGCTCAATTCTATGAATGTAAGACACAATTAAACCTTAAAAGTGGCTAATATTGCAATTATGTACAATTTAGCTTTAAAAATATTAAATGAATTTTTAAAACTATGTAAAAAATTATTTTAGCCATATTTTGGCATAAATATGAAAATCCAATAGGTCAATTACCCAAATAATAATTTTGAATATAATTATTGAGATATTATGGATGAAAATGGGAATAAATTAGTTTAAAACCTTAAAAATTATGAGAAAAATAACTTGGACATGCTTTATATATATATATATATATATATATATATATATATATATATATATATATATATATATATATATATATATGCTTTATATATATATATATATATATATATATGCTATTTCGAAGTTTTTTTGCATACTAAAACTAAATAGGGAAATATTGGGTATCAACAGGTACCCCTCTTTACACAGGAAGAATGAAAGAGTTTTTGGGTAAAGAGACAATGACCAATTTTGACCAAGAGAAGTGATTTTTTTTGAAGATTCATGCCGTACTCCGGCTTCCGAGCTGCCTACATATCCCTGGTTTTATATGAATCAGGTTGTATGTAGTTCAGGATTCGCTAGGGGAATATATTGATGAGGAGATTTCAAGTACGTACTCAACATCTAGGGCTGGGTGAGAGGACTGTTTACAGGAATGGTTAGGTCTGATATGGCTGCGGGCACTAGAGCGGAACTACTCTCGCCGGGACGATTGTTGCTCTCCGGTCTACCTGCAAATAAGCTACACACGCATATATTGTGTGCAAATTTAAATATGATGCAGATTCATCTTTGGATGATTAAGAATGGCGTCTTCAGACCATGATGTCCTGGGCCATGAAGCGTATAACAAAGGATTCGCAGGCCATGAAATGATGTTCTCGGGCTATAAGGATGGTGCCTCCGAACCATGAAGCCTTTGAATAATGATATGAAAAAGATTTAAAGAAATCCTCGTGCCATGACATGGTGTTCTCGGGCTATAAAGATGGTGCCTCTGAATGATGAAGCCTTTGGATGAGTTGGCGATATTTCAGCCCACGAAGGATGCAGCAGTATGTGGCGATCTTTCAGCTTTGCAGATGCAGTATCAGGCAATCTTTCAGCCATGCAAACATAGTATGAGGTGATTTTTTAGCCGTGCTGTGTAGTATGAGGCTATCTTTCAGCCGTGCAATATGGGAATCTTTCAGCCGTTCAATGTGGTATGAGGCCATCTTTCAGCTGTGCAATGTGGCGATCTTCCAGCTATGCAAATGCAGTATGAGGTGATCTTTTAGTTGTGAAAATGTAGATGAAGATAATGTTTAGTCTCGCAAGGCAGAATGGTAGCCTTATGCAATGCAGATACAGGTGGGGGTAGAGATTAACCTCGGAAGGCAGAATAGTAGCCTTATGCAATGCAGATGTAGATGGAGGTAGAGCTTAACCTCGAAAGGCAGAATAGTAGCCTTATGCAAGTTGGAAGGTAGAATGGTAGCCTTATGCAATGTAGATACAGATAAAGGTAGAGCTTAACCTCGGAAGGTAGAATAGTAGCCGTATGCAAGTTGGGAAGGAAGAATAGTAGCCTTATGCAATCAGATGCAGATGGAGGTAGAGTTTAACCTCGGAAGGCAGAATAGTAGCCTTATACAATTTCGAAAGCAAAATGGTAGCCTTATGCAATGCAGATTCAAATAGAGGTAGAGCTTAACCTTAGAAGGCAGAATAGTAGCCTTATGCATGTTGGAAGGCAGAATGTAGCCTTATACAATACAGATGCTGATAGAGGTAAAGCTTAACCTCGGAAGGCAGAATAGTAGACTTATGCAAGAAGTAGATGCAGATGGAGACATCGTTTAGTCTCAAAAGGCAGAATGGTTGCCTTAAGCAAGAAATAAAATAACCCATAGTAGTGGAATTTTCTTAGCTGATAGCAAATTGCGGTGTTGTGATTACTAGAAGCATCGTGACACACGGGATCATCGTTGGTGTATGGTGATAGCAAATGTTTGCAAGTGCAACGGTTATGAGAGTTGTATTTTGAACAATGTTTTGTCTCATGGGAGTATAGTGTGTTTAATGTTTTCATAATCCTAGAGTCTGTATCCAAAGAAAAATCGCGAGTTTTGTAAGGGGAAGGTTAGTTTGTATCCCCGTTGGATTTGCTTGACTCTTTTGACTTTGAGCCGGTGATACTGTCGATATCATTGGGGTGGCGTTGTTAAATAAAGCAGTTTTAATAATAAACATGCATGATTTTGTAAAAGTATGACATAAATGTATAATTAAAATAGCTTTTAGATGAACATACGACGGTGACGTAGTTCAAGGAATTGCAACCTCTCTTGCTACGGAATTTTGAGGGTCCTCCTCAAAATTCTGCCCCAATTTGGTGGGTTGACGTTTCTGATTATTGCTCGTGTGGCAATCATCTGAAATTACTATGGAATTTTATGGGTCCTCCTTAAAATTCTGCCCCAGTTTCCAATTTTGGGGGGAAATGAACATTTTATTGAATTTCCATAGGGCTGCCTACGTATCCCCTCTTAAACAGGAATCTGGTCAAGCATAGTTCAATTTACATCATATTAGGAAAGCATATAGATTATACATAGTAATGCTTGACTGAATCTGAATTAATCAGTTATGACCACCCTTCTCCATCCATTTTTACAAGTATGAGGGCTCGTCCTGTCAAAACCCCGTGAACCATGTATGGACCTTTGGCTTCATCTTGTTGTGGAAATTTTTTTTTTAACACCAGCTACCCCAGTGTGAAGCGTCTTGGCTCTATCTTTTGTTGATGGATCTGGGCATTCTGCTATGATAGAGTTGACCATGGCAAACTGCATTCATTCTCTTTCTGTCTATACGAGCTAGTTTCTCGTAACGACTCTTCACCCACTCTGCATCGTTGAGCTCAAATTCTTGTATGATCCTTATGGCAGGAATTTCTACTCCGGTGGGGATGACAACCTCTATACCATAAACTAGCACATAGAGGGTTGCCCCGGTTGATGTGTGCACATGGTGCGATACCTCAATAGAGCAAATTACTACTTCTCGTGCCACTGTTTATGCTTTTCTATCATTTTTCTCAATATCTTCTTGATATTCTTTTTGGCGGCTTCTACAACTCCATTCATTTGAGGCCTCTAGATTGTAGAATTCTTGTGTGTGATCTTGATGTTTCACACATGGCTTTCATCAAGTCACTATTAAGTTTAAAGCCATTATCAATGATGATTGAATCTAGAATTCTAAATAGATAAACAATGCAATAACGGACAAAGTCTGCCACGACTTTCTTAGTCACTACTTTGTAAGATGGTGCTTCGACCCATTTGGTGAAATAGTCGATGGCTACTCAGATGAACCTGTGTCCGTTGGAAGTAGCAGACTTGATTGGTCCAATAACATCCATTTCCTAGGTAGCGAATGGCTCGGCGAACTTGTTGTGTTAAGCTCACTTGGAGATACCTTTATCATGTCTTCATGTATCTGATAACTGTGTCATCTCCGAGAATACTGAATGCAGTCTGTTTCCATAGTCATCCAAAAGTAACTAGCCTGAATTATCTTCTTTTCTGAGACAAAACCTTTCATATGTGGACCATAGGTCCCAGCGTGAATTTTTTCTAGCAGCCTGGATGCTTCCTCTGTGTTGACACATCTTAATAGTCCCAAATCAGGGGTACTCCTATACAGGATTCCTCAATTGTGAAAGAAGTTGTTGGATAATCTCCAAAGTGTGTGTTTCTGAGTATGATTGGCAAGATACAGGTACTCTCCTTTTGCCAAATATTCCTTGATATCATGAAACCAAGGCTCTCCATCTGCTTCCTCTTCAACATTGGCACAATAAGTTTGCTGATTATGAGTTTTCACCAGAATAGGATCAATGAAATTCTTGTCGTCATGCTGTATCATAGATGATTGGGTAGCCAATACATCAGCGAACTCATTCTAGACTCTTGGAACATGTTGAAATTCCATCTCAGTGAACCTCTTTCTCAAGTCCTATACATGATGTAGATACATGAGTATCTTGGAGTTCTCGGTTGCCCGTTTTTCTCGTACCCGATGTATAAGTATGTCTGAATGTTCGATCACTAGAAGATCTTGAATGTTCGTGTAAATGGCCATATTGAGCCCTAAGATGTAAGATTCATACTCGGCCATATTGTTGGTGCAGGGGAACCTGAGTTTGGCAGACACCGGATAATGCTGATCGATTTATGATATTAGGAGTGATCCTATGCCAACTTCTTTGAAGTTTGCTTCTCCATCGAAGAACATTCTCCAATCGTCATACGATTTTGCTATGTCTTCTCCTATGAATGATACCTCTTCATCAAAAAATACATTTTCAAGGGTTCATATTCTCCATCCACGAGGTTTTCAGCAAGGTGGTCTGCCAATGCTTGTTCCTTGACCGCCTTCAGATTTACATAAACAATGTCGAATTCACTCAACAGTATCTGCCACTTGGAGAGCTTGCCAGTGGGCATGGGCTTTTGAAAGATGTACTTCAGAGGATCCATCCTTAATATGAGGTATGTGGTATATGTACATAAGTAATGTCTTAGCTTCTAGGCTACCCAAGTCAAATCATAATAGGTGCGCTCCAGTAGAGAATATCGAGCCTCGTACAGGGTGAACTTCTTGCTGAGATAATAAATGGCTTGTTCCTTTCTCCCCGTTTCATCTTGCATCCCCAAAACACAGTCGAAAGCTCCACCTAACACAACAAGGTAGAGTAATAAGGGTCTACCTGGCTCGGGCGGAACTAAGACTGGTTGTGTTGATAGGTACTCCTTGATTTTGTCGAAGGCCTTTTGGCAGTTATTGGTCCATATGGTAGCGGTGTCCTTCTCTAACATCTTAAAGATTAGCTCACATATAATTGTAGACTGTGCTATGAATCAGCTAATGTTGTTTAACCTTCGTAGGAAACTCATCACAGCTTTCTTGTTCTTTGGCTGTAGTAGTTTTTGAATGGCTTTAGCCTTTGGTAGATTCAGTTCTATTCCTCGACGACTCACAATAAACCTAAGTAACATCCTAGTAGAAGAACCAAATGCACACTTTGCGGGGTTTAGCTTCAGGTTGTATCTTTGCATTCTATTGAAGAACTTCCTCAGATCTTCTATATGGTCAGTGTCCTTCTTGGATTTGTTGATAACATCATCCACATATACTTCTATGGCATTGTGTATCATAATATGGAAAATGGTAGTCATGGCCCTAATGTAGGTGGCCCCTGTATTCTTCAGGCCGAATGGCATTATCTTGTAACAATACACTCCCCACAGTGTAATGAAAGCCATTTTCTCAACATCTTCCTCATCCATCCAGATCTGATGGTAACCAGCGAAGCAATCTATGAATGACTATAGCATATGCTTGGCACAATTGTTAATCAGGATGTGTATATTTGGCAAAGGGAAGTTATCTTTCGGACTGGCCCAGTTGAGATCCCGGTAGTCGAAATAGACTCTTACCTTCCCACCCTTCTTTGATACTGGCACAATGTTGGCTAACCTTGTCGGGTACTCAACCACCCTAAGAACCTTAGCTTTGACCTGATTGGTGACTTCTTCCTTGATTTTCAGACTTATATCAGGTTTGAACTTTGTGAACTTTTGCTTTACCGGTGGACACATTGGAGCCATTGGAAGTTTATGAGCCACAATAAACGTACTCAGACCAGTCATCATACGACCATGCAAAAATGTCCTCATACTTCTTTAGAAATTCTATGTATTCTTTTCTCTTTGATGGAGATAGTTGAATGCTGATTCGTGTTTCCTTGACATTTACAGCATCTCCCAGGTTAACAATTTTAGTTTTGTCCAGGTTGGACTTAGGTCTGTTCTCAAAGTTCTCAACTTCTTTGACAATCTGATCAGGTATATCATCTTCTTCTGAATCAATGTCCATTTGTTATCTCATTGCATGTCATAGTCATTGGTTCATCAAGATAAGTAATAGCAATGCTGTATTGGTAAAGTAAGGAGGAAAACGATAGAAATAAATATTAATTCATAAGAAGAATTCGACATACTTTTGATAAATTGAATAATTGTTTTGAGTATTAAAAATCTTATTGCGAAAGTTGAAAAAAAGTGAAAAGGAAATCATTAGTAAATTAAGCAGTGAATAGTGCTTGTTTAAGCCTTGCCACCCCGAGGCTTCACGGGCTTTGGTTGTCCTGATGGTCCAATTCTTGAGATGTGCCCCTCTGCTCACAGCCTGAATGGTCTTGTGAAATAGGATAATGATGCCAGAGTGCACAAACTGGGGAATAGCAAAAACAAAATAAAAACAAAAGGTAATCAAGTCTGTAAGGATTATAAAAAGTACTGCAATATTTAAACACATAGTGCGGGAATGTAAAATGTGTCATAATTTGAGAACCTCTTTGTGTCCGAAGTAGGCATAGCGACAAATTGATTTGGAGAACTTAGCATGCTAAATGCCTTATTTTATTGATAAAATAGACGAATCCCAAAATGACACTAAACATACAAGGAATAAAAGTCACTAATGGGCATTGGCCTTATTGTATTCATAGAGTGAAAAGTAAATTCTTATCTATTTGGTCCCAGAAGGACCTTCTCCAGGTTGAATGCTCTCATTGATCAAATCCTCCAGTTCGCGTAGGTTCACTAGTAACAATGCCTTCGCAAGGTGTTCTCCTTCATTTCTCTCAGCGTTCTGGCAGTCGGTGACTCTCTTCCTTAGTTTTCCTTCCAATTTTAGCAGAATGTGTTCCAGATATTCCAACTTTCTGCTAGCTTTGGTGGCCCTCTCTTTCCACTCATTGATTTGGTCATTTGATGGAAGACTCCTCCACCAGCCTAGCAAGAGTGGGGGTGTGCTAATCATAGTGAAACTGGGGACCTCGTGTCTCATTTTCTGCAAAACAAAAGGGTTAGAACCTACACCCACCAGACTCGACTATTTAACATAAACAATTAGCATGAAGCATTTAGTTCTCCAAATAAATGCACAAAATGTGATGATGTCCTTTTGGGTTTAGGGAAACCCAGTGGACTTTTGGACAAGGCTATCTTAAAGGATCATTATGTGGATAACATAACTGACCTGACTAAGTTTGACCATGATGCACGAGCAATTTTAAATAAAGTAAGGTTTCTATGGGGTTTTAGATTGGTACCCTTGAGCAGACAACTCAAGGGGAAGGCATAGAACTGTCGACTGCACCGCTGATCGACTAGTTTTACCACAAATGCGCCTTTCTAAATTTAGGGGGTAATGATATAGGAAGAGTGCAACCACTCATTAAAAGCGTTGCTATAGTATTTGTTTGGCATGAGTGGAGTATGATGCTGAGCATGATTATGCAATAATTAAAAGCATGTTGACATGTATTTGCACATTAAGAAAGCAAAAAATACAGCCGTTTCATAATTTAAAGTAATAAAGGAAAGAAACAAGGGAAATATGTCAGTTTTTCTTTTAAAGAAGAAATTAAATGCTTAATGGAATTAAACAAATAATTTCACATAGTGAGAGGTACAAATTCACAAGAACAATCTGAAAAGGTAAAAGCCTAAAAATCCCCAACAGAGTCGCCATGCTGTCACGCCCCCTTTTTCTCGCGAAATCGGGTTTATGGCATTCGGTTGGAAAACTCTTTCCTTTTGGAAAAGGGGTTTTGCAATTCTTAAGAGTGGCCACCTGATGATATTAAGGTGTGTTAAGGCACCTATAGGGTTCAATTACAACTATGTTTGGTAACTAGAGATAGGTAAGAGTTTGAAATTATCCCAAGGGAAAGGTGTTAGGCATCCCTTATGATCCATTAGTGTAGTTCCTGGCCAGATAGTTTTGTAAATTTGTGCAATCATCAAGTAAACAAACAAGGCTCAAGTAATAGAGGATTTGAACTTGAATACACAAGTGCTCAAAAAGCTATGAAAGCAAGGTTTTGAAAAGATTTACAATCTAAGAATGCTTGTGAATCTAAAGGGGTCCTAGGTTTGTTTGTAATATAGATCACATCAATGCAACACCCAGTATGGTACTCCTCAGAAGAGGGGATACACATGGTATTAGTGCACTAGTCATCATGTCCATATCTACCCTTCCTACCACGTGAAGGTATTAAAAGCGAGGATTGGTCTCGACCTCTATTGCATGTTGTTACACGTCCCATTCCTATCAGTCCCGGAGGAATACTACTATTCCTATAAGAGGGAGGTTTTAGGCTGACTCTTAGGTTGGTAATATACTAAGGTGACATACAAAAACAAGTAGGACAACATTTATAAGGGAAACATGTAAGTAGTTAGAAGGCTCATGTATACCCCCGCAAATAATACATATAAACAACATAACTTAAATAAAGTTAAGGTCTAAAATTTAACGATCCTAAAGCAAGGTGCTTGAGTCAGAACCAGATTCATTATATAACTCAAAAGAGAAGTTCGAATAAGGCTTGTCTGCTATTGTATCAGTTGATAATTTAAACAAAGGTATTCCAATTTTGTTTAAATAATTACCTAAGGCCTGCCTATGCATATGCAGTACTCAATAGTTATTCAGAATCATCAATACGTTTGGAGATTAATCTTATTACCTAAACATGCTGTTCTAGGTGTCCAAAACACAGAATTATGGCCAATTACTTGTAAAGAATAAGTGAAATTGTTTTATTCCTTTTTATGCATTTGTAGTTAGCCTAGGTGTGCTTAAGTAAATGTAAACGAAATCCTACAGACATGATATCTAGCATGCAGATATGTAGAAGAATGGATATACAGAATCCTAAACAGGATTTCTATATGGACAACTATATGGCGTTTAGAACTTGATTACTCGAATATGCAGAGATGATATGTTAGTTAGTGTTGTTTAGCCTAAAATAGGATTTCTAAGTGTCATGGCGGTAGCAACATGATTGCAGAAACATTGGTTATTAACACATTTAACACAGGATTTGCTAAGTTGTATGATAGTGATATGGACATGCTGAAAAATGGTAAGTGTAAATCCTAAGGAACATGATCTCTAATGCATGAAATGAGTCCTAAGCATGGATTCTATTACACAAGTAGGAATGTAAACCTAATAACATGCTTTCTATCCCTTTTGATAGCATACATATTTCCCACCCTTTTTCACTAGCAAACCCCATAATGTTTGCAAAATCATTACAAACCATGTGATTGAATTACATAAGCAGAAATGAAAGAAAAAAAAGCTACAACCATAAGAATCCTGATCTTGACTTCCTCTCTAAGTTACGCAATGAACCACATCAATTCCAATATTATTCCAAAGCCTTGTTTATATCTGGGTGTGTCAGAGTTCCCTAAGGGCCTCAAGGGGTCCCGAACAGTGTTCAAACCCGGATTTGTATAACCAACCAGAATGAGTGCAGTGTGGAAGGGCCAGCTCTTATGTGTCCAAGTTTAAAGGGAGCTCAAGGGTACAAAGGCAATGCTCACACAAAATCGGCAAAGCCTAGATTCTAAGAGTAGGTGAGAGTGCTGGTGGACATAGTTTGAAAAATAGTTTGTTTAAAACTGGGTTGAAAGTAATTATTAACTGAATTGATTTGAAAGCAGTTGTAGTAGTAAATAAAACTCAAATTCCCAAGATGGGATTACACATAGGATCAATAGTCATACAAGGGGTGTCAAGGGGTTTGGGACACATATACATTTGACTGTAAACACGTAACCCTATTAAGGGTGTTAGGAATAGTTGTCATGCACAACAACGACTGATACTGACATGATCATAGGCTCGTAAGAAAGAACATAAGCACATTTGAGGGGATAAGGACCTGGGATGGCAAATGCATAATAAGTGACTGACAGAGCATGCCTTAAAACACACATAAAGGAGTGCATTATTCTAAAAGGGGAGGGGAGAGATTAGTAATGCACCTTAACATAGTCACATGTAGGAGTAGACCAAAAAAAGAAGCTGAAACAAATAAGGCATCATGTTGTTGTTGGAGCTTTTAAAATTAAACTAGGACATACCAGTCAAAGGAGCAAAGTGCAGAAAAGAAAAGTAAGCAGGATCCCACAGTCTAGCCTTAGCTTTTGGTTGGCTAGACAAAGTAGTAGCACAAGTGGTAATAAAGAAAGAAAGAATTTTGATTGTGTATGTGTGTGTTCTGAACTCAATTTTTCGTGTGTTTGTTGGAGTGCTTCATCTTCCCCTAAGCATCACAAGAGTACTCCCTCGAATGATCTTATGTATAATGTATCTCTGTAGTAAAGGAAGCGTGGTGCATGATGGTGAATTACATCCATTCTCCTCAGATTTTCTGGAAGTATCCCGTAGCTCAAGCAATCTATAATGGGTTGTCACATTCTTCCTTCTTAGTTTCATAAATAATGACAAGATTCTCGAGTTCATTTTCTTCACTTTCACCCTCATTTGGCGGTGGTACTACCCATTTTTGGTAGACCATAGCTTGTGCTTGATCAATCATGATAATTATGAAGCTATGGAAGCTAAAGAATCATCCTTCTTGTTTCCTTTCCTTGGCACATATTAAATAGTCACGTCAGCGACCCACCCCATTAATCTTTTTAACATAATCATGATATGGGCGTAATTCAGGTTTCTTGACCTCGTAATTACCTAAAATCTTGTTGATCACCAACTAAGAGTCACCAAAGACTTGTAATTGCAACCACTTCATTTTGATAGCCATTTCAAGCCCAAGTATTAGTGCTTGATACTCAACAACGTTGTTAGAGTGGAGTTGCGTCAACGTAAAAGAGAAGGGAAAAACTTTACCTTGAGAAGTGACAAATACTACACCAGTACCAGCTCCTTCGCAATGTGCAGCACCATCAAAGTACATTTTCTATGGAGGTTGAACTTCAATGACCATAGCATGCTCATCAGGTAGTTTGTTTGTTTGATCCCATTCATCAGGTATAAGGTGATCTGCCAAGAAGTCTGCTAACGCTTGTCTTTTCATAGCCTTTTGAGGGATGTACGTAATTCAAATTGTTGAAACTGGAGGTGCCACCTTGCTATTCAATCACTAAGGACGAGTTTTGACATCACAAACTTGATGGGATTTGCTCTAGAAACCAAATGAATGACATGAGCTTGGTGCTTCAACTATTGGATTGAGAAGACTAGAGCCAAACATAACTTTTCAATTGGTGAATAATTCAGCTCATTTGGTGTCATCATCCTGCTGAGGTAGTAATTGGACTTTTCTATCCCTTTACTATTTTGTTGGGCCAAAAGCACTCCAACAGACTTTTCTTGTGTTGAAATTTATAGTATCAACAACTTTCCAAGTATATGGGCTGTCAAAACTAGAGGCTTTGTCAAATAAGTTTTGATACTTTCAAATGCGTTTCTACAAGCTTGTCCCACTTGGAAGGAACGCCATTCTTCATGAGGTGATTGAATGGTTGGCACCTCCCAGCTAGGTTTAAGATGAATCTTCTAAGGTATGCTAGCTTTCCTTGCAAACTTTTCAATTCATGAATATCCGGAGGCTCAGACATTTCCAAAATAGCATCCACTTTGACTTGATCAATTTCGATCCCTCGATGTCGGACAATGAAACCAAGGAAAGTTCCAGAAGTAAATCCAAAGGCACATTTCAATGGATTCATCCTAAGTTGGTACCTCCAGAGCAAATAAAACGCCACTCAAGTCTTTCAAGTGGCCGCTATTCTCTCTTTATTAGTAGCACTAGCGTTGTTCAAGCCAAAAGACATTAACTTGTAGCAATAAATACTCTTGGGGGTATGTAATACAGTAAGATCTTCATATTTTAGCGCCATGCAAATTTGGTTATAGCCCGACGAACCATTAATAAAAGACATTACCTCGTACCTAGTAGTAGTATTGATCGTCAACTCGGGAATAGGAAGTGGTAATTTATCTTTGGGACATGCATTGTTGAGATCTCTGAAGTCAACGTACACCCGAATCTGGCCATTGTTCTTCCTTACAGAGACAATACTTGAGACCTATGTTAGGTGAATAAGGCCATATTCAATGAGTTTATTGACTTTGCTTTTGATCAAGAAAACCAAGTTCAGCCTAAAGTATCTTTGCGCTTGCTTAACAGGACGAGCACCATGCTTGACTACAAGGTAATGAACTTATACTTTAGGACCTAATCTAGGAATCTCTTAGTAAATCCAAGAAAATACATTCTTGAAATCCTTGAGTAACTCGATATAAGTGCTTTCTTCATCTATTGCTAGTAAAGAACTTAGGTATGTGGGTCTTTTGTTCTTCATATGTGCCAAGGTAAACTTCTTTTAAGGCATTAATCGTTTCCTTCACCCCCAATTTCAAGTTCTGGGGAGCATCTTTCGCATCTTCACTTTCTTGAGGGTAACCATCGTTGAAGGATGTGCGATAACATGGTGAAACATCCTCCAATTTCTCGTCATCCTCCACTAGAGACGAAACATCATGCTCGTATTTTGCAGCAACATGATACGAAGAACCCACCACTTTCTTCATCCTCATAAATTTCTTTAGTGTAGACCACAGTCTATGGCTTCACCTTTATCACCCCATCACACAAAACCATGACTTCTATTTGTCGCATCATTCTAGAAAGAACCAAACATTGGAAACCCTTAGAGATCTTATTAATTTTGGGTGAAACGGGTGTTTTTGTATTTCGATAATTTCTATGGAGCTTATTTCCTTTATTTAACATACCCAATCTATCAAACAAAGAAGTCCTTATAATTGATTTTCCAAGTCGATCAAAGACAGAAAGCTTGTTAGAAGCGGCAGATTCATCTTTGACAGTTATATAATTGATGCTCGCTCTTCTTATAGAGATGCGCACTGGCGCGGTTGCTTGTATCCCTAACCTTCACATGGTTGCCTCGTTTCACCTTCTGATAGGAGCTTTTGTAACTTTGACGGCTAATTGGGATTGCATCTAGCTTTTGCAAATAGCCTATAAGCATTAGGATCAAAACCTTTATCTGTTGGCTTTAGGGAGTGCCACATTCTCGAGATGATTTTGGGCCACAAACCTACAAGTGGCTTTGACGACAACTTTACTGCCTCTATTCGTGTTACCAGAAGAGTTAACTCCTTTAGCATGTTATTTTTGATATTAGATGATTTACATCTTTCTTCCTTTTAGGGACATAATTGAGAAAATAAGTTATTTTCTTGCTATAAAATGCAGTATACCCTCTATAAGATTTATTGGAGTTAGGTTCTAACTCTTTAGTAACAGCTTTGGCTCTATCAGTAGTCACCTCAGCTCTATTAGTTGTGGGCTCATCATTCTTGCTTTTCATGACATTATCAGCTTCTAGCTCCTTCACAATGTGGTTCTACAAGTAGAACTTTGCATCGACTAAGTGTGACTCAGCCTCGGTGAATGGCTCATCATCATCAACTATCTTCATCTCGACTTCGCACTCGTAGTACATTAAGAATTGATGGTGGGTAGATGGAACTACTTTATTCTCATATATCCTAAGTCCTTCCGATCAAGACATTGTATGAATTCTTTGCATCGATCGCATGCATCCATGTACTTGATTTCATATCTTTAATGGTGATTCCCAAACTGATCATGCCTATGGCTCTTTCCCCGCTTGGTTGAATCCTTCGATCATCACACGACTTTCCAAGAGTTCGTTCATGGGAATACCAAGTTCTTTAATAGTGCGAATCGTCAAGATGTTCACTAAGGATCCTCTATCAACCAAAATTCAATTTACCCTTTCCTGATGCATATAGCCAACTAGGTGTAACAGGCGGTTATGACGAGTGTCACCTAGTAGAAGATCGTGATTTATGAACATGACTTTTTCCAACACGCGTTAACTTCACGAGGAATAGAACATGACTTTTTGCAACACGCGTTAACTTCCCGAGGAATAGACTCGATGAGATTTTTAAAGATGGTGCCAACGGAAGGCCATCACTATTTTCTTCCTCTTTATCAGCATTGCATAAGAGGCCTCAATACCATCACGAAAAATCTTCAAGCGGAGCCAACATGTCAAGAAACCTTCCAAGGTCACTGGATGTCATGGCTTTTGAGGGTGGTTCACCTCCACTTTTTCTTTCTCCAAACACGTAACTTGATTTCGTTTCATGATCTTTTTACCATTCTTTGTTGGTTGTTCAATTGATTCTTTTCGTGGGCTATTTTTATGGCACCAATGACAATTCACCAACGTCCAACCTTTATCATTATCAAGTTGATCGACTTCTACTTTGCTGTTCTCCAGTAATTCTTCATCCTTGCTTTCATTAAAACCATATAACTCACCGGAACTCAATGAACCAAAGGTGATAGAGATTTGGTTTGCTCTTGCTTTCTCATCTTCAGGCACGATATTCTTTACACGATCCAAGTCCATAACTTTGTCATTGAAGGAAAAGCACTTCTTTAGAGGGTGGATTGCAAGTCGATGGTATTTTCAGTAATTTGGGTCAGTAGTTTTACCAGCCTCATTTGGCCACTTCATCCTCGGAAGCTCGATGAGATTTAACTCGAGAAGTTCTCATATATAGATAGAACATCGAAATCGCAAAATGGGTATTCCTTCTCTTACATTTATTTTAGAGTCAACTTCCCACTTGGTTTATCTTGAAAAGAAGTGAATTTCGTACTCTGCTTTTTGCTCACCTTCATTGTGAACTTCACAGGTGATGTGTTGACATTCATAGCTTCTTTGTTTTCATACTTGGGTGAAAATTTGCTCCATATCCTGACTTTTTACTTTTCATTCCCTCTAAGAGGCTCATAGATTGGCAACCTTTCGTTTTCAATAGAGGTCATGCTTAACTCTGTGTCATGGGCACGAGTCGCAAGTTCTTCAAATGTGCTAAGCGTGATACTTTGCAAGATGTAGCAGAGTACCCAATGCATGTGTTGGATGCACATCTCTATGCCAGAAGCTTCACTAAGCCTCTCTTTGTAGTTAAGGCTTGCATTCTTCCAATGATTAAAGTCGATAACCAGTTCACCCTTTCGTTGAAGAGTATTTGTAAGTTCTATCATACTCACAATATGTCTCGTTCTATCATACTCACAATTGATTTCGCGTGCCACACCATTTGACACGTAGCACCAAACTGAGCCTCTAGGAAGATGACATATTGGGTCTAATAAAGTGAGGTCATCACTTGTAGTACAATTGAATTGGTTAGCCCAACGCAGTTGGGCCTATTTATTAAATCCATACTTATGGAACTTGAATAGTTATTCCAATTATATTAGTCCATAATATTTTCTTGAACCAAAATATATTTTATTGAGATTAAATCCAGATTTTTTATGAATTTAATAAAATTTTAATTGCCTACAGGGTTGGCTAAAATAATTCATTCTCAGTAACTAGAGTTTTTTTTTTTTTCATCTCAAATGACATATATATCAAAAGCCTTAAAGGTATAACTCCATAAAGAAATGATAGAAGCACAAGAACCATCTATGACTACTGGAGTTCTAATTAGCAAAAGCTGGAGGGGTCATTGACTGTGTGATGCGCTATATTCTGCCATGGCTGTTTCTACTACTATAAGATTCATATTCGGATGTCATCACTGGAAACCTCTTCTTCTCGAGGAAGTTCTTCGACATCTTCAAAAACTAAAAACGATGCTTCCCTAGTTTTGTTAGATTAAAGTTTCATGTTTGATCTCCAAATTGCAATATTGCAAAGGAAGCTGAGTACTTTCAAAATTAGCATTTTGAGTTAGATGAAATAATTCATTCCCAGGACTAGGAGTTTTGTTTTCATCTCTACTGATATTTCTATCTGTAGTTCATTGGTTTAGCTGTTGTTTTATAGTTTTAAAAGGTTAAAGGCTCAATACTCATCAACTTTTTCGTTTTCAAAAAGTAGCACGAAATGACACAAAACTTAAAGAACTAATGCAGCATGGTATTCGAACACTCGTCTTTGAGTGAACAATAGAGACGTCTAACCATTGAACCAAGACACCTAAAATGGAGTTATCTATCAGAACAATACCCTTACCGATCTATTAATAACAAGTAGGTTTAGGCCAGGAGAATTAGTAATGTGTCAGGAGAAATTAGTACAATAGCATAGATACACTTCTTGATAATAGAATCCGGGGACAACTAATGAGGGATAGTCATAATAAAGTTTGCAAGTCATTTTCTGATGTAATTGTAGGAAAAGAGGGCAGAATTCATGAGAATCTACTTGTTAAACGAGTCGATTATTCAGGACGTTCTATCATTGTCACGAGTCCTTCACTTTCATTACATCGATGTGGATTGCCTCGTGAAATAGTAATAGAACTTTTCCAAACATTTGTAATTCGTGGTCTAATTAGACAATACTAGCTTCAAATATAGGAGTTGCTAAGAGTAATTTGAGAAAAAGAGCTGATTGTATAGGAAATCATTCAAGAAGTTATGTAGTGACATGCTGTATTGTTGAATAGAGCATCCATTCTGCATAGATTAGGTATACATGCATTCCAACCCGTTTTAATAGAGGGGCACGTTATTTGTTTACATCATTTAGTTTGCAAGGGATTCAATGTCGATTTTGATGGAGATCAAATGGTTGTTCATGTACCTTTATCCTTGAAGGCTCAAGTACAGGCCTGTTTACTTATGTTTTTGCATATGAGTCTTTAACCTCCGGCTATTGGGGATCCCATTTCCGTATCAACACAAGATGTGCTTATTGGACTCTATGTTTTAACGAGCGAAAATCATTAAAGTATTTTTATTAACTAAATGTAATATCAAAAAAGAAGTGACAATAGTCACTATAAGTATACGAAATTCCTATGATGCAATTGGAGCTTATCAGCAGAATAATTTGCAGAAATTACAATATTGCTGAAGAAGCTGAGTACTTTTTCAAAAGTTAGCATTTTGAGTTGGCTAAAATAATTAATTCCCAAGAACTAAATGTTTTGTTTTCATCTCTAGTGACATATCTATCTTTAATTCATTAGTTTAGAAGTTGTTTTACACTTTTAAAGGTCAAAGGTTCAATACTAATCAACTTCTTTCGTTTTCAAAAGTAGTAAGAAAAAAACACAAAACTTAAAGAACCAATGCAGCAGACGATTTGAGTGCTCGTCTTTGAGTGAACAACAGAGACGCCTAACCATTGAACTAAAACGCCTAAAAATAATTTGCTGAAATTGCAATATTGCATAGGAAGTTGAGTAGTTTTTTCTAAAATTAGTATTTTGAGTTGGCTAAACTAATTCGTTCTCAGGAACTGGTGGTTTTATTTTCATCTTAAGTGATATATCTATCTTAAGTTCATTGATTTAGCTGTTGTTTTACAGTTTTAAAAGTTAAAGGTTCAATACTCGTCAACTTCTTTCATTTAAAAAAAGTAGCAAGAAAATGGCACAAAACTTAAAGACCCAATGTTGTTGGGAAAAAAAGGAATTGACCCTTTCCCGTAAACCCCGAGATCTCCGCCTCTTTTGTAAAGAGAAAAATTGAGAAATAAAACAACACAAGAATTTAACGTGAAAACCCAAAATCGGAAAAAAACCACAACCATTGTCAAAAGACAACAACCGACCACTATGTGAAAAACTCTTACAATCACATAAACCTTAGTAGTTTCTCCTAACAAAAAGTGTTAGAAATACATTTGGTTTGGTACATTTGAAAACATAACTTAAGTCCCCTTATATAGGCAAGCCTCCAAGCTACTCTTCAACATTTTTCCAATGTGGGACAATGACCATTCTCATTTTTAAGCAAAATCCCAACAAACTCCACCTTGATTAAAAATGATCATAGTAGCAGCTATCCGTCATACTCCACATTGCTGAACACCTGTCATACTCCACCATAAAGAGTATCGCCACTTGGAATAAACCATTCTAAGAATTTCCACTTCGACTCATGTCGAAAAACACTTTGTTGATTATTATGGTGCAACCTCCACTATTGGCTCTCCTTGGAAGTCCATCAGCTATCGACATAACTGTTTCATCACACACCTTGCATTCCTGCCAAACCAATGCCCATCTGTAATTCTGCTATTAATCTCACATCCTTCACCATGGCAAATAGCGGCATGCCATAAGGATGTACATGTCTTTGGGTCATATAAGGTCATATGGGTTCCTATCAAAGACCATATTAACAACATCACTTGACTTGGAGCCTGTAGCCGAGCCTGCTCCACCTGCTGGACAATCCTTTTTCATGTGTCCAGGCTCTCCACACTTCCATCAAACAACATTTCGCTTCATGGGGTTCCTCTTTTCCTTTCCTTTCCCGTAGCACATATACACACTTCCAGAAGAAGTATCCCTCGCATCTCCTTTGAGTCTTCTTTCTTCAGAGATGAGCGTGCTGATAACTTCTGAAAGATTAACCTGCTCCTTCCCATAGAGCAATATTGGCTTCATGTGCGCAAAAGACGAAGGAAGAGACCAGACGAGCCTTAAGGCTTGATCCTCCTCATCTATCTTCACCCCAATAGCTTCAAGCTCAGAGACAATCACATTGAGAACACTCAAATGATCCGAGATTTTAGTACCCTCACCCATACACAATGTATGAAATTGTTCCTTCAGGTACACCCGATTTGAGACTCCCTTTGTTTGATACAACTTTTACAACTTTTCCCATAGCTCCTTCGCCGTCGCAATTCCATGCACATTTGCAAGGACATTCTTTGCCAATGATAACCGTATCGCACTTGCAGCTCTCAAATCCAAATCATCCCATTCTTCATCTCTCTTGCTTGATGAATCATCGTTAGAACCTGCTTCTGGTTTTCCCTTCAGGGCCTTGTGTAGACCTGATTGAATCAATATATCCCTGACTTGAACTTGCCACAAGCCAAAATTGATTCTTCCATCAAATTTCTCAATATCAAACTTGATGCTTCCCATTGTAACCGTATCGCTGACCAATATCCGTGGATGAAAAACACTTGCTTAGAACCTCGTCTGTAGCTCGTGAACAGCACACCAGGTAAGTTCCCAGGAAAGAGATGTGGGTCCAGAGTGACCACTCAATTACCAAGTCTTTCCTAGCCAGAGCTTACCTAGACATGTACCTCCACACTTGATTCTAACCGCCAGAATTCACCACAAGCATCGTTACTCCGATTACACCAACTTTCCCTCCTACAAGCTTCTTGAACCAGAAAATCTTTTCTGATGTAGAAGATCAACCAAAGCTGCGACCACAGAGCATACTAAGATTCCCTCCTCAAGCTAGGAGACCTCGCTCTGATACCACTTGTTGGAATAAAAAGGAATTGACCCTTTCCCGTAAACCCCGAGATCTCCGCCCCTTTTGTGAAGAGAAAAATTGAGAAATAAAACAACACAAGAATTTAACGTGAAAACCCAAAACCGGGAAAAAACCACAACCGTTGTCAAAAGACAACAACCGACCACTATGTCAAAAATTCTTACAATCACATAAACCTTAGTACTTTCTCCTAACAAAAAGTGTTAGAAATACATTTGATTTGGTACATTTGAAAATATAACTTAAGCCCCCTTATATAGGCAAGCCTCCAAGCTACTCTTCAACATTTTCTCAATGTGAAACAATGACCATTCTCATTTTTAAGTAAAATTCCAACAAATGCAACATGAATTCGAACATTCGTCTTTGAGTGAACAATAGAGTAAGACCCCTAAAAATAATTTGTAGAAATTGTAATATTGTAACGGAAGCTATGTACTTTTTTAAAATCTATATTTTGAGTGGCTGAAATAATTCATTCTCAGGAACTAGGAGTTTTGTTTTCATCTCAAGTGACATATCTATCTTTAGTTCATTGGTTTAGCTATTGTTTTACAGTTTTAAAAGGTTAAGGGTTTACTACTTGTCAACTTCTTTCATTTTCAAAAAGTAGCGAGAAAATGGAACAAAACTTAACGAACCAATGTAGTATGAAATTAAACACTCGTCTTTAAGTGAACGACAGAGACACCTAGCGATTGAACCAAGAAGTCTCGGCGGTTGAACAGAAAATATGTTATAGACCAAGGAATTATTTTTCTACTTATACAAATAATAATCTTCCCCACTTCCTCAATCCTACACAAAAAGCCGATTAGCAAGTAATAGACTTTGTATATTCATTGGGAGATTGGAAAGATATTGATTCCAATCTTAATAGTTTCTTGTCACTTTGTCTATGATTGAAACGTTAACTTTGCAGAATTTCAGCATAGTAACTTTTAAAAGTTTACAACTGCACGGCGTGGGAGTTTCACCTATAGTGCTGACGTTTTTCCTTTAGAGAATTTTAGAATTTCTCAAATAAATTATGAGGTTTGAACCAATAAATTTTCATACTCAAGTAATAATAAAGGCATAATGTCACACTTCCTTTTTTACACGGCTATCCCGAAGGATAAAACGTATAATAGAGTTTTTTCAATTAAAGTGATATTATTAAAATGAGTTTAATTATTTATTTAAGAGTCGCCACTTGGGATAGGTTCGGCTTTCGGTGTCCCAAGTCAACGGTTTATTTAGAATCCCAAATTGAGGAAAATTTTTCGACTGCCCAAATGGAGTCTGCGTACCAAAAATTCTTGGGTAAGGAATTCTGCTGACCCGAGGGAAGGTGTTAGGCATCCTCGGATCCCATGGTTCTAGCATGGTCGCTTAAACTTTTATAAATGGCCAAGGATATGATTTTTATACATGTTCAAACCTATAGTATAATTTTAAAGTTATTAACCGCTTTATGTCATTTTTAGAAATATTTACAACGTCATTAAAACACGCCTCGAACCACGTAACATAAATGCACCCAGGTTCTCGACACATTTTAATATCGCTGAGACTTGGATTTGGGTCACATAAATGCGCACCCGAGTTTAGGAAGATATTTTATTAATTAATTCGCGCCTATAGCAACAACGCATTTTAGAAAATCGTGGAAGGCCGGAAAATTCTCTAAACAACACTTTCAATTTTTTATATATTTATTAAGTTCAGGAGCCTTACGTAGTGTTTGATAAAGTTGGTGTGGCTCGCTTTATTTATAAGGGCAACCTAAAGCGTACTAAGTTTTCTATTATGCTTATACCTAAAAATTTCCTAATAATTTATACATGAGTAATATATGTAGAGAAATTCAGTACTTGCATTTCCAGCCTCAATCGCGGCTGATTATGTGCATTGGGCTTCATTTATAGCTAGCCCAGGAAGTATATATCCTTTCATGTTACAACCGCTAATAATTGGGCCTTCCGATAAAGTCAAGAACACTGGACTACGAGCCTATTGTAGGAAAATAATAGCAACCTTTTCACTGATCATATTACAGTCGCAAAATTATACAAGTGAATATTCTGAAGTATACTGAAGGTTTTTTCTTTCTAATAAAATGATGAGCATGATTTGACATTTAATAGGTCCTAACTCAGATTTCAATTCTAATACGGAACTCCGAAACACTCATCGTTCAGAGTATACTTATATACAGTTGTTGATTCGTTATCACATCCTCATTCATGGATGCTAAATAAAATCATAAACTGGACTATGTTAATCTAAACCAATGAAGTCGAAATTCACATACAGTCAAGTTTTTACAAATTTATAGACATTACAATATTAGAAAGCTACTGAAAGATAAATTACACTCATAATATAAATATAAAAAAATTATTGTCTTCATTATCAACTTGTAATCTCGAATGTACAAGGTTATTGCTTCTCATATTTTGGGTAAGGATTGATACCTGAAATGTCAGCAGGAAAGAAATCCTATGAGCAAAATGAAGCAAGTAGCAAGCAAACAACAACCAATGAACCAGTAAGAACCCAGAAATTCAGGAAACTTTGAGAAAAGGCAAATAGTACGAATTGATCTCTACAACAGCTCAACATGCATATTCAGTCAGTCCATTATCAAGTTGTTATCAAGGAATGTTCAATTAGAAGCGAAACAGCTCAAAGAGGCATCCTGAAGAATGTATGAGAGTCTAATATGTATTTTAACCCTCTAAGAACCTAAAAGAAATCCCAAAAAGGTCTGCTCGAAAAATATCCAAAAGTCGCCTTGAAATGATCAGATTGTTCTCTTTTATAATTGAAGCCTTAGGGAAACATCAAGTTATTTGTTTTCCTTTTAGTCCCTTATCCAATTTTCAGTTTTGCCTAAACAATCCTTGGTTTTCTGACTTGTGGCTCAAGTTTGTACAGAAATTATACTTAGACCCCTCACTAGAATGTTCTAGGAGTTTGTTACAAGATTCCCTAGATTTGAATGTCTTTAGCACCCCTGTCCTTTACCCTAATTACTGGCCTAAGAGTTTCTAACCCAGGTTCTCATTCATTTGGTCAGAAATTGACCCTAGTTAGTTATTTCAACTTGTACAATAAGATTATAAACTAGGATCAAATTCAGAAAAGGTGATCATGGCCAATTTAATTGCAAACTTAGGCAAAAAATACGTCCAGGGGTTGTGATTTAAATAATGCAACTTTCATACTTAGGCAAAAATACAAAAGTGAATCCAAACTAATTTCAGAAATCCAGGGCACTTAACCAAATATAACTAATCCTGAGCTCAATAAAACAACGTCAATAAGAATAGGCTACAAGTTCAAATAATCCAGCCTTAAACACAAGCAAGGAGGTGGATATTCAGGACATTTCAGAGATGAACAAATGAAATATATGAAAATAAGGAAAATCAGAAAAGAGAAACAGGGCGAGAATATGACTCTAATGACAATACCTAACCAAGATTTTCACATAAAAATAGAAATAAAAATAGAGATGATTAAAACAAAGGAGGACAAGAACAAATGTATAACAACTATTGTAAAATTAGGAATGTAAAGAAAAGAAGGATGAACATGTAACTCTGGATGAAAACCACTCTTTATGATACCTCATAGATGACAAGATGAACTAATGAACTTGAACATGCAACAATAAAAGGAAAGGAGGGAGCAAGGATGAACACATGATTACTCAGAACAAATGAAAATTCAAGAGACAAGGATGAGCATGTGATCAAAATAATCTGAAGATCTTGAAGGTGAAACATAGAAGACAAATGAATTCGAGCCAGTAACACTAAAGGAAAAAAAAACGCAAGCAAGAATGACTACTCAGAACACTTTAAGATGAGAATGTAGAAAACAAGTAAAATTTAAAGAAAACAAAGTAATTAAAACAAGAAATATATACAAAAGTCAAGCATTAACAGTAGTTAGAGCATAGGAAACTTAGCTTTCATTCATGCAACCCTAGATTGGAACACTTCCGGTTCCACGATTCTCTGACCTCTTTTGAGAGGTCTTTTAACTTCTAAGGATTTCGCCTTGAGTATTGAAGAGGGAAAAAGGGTTTGGGGGGGGGGGATTCGTTGATTTTGAGACAAGGTGAGGTCTCAGATTTGGTTTTCCATTGTACCCAATTGTGTTTGAGGGTTTTGGGTGGTAGGGTTGTGGATAGGGATATGATACGGTCATCTGGGACCAATTTGACGGGGTTCTGGTGAATTTTAAGGTTTAGGGTCAATTTAATTTGATATTCAAGCCGGTCTGTTAGGATTCGGAGGGTGTGGTTTAGATGGTTGGAAAGAGGGAGGGAAGGTGGTTCAAGGGTGTTGTTTTGGGTTGGGTCGCCGGAGACGGTGGTGCCGGCGAACCTTCTTTCGAATATTCGAGGAGTTAGGTTCTTATTCGAAGAAAACTAACCACATGATTGGAAAGAGGGGGCCGAGGTTGTCTGCTGGTGTAAATCTGAGGCTGTTTGGTGACTGGATGCCGCTGTGAGGCAATTTCCGGCGGCGGTTTAGGGTGGTAGATGGTGGTCTTATGGCGGTGACGAGGTGGTGATATAGATACAAGGAAGACGACTCATTGGTCTTTGAATATACAGAGACCAACTATTGGGCTGGGTAGGGGTCATCTTTAAACAGGGTTTAACGATTTGGGCCACCCAGGTTTGACCTAATTGTGGCCAGCCTAGGTGGTTTATGAGAATAATCTAATTTTGTTTTGTTTCCTCATTTATTTTTAATTCCTAGTTGCATTTTAAAAATTCTAATTGATCTAAATAACCTAATAACTACCCATTGTGCAAAAAATAAATAAAAATACAACAAATGAAAATTAAACACAAAAATGCAAAACAATTAAAATGCTGGAAATGCGACTTAATTTTTGTGATTTTTGTATTTCCAAAAATAAAACTAATTACCAATTAATCTGGCAAAACCATGAAATTAAATCCTAAATGCTTGTCCAACTCTATGTATTTTATGATTTTATGCGTGTATTAATAAAAACAAAAAACACACTGACACGGGCAATTAAATCCTAAAATTAAATACTAAAAATAAATATTTAAAAGGAAAAATCCTGAACTCTAGAATTATGTAGGAGTCATCTCAACAAGGTGAAAATCATATGCTCACAGCTGCACCTCTTTGCTCGGAAACGCGAAGGGTTTTTGTGCAAAGACAAGTGAGCAAACATGAGCAAATTTCATCCGACTGAACACTCCGTGTGAAGCATTTCTGAAAAATTCCTGACCGAACCTTGCTTCAAAGGTTGCCTACATATCCTTGGCGATAAAGGAATCAGGCCAGTGTAGTTCTGGAACTTTTGGTAGCTGGGACTACCGAAGCTATGATTTGACTGTTGTTGCTGCTGCTACCGCTTACCGACTCTTTGTTACAAAAGAAAAACAAAGCTAATCTGGCTAGGTCTATCATCTACGAGTTACAAAATTCCTATTCATGAGTCTCTTGAAACTTGATCTCGAGTCTTGGCTAGCTCTTGTAACAGACTTTGATCCGAATCTTGATGCTCGTTAGCTACAACTGCTGGTTTATTCTTCAATTTTGAAAAAAAGCAGGGCAGGTGGGTCTCTTTTTGTTCTTTTCCTCTTTTCATTATTTTGGATTGAAACTCCCTCTTCCGGTCATCTCGAATTCTATGTCTTGGAGTACAACCTGCTCGGACACTAAAACAAACAAATGAGCAAAATTTTCTGCCCCAGTATCCACTGGAAAATTTCATGAGTTAGATGCAATACAAATCTAAGCTACTTTTACTGAAAACAATACAAGTTAGGATTGTGTATCCTTTGGACTGATTGCCAGGTTATGTTGGGAAGAAAAAAAGGGTCCTTACGAGGGATAAGAGGAGGGTCCAGGGGTTATGCCGGGAGAGGAAAAGTCTTTGCCCGAGTAAGAAAAAGATCTGCGGGTTATGCCGGGATGAGGAATGAAAGGTCCCTACTGAGGATGGAAGGAAATCCATGGGTTACGCAGGGCTGAATGAAGAAATTCCTGGGCTATGCTAGGGGAATCCACGGGTCATTCCGGGATTGAAAGAAAAACTCCTAGGTTATGCTAGGGAGGTCCACGGGTTATGCCGGGATTTGAAGAGAATTCCTAGGTTATGCTAGGGAGATCCACGGGTTATGCCGTGATTGAAAGCGAATTCTTATGTTATGCTAGGGAGATCTACGTGTTATGACAGGATTGAAAGTAAATTCCTAGGTTATGCTAGGGAGATCCACAGGTTATGCCGGGATTGAAAGAGAATTCCTAGGTTATGCTACGGATATCCACAGGTTATGCCGGGATTGAAAGAAAATTCCTAGGTTATGCTAGGGAGATCCACGGGTTATGCCGGGATTGAAAGAAAATTCCTAGGTTATGCTTAGGAGATCCACGGGTTATGCCGGGATTGAAAAAGAATTCCTAGGTTATGCTAGGGAGATCCACGGGTTATACCGGGATTGAAAGAGAATTCGTAGGTTATGCTAGGGACATCCACGGGTTATGCCGGGATTGAAAGAGAACTCCTGAGTTATGCTAGGGAGATCCACGGGTTATGCCGGGATTGAAAGGAAATTCTAAGGTTATGCTAGGGGGACCCATGGGTTATGCCGGGATGAATGGAAAATTCCTGGGTTATGCCACGAAAATCCGCGGGTTATGCAGGGATTGAAAGAAAATTCTTGGGTTATGCCAGGGGAATCCGCGGGTTATACCGGGATTAAAAGAAAACTCCTAGGTTATGCTAGGGAGTTACAAGGAAGTGAAGGACCACAAAGAACCTTTGACTATGCTGGGGATAGAGAAGAGAAGGAGAAACCCTTAGGTTATGCTAAGGATAGGGTAGCGCTAACTTTTAGACTATGTTGGGGAGTAAAAAGTGGGAGAAAAGGGGTCCTTAGGTTATGCTGGGAATGTAAAGAGGAACTTCCCAGGTTATGCCGGGGAGCGAAGGAAGGAAATTTCTTGGTCTATGCTGGAGGGGGTGGAATGCAATCTTTGGGTTATGCCGAGGAAATCCACAAGCTGCGCAGGGAAACTAGGGATTGGAATCCCATGCTATTATGCTTATTTGCAGGAAAAGAATGAAAAGAAAAACTTTCCTTTTGTTATTGATGCAACACCATTTGGTCCTTGCGCCATTCCTTCGGTAGTGTTTACCTCGTGTTCCCTTTGTTTTTCTAGATTACGCCTGCGTCTGCTTTAATTTAAAAACAAAACAAACTATTAGTTTGAACAGTGATTGGGTTTACGGCCTTGATCTGCTTGATTTCAGCTTCATTTCTGTTAGAGGAAAACCCTTGACTTCCGATCTTTGCCTCGTAGGTTGGACGGGGGGTCCTCATTTTCGGGCTGGTTTTTGTTTTCCTGGCCTTTGGTTATGAGTTTTGTCTCGATTTTGATTTCAGGGCTTGCCTTTGGGATCTTTGATAAGAACCATTGTCCTGCTTGGCTTAAAACCTTCTAATTTTTCTTCACCTTCATGGACTTTTTAATTTTGAATTTTCTTTCTTTTATTTCCCTACTTTTGAGGCGTTAGCCGTCATGATCAGTCGGGATTGGCTAAGTGCGCTTGACGATGCCGGGCATTTCTTTAGTTCTTTCCAGGAGAAACCAGTGAGACCAGCCCTACTACCTTTCTTAAGGAATGGTCAGGACATAAAAGTTAAAGTGGAAAGGAAAACATGGATTTTATAGAGGTATGTTTCTTTTGGAGGGAAAAGATAGGACTTATTGGAAATATGATCCGCCTTTAAATGGCAACGACATGCTTCTTGGGCTAAATACCCGGCCCAGATCCATTTCTGCTTTATAATTTCAACTCTTTCAAAACCAAAGAAACTTATTCAGACTTGAGCGGCAATATTTCCTCTTTTTGTCCGACGGCGCCCTTTTCGGGTTTTTGCCAATCGGCCTCTCTCATTTCTCTTCTCCCGTCGCCCGATAGCACTCTTTGCGAGTTTTCGCCAAACGGACTCTCTCATTTTGTTTTTCTCTGCTCGTCGTCACCATATGGTGTCCGGAGGTTCTCACCGATAAGACAATATCATTTTATTTCTCTCAAAAATTTGAGTTGTGCCAAATCCCAACAAAGGTGTTTTTCCACGTCCCTGTGTTGGTCAACTGATCGGACGGACTTGGACTAGGCTTTTTGAATAAAGGAAGTTGGATGGGAATGTACAACTTTGGAACCATTCGGATGGATTTATAAATGAACCAATACATTTCTGCCCTAGTTTTGGTTTTCTTGGGTAAATGGGGTTTTTATTTTTATATGACTGAACCTCAGGGAGAGGCTGCCTATGTATCCTTTCGAAATCAACTTAGACGTAGTTCAAGAAGTTTTGGTAAACTAATTTGTTTGTGTTTTTCTTCTCTTTTTATTGTTTTTATTTTTCTTTTCATTTTTTTGCATTCATTTTTTCTTTTGTTTCTTTTTGAATGGCATTTCCGGGTACCAAAGAGGGAGATCAAAGAAACGTAACCGGCTCAAAGGGTTTGCGAGGGATCAATAGTGTTTACGGTAGCAGGAAAGAAAATCCTTTGTCATTTCAATCAACTAGGGGGCATTGCTGCAGGGAGTTCAAACGTAGTACCTTTTTACTGCATCTGCATTTACTGCTGCCTCGGGATTGTCTGCTTCAACGTCACCCATGTACAATGCTCCTTTAGGCGGTATCTTTATGATAATGTATGGACCTTTCGAGTTTGGAGCAAACTTTCCTTTAGCTTCCTGATGGTGAGGAAGTATCCGCCTCAATACCAGCTGGCCGACTTCGAAATTCCTAGGGCGCACTTTCTTGTTTTAAGCACGGGCCATTCTTTGTTGGTACAACTACCTGTGGCACACCGCAACCATTCGTTTTTCATCAATTAATGCCAGCTGCTCCAAACGAGTTTTAACCCATTCAGTATCTTCAATTTCTGCTTCGACAATCACTCGGAGCAAAGGGATTTCTACCTCGGTGGGTATGACAGCTTCAGCCCTATAGACCAGTACATATGGAGTTGCTCCTACCGATGTGTGTACCGTGGTACAATATCCCATCAATGCAAAAGGCAACTTTTTGTGCCATTGCCTCGAGCTTTGAATCATTTTACTCAAGATGTTCTTGATGTTCTTGTTAGCTGATTCGACGACACCATTAGCTTTGGGCCGGTATTGGGTAGAGTTTTTATGTTCTATCTTGAATTGTTCACATATTTCTCCCATCAGACGGCTGTTTAGATTAGCTGCGTTGTCTGTAATGATGGTAATGGGAATCCCAAAATGACAAATGATGTTAGAATGCAAAAAATCCACCACCGCCTTCTTGGTAACAAACTTAAGAGTGATGGCCTCAACCCATTTTGTGAAGTAATCAATAGCGATCAATATGAATCTGTGTCCATTTGAAGCTTTTGGCTCAATCGTCCCAATGACATCCATGCCCCAAGCAGAAAATGGCTAGGGTGCTGACATGGGATGCAATTCAGTTGGCGGTGCATGAGTCAAATCATCGTGCACCTAACATTGATGACACTTCCGAACGAAACTGAAGCAATCTTTCTCCATGGTCATCCAGTATTACCCGACTCGGAGTATCTTCTTTTCCAGTACATAGCCGTTCATATGGGGCCCGCACACTCCTGCATGTACTTCGTTCATAATTCGCCCGGCCTCCTCGGTGTTAAACCATCTCAGCAAATTAAGATCGGGAATCCTTTATTACAAAGTTTGACCACTCAAGAATTGTGTGCCGTCAGATGGTTTTCTTTTGTTCCCCGGTGGCTTGCTCGGGATACTCATGTGTTTTTAGGAATCTCTTGATGTCATAATACCAGGGTTGTGTGCTAGACTCTGCTTCGGCCACATTACAATACCCATGCCTTTCTTTGATTTGGATTTGTGAAGGATCGACGTAGGCATTTTCGGGGTAAGGCAACATGGAAGCGAAGGTTGAGAGTGCGTCTGCTAACTCATTGCGATAGTGAGGAATGTATCCAAAATGGTACCAACTTGAACCACTTTCTGAGGTCCTCCACATACTGTATATAGGGGATGAGTTTAACGTCTCTTGTTTTCCACTCTCCTTGAGCCTATCGTATGATCAAATCGGAATCTCCCATTAATAAGAACTCCTCAACATCTTGGTTAATGGCCATGTTCTTGCCCATGATACAAGCCTCATATTCAGCTATTTTGTTGGTGCATATAAATCGGAGCCTGGCTGTAGCCGAATAATGCTGACCCGTGGGTGAAATTAAAATAACCCCAATCCCTACGTCCTTTGCGTTTATTGCTCCGTTGAAGAATATTTTCCGGACGGGGGTGTCTTCAGCTGTTACTTCCACCAAATTCACTTCTTCATCAGGGAAATAGGTATTTAAAGGCTGGTATTCATCATCAACGGGATTTCCAGCCAGATGATCTGCCAATGCTTGAGATGTCATTGCAGTACGAGTGACATAAACTATGTCGAACTCGGTGAGCAAGATTTTCCATTTTGCCAATCGCCCTGTGGGCATCGGTTTTTGGAATATATACCTCAGTGGATCTAGCCTGGTTATGAGGTAGGTGGTATGAGCTTGCAAATAATGCCTTAAATTCTGAGCCACCCACGTCAAGGCGCAACAAGTTCTTTCTAGCAGTGTGTACTTGGCCTCGTAACTGGTAAACTTCTTTCTCAGATTATAGATAGCCCGCTCTTTCTTTCTCGTGGCGTCATGCTGCCTGAGAATACAACCAAAAGAGCTTTCAGAACTGTTAGATAGAGAAATAGTGGCCTTCCCGGTTCCGGCGGGACCAAAACTCATGGATTGGACAAGTATTGTTTAATTCTGTCAAAAGCTTCTTGACACTCGACAGTCCATTTAACTTCCACATCTTTTTTCAATAGCTTGAATATGGCCTTGCATGTGGAAGTGAACTGGGCAATGAATCGGCTGATGCAATTCAATCTTCTCAATAAACTCATTACATCCTTTTTGGTTCTTCGCAGAGGCAACTCTCGCATGGATTTTATCTTGGTTGGATCCAACTCGATACCTCTTAGGCTGACAATGAACCCCAGAAGTTTTCCTGACCAGACCCCAAATGCACACTTGGTTGGATTCAATTTCAAATCATATTTGCGAAGCCTTTCGAAGAACTTCCTTAAGTTCTTTACATGATCGCCGTGAGTCTTGGACTTGATAATCACATCATCCACACATACTTCTATTTATTGATGAATCATGTTATGGAAAATGGTGGTCATGGCCCTCATGTATGTTGCCCGGGCGTTTTTCAATCCAAAAGGCATAACTCTGTAACAATAAGTTCCCCAAGGTGTGATGAAGGCGGTTTTCTCAGCATCTTCCTCATCCATCAACACTTGGAGGTATCCTGCATAGCAATCTACAAAGGACTGAATCTCGTGCTTGGCACAGTTATCGACAAGGATGTGGATGTTAGGTAGAGGGAAGTTGTCCTTGGGGCTCGCCTTGTTTATGTCTCTGTAACACACACACACTTGAGTTTTTCCCGTCGTTCTTCGGTACCGGGACCTCATTGGCCAACCATGTGGTATATCAAACCACTCGGATTACCACGCCTCTAGTTGTTTTGTGATCTCTTCTTTGATTTTATCGCTGACATCATGTTTGAGCTTTCTTTGTTTCTGTTGGACCGGAGGGCATTCTGGGTATGTGGAAAAGTTATGAACCACCAATTCGACACTCAATCCGGGCATATCATCGTAAGATCAAGAAAATACATCTTTGAATTCAAAAAGGAGTTGAACCAATGATTCCCATATTTCTTTATTCACGTAGATGCTTATTTTAGTTTCCTTGATTTCACCGGGGTCGCCCCAGTTAACCGGTTCAGTATCATTTAAGTTTGTCTTAGGTTTGTTTTCAAAATGTTCCAACTCTTGGTTGATTTCACTAAAAGCCTCTTCTTCATCGTATTCCAATTCTTGGTCCATTATTTCACAAATGGGCAGCAGGTTTGGGTCGTGGCATGAAGTCCGCGAGCATGTCGTTTTATTTAAAGCCACATTATTGGGACTGAAAGAAAAATGAAAAATAAAGAAAGACAAAATCAGAGAAAGACAGAGAAGTGCAAATGAGGAAATATTGATTTTATTTATTTGGATTTGTAAGATAATAGGGTTTACAGCTGGAATTTAAAGGAAATAATGCTAATGAAAAACAACCGAGCTACACCTTGAAATAGCTCGTGATGCAAGAAAAGGTAGTAAGGCGGGACTACCAGGCCTCCCGCCTGAGTGGGAACGGCGTGGCCTTCCAGTTTTGAAACTTGGCATCCGGCCCCATATAGAGCACTTTAGCAGTGCTTGAACCTTCTCCTAGCTGGACCATGTTGGCTTTATACAATAATTCCCTCATGGCTCCACATATCTCATCAATTTCTTATGCTGTGAAGGTCTCTTCTTCTTCTTCCTCACTGTACTTTGGTTTTACAAATTGTTTGTACAAGTGGGGTATGGGTTGTGGAAAAGCCTATCCATGACGCTTTCTGCGATTGGCCCAAGTGATATCTTCTGATGTTGGATGAAAGCCTAACCCAAAGAACTTTTTTGCGATAGGCAAAGCGACCGACTCACTTATGCCTTGTAGGGAGCTTCCAAGTCCCTTGCCCGGACTGAAACCTTGGCGTGTCATCTCCCTTGCCACCATGATTGAAGTGTTTGAGAGGAAAGGCTGGGGGAGTGGCTTGCCTTCTTCACGTTGATCGGCTACCACGATTTCAAAAGCTTAGTAGACTATGTGCTCACTTCCATCTTTGGCTTCGAGGCAAGGAACAGAGGGGTCCCGGTAAATCGACTGCTCATCTTCTCCGTGAACTACGATCTCCTGGTTTTCATGTTCGAACTTCAGCATTTGGTGCAGAGTAGAGGGCACCGCTCCTGTTGTGTGAATCCACGATCTTCCTAGGAGGTAGTTATAATATGTGTCCATGTCCAATACTTGAAATGTTACTTCGAAGTCGACCGGACCTATGGTCAGTACTACGTCAATTTCGTCTCACTTGATTCCATCAAAAGCTCGGACACACATATTATTAGGACGGGTCCTCTCTATCCCAATCTCCATTCTCTGCAATGTAGACAATGGGCATATATCTACCCCAGAACCTCCGTCTATCATCACTTTTTTGACATAATAGCCGTCGCATTTGACTGTGAGGTGCAAGGCTTTGTAGTGGGCAGCTCCCTCCGGAGGTAAGTCATTCTTACTGAACGTAACCTGATTAACGGAAAAGAATATTTCCTCCATTTTCTCTAGTTTCTCCAAGGAGGTTCCAACCAGTACATAAGCTTCGTTCAAAGTTTTGGCCAACACTTGCTGGTGCTCGGAAGATTTCATCAAAAGTTACAATAAAGAGACTTGCTCAGGAGATTATCGGAGCTGGTCCACCACCTCGTGTTCGGGCATTTTCATTTTTTGAAAGAAGGCTTCTGCCTCTTCAGCATTCACTAGCCTCTTAGGTTGAATTCGCTGTTTGGTAGCAGCGTTCACCTCTTCCATATCTGAATATTTCTTTGTGGGATGGCCTTTTTGAGTTTCCCCGACGATTTCTTTGCCCTTGTATGTGACTACGGTTTCTTGGTAATTCCACGGGACTGCCGAAGGGTTTGTCATTGGCATATGAGCGCAACCGATTACCATGAGCTCATTCAGCCTTGGTGGTTTAATCGGTCCCCGTTCCACATAAACTCCCTTAGGTATATACATCGTTTTGTTTAGCTCAAACCTTCTTGGGAGACTCAAAGTGGGCTGTTTTTCTTGACGCCCCCGCGAGATATAGACTATGGTTTCCTTGGTAGGGTTCGTCTCAATTTTGATCTCAGACTTCTTTTCTGCTTCTAGGCACTTGGCTTCATTCATTTTCTTTTCTTTGACCTTCTTGGGGGTAACTTTCGGTTTTTTGTCTGCCTCAGCGATTGCTATTATGGCTTTTAGGGCAGGGTCAAATTCTTCGTCCTCATAAATCATTCCAATGACTGGTCCGTTGTTGTGAGACGACAACGAGTTATTGGTTACATTTGGGACCTCTTCATCTCTCAGTATTATTTTCTTTTGTTCTATCAAATTCTCCACCGCTCGTTTCAGAATCCAGCAGTTTTTGGTGTCATGTCCTTCTGCCCCAGAATGATAAGCACAACGTACGCCCCTTTGATAGGAAGATGACTCGGGGTTTTTCCCGTTAAGGATCACGGGCTGTAGGAGACCCATGTGGACCAATTTTGGGAATAGCCTGGCATAAGATTCCCCTATTGGAATAAAGTTCTGTCTCCTGGGTGGTTCCCTGGGACGGTAATTATTTTGTGGAAGGCGGGGATTATAGTGATTATGTGGAGGTTGATTTCTTGGGGCTTGGTTTCTGTTGCCTTGCTGTTGTGGTCGAGCAAAGGGCTGGGCATTCATGAATGCATATGGTTAAGGAACATAATGCTCGTCTTGGTGGGGATAGTAATGTTGAGAGGCCTTTCTGAGAATACATGTCTGTGAGCATTATGTCTTCTTATTCCGGAGGCTGCCATGGAAGCTTCCTCTTTCTTTTTGTTTCTTGCAACCCCTCATGCGCCACCTTGTATGGACTGGGAGGTTGCTCTTATGGCTGACTAGCTCAGAACTTTTCCTTCTTCAGGCCATTTTCTACCATCTCACTGATCTTAATTGACTCTGCAAAAGGTTTGCTCATTGCTGACATTATATTTTGAAAATAATCTGCCTCTTGCACATGTAGGAAAACAGTGACCATCTCTGTCTCGTCCATGGGTGGCTTTACTCTCGACGCTTTCTCGCGCCACTTAGCAGCATATTCTCTGAAACTTTATGAAGGCTTCTTTTTCAAGTTGGCTAAGGAGTTCCTGTCCAGGGTAATGTCAATGTTATACTGGAATTGCCTTATGAAATCCTGGGCGAGGTCATCCCAGATATGCCATCGGGTTATATCCTAGTCCATGTACCATTCAGAATAAATGCCCACTAACCTCTCCCCAAAATATGCCATCAAGACTTATTCTTTTCCACCTGCCCCATGCAGTTGATTGCAATATTTTTTCAAATGAGCGATGGGGTCGCCATGGACATCGCATTTTTCAAACTTTGGCGTTTTGAACCCCAGAGGGAGGTGTACGTGTGGGAACATGCACAGGTCTGAGTAAGATACAGTCTTCTTCCCTCTTTATCCTTGCATGATTTTGAGACTTTGTTCGAGGATTTTCATTCTTCTTGTTATTTCATCTTGTTCGGGTGTTTTAAGGGTTTTGTCTTGCACATGTGTGAGTTCGTATGCCAGTTGAGGGTAGTTGTATGTAGGGCATGTGGGAGGCTCGATTTGGTAGTTCGGAGTTTGGAATGTGAAAGCTTTGGGGTAAAACATGGGCCTTGACACCGCAGGCTGTGTAGCGGCTGCGCATGGAGGAGCTGTAAAAATGTTGTGAACTGGACCAGATGTGAACATCGGAGGGCGGGTTTCAAAAGGTGCTCCAAAAAAGTTGGTTGATATGGTAGGCCGCCCCAGGAGGGTACTTGTGTGACTGATAGGGATGGTGGAGGTACCCCTTGTCCTTGGGAAAAGCTCGGGAAATCCATGGATAACACTTGGGGGTTCTTTCCCATTTGTCCAAGCGTCCCACATCTCCATAAATCGGAGTCAAATGATCCTATTCTCTTCAGCTACTGAGATTCGGAGGCTGGGTTCCCGTAATTGGGTTTTCCTTTGGGATAGGGACTGCTGGTAGCGTCAATTCGATCGACATCTCTGCACTTCCATTTGACCTAGTAAAGTATCCGTGTGAAGCCAGCTTACGAAAAATCAATCACTGTTCTTATAACACCTGAACTGGACACTGGAATGTCAAACCGTCAGGTTGAGGTAAATAACAAACATGATATCACATGTTGGGTATGATGCACCTATGCAGTTAGCGGGTTTTTACATGCTTGCAATGGTCGCATGCGTCGTCCTGACATTTATTCCGAATTTTCCTTTTTTTTATTTCTTATTAGCCTTTCCCCTTTTTTAAGAATACGGTTGAATCCTATACATATTGCCTACGTATCATGACGTTGCATGAATCAGACCTAGCGTAGTTAATGGAAAAACAAAATATTTTTTTTTGGATTTTAAATTTTAATAAAGACATAAAATTTGATTACAAATGCTAACAAAATAAAAGGCAACTACCAAATGGGACTCAATAATCTTACAGACTCGAAAGGTGCGTAATAGAACATAAAGACAGACATTTAAAAAGAAAAAATTTATGAGTACATTAAAACTTAAAAATGTTTTTGGAGCCTGCGGGGCATTGTCCGGCCTTGCCGCAGGCTTACGTGCTAAACTTCCCTGGAGGTAGTGGAGATCATCCATCACTTGACAGACAAATGTCATGGCAGCAGCAAAGAATATGGATTTTGTCATGTCTTCACAGTGGTTTCACTTTGTCGTAATATATTCTGCGATTGCCCGCACTCTTTCCCTGATAACACCTTTTTCTTGTAATATATGCCCAATTTGCTCGGCCCTTGCTTCTAGAGTTCGTTCGGCTACTTGATTCAGCTTTTGGAATTGCTGCAAATCCTTTTCTAATCCTTCTGTCAATACGTAGCAACGTTCCCTTTCGGTTTTGCAGTCCCGGGCTTGTTTGGCCATTTTGTTCTAAGCTATGATGATCCTCTGTTTTAAACCAATGATCTCATTGCCATTCCTTTCTTTTAATTTCTCCAGTATGCGGGCTCGTTCCTCTGCACTTTTAATTAATTGCTTAAAAACCCTGGATAGGTCACCCTCCGCCTTATTCAGGTCGAATGCGTATTCGGTTACTTTCCACCGCAAGTGTTCTTTGAGTTTTCATCTTTTGCACTCCTAGGAGGGTTTTCTGCGGCTGCCTTCATTTTCTAGATTTGGGCTCGTAGGGCTTCGTTTTCTTTGGTCAACACCTTCTTTTCTCCCTCACTGGTTGCAGCTTGCAAACTGTTCTGGAATTGCAATTCTTGGATTTTCTTTTCCAGCCTTCCTATAGTAGCCCGATGTTCATTTTGTTTTGCTAACCAATCCCACTGCTCTTGTGATGTCTCAGCAAATTCCTGGAGATGTGGTAGGCCCTATGTCTCTTTTGTACCAAGCAACATACCCCGTTGCAACCTATCCTTTGGACATGTTGCGTACTCGAGTATCGGCTGTCAAGTATTGACATTCTCTCAATATTTGGTGTACAACGACTTTAAGGAATTGACCATTCGGGCTTATCTCAACCACATGGGGGCTAATATCTTCATCTCTGGGGATTATTTGGCATCTACCCAATTGTCTTAGTACTCTATATTGCGCATAGGGCTGGATACTTCGGAGGGTCATCAAAAGGAAATGAGGTCTAGTGGAGGGCATATACACAACTTTATCCACAAGGAGCCAACCGAATGTCCATTCTATATGATTTGCAGTGATGACCCGGAGGTGCGACACCCATTCCGCGACACCATCAGGTAGTTTAAACCCATCAAGCCTACTTCCAAATTCTTCTATGCAGCTCTTTGTTAGCGACTCGTAATTCATGAACCGAGGCCGGAGGCATATATGCTCGATCATCCATATTTGCAGCAGCAAGTTACAACCCTCGAAGAAATCTCCTCCTTCTTTGCATATGGTAAGAGCACGGAAGATGTCGGACAAGATCATTGGAGCGAGAGTACTTTTGGCTTGGGTCATTAAAGTGCTAACGACCCCTACTATCTGTATGTCGATGTTCCCATCCTTTCGCGGGAATACAAAAAGACCTAAGAAAGACACCATGAACGCAAAACATCGATGCTCCTCCCACTTGAGCCGATTTTCCTTGCTACAAATAAGATTTTCGGGGTTGTAGAATCCTCCAATGTGACCATACCTCTGATATATAAATTGCAGGGTGTAAAAGCCAGCCGATAAGTCAGGATTGTGAAATTTTCCGCTAATTTTCAGGGAATCCAGGAACTTCTGCACAGCGAGGGCTCTAGGTGCAATCAAGTATTGGTGTCTTAAAGGGATTGTATGGGTCTCGATATATCCGATCATTTCCTCTAATGTCGGGGTAAGCTGACAGTCCGAGAAGTGGAAGACATTGTGGGCCGGGTCCTAGAAAGTGATTAAGGCCTTTATGATGTCTCCCCTGGGGTTAATTTTCAATAAACTAGTGAGGCCTCCCAGATGCGCATTGACCCTTTTCTGTCCTGCTTCCCCGAGATCATTCCACCATAGTCGCAACTCCAAGGGAATTTTGTTCATTATCGTGCTCATTCTGCACATTTATTAAGGCGAATTAGTATTCTCAAAATATTAAAACTGACATTTTGAGTAATTTATTTTAGAAACAAGGACCTGCTTTGCGAATACGGCTTTACAACACTTTAGAGAGAAGATTTTTGAGGCTGTGCTTGCTTACCAATCAGAATAAGATTCAGAGGTGGCCATTTGTGCAAGATCAGCTTTCCAGCATCCCTTGTGATAACGTTCGACTAGTATCGACAGTAATGGAACCACCTGATTTATTTCAAAATAATAAGAATTTTTGTTTGTGGTTTTGGCATTTTTGGCGAAAGAACGGCAAAACAGTTTATCAAAAACCCAAGAATATTATTGAAAAATTTTCCCAATTTCTTTTGTTTTTTTGTATTTTGCTTTTATTTCGAAATATTCGGCAGCATTTCGGCGCTATTTAAACATTGGTCTTGCAAAACAAATGGTTATTCTAGCACTGCTATTTTCTCCTTAAGCCGGTCAACATGCGAATCCAAAGCAGATAAATGCCCAAGTAGCACGTAAAATGCATCAGGATGGTCGTTTATTTAAGGTCACATGTCCTAGACGGACCCAACCCCTGTGTTAAGCCCCCTAAGTCAAATGCATGATGCAAATAAACGTTCCTACTAGAAATTTGGCAAGAGGTTTTGTTATACTAAGTTATAACTTTGGTACAGGGCCTAGACTGTGCACCCGAGCGGACGACTCGAGTCGAGGAGGGGGCTACATACCAGGAACCAAAAGGCCATCCGGCTTAGTAATTTGTCAGACCTCTTTCTTATTTTAAGGTAAGACACTAACAGAAAAGGGAGTCTCAACCAGTAAGCACATTCTCGGAGGTGAGAAGTGAAGGATTTCATAGCAATTTATATGTACAGTTCAGATAATATCAAAGAGGTAAAAGCATTTAGCAAAGAACATGTAAGCAAATCAGAAGAAGCCAAATATAACAATTATTGTAAGCTCTAATTCTTGAACTCTGAACCAGAGATTCTGGGCTCTATCCCCAACAGAGTTTCCAGAGCTGTCACACCTCTTTTTTTACACGGCTACCCCGAAGGATAAAACGTATGATGAAGTTTTTTCAATTAAAGTGATATTATTCGAAATGAGATTAATTATTTATTTAAGAGTTTCCACTTGGAATAGGTTTGGCTTTCGGTGTCCCAAGTCACCAGTTTATTTAGAATCCCAAATCGAGAAAAAATTTTCGACTGCCCAAATGGAGTCTGCATACTAGAAATTCTTGGGTACAAAATTCTGTTGACCGGAGGGAAGGTGTTAGGCATCCTCGGATCCCGTGGTTCTAGCACGGTCGCTTAAACTATTATAAATGGCCAAAGATCTGATTTTTATACATGTTCGAATCTATAGTACAATTTTAAAGTAATTAACCTCTTAATGTCATTTTTAGGAATATTTACAATGTCATTAAAACACGCCTCGAACCACGTCACATAAATGCACCCGGGTTCTGGACACGTTTTAATATTGCTGAGACTTGGATTTTGGAAGCATAAATGCTCACCCAAGTTTAGGAAGATATTTTATTAATAAATTCACGCCTATAGCAACTACGCATTTTAGAAATTCGTGGAAGGCCGGGAAATTCGCTAATCAACACTTCCAATTTCCTGTATATTTATTAAGTTCTTGAGCCTCATGTAGTGTTTGATTAAGTTGGTATGGCTCGCTTTATTTTGTATGGGCAACCTAAAGCGTACTAAGTTTTCTATTATGCTTATATCTAAAAATGTCCTAATAATTTATACATGAGTAATATATGTAGAGAAATTTAGTAATTGCATTTCCAGCCTCAACCGCTGCTGATTATGTGCATTGGGCTTCATTTTTAGCCAGACCAAGAAGTATATATCCCTTCATGTTACAACCTATAACAATTGGGCCTTCCAATAAGTCCAAAACACTGGACTACGAATCTATTGTAGGAAAATAATAGCAATCTTTTCACAGATTAAATTACAGTCGCAAAATTATACAAGCGATAATTCTGAAGTATACTGAAGGTTTTTTTTTTCTAAAAGAATGATGAGTATGATTTCACATTTAATAGGTCCTAACTAAGATTTCAATTCTAATAAGGAACACTAAAACACTCATCGTTCAGAGTATACTTATATACAGTTGTTGATTCGTTATCACATCCTCATTCATGGATGCTAAATAAAACGATGAACTAGACTATGTTAATCTAAACCAAAGAAGTCTAAATTCACATACAGTCTAGTTTTTCACAAATTTACAGACATTACAATATTAGAAAGGCTACTTAAAGATAAATTACAATCATAATATAAAAAGAAAAAAATTATTGTCTTCATTATCAACTTGTAATCTCGAATATACAGGGCTATTGCTTCTCAGATTTTGGGTAGGGATTGATACCTAGAATGTCAGCAGGAAAAAAAAGCCTATAAGAAAATTGAAGCAAGTAGCAAGCAAACAATAGCCAATCAACCAGTAAGAACCCAGAAATTCAGGAAACTTTGAGAAAAGGCAAATAGTACGAATTGATCTTTGCAACAGCTCAATATGCATATTCAGTCAGTCCATTGTAAACTTGTTATCAAGGAAAGTTCAATTAGAAGCGAAACAACGCAAAGAGGCCTCCAAAAGAATGTATGAGAGTCTAATATGTATTTTATGTATTTTAACCCTATAAGAACCTAAAAGAAATCCCTAAAAGGTTTGCTGGAAAAATATCCAAAAGTCCCATTGAAATGATCAGATTGTTCTCTTTTATGATTGAAGCCTTAGGGAAACATCAATTTATTTGTTTTCCTTTTAGTCCTTATCCAATATTCAGTTTTGCCTAAACAATCCTTGGTTTTCTGACTTGTGGCTCAAGTTTGAGGCAGAAATTATACTTAGACCCCTCACTAGAATGTTCTAGGAGTTTGTTACAAGATTCCCTAGATCTGAATGTCTTTAACACCCCTGTCCCTTACCCTAATTACTGGCCTAAGACTTTCTATACCAGGTTCTCATTCATTTGGTCAGAAATTGACCCTAGTTAGTTATTTCAACTCGTTCAATAAGATTATAAACTAGGATAAAATTGAGAAAAGGTGGTCATGGCAAATTTAATTGCAAACTTAGGCAAAACATACGTCTAGGGGTTGGGATTTAAATAATGCAACCTTCATACTTAGGCAAAAATACAAAAGTGAATCCACACTAATTTCAAAAATCTTGGGCACTTAGCCAAACATGACTAATTCTGAGCTCAATAAAATAATGTCAACAAGAATAGGCTACAAGTTCAAATAATCCAGCCTTAAACACAAGTAAGGAGGTGAATATTCAGGACATTTCTGAGATCAACAAATGAAACATATGAAAATAAGGAAAATAAAAAAAGAGAAACATGGTGAGAATATGACTCTAAATCACAATACCTAACCAGGATTTTCACAAAAAAATAGAAATAAAAATAGAGACGATTAAAACAAAGGAGGACAAGAACAAATGTATAAAAACTATTGTAAAATCAGGAATGTAAAGAAAAGAAGGATGAACATGTAACTCTGGATGGAAATTACTCCTTATGATACCTCAGAGATGACAAGATGAACTAATAAACTTGAACATGCAACAATAAAAGGAAAGGGGGGGAGCAAGGATGAACCCATTATTACTCAGAACAAATGAAAAGTCAGGAGACAAGGATGAACATGAGATCAAACTTCTCAGAAGATCTTGAAGGTGAAACATATAAGACAAATGAATTCGAGCCAGTAAAACTAAAGGAAACCAAAAGAATAGCAGGCAAGGATGACTACTCAAAACACTTTAAGATGAGAATGTAGAAAACAAGTAAAATTTAAAGAAAACAAAGTAATTAAAACAAGAAATATATACAAAAGTCAAGCATGAACAGTAGTTAGAGCATAGGAAACTTAGCTTTTGTTCATGCAACCTTAGATTGGAATTCTTCCAATTCCACGATTATCTGACCCCTTTTGAGAGGTCTTTTAACTTATATGGATTTCTCTTTGATTATTGAAAAGGGAAAAAGGGTCGGGGGGTGGGGATTCGTTCATTTTGAGACAAGGTGAGGTCTCATATTTGGTTTTCCGTTGTACCCAGTTCTGTTTGAGGGTTGTGGGTGGTAGGGTTGTGGATAGGGATATGATACGGTCATCTGGGACCGGTTTGATGGGGTTCTGGTGAATTTTAGGGTTTAGGGTTAATTTCGATTTGATATTCGAGCCAATCCGTTAGGATTCCAAGGGTGTGGTTTAGATGGTTCGAAAGAGGGAGGGGAGGTGGTTCTGGGGTGTTGTTTTGGGTTGGTTTGTGGTTGGGTCGCCGGAGACGGTGGTGCCGGCGAACCTTCTTTCAAATATTTGAGGAGTTAGGTTCTTATTCGAAGAAAACTAACCACGGGAAGGGAAAGAGGGAATCGAGGTGGTCCTGTGGTGTAAATCTGAGGCTGTTTGGTGACCGGCCATCGCCGTGAGGTGATTTCCGGCGACGGCCTTAGGGTGGTTGATGGGTTGTAAATAGTGGTCTTATGGCGGTGACGAGGTGGTGATATAGATACGAGGAAGATGACTCGTTGGTCTCTGAAAATATAGAGACGTTTGGGCATATATATGGGGCTTGGGAAGTAGCTTCAAAACCATTGGATGGCCCGTGGTCAACGGCTGAGATGACTTGCCCCAAACGGTGTCGTTTTGGGGCGTCTCTTTTGGACTGGGTCGGAGACAAACTATTGGGCTGGGTAGGGTCATTTTTAAACAGGGTTTAACGATTTGGGCCACCCAGGTTTGGCCTAATTGTGGCCAGCCTGGGTGGTTTATGAGAATAATCTAATTTTTTTATTTTCTCATTTATTTTTAATTCCTAATTGCATTTTATAAATTCTAATTGAGCTAAATAAACTAATAACTACCTATTGTGCAAAAAAATAAATAAAAATATAACAAATTAAAATTAAACACAAAAATGCAAAACAATTAAAATGTCGGAAATGCCACTTAATTTTTGTGATTTTGTATTTGAAAAAATAACCCTAATTACCAATTAATCTGGCAAAAGAATGAAACTAAATCCTAAATGCTTGTGCAACTCTGTGTATTTTATGATTTTATGCATGCATTAATGAAAACACACTAACACGTGCAATTAAGTCCTAAAATTAAATACTAAAAATAAATATTTAAAAGGAAAAATCCTAAACTCGAGAATCCTGTAAGAGACATCTCAACAGGGCGAAAATCATATGCTCACACATAAACTTCGTAAATTTTTGCTATAGTTCCATTACATATTTCAAATATAGGAAAAATTGTCTCTAGTGTTCTGGAGGAAAGCCAGTTGATCCACAGCAGGCTTTCCAGCAGAACAGGGGATTTCATAGGTTTCCTCACTGTGGTGTATGGGTTCAATGGCCTGGAACAAAGAAGATCATTATGGACCAGTTTATTAGCACTGGCAATAGGAATACAGGGGCCTTGGGTTGTTGCTGGGGACTTCAATTCAGTTGTATGTGATAAAGATAGACAATCTACCAAGCCAATCAGACTCCCTGAAACTCTAGACTTCAACAGGTGTTTGCAACAAACTGGACTGACTGAATTACCTTGGAGAGGAGAATACTACACATGGACAAACAAACAAATTGGTGTGGATAGAGTATGTAGCAGGTTAGGTAGAGCCTTTGGTAACTATGACTGGATGATCACATGGAGCCAGGTGGTTACTAACTATGATTTGCCCCTAATCTCAGACCATAACCCCATGGTGCTAACACTGTCCTCAAACTCATGGCATGGAAAGAAGAATTTCAAATTCTTTAATGTCTGGGCTGACCATAACAATTTCCAACAGATTGTATCCAGAGTTTGGCAAGAGGGCAAGGCAGACAGAACTAAAGCAATTTGGGGTAAACTCAAAGCACTAAAGCACCCCTTGAAGAACCTGAATAGTAAGGAATTCAAGACAATCTCAGAGAAAATTCAGCATGTTCGAAAGGATCTGGAAACAGTGCAAGCACAAATGCACCAATCATACACTGATCAACTTCAACAGAGGGAGAAGGAACTGGTCCTGAACTTAGAAAAATGGTCACTTATTGAGGAGAGTGTTCTGCAACAGAAGGCAAGGGCTAAGTGGATACAACTTGGGGACTCCAATACCAAATACTTCACTGCAGTAATGAAAGAAAGAAACCAACATAACCAGATCACTGAGTTTGTTAATGCAATGGGCACCAAACTCACTACAGCTGAAGAAATCAAAGAGGAAATCATAGGTTTTTACAAAGCACTAATGGGCACAACTGCAGGTACTCTGCCTGCTATTAACCAAATGTATATGTCGAATGGGCCAAAGCTGACACAGCAACAGAGACAGGAACTATGTGCAACAGTGACTGATACAGAAATAGCAGAAAGTATTAAGGCTATTGGAGATGACAAAGCCCCTAGGATTGATGGTTACAATGCTGTTTTCTTCAAAAAGAGCTGGGGTATCATTGGTACCGAAGTCAACATTGCCATCAAACAGTTCATCACATCATCTAGGATGTACAAACCAATCAACTGTGCCACTATCACCCTCATTCCTAAACTGTCCAAACCAACTACAGTCAAATAGTTCAGACCTATTGCCTGCTGTTCTGTCCTAGACAAGATAAACTCAAAAATCCTAGCAAATAGGCTGCAGAAGGTAATGTCAAGTATTATCAGTGAAGCTCAGGCAGGTTTCATCCCAGGAAGAAAGATTCAGGACAACATCATCCAAGCACATGAGCTTGTGAAAAGCTATACTAGGCAGAATGTATCCCCTAGATGCATGATCAAAATAGGCATTCAGAAAGCATATGATTCAGTTGAATGGGCATTCCTGCAACAAGTTATGGAGCAGATTGGCTTCCCCAGCATCTTCACAAAATGGACCATGGAATGCATCTCAACAGTTACCTTCTCTGTGTTAGTTAAGGGTGAACCTACCATACCTTTTGCTGTTGCCAGAGGACTAAGGCAATGGGATCCTATCTCCCCCTTCCTTTTTTCCTTGGTCATGGAGTACTTAAGTAGATCCTGCTCCTCACTGAAGGATGATCCAGCCTACACATTCCATCCCAGATGCAAGAAACTGGACATCACACATATGTGCTTTGCTGATGACCTACTGCTATTTGCTAAAGGTGACCTCAACTCTTTCAAGGCATTGTCCAATTGCTTTACACAGTTCTCAGCAGCCTCAGGACTCCAAGAAAACCTGAACAAAAGCTCCTTTTATTTTGGTGGAGTACCAGTTCCTATACAGCAACAGATTCTTGATCACCTGGGTTATGAACAAGGACAACTGCCTTTCAAATATCTTGGAGTCCCACTGTCCACCAAGAAAATCACAATGCTGCAATGGCAACCATTAGTGGATAGAATCAAAGAAAATATCACATCCTGGACTGCCAGGACATTGTCTTATTCTGGAAGGCTACAGCTTGTCCAATCTGTTATATTTGGTATCCAAGCTTACTGGGCACACCTGTTTATATTGCCTGTGAAAGTACTCAAAATGATTGAAGGCGTCTGTAGGAGTTTCATTTGGTCCGGGATGAAAACTGTAACTAAGAAAGCCTACATCTCTTGGGACAAAATGTGTACCCCAAAATCAGTTGGGGGGATGAACCTAACTGACCTAAAGCTCTGGAACAAAGCTGCCATTGCAAAGACCTGCTGGGATCTAGCACATAAAAAGGACAAGCTGTGGATTAGGGGGATCACTGTATACTACATCAAAGACAGATCAATAGAATCCATTCCAATTCCTGCCCAAGCTAGTTGGATGGTGAGGAAAATTATCCAAGCCAGGGATGTTCTACAAAGGATCCAGAATTGGAAGGAACATAAGTGCTCGACAAGATAGTTGTACCATTCTCAGATGCAAACAGTACCGAGAGTTCCATGGAAGAATTTAATCATACAGAACCAAGCAAGGCCAAAAGCAACATTCAACCTATGGCTATTCCTCCAGGATAGACTTCCAACCAAGGACAGACTACATAACTGGGGAATGACTATTGATCAGCAGTGCCCATTATGCCAAAGCCACCCGGAATCAAGAGATCACTTATTAATGAACTGCCCTATCAACATGGACTTATGGGAACGAACAATGAACTGGCTACAGAAAACCTACACACCAAAATATGACTAGAACCAGAAAATGCAATGATTGATTAGCAAAGCCAAAGGTAGAACACCCCGCGATGCCATCTTCAAATTGGTCACAGCTGAGTTTGCATATGTTGTCTGGATGGAAAGGAATGCTAGAGTCTTCAACAAAATATTCCGATGTAACACTGCCTTACTAAGAGACATCGTGTATAATTGTAACGTTAGAGGTACCCCAAAAATTAGATAAATATTACAACACCTTCACATATAGTAGTGCTAGATAGTTAGAAAAGTAGAACTAGTATGTATGTTAACCCCTAGACAGTCAGCTATGTTGAAGCTTGACTGTGGTTTTGTAAAGCTCTTTCAATGATGATTAATGGAAATCCTTAATTATCAAAAAAAAAAAATATAGGAAATTTTTTTGGAGTTTTGACCTTTAAATTTTAAACTCCAATAATTGTTCGTCGAGTTTTTCGTATTTTAGCTTGGAAATTTTGGTCCAAACTTATATTTTCACAGTAAAAAGTGATTAATTTATCATCGCAATGTAAAAGATGGCCAAACATTAATAGCCGACTCAAAAAATAACTATCTCAACTAATTTTTTCATTCTTCTTCGTAGCTGGTTAAATTAGAATTTGGAGGATTATAAATCATTGAATAATGTGTTATACTTGGTGTGAGCACGTTATTTTTTCCCTATATGAATTACTTCCACAAATTCAAAATAAAATAATTGTTCCCATTGATTGCAGTTTTGTGAATTTTTGTGGCATCTTATGCAAAGTGTTTGCATTTGTCTACGCATGTTTATTTTTATCCGACTATTTAAAATACAAAAATTTGCTGCATTTGTATTTGGAATTTTATTTTATATACTAAGATTATTTAGCAAATTATTTGTTTTATAAAAATGGGAAAAGTCACAAAAATAGTTGAATTTGCACTTTTAAATTTAATTTTGATTTTGAGTAGTTTTCATTTTAATTTTTAATTTTCAATTAATTATGATAATTATCATTTAGGTTTAAATAGTTTTTTCAGGTTAATTAGGTTTTAGGAATTAATTTAGATTTTAATTTGATTTTTGAATAAAAGAAAATTAGAATAAAAGAAAATAAAAAGAAATATAAAAAGAAATGAGAGTTTAGATTTTTGGGCTGGTTCCATGTGATCTTTTCTAAAGCCCAATTCAAGTCCCTCTTAATTTCCCCTCTAAAACCCAAATAAATATGGCGCAAATCTTTTTCCACGAGGTCTACCTTCCCTTAAACCAAAACGACCCCGTTTAGGTTAGATCCAATCCAAGCCATCGATCTTGTTTCATCCAACGGACAGTAAACTCCCCCTTCTCCGTTAAAATTGTCCAAACATCCTCAGAGACAAATCAGTTTGGTCTGTCATTTCTCCTATCTGTCTCGTCTCTCAACCATATACATCCCGAATTCCGCCATTTTCAGGTAATTGGCGCAGATACTAAATGATCTGCCAAAAATTCCGATATGGGATAGCTACTACAACCAAATGTCTGATAAATATAATCCCAAATTTTATCCTAGAATTAATATCCTTTTCCTGATTACGAAATGACCCCTAATTGTATTTATGAGTTGCAATATCTATAGCTAAAACTCTACGACGCTTTAGACATATAACAATATGAAGGATTAAATGCGAACCTGAATAAAAGTAGCTGGACCTCCGCAAATGTCACAATACTTCTTAATGTGCTCAACAAACTAATAAATCATATCCATAGAAAACTGCCGATAATAGTATCTTAATTCCAGAACTGAGATACCATAATTGATCCGCAAGACTTGATTATGCTGTGCTTAGTACAAACCTTTGGATTTTTGAAGGTGCCATTGGGATCATTTGTGACAAGCCAAACGAGGCGCCAGCCAGGAACTAACCATTGCTTAGATAAAGAACCAAGGTAAGCACGGGAGCAATGGCGCCAAAAACTCCCATCGACACAAATGGTTTAGCTCCAAAAGCAAGGTGCACGTATACTTCATCCGCAATCACAATGGTCCTAAGCTTCTTAGCAGTTTCTGCAATCTGATAGTAACACACGAAACAAATTCGGCTATACAACCCCCACTCACCCATAACCCCTAATCTATCACCATAATTCTTCAAATAATCACCAAGCAAAGCCAAGGTTGGATCTGAAAGGGGAGAAGATGAAGTGAATCTCTTGGAATTTTCTAGTTTTGACAATAGATTTAGATTCAAAACTGGCCTTGCTCGTCCGTTCTTGACAAGAACGCATGATTGAGACCAATTTCGGCTCAAAATCAAGAAGTACGAGGTCCTTCGAGCCATGTTAATTCGCGTCTGTTGTTAGGTACCCTCGTTCTTCTACTTATGTCCATTCTTTTTTTCTTCACTCCATCTTCACCTTCTTCCATTCATCTTTTCTGTTCTTCGTTATTTTTCATTTATTGAAGTAATTTCTGTTTGCATGATTAAAATGAGAGCATGTTTAGTTGCATTGATTTAATTCTCATGTTTAGTGTTATGTAGTTCTTTTTTTCTTCTTCTGATTTCAGTTCAAAATTGGTTTGGTTTGCAACCCCTGTTAGCTTGAATTTTGGGGTGGGTTTATTGTGAATTACTGAATCAGGTTTATTGTGAATTTTGGGGCTGAACCTTGGGCCAACTTGACCCATATTGTTGCTTGGTCCAAAGGTAATAAACATGGGTTTATAGGGGATAGGTTAGGAAATTGGGGTAACAGAATCTCATTGTAACTGCAATAGAAGCTTCTGGGAAGCTGGGGGAAGGGGTTTATTTTGTAATTTTGATATGTGAATTGAGGCTATTTGAGCCAAATCAAAATTGAATAAAGGCTTTTAAGGTAAAATGATAATCTGAAAAGGGCTTAAGAGGAAAAATTGATTCTCTGGTGCTGCCCTAGGTCCTTGTCTATAAAGGCATCTCTATCTTGCTTTTCAAGGGTTTTCAGGTGAAAAAAGGCAAAAAATACAAACAGCTGATTTTTTTCATTAAATTTCTTCAGTAATCTTTAATTTGTTCAATTTTAAAAATAATTTTGACTCATTCGAGTGTGGAATGGATTGAATTTGGCCTTCTGAAGGTGTGTTTTTTGAAGTTAACTTTAATATTGTTCGATTGTGAGCTATTTTGGACTACTTTATATTATTTTTCTGGTTGAACTGAGATGTCGGTATTGAAATCCTGCCATATTGCTATTGTTGTTTCCTGCTAGTCACTCATCCCCTTGTTTTGATTTATTCTTGTGAATTCCAGGTACATTTCATTAGTTCTGCTTGATGTAAGTTTCATATTGAAGATGTGAATAAGAGCTGAAAGCATAGTAATATATTTAGTTGTATTTTGTTACATCTCCTCGTGTTATTTTGTGCTTTTGGTCACATGAAGAGTCATGTGCCCTAGTTAGTTTCTATCTGATTAATCGAATTCATATAGTTGTATATGATTTAAGGACAATAGAAATTCTATTTTTTGGAGGACTCAAGCACTAGATGTGTCCTCGACTTGTTTTGGCTTTAGATGAGTTGGGTGATAGTGTACTGATACCGATCTCTTGTTTGAATTGCTCTTAAAGATGCTAAGAGCACGAATGATATTGTTTAAGGTGTTGTTGAAGGGTATGTGATTGATTTTAACTCAGAGGTGTTTTTTTTTAAAAAGAAAAAAAACTAGAATGCTTTATCAATCAATTTGAGTTTGAACATTTAAATGGGGAAGCATGACTATCTAGTTAATGTTTTAGCGATTTTCAGTTTCTAGTGTGAAAATGATTATCATATGCATGGGGTTAACTTAAATTGGCTTCAATCTAGTTTCAATCATTGCTTCAATGCTTAGTAATTGTAGGCTTACTTTTGGTGTTGCTCAATATCTAGTTTACCGATCTGTGATGTTTAAATCCTTTGTCACTATATTTTTTGAACGCTTTCTGTTGTTGTCTAGGTTCGGCATACGAAACCCACTAATACTAGCTTGTGCATGGCTTCATAAAATGGAGTTTCTTGCATGGGCTCTAAAGAAATTTATTGTAGAACTTTACCCTGATAGCTTGATGGTTTTAAAGAGCTGCTGGGCCTTGCATCCGGTCGGGCCCAAGTGGTGAAACAATTGAAGTAAGCCTCACGCCTTAGTTTGTTAGGTTCACAATTTAAATTCAGCCTAGTTTAAACATAGTTACAAGCTCCTTAAGCTTTATTCAACCAGTAAGCCCTTTTAGTTGATTTGAAGGGGCTTATATTAGGTGACACACATAGATTATGGCCCTTCGAAATTTAGTTTTGAGTTCTCTCTTTGAAATTGGAATTGAGGTGCGCCATGCTAAACAAAAATGACAATTGCATGTCCCTCATTTAATTATATCTTTAGAATCCTTAGGAGCGAGGCGTGCCATTTAGCAAACTTTCATGGACCTAGCAATGTAAAAAATGTGTAGTTACTTTAGGCATGTTGTTTTAATAATTTACCCTCCTAAATTCGAGTGCGCATTTATGTGACCCAAATACAAATGGTTAAAATATGTCAAAGACCGCGGGTGCAGTTATGTGTCGTTGGTTCAAAAAGTATTTTAATGACGCTGAAATCTTCCTAAAAATGAATAAAAGTGGTTAAAGTTTAAATTGAACCATATGCTAAAACGTGTTTTAAAATCAAGTAAATAGGCCAATTATGATTGTTGAACGACCGTACTAGAACCATGGAACTCAGAAATGACTAACACCTTCTCCCGGGTTAATAGAATTCCTTACCCGAATTTCTAGTTCACGGACTGTAAATCATAGTCAATCTTTTCTTCGGTTCAGGATTTAACTGGTGACTTGGACACCATAAATTATTTCAACTGGCGAATATTATTTTTAAATAAATAAATCCCGTTTCGATTGTCACTTTAAGTTGAAGAAAACTCCTTTATATCCCTTTACGGGTAGGTGAAAAGGAGGTGTGATAGCTCTGACGACTCTGCCGGGGATCAAACCCAGAATCTCTAGTTTAGGGTTCAAAATTCGAGCTTAGATGAATTATTATATTTTGCTTTATCTATTATCTGATTTTGTTACATGTTTGGGCCTAATGTTCTAAATGATACTTTACCACTTTGATATTATTTGAAATGTATATAAACTGCTGTGAAACCCTTTTCTTCTCGTCTTTTGGGATGTGCTCACTGGTCAAGACTCCCTATTCTATTATTGTCATACCTTAAAATAACAAAGAGGCACAGACAAGTTACTAAACCGGATGGCCTTTGGTTCTGGGTACGTAACCCCCTCTTCGACTAGAGTTGTCCGCTCAGCTGCACAAGTCTAGAACAAATACTCAGTATCATGCCGGAATTCCTAGTAGGAATGTTTGTTTACATCATGAGCATTTGACTTTGGATACTCAATATAGGGGTTGGGTCTGTCTAGGACAGATGTACCCGAAATTAAAATACTATCCTAATGCGTCTTAGTTGCTACTTGCGCATTCATTTCTTAGGATTTGCATGTTGACAGGCTTATAGGGAAAAGTTGAGAAAAGGAAAGTTAATGTGAGGGCTGATAGAGATAGTTGTCTATTTTGGAAAAAACCAATGTCAAAAGTATGCTGAAACTCTGCCGAAATTTTGAAAAAAAAAAAAGAAAGGAATTTTTTTGTGTTTTTACACAAAAAAATAGAAAAAGAGTTTGTTTTTGTTTTGCCCGAACTATGCTAGTTTGATTCTTATCGGGTGTGGGATACGTAGGTAACCCCAATGGGTTCAACTTTCCTTTTGAAAAAAATAGCCCAACAAACCAAAGGTTTATCGCTTTGATGTAAATAAGTAAGGTGATTCTATTGTTGTCAAAATAACTGAACGTCCCCAAAAGGACGTCGGAAGGCTATTTTTGCAAGAACAACCGCCTTTGGTCTCTTTTCAAATTTTTAGGCCGGTTGGCAAGCACAACCTTAGAATCTTCTCCGAAAGTGCTAAAAGGCCGTATTTGCAAAGCCTAGTTTTTTTTTGAAATAAAAATTTGAAATAAAATAGTGTTAGCCTTGTTTGGAGTCAAATGAATCATGTTTTTTCCTAATAACCTTAATAAATATGTAGAATGAGCATGAGTCAAAAATTTTCAATAACAATCATGAACAAAATTCCTTTGGAGCTGCGTATGTGGTGGGATGATCTGGGTAAATTAGGACAAGATAAGGTCAATCAATATTTGGCAGGTCTCACCGAGTTATTGAAGATTAATACTAGAGGAGACATCATAAAGGCGTTGGTTATATTTTGGGACCCGACCCACAATGTGTTTCATTTCTCAGATTTTGAACTCACCCCAACTTTAGAAGAAATTGCTGGATATATTGGGAGCACTGAGGTTCCTTTGAGACACAAGTATCTGGTTGTTCCAAGAGTCGTCCCTGCGCATAGGTTCCAAGATTTCATAAAGATAAACAGGGGGGGTCCATAACCCAAATTTGACAACTGGCTTTTCCACTCCGTTGTTTATATATCGGAGGTACAGTCACATAAGAGGGTTCAACAATCCAGAAAAAAAAATTTGTAGCAAAAGGAATCGCCTCAAATGGGAAGAGCAGCGGTGCTTTGCTTTTATGTTAGTATTCTTGGGTCTTCTAGTGTTTCCTAGGAAAGATGGGAACATTGACATACATATAGCTGGGTAAGTCATCACTTTACTTACTCAGGCCAAAAGCACCCTCGCACCCATGATAGTAGATGAAATCTTCTGCGCTCTCACAACCTGTAAAGCCGGATGAGACTTTTTTGAGGGATGCAACTTGTTGCTGTAGATGTGGATGATTGAACACCTCTGTCATCATCCTCAATTCATGAGTTATTGGTCGACAAAGAAAAACTGCATAGAGGAAATTTATACCAGGGTTGATGGGGTTAGCCTACTAGAAGGGGTCACAAAATGGTTATCACACCTCCATTCCCTCATTGCAAACCAAATAGAATGGACGTTTGGATAGCTTCTTGTAGGTGAGGTCATATACATGCCAGCTACCGAGCCTCATTTCCTCTTGATGGGTCTTACAAGTATCCAACCTTATGCCCCATACCGAGTTTTGATACAATTGGGCAGATGTCAAATAGTGCCAAAAGATGAAGATCTTTGTGCCCAGCAGTGGAGATTGGTCCTGGTGGTCAGTTTCATGAAGCAACAGTCCGCCAGATTCGGAGCGAGTGTTAGTATTTGACGGCAAATACCTGTGTGCGTGATCTATCGAAAGGTGAAGTTTCACCAGGGTACCTTGCTTGGTATATAAGGGAAATTGAGTTCGGAAGGCCGGCCAAAAGACCCCATCTTTAAGAATTTGCTGAGGCGTGACAAGAACAATGGGCTTGGTTGGCCAAGGAGAATGAGTACATGGCCACTATAAGAAAGCTGGAAAAGCAAGTCAAAGACCTTCAATTCGAGAATGGTCTGTAAGGCACAGAGGATGAGGGTGAAAAGAAAATCTAGCAATGAAAATGAGGCCCTTCGAACTCAGATTTAAAAAATGAAAATAACAGCAGAAAATCCCGCCAGAAGTGCAAAGATTAAAAACTCATAGACAGCCTTAGGCAGAAAGTGGGTGAATATAGTTTTGATCTGGACAAAGTAGAAGGTGAACTAGCCAGGGCTGAAAAGAAATTGTCTAAAAATTCGAAATAACGAGCGCGCCTGGTTATACAGTCGAAAGAAAAGTACGACAATGAGGTTGCTGGATTAAAGAAAAGGGCCATCATTATTAAAAACAAAATGGTCATTGCAGGTGAAGAACTTTAAGGCTTAAAGAGAACACCTTTATACATCAATGGCATAGTTAGGAAAGGATTTGCAACAATCTCAAGAACAAAATCAAGTAGCCGAACATACTTTGGAAGCTAGGTCCCAGTGGATTGGGCGTTTGTCGCAAGAAAAAGGTGTTATAAGAGAGAGAGAGCCAAAAGGATTGCCGATTACATCGCGCTGAAGTGCAGTAGTTGTGAAGATATGACTAGATCCATGTTCTTTTCCACTTCGATGACCTTTGTCCACCAGATAATGGAAGATCTCCATTATCTCCAATGGGATTTAGCATGTAGGCCCATGTCGAGGCCGAATGATGTCCTACGGGCCCCAGGAGCATTAGAGGCGTTGATGTATTCATTATTTTCATTGGAGTCTGTTTGTCTATCCTCAAGTCTGTATTTTAATCTTCTGTTAGAGTCTGTCAGTTTGTTCTTGAGTCTGTATTTTCATCTCTTCATCAGAGTCTATTAGTTTCTTTTGATTCTGTTAGTTTTTGAGTCGTTGCAATCAAAGCATTTCTTTTATGAAAATTTGATAATCCCAAAATATTTTACTACTTATTTTATACTTATCCCCCCAAGACTAAGCTCGGTCTGATTCATGCGGGGCCATGATACGTAAGAAATCTCCATAGGATTTGGCCATAACCAAAAGAAAGAAAAACGAGGAAAAGAAAAAGAGAGAAAGAGAAAAGGAAAAGAGAGAAAATAATAAACTGTGAGAAGGAAACAATGGCAAAACAAGAAAGGTAAATGAGAGAATAAAAACAAAGAGAAGTCAATCAAAGAAAGGCAAGAATGAAAAGAAGAGAGAAAAGGGAAGTTGCAAATAGAAATAAGGAAAAGACGGGATGACGCAAACAACCGATCAAATGCATAATAAAAACGGTTAACTGTTTAGGTGCATTCATTCCCTAAAACGTGAATTTGCCTATCTATTAAACCCGCTCACCAACAAGTTTGTTGTTGTTGCCAGTTTCAGGCGGGTGGTTAGTTTGTGTGGCATTCTTGAAAATCACCCATACAACACCCATTCCAAAAATAAATTGATCATGGCCAATCAGGAACTTGGTCCGAGTGTCATCGATCCTTTAATAGAGGTGGAAGAGTTGGATGTTAATTCGATAAAAGAAGAGATGTATAAGTTGAAGCAGCAAATGGCCGAAATGTACCAGGCCTAGGCAAAAAGGCAACCACCACCAGCTTACCCCACAAACCCTGCGTCCATCCCGCCATTAGCTCAGTCTTAGGATAATCCTGCTACTGATTCGTCCCCCAGATTTCCCATCTATCAACACTACCAGAGCACAACTTCCCAAGCACCACCAGCTTCACCAACTAAACCAGTTCCATACCCTCATCCACTAGCCACCGCGGTATTCATGGCGCCCCTCTCACTACACTCCACAGATCCTCCAGCGATCCTTTGTTCCAATCTCATGATAACCAGTATTACCCCGGAGCCTACTTTCAAAGCACTAGAACCTTTATCCTACAGTTCTCGTGTTGATCTCCCAATAGAAACTGAGAAACCCTCCAAAAATCCCAAACATGAGGAGATGATTAGGAAAGTTAAAAGCTTAGAACAGTCATTCAGATACATGTAGGGATTTGGAGGTCAAGTGAGTGTGTCTTACAAAAACCTATGTCTATTTCAAGATGTGCAATTGTCGGTAGGGTTTAAGATTCCCGTGTTTGATTTGTACAATGGGCACGGTGATCCAGTTGCACACCGGAGAGGGTTTTGTAGCAAAATGAGGGGATATGGGGGGAAGACGAGTTTCTAATGGCATATTTCAATCAAAGTCTGAGCGGTTCAGTGTTGGAATGGTATACCCTGCAGGACCACGGAAGATGGTACACATGGGATGATCTAGCCCAAGCATTTGCTTGTCACTTCCACTACAATCTTGAGATTATTTTGAATTTGCTTGTCTTTGACAAAACATGAGAAAAGGCATAATGAAAGTTTTAGGGAATATGGGTTTCGTTGGTGAGAGCAAGCAGTTAGGGTTGACGCACAGATGAAAGAAAGTGAAATGGTGGATTACTTCATGTAGGCCTTAGAGCCTACTTATTTCGATCATCTGGTATCGGTTGTAGGCAAGTCCTTCAATGAAGTTGTGAAAATAGGGAGCAAGGAAGAAGAAGGGCTCAAGTCCAACAAAATCATGAGCTACTCAGGTATTAAGGCAATCACCGAGTCCATTCAAAACGGTACTGGGGGAACAATTGGAAGAAGAAGAAAGAGGATGTCGTAAAAGTTGAGTCGGGAGCTTGGTTCAGGCCCAGGGTTCACCTCACCACTATCTTCAGCCTCGTCCCCACCACCAAACTTACCCCATACCCCATACAATCCACCCCAACAATACTACCCACCACCATACCCCTATTTCTCTGTCCATCATGCCCAAGCATACAGCTAACCCCTTGCCCATGCACAATGGGGTGCACCAGCCCCGCAAAATACATACCCAGCTCCACAAAATGCCTACACACCCCCACAAACCTACTAAAAACCTCCTAGACTAGCTTTCCGGTCCAATAAAGCATCTAAGAACAAGAGGTTGCAGAAGAAGAAAACCTTCACTCCATTGGTAGAGTCCTACACTAGTTTGTTCCCCAGTTTGAGACAATTGGATATGTTGAGGCCGATTGAGGAAAAGTTGCCAAATCCTCCCACGAGAAAACTCGATTATTATGTAAGCTGTAAATATTGTTCTGGTGCTCCGTGGCATGACACAGGGAAATGTTGGCGTTTGAAAAACGTTGTCCAGGAACTCATTAATTCACATCATATTGAAGTCCAAGCATCAAAAGTGCCCAATATCAACCATAATCCACTTCCAACCTATCAAGAAATGAACATGATCGAGATAGTTCATAAAGAAGGGGAGCCAAAAATTCTTTACAGACCGTCATGATGATCTGATCCAGTGAGGTAAAACCTGTTGAAAAACTAAAAAGTGAGATATTGATGCTCAAGTTGAGCAGGACAAGCAGTGAGCCTTCTGCTATAATCAAGAAGGAGTCCTCAAGCGATGTTGCAGTGAAAAAATAAAAAGAATAATTGGTGGTGATAGGGGTGGCAAACAAACCTGTCGTATTTGTGGAAGGTGCCTGCATAGATCCTGTCATTGTCAGACACGTAACCCAACTATCAATAGTCAACAACAAGGCTATCTCGTGGAGTTATGAATGGGTGACAGTGACGTACAAAGGAAAAGAAGTTAAAGAAGAAGTCTACGAGACTTATGGATTGACTCGCTCGGGGAGATGTTTTTACCCCGAGGAGTTAAGAAAAGCCAAAACCTCCAAAGATAACCCAGTGTTAGCAAAGAAAGCTTTGACCAATGAAAAGGATGAAGAGTTATTGAGAAAGATGAAGTTTCAAGAGGATTCCATTGTGGAGCAGTTAAGGAAGATGCCTGCTCAGATCTCACTGTTGTCATTGTTAATTCATTCAGACGAGCATCGTCGGGCGCTGATGAAGATCTTGAACGAGGGCCATTCTTGACAAAATCTCAGTAAATAATTTAGAAAACATAGCTTATAAGATATTTGAGCTAAATAGAGTCACTCTTTCTGACGATGAGTTACCCATGGAAGGTACTGAGCACAATAGAGCCCTTACGAAGATTCCATGGTTACTCAGGTATTGGTCGACAATGGTTCTAGTGCGAACATTTTTCCTCTCTCCACTCTGAACAAGCTGAAAGTGGATGATGAAAGAATTCACAAGAATAATATTTGTGTACAATGGTTTGACGGTGGAGGGAAAGATTCAGTCGGTGACATAGTGCTCGAGCTGACAATAGGACCAGTTGAATTTCCCATGAAATTCCAGGTGCTAGATGTGGCTATTTTTTACAATCTGCAGTTGATCGACCCTGGATTCATGCCGCTAGAGCAGTCCCTTCTACTCTGCATCAAATGGTAAAGTTTTAATGGAATAGACAGTAAATAGTTGTGCACGAAAAGGATAATTTATGTGGCCATAGTGATGCCATTGTGCCGTTCATTGAGGTTGAGGATGACAAAGGGCCTTCGATCTACCAGGGTTTTAATAGGCTGTTGGTAGAGAAAATTCCAGAAGGGAAGCCTGTTCCAATTTCGAAGGTAGATGCTGCATTAATCATAGTACTCGTTGGAATATTGAGAAATGGTTTCGTACCAGGCAAGGGTTTGGGTGCATCTCTGCAAGGTATCATACAGTCGCTGTCTCTCCCCAAGAACGTGGATACATTTGATTTGGGATTCAAGCCCACAATTGTAGATGTGAAAAGAGCCTGAAAGCTAAAACTGAGGACATGGGTCCTCCCAAAGCTTGTCCCACGTCTCTTCAGATCATTTGTTAGGCCCGGCACTAAGAAATGCTCAGAAACAACAGGTCCCAGTTATGTGGTTAGTCCTGATAAGGAATTGCTTGAAAGGTTTGAGAAGTTATTCGACGATGTGAATATGGTGGAAGCTGGAGAGGGTTCTAGCAAGGCGGATGTGCAATTTGTTGGGCCCAATGCAAAAATTAACAATTGGGAAGTTATTCCTCTCCCTACCAGAAAGGAGTTCTGGTAGTTTGCTTTAATTTTCTTTCAGTTTATCTGGATTATTCCAGGGTGTAATTCAGAGTCTATGTTCCATCCATTTGGATGTATAAACCTTGTTATCTTTTAATTATTGTAAAATGCAATTTCCGTTTTTCATCATTCCTGATAGTTTTTATTTTTGCTTTTCTTTTCTTTCTTGTACATTTCTTTTTATGCTAGTTTCAATGACATGACATGCATGAGGAATCTTCGGCCTAGTCTTAAAAACCAATATAATTCTGAAATATTAATTCAAGAAATAGAATTTGATGATGAATTAGAATAATGAGGATGAGGCCTTTGAAGAGATTAGTAAAGAATTAAGCAATTTTGAAGAAAATTGCAAACCAAACCTGAGTGATACAGAAGCAATCAATTTAGGGGACCCTAATATTAGAGAAACTAAGATATGTGTCCATCTTGAACCGCAGCTCAGGGAAAATATAATTAAAGCATTGTTTGAGTACAAAGATATTTTGCATGGTCATATGTTGACATGCCAGGTCTAAGCACTGACTTGGTGATTCACAAATTTCCCACTGACCTTGTCTGTCATCCCGTCAAAAAGAAGTTTAAGATGTTTAAAACTAAAAAGAGCGTAGAGATTAAAGAGGAAGTCACAAAGAAGTTTGAGGCAAAGGTCATTCGAGTCACGTAGTATTCCACTTGGTTAGCCAATGTTGTGCCTGTGCCTAAGAAGGACAGTAAGACTAGGGTATGTGTTGATTATCGCGATCTCAACAAGAAAAGCCTAAAGGATAACTTCTTACTGCCAAATATTCACATTTTGATCGAAAATTATGCCAAACATGAGATTGGGTCTTTCGTGGATTGCTATGCGAGCTATCATCAAATTCTAATTGATAAGGAGGATGTAGAAAAGATGGCATTCATCATGATGTGGGGAACATACTGCTACAGGGTCATGCCTTTCGGGTTGAAAAATGTTGGGGAAACTTATATGAGGGAAATGACGACCATATTCCATGACATGATACACAAGGAGATCGAGGTTGATATGGATGATGTGATCGTAAAAACTAGAAAGCAGGCTGACCGTGTCAAAGATTTGAGAAAATCTTCCAAAGGCTTCGAAGGTACAATCTTAAGCTCAATCCTACAAAATACGTATTCGGTGTGGCGTCTAGAAATTTTTTGGATTCGTATTTAGCCGTCGAGGTATTGAGCTGGACCTATCAAAGATTAAAGCTATCCAAGAATTTCCACCTCCGAGGAACTAGACCGAGTTAATGAGTTTATTAGGGAGGTTGAACTAAATCAGCACGTTTATTGCTCAGCTTACGACAACTTGTAAGCCTATCTTCAAACTATTAAAGAAGGACGCTACGGTAAAGTGGACAGATGAGTGTCAAGAAGCATTTGATAAGATAAAAGGGTCCTTGTCAAACTCGCCTGTGTTGGTGCCACCAGAACTAGGGAGACCTTTGATTCTGTATTTGGTGGTTTTGAACAATTCGTTTGGTTGTGAGCTGGGACAGCATGACATCACCAGCAGAAAGGAGCAGGCCATCTATTATCTCAGCAAGAAATTCACATCTTATGAGGTTAAGTACACTCACCCAAAAAGGACATGTTGCACCCTAACTTGGGTGGCACAAAAGCTAAAGCATTATTTGTCATCTTACACTACTTACCTCATCTCTTATTTGGATCCGTTAAATTATATCTTTCAAAAGCCTATGCCCATAGGGAGGCTTGAAAAGTGGCAGATTTTTCATACAGAATATGACATCATCTATGTGACCCGGATTGCGATGAATACCCATGCATTGGCCAACCATTTGGCTGAGAACCCAGTGGATGAATAATATGAGCCTTTGAAGACTTACTTCCCTGATGAAGAGGTAATGCACATTGATGAGTTAGAATACACTGGAGAGCTAGGTTGGAAACTTTTCTTTGATGGAGCTGCTAACATGAAAGGCATTGGGATAGGAGCTGTACTGATTTCTGAAGTAGGACATCACTACCATGTTACGGCTCAGCTTCATTTCTACTGTACTAACAATATGGTTGAGGACGAGGCATGCATTTTGGGTTTGACGTTGGCTGCAGACATCACTGTCCAGGAGGTTTTGGTCTTGGGGGACTCGAACCTTCTGGTGCACTAGATTCAAGGGGAATGGGAAACACGAGATTTGAAACTCATATCGTACCAGCATTGTTTGCATGATCTTTGTCAATGGTTTTGATCAGTAGAGTTCAAGAATATTCCAAGGATCCATAATAAGGTTTGTGATGCATTGGCTACCTAGGCGTCAATGTTACATCATCCGGATAAGGCTTATGTTGACCCGTTGCATATTCAAATCCATGATCAGCATGCTTACTGTAATGTGGTAGAAGAAGAGCTTGATGGTGAGCCTTGGTTTCACGATATCAAGGAATATTTAGGATAGGGGTGTATCCGGTGCAAGTCACAAGTGATAAAAAGAGAACAATTCGGTAGTTGGCAAGCGTATTTTTCTTCAGCAGAGGGGTCTTGTACAAAAGAACTCCAGATCTTGGATTGTTGAGATGCATAGATGCTGGATAGTCCACAACTATCATGACCGAGGTACATTCTGGAGTCTGTGGACTGCATATAAGTGGGTACGTGCTGGCAAAGAAGATTCTCCGAGCAGGTTATTATTCGCTCACTGTGGAGCGAGATTGTATCAGTTTCGCGCGAAGTGTCATCAGTGCCAAGTGCTTGGAGATTTGATTCATTCTCCACCATCGGAATTGCACACAATGTCTGCATCGTGGCCTTTTGTCGCGTGGGGCATGTATTTCATTTGTCCGATTGAGCCAGCATCATAAAATGGGCATAGATTCATTCTAGTTGCCATCGACTATTCACCAAGTGGGTAAAGGCAAAAATGATTAAGTTTGTACCAAAAAAGCGGTGGTCAATTTTGTGCACTCAAATATCATTTGCCGGTTCGGGATACCAAAGGTGATCATTATAAACAATGAGGCAAATCTCAATAGTCGTCTGATGAAAGAGGTGTGTCAGCAGTTCAAGATTACACATCGCAATTCTACCCCATACCGCCCCAAGGCAATGGAGCAGTCGAGGCGGCCAACAAAAATATAAAAGAAATACTGCAGACAATGGTGGAGGGTTCTAGATAGTGGCATGAAAAGCTGCCTTTTGCATTGCTGAGTTATCGCACCACTGTTCGTACTTCAGTAGGCGCGACTCCTTATTTGCTGGTGTATGGCACCGAAACAGTGATACCTACAGAAGTTGAAATCCCATCCCTCCGGATTGTCGCGGAAGCCGAAATTGATGATGATGAGTGGGTCAAAACCCGCCTGGAACAATTGAGTCTAATCAATGAGAAACGATTAGCACCAGTATGTCATGGCCAATTGTATCAGCAGAGAATGGCAAGAGCATATAATAAGAAGGTGCGTCCACAGAATTTGAAGTGGGTCAGCAAGTGTTGACTACGTATCCTTCCATAATAGGCTGAGGCCAAAGTCAAGTTCGCCCCAAACTGGCAGGGGTCGTTCATCATAACTAGAGTTCTGTGAAATGGTGCTTTGTATTTAATAGATATAGAAGGCAGGTATGTTGAAATGACCATCAATTCCAATTCCGTGAAGAGATATTATGTATGATTTTCTCTGGTTAAATCATATTTGTTTGTACTTGGCATATTTTAAAGATTGGAATGACGAAGACATTTTGTTCTGCTATCTAAACACTTCATCCTTTGTTACCCTCTTTGAGCCTTATTTATTTCCTTTCATACCCCTCTTTCTAAATCAGTAGCAAAAGATTAGAAAAACAAACGTAAGAGATAAGTAAAGGAAAAAGAGATTGAAAAGAAGGAAAGAAAAAAAACAGAAAAGAGAAGAAAAAGAAAAAGAAAAAGAAAAGAAAAACAACAGAAAGAAAAGAAAGAAGAGAAGAGGAAGAAAAGAAAAGAAAATCACAACAACAAAGTAATTTCTATGACATAAACTACGTTCGACCTGATTCTTTTTAAGGATACGTAGGCAGCCTTACAGTTTGGTCCCATCAAAAGAAAATCCTGAAGCCCTCAGGAAAAGAAACAAGGGAAGAAGTTGTGGTTATGTAAAAGATCTGATTCCAAAAGTTGTAACTTTGAACCTATTCAAGTTGTTTTGACCTTCGTGAAACCCTTTCTTTCTAACCCTATCCAAAAGCGCATATTACGGTCCAAACAAAGACCTTCCGATCAGTCTTCGAGAGATGCCAAGTCAAGCAAGTAGAGGTGATTCATATCAGGGGCAACACTCCGATCTAAGCATGGAAAATGAAAATGAGAGAGTCTTATTGGTGAAAACCCTCATTGGCATCGTAAGGCGATGGAAAGGAGAGAGAAATCAAAAATGAGAGAGTCTTATTGGTTAAAACCTTCACGGTGCACCTTAAGACAAAAGTGAGTTGAGAGATGAACAATTGAGAAAGGTTTGTTGGTGAATACCCTTCAGGGCACTGCAGGCCGAACAAGGACAAGGCTTTGGTGAAGAAATTAGGTTTTGAAGATCTCGGGGCACAAAGTATGATAAGTGAAAGTTGATTGGTTGGACATACTAGGCCGGTTAATCAGAGATGCATGTCTTGATCATTGGTGCCAACTGCTCAATTAGATAAGTCTCTTCTCTTTTTCTCCATTAGATAGTCTTCCAGTTTTGGAATTTTCTATCCTCAACTCTCAAAGTCATTGGATTTCATTTCTTTTGGTTTTATTTCTCTAAGATGTTTCCAATGTCAGTTTTGTTTAAGCAAATAAGAAGGGATTTCAAACATATGGTTTAGTAATTTCGTGGGAAATGCAGAGGTTCAAACAAGTGGATCACAAAATTTAACACAACGATTTGGGCATAGAACACTCGAGTCATCCAAGGTCATGAGGGTTGAAAGTTAGTCGGAAAGTCAAAGGGGTTCTTGGCCAGTTTATGAAAGTCAGTCAAAACAAATCACGACAGCGGGGAGGCCACGTTCAGTAAGAATACCACGAACTAACCACCATATTTTAAACTGACACGATTTTTCTTTGATTGAAATGGGGGTAGAAAGTTTCGGTTGATTCAGAGAAACCCTTTGTAAGGGAAAAGCAAGCACCAAACAGGTTTGGCAGTAAATTTTATGGACTCGCCTGGATAATGTGATGTAGTTTGAAGTTTTAAGGATCCTCTTGAAAAATGGGACCTTGGACAATCAAAAAAAATCATGAGTAGAAAAATCTAGCATAAATATACCCCAAAAATGTAAGTTGGTTTCAAAGTTTTCATACGTTAGATAGGATTCAATTAGGAATTTTCAGGACCCTCCTGAATAATGGGACTTAGCCTTAAGATTTCCTTTAGATAACAAGATTTAGTGTAAATTCTGTTGTAGGGTAGTATAATCCAGCCGAAAAGTTATCTCTCTTAAGATAAGATTTGATTTTTTATTTTCAAGACCCTCCTAGATAAGGGGTGTGGTTTTAAGACCTGCTTGGATGACAACACTTAGCATACGACATACCTTCAAAAGATACACTTGTCATTTATTTAATGATATAATTGTCCTTTTACTAGGAGTTATTAGGACCCTTTTGGATAATGCGATCTGGCTTTCAAATTCTTAGTGATATTGGGTAACATGATTCAGTTAACACTCACAGATGTGCCCATCCACCAAACTGGGGGAGAAAATTTTCTTTGTTTTGACTGTTTTGTTGAAATCAGGCACCCACCTAGAGAATAAGAGAAGATATCACGAGTTTCAAGAATGGAAAGCAGTTCAGACTCAAGTAATCAAGCACTCACCTTGAGAAAAAGGGAAGATAGTTCAGAGAAAAACATGGTTCAAGAAGAAGACCCTCAAGTTTTTGGCAATCGAACGCTCACCTGGAGTACAAGGGAATACAGTTCAAGTTTTTGGGTAATCAGGAACCCACCTGGAGAACAAGGGAATACAACTCATGTTTCTGGAAATTTGGAGCCCACCTAGAGAATAAGGAAATACAATTAAAGCTTTGGCAATCAGGCGTCCACCTGGGGAACAGTGGAACATAATTCAAGTTTCGGTGATAAGGCACCCACCTGGAGAATAAGGGAATACAATTTGAGTCTTGGTAATCAGGTGCTCACTTGGAGAACAAGGGAATACAATTCAGGTTTTGGTAATCAGGCACCCACCTGGAGAACAAGGAAAAAAAGTTCAAGTTTTTGGATAGTCAGGCGCCCACTTGGAGAACAAGGGAACACAACTCAAGTTTCAGTAATCAGGCACCCACCTGGAGAACAAGGGAATACAATTTCGAGTCTTGGTAATCAGGTGCCCACTTGGAGAACAAGGGAATGCAGTTCATGTTTTGGTAATTAGGCACCCACCTGGAGAACAGGGGAACAAAGTTCAAGTTTGTTGGTAATCAGGCGCCGACCTGGAGAACAAGGGAATAAAGTTCGAGTTTGTTGGAAATCAGGCGACCACCTGAAGAACAAGGGAATACAGTTCAGGTTCTAGGCAATCAGGAGCCCACCTGAAGAATAAGGGAATACAACTCAAGTTTTGGAAATCAGGAGCCCACCTGAAGAACAACGGAATACAACTCAAGATTTGATAATCAGGTGCCCACCTGGAGAAAAAGGGAATAAAACTCAAGTTTTTGGAAAACAGGAGCCCACCTGGAGAACAAGCAAAGACAACTCAAGTTTTGACAGTCAGGCACCTACCTGGAGAACAAGGGAAGACAGTCCAAGTTTCGAAGGAATATAGTTCAAGTCTAGTAATCAGGCATCCTCCTGTAGAAAAGGAAAAGCATCTCAGATTACAATTCAAGTCGACAAAAAGATATTTCACTGGGAGAATACAAGTCAACAAGGCAACAACAACCACAAGATCAAGTTCGAAGATATAGATAGGTTTTCATAATTCATAGATCATAGTTTAGTCTAGCTTTTTTTGTTTTGACATGGTGTAATAAGGGTTCAGTAAGCAGTAGCAGGAGCATCAACAATAGCGAAATCATAGCTTCATAGTATTCCTAGCTACCAAAACTTCCAGAACAATAGTAACCTGATTCCTTCATGGCCAAGAATATGTAGGCAACCTCGGAAGTAGGGTGCAGTCGAATATTTCAAAATGCTTCACACGGAGTATTCAAACGGGCAAAAATTGCTCGTATCCACTCACTTTATCTTTGACAAAAAACTCTTCATGTTTCCGAGCAAATAGGGAAAGCTGTGAGCACGTGATTTTTGCCCTATATGAATTATTCCAACAAATTCAAAACAAAATAATTATTCCCATTGTTTGCAGTTTTGTGGATTTTTGTGGCATCTTCTGTCAAGTGTTTGCATTTGTCTGCGCATGTTTATTATTATTCGATTAATGATAAATACAAAAATACGCCGCATTTGCATTTATGATTTAATTTTACCTTTTAGGATTAATTAGCAAATTATTTGTTTTATAAAAATTGGAAAAGTCACTAAAATAGAATAATTTGTACTTTTCAATTTTAATTTTGATTTTGAGTAGTTTTATTTTAATTTGTTCTTTTTAAATAATTATGATAATTATCAGTTATGTTTAATTAGTGTTTTCAAGTTAATTAGCTTTTAGGAATTAATTTTGGAAAAAAGAAAAAGAAAAACTAGAATAAAAGAAAATGATAAGAAATATAAAAAGAATGAGAGTTTAGATTTTATGGTTGGTTCCATTTGATCTTTTTTAAAGCCCAATTCAAATCCCTTTTAATTTCCTCTCTAAAACCCAAATAAATATGGCCCAGATCTGTTTTCCATCCGGTCTACCTTCCCTTATACAAAAACTACCCTGTTTAGGTTAGATCTGATCCAAGCCATCGATCTTGTTTCATCCAACAGGCAGTAAACTCCCCCCCCCCTTCTCCCTTAAAATTGTCCAAACATCCTCAGAGACAAATCAGTTTGGTCTCTCATCTCTCCTATCTATCTCGTCTCTCAACCCTAATCAGGCCTAAGTTTCACCATTTTCACAAAGCAAAAGAGCTCCAATCTTCATCAAAATCCGGTTATACAACCCTCACTTACCCCTGATCCCTAATCTATCACCATAATTCATCAAATCATTAAAAACAGAGCCAAGGTTGGATCTAAAATGGGAGAAGAGGAAGTGAATATCTTGAAATTTTCTAGTTTTGAGAAGAGATTTAGAGTCAAAACTGGCCTTGATCATCCGTTCTTGACAAGAACTCATGATTGAGACCAATTTCGGCTCAAAATCGAGAAGTCCGAGGTCCTTCGAGCCATGTTCATTCGCGCCAATTGTTAGGTACCCTCGTTCTTCTACTTTTCTCCTTTTTTTGTTTTTCACTCCATCTTCGCTTTCTTCCGTTCATCTTTTCTGTTCTTTGTTATTTTTCATTTTTTGAAGCATTTTCTATTTGCATGATTAAAATGAGAGCATGTTTAGTTGCATTGATTTAATTCTCATGTTTAGTGTTAGGTAGTTCTTTTTTTCTGATTTTAGCTCGAAATTGGTTTTGTTTGCAACCCCTGTTGGCTTGATTTTGGGGTGGGTTTATTATGAGTTACTGAATTGGGTTGTGTTTCTGTTATACTAAAAGCCCAAAGAAAAGGGAAGTCAGTCTGGGTCACAAGCCTAGTTTTGGGGCTGAACCTTGGGTCAAATTGACCTATATGTTTGCTTGGCCTAGGGGTAATAAACAGGGGTTTGTGGGGATAGTTTAGGAAATTCGGGTAAGGGAATCTCATTGTAACTGAAATAGAAGCTTCTGGGAAGCAGGGGGAAGGGGTTTATTATGTAATTTTGATATGTGAGTTTAGGCTATTTGAGCCAAATCAAAACTGAATATGGGCTTTTAAGCTAAAATCAGAATTTGAAAAAGGCCTAAGAGGAAAAACTGGTTCTCTGGTGCTGTCCTAGGTCCTTGCCTATAAAGGCATCTCTATCTTGCTTTTCAAGGTTTTTTAGGAGAAAAAAAGGCAGAAAATACAAACAAATGATTTTTTTCATTAAATTTATTCAGTAATCTTTAATACGTTCAGTTTCTAAAATAATTTTGACTCATCCGAGTGTGGAATGGGTTGAATTTGGCCTTCTGACGGTGGTTTTTTTGAAGTTAACTTTAGTACTATTCGATTGGAAGCTGTTTTGGACTGCTTCATCTTATTTTTCTGTTTGAACTAGGCTGTTGGTATTGAAATCCTGCCATATTCCTATTGTTAATTCTTGCTACTCACTCATCCACTGATTTTGATTTTTTCTTGTGAATTCCAGGTATATTTCCTTAGTTCTGCTTGATGTACGTTTCATATTGAACATAGGAATAAGAGCTGAAAGCGTAGAAATAGATTTATTTGTATTTGGTTTACATCTCCTTGTGTTATTTTGTGCTTTTGGTCACATGAAGAGTTATGTGTCCTAGTTAGCTTCTATCTGGTTAATCGAATTCATATAGTTGTATTTGATTTGTGCATAATAGAAATTCAGTTTTTGGGAGGACTCAATCACTAGATGTGTCCTCAGCCTGTTTTGGCTTTAGATGAGTTGGGTGATAGTGTACTGATACCAATCTCTTGTTTGAATTGCTCTAAAAGATGCTAAGAGCACAGATGATATTGTTTAAGGTGTTGTTGAAGAGTATGTGATTGATTTTAACTCAGAAGTATTTGTTTTTAAAAAAAAAAAAAGAAATACTAGAATGCTTCATCAATCAATTTGAGTTAGAACATTTAAATAGGGAAGCATGACTATCTAGTTAATGTTTTAGTGATATTCAGTTTCTAGTGTGTAAATGATTATCATGTTCATGGGGTTAACTTAAATTGCCTTCAGTCTAATTTCAATTATTGCTTCAATTCTTAGTAATTGTAGGCTTACTTTTAGTGGTTGGTCAATTTCAAGTTTACGGATCTGTGATGTTTAAATCCTTTGTCACTACATTTTTTGAACGGTTTCTGTTGTTGTCTGGGTTGGACAGATGAAACCCACTAATACCAGCTTGTGCATGGCTTCATAAAATGGGGTTTCTTGCATGGGCTCTAATAAAATTTGTTGTAGAACTTTACCTTGATAGATTGAAGGTTTTAATGAGCTGCTGTGCCTCAGGTCCGATCGGGCCCAAGTGGTGAAACAACTGAAGTAAGCCTCATGCCTTAGTTCATTTAGGTTCACAATTTAAATTCAGCCTAGTTTTAACATAGTTACAAACTCCTTAAGCTTTATTCAACCGGTAAGCTTTTCTAGTTGATTTGAGGGGAGCCATATTTGGTGACACACATAGTTTATGGCCCTTCCAAATTTAGTTTGAGTTCCCTCTTTAAAATTGGAATTGAGGTGCGCCGTGTTAAACAAAAATGACAATTGCATGGCCCTCGTTTAATTATTTCTTTCCATTGGAGCGAGGTGTGACAATTAGAAAACTTTCATGCCCTCGCAAAGTAAAAGATACGTAGTTACTTTAGGCGTGTTATTTTAATAATTTACCTTCCTAAATTCGGGTGCGCATTTATGTGACCTAAATCCAAATCTCAACAATGTTAAAATATGTCAAAGACTGCGGGTGCATTTATGTGACGTTGGTTCAAGACGTATTTTAATAACGTTGCAATCTTATGATGATCTACTGTTATTTGCCAAAGGAGACTTGAAGGCTGTCACAACCATGTTCAGATACTTCTCTTAATTCACTGAGGCTTCTGGTATGACTTCTAACCTGAGTAAAAGTTCTGTCTATTTTTGAGGTGTCTCTCCTGATGCACAACAACACATTGTCAATCATCTTGGTTATGCATATAGAGAGTTACCTTTCAAGTATTTGGGAGTTCCTCTAACTGCCAAGAAAATTTCATTACTACAATGGCAACCATTGGTGGATAGGGTTACTGCCAGGATCACATCCTGGACTGCTAGAAAATTATCCTATGCAGGGAGAGTTCAGCTGGTGCAGTCGGTCATTTTTGGTATACAAGCATACTGGACTCAGCTTTTTCTTATTCCTTCAAAAATAGAAAAGATGCTGGATGCAGTTTGTAGATCCTATGTTTGGACAGGTTCAGCCATCATATCCAAAAAATCATATGTAGCCTGGGACAAGGTCTGCCTGCCTAAGTCTGGTGGGGGTTTAAATATTATGAATCTTTTATTATGGAACAAAGCTGCAATCATGAAACTTGGATGGGATCTGGCCAATAAGAAAGATGTTCTATGGATAAAATGGATACACTCTGTGTACATAAAACAACAACAATTTCAGCCCCTAACCATTCCTAACCAAGCCAGTTGGATTGTTAGGAAGATCATTGCTGCTACTGTTACATTGCAGCAGTCACAGATGCTACAACAACCAGCTTGCTCTATCAAGAAACTTTACTTACAACAGATTGGACAATTGCCAAGAGTAGTGTGGAAGAACCTCACTATCCAAAACTATGCTAGACCTAAGGCAGTCTTCAATCTCTAGCTAATATTACAGAATAGGCTGCCTACAATGGATAGACTGGAACAGTGGAAACTCAATGTGGACAACACATGTACACTTTGCCAACAAGATAAGGAGACTAGGGATCATCTGTTCTTCTCATGTTCATTCTGTTAGAAACTACGCTTTACGCTAGAGGGGGGGTGAATAGCGTATTAATAGAATTTAGCGTTTTCTTGCGGAATTTAAACTTTGCAGGAAGTAAAATAAATGCAGAAAAATAAACTTACACAAAGATGTATACTGGTTGGCCACCAACGTGGTTAGTCCAGTCCCCGAGAGACTCTCTCGAGATTTTTCACTATCTTGTTAAGCTTAAGGGTGCTCAACAAACCGTTACACACTTGAGGACACAAGCCTCAAACAGTTGCTCGGAGATCGCAATCTCAAAGACTTCACCCAAGGAAACGCAAGTTCCTTGAAACAAGAGAACCGCAATTCTCTTACAAGTATATCAAATACTTGGACACTCACTTAAATAAAGTACTCCTTATTGAGTAGATATGAGTAAAAGAATATGTTCAAGATCACAACAACTTTAAGAAATAATATGGCTCTCAAAAGCTTTATGAAATGAGTAGAAAATGAAGAACAATTGAATGAAAGCTTATAGCAATGTAATGATCAGTTTGTGTATGTTGTTGTTTTTAAAACACTGAAATGAAGCTGTATTTATAGTTGAAAAAGTTGGTTCAACCGTTGTCTAATTGCCAATTAAGAGTTGCTGAAATTACTCAGTGATAATCGATTATTAAGACCAAACAATCGATTATCTGCCAGTCAGTTTAAAAATCAATCCCAGATTTAACGCTTCGCAATTGATTATACATAATCTATAATCGATTACTGGCAATATTCAAAATCAGATAATCGATTACACTAAGTTCATAATCGATTACTTTAGCAACGTTCTAAAAATCATTTCCAGATTTTAAGCAAAACATCGATTATATAAAATCAATAATCGATTACTTCAGCAACGTTCTAAAAATCATTTCCAGATTTTAAGCAAAACATCGATTATATAAAATCAATAATCGATTATTTCAGCAACGTTCTAAAAATCATTTCCAGATTTTAAGCAGAGGACAATCGTTAGAAACTACGCTTTACCTGTTCGAGAGGATAATCAATTACCGTTAGATAATCGATTATTGAACTGAAATAATCGATTGTATTTACTGTTTGATTGAGATTTTGAATCTGAAAAATCGATTCTTGAGTCAAACGGTAAAAAATTTGAATGAAATAATCGATTGTTAAATTTTGGTAATCGATTATGGAGCATTTAAGACCTGACAGGAATCGATTGAGGAGCCATACGGTAACAAAAAATTAATATGAAGTAATCGATTGTCAATTCTTGGTAATCGATTATTTAGGGAACTAATTTGATACAGTGAACTTGGAGAATATCAGAATTTGTCAAATAATCGATTGTATGAAAAAATAATCGATTGCTGTAGAAAGCATTGCTGAATGACTGAGGCGGAAATCGATTATGCAATTTAGGAAGTAAAAAATTAAACACAGATGCATAATAGTAATAATCAGTCATAAACAATCGAATATTGATACTGATAATCGATGTACTGCACAAAAAATAATCGATTAGTGGCTTGAAATAGTCGATTATTTTGTGCTAAAACTTCATAATTCCCCCTACCTTTGGGGTGGTACCTGCAAAATAGATTTAAACGTCTCCGACGCTCAAGTTAGTAATTTATAGCGAAATTAATAAATTACACTAGTGTTAACAAGTAATGCCGTGAACTCTTAAGAATTGTGTCCTAGAGTGTTCTTAAGAGAGTTTCGAGTACTTACCTTTTCTCCAACATCGCCAATTACCTGTTCGAGAGGATGATCCTTGATCGTTCTCCACTCGTTAGGCGTATTTATTCCTTTTTCTAATTGTGGCGCTTCTTCCGTTGGTTGTTCCCCAATTTCATTTTTGTTTTCCTTTGAAGGTTCTTCTTGGATTTTATCTTTCAAGCTATCCAAGATACCTGCAAGATCAAAACCGGATTCCTTTCTCGCCAAGCGAGTATTATCTTCGGAAAACACAACATGAGGGGATTCCTCCACAATTTGGGTTCTTTTGTTAAAGATCCTATATGCTTTGCTACGTGAGGAATAACCAATGAAAATACCTTCATCCGATTTAGCATCAAACTTACCCAATTGGTCCTTCCCATTATTATGAACAAAACATTTACAACCAAAAACACGTAAATGAGAAATGTTGGGTTTTCTACCCTTATAAAGTTCATATGGGGTTTTCATGAGTATCGGCCGAATTGCTACTCTATTTAAAACATAGCAAGCGGTACTCACGGCGTCCGCCCAAAAGTATTTGGGAATCTTAGCTTCGTCGAGCATGGTTCTAGCCATCTCTTCGAGACACCTATTTTTCCTTTCCACCACCCCATTTTGTTGTGGTGTCCGTGGAGCGGAAAAGGTGTGTTCGATTCCGAGTTCGTCACAAAAATCCGCAAAGAGATTGTGATCAAACTCTCCCCCATGATCACTTCTAATCAAAGTGACGGTCGATTCCTTTTCGTTTTGAACACGCTTAAGGAAATACTTGAAATGTTGAAAAGCATCACTTTTATTTGCAAGAAATAGAGTCCAAGTAAATCTAGAAAAGTCATCAACAATTACAAAAACATATTTATTTTTACCAAGACATTCAATACGAGAGGGACCAAATAAATCCATGTGAAGTAATTGCAAAGGTCTAGACGTTGAAACAATATTCTTGGATTTAAAAGATGCTTTGGTTTGCTTCCCTTTTTGACAAGAATCGCAAATAGAATCATTTTCAAACTTTAAACTGGGAAGACCAACTACTAAGTTTTGAGAAAGAAGCTTGTTCAAAAGATGCATGTTCATGTGTGCTACTCTACGATGCCATAGCCAAGAGTTATCCTCTTTGCTTACTAAACAATCAACATATTCGGGTGAGGAGTTTGCAAGATCAACCATATAGATATTATCAATTCTAAAACCATGAAGTATGATCTTGAAATCACTACGTCTAAATACAAGACATTCATCCGAATTAAATAGAGCAAGATTTCCCTTGTCACATAATTGGCTTATGCTCAAGAGATTATGCTTCAAACCCTTCACAAGTAGTATATGTTTAATAGAGGAGTTTTCGTCCTTACCGACCGAACCAATGCCGATGATTTTTCCTTTATTGTTATCACCAAATGTGACACTTCCTCCTTCTTTGTGCTCTAGTTGAAGGAATTTGGATTCATCTCCCGTCATGTGTTTGGAGCATCCACTATCAAGGTACCATAGTACACTTGATCCCTTCAAGCACACCTACAAAACAAATTAATGTTCTTTAGGTACCCATGCCATCTTGGGTTCTTGAGGGTTAGGCATGTTATAATGATGCAATTGATTTATATGTCTATGACGAGTAAAGCAAGCGGGAGCAATATGACCAATACGTCTACAATAATGACAAGTCACGTTGGGATTATGCATTTTTCTAGGTACATAGTAACTAGATGAATGAAGGTTGCTTACTCTACTTTGAACTCCATTGTTTCTCCTATTATGAGCTCTAGGAGGTTCACAAGTTTGTCTAAAATATGCATCATTTCTAGAATATCTATTTCTAGGTGGAGGGTCATTTCTTGGTCTTCTAAATTGTTCAAGGTTTGGCCTAAAATATGCATCATTTCTAGGTCTTCTAGCATTTTCACTATTTGGTCTAACATGCAAGTTATTTCTAGGATTTCTACTTCTAGGATAAGCATTTTGGTTATTAGTTCTAGGTTGAGCTCTAGGTTGTTGTGGTTTAGCACCAACCTTTTCTTCATTCTTGAATCCTATTCCATGTTTAGTTGATTTTAGATTAACAAGCACATCATTCAAGTTTTTATGCGAAGAATTAAACTTATCTAATGTGCCTTTAAGTCTAGCTACTTCATTCTTAAGAAGCACACAAGAAGAACAGTTTCTAGTAGAACCTTCAGGTTTATCAGCACTTCTTTTTCCATAAAACTTGTTTTCCTCTTTTAGCTTCTCATTTTCGAAAACCAGTTTTTCTAATTCTTTTTCTTTTAATGAAAGCTGTGTTTGAAAATCTTTTTCTTTTAGAGAAGCGCTTTCTTTAACACTTTTTACAGTTTTTGAAGCTTTGATAAATTCAGCATATAGTTCATCAAAAGCATTTCTCATTTCATCAAGAGTAAAGAAATTTTGAGAAGAGATTTGACTTACCTCGTCTTTGCCGTCTTCTTGAGCCATGAGACATAAATTTGCTGCTTCATCGTCTTCTTCTTTGCTTGCTTCATCTCCGGAATCTCCTCCCCAAGAGATGTATGCACGTTGCTTTTTGATGGGTTTCTTCTCCTTTTTGATGTTAGGGCAATTTGATTTTATGTGCCCGGTTTCTCCGCATTCATAGCATTTTAGTTGATCGCCTTGCTTTTTGTTCTTGCGTTCATACTCTTTGCGCATGAATTTTTGAAACCTTTTGATAACGAGTCCAAACTCGTTGTCACCTTCCTCATCAATTTGTGGTTGGCTAGCCTTTAGAGCAATCCTTTGCCTTCTTTGATCATCAACAAACGGGTTAAGTATAGTTGATTCATAGGTTTTGAGATTACCTCTTAATGCGTCAATTGTGACATTTGTGATGCCAATGGATTCTTGGATTGCATCGGCCTTTGATCGCCATGCCGGAGTGAGACTTCTGAGGATCTTCCGAACAAGTTCTCTATCCGTAAACGTCTTTTTGAGGGCGTGTAGATCATTCACGATCATTGAGAATCGCTCAAACATTTCGTCTACTTTCTCTCCTTCCTTCATGTGGAATAGTTCATAAGAGTGAGTTAAGAAATCAATTTTAGCTTCTCGTACCTGGTCGGTTCCTTCGTATGTCACTTCAAGCTTATCCCACATTTCTTTTGCTGTTTTGCAACATGATATCTTCCTGTAGTCGTTAGCGTTAACAGCACAATATAATAAATTTATAGCTTTGGCATTATTTTGAACCTTACGAATATCCTCCGCGGTATATTCCTCTTCGGTCTTTGGAACCCATTCGTCTTCCACCTTCTTGGTTGGGATTTGGTTTCCATTGGTGAATACTTTCCACAAATGAAAGCTATTTGATTGCACAAAGATTTGCATCCTCTCCTTCCAGTATGAGTAGTTTGTGCCGTTGAATAGAGGAGGTCGTGTAGAGCATTGTCCTTCTTCAATTCCTGCAAAAGAGTCAAGAGTAGAAGCCATGGATGGTTCTCTCAAACGGTTAAGTTTTCAGAGAGTTGGGCTCTGATACCAATTGTTATTTTTAAAACACTGAAATGAAGCTGTATTTATAGTTGAAAAAGTTGGTTCAACCGTTGTCTAATTGCCAATTAAGAGTTGCTGAAATTACTCAGTGATAATCGATTATTAAGACCAAACAATCGATTATCTGCCAGTCAGTTTAAAAATCAATCCCAGATTTAACGCTTCGCAATTGATTATACATAATCTATAATCGATTACTGGCAATATTCAAAATCAGATAATCGATTACACTAAGTTCATAATCGATTACTTTAGCAACGTTCTAAAAATCATTTCCAGATTTTAAGCAAAACATCGATTATATAAAATCAATAATCGATTACTTCAGCAACGTTCTAAAAATCATTTCCAGATTTTAAGCAAAACATCGATTATATAAAATCAATAATCGATTATTTCAGCAACGTTCTAAAAATCATTTCCAGATTTTAAGCAGAACATCGATTATCTAGAATCAATAATCGATTACCTTATGGTATTTGAAAATCATTTGACAACGGCCAGCTTCAACAATCGATTGTCCTTTGCAACAATCGATTACTTGTTATTTTCTGAAAATCATAAAACTTACTGTCTCAGTGATAATCGATTATCTAAAGACATAATCGATTACTTAATTAAATTTAAAATCACTGGAAGACATCAACTCAACACAATCGATCACCATTAGTTCATAATCGATTATTTTGAGTATTGAAAAACTTTACCTCAACAACAATCGATTGTCATTTGTTCACAATCGATTATCATGCAGATTTGGAAAAACCTGATGTTCACTGTCTTACTCACAATCGATTACCATTAATTCATAATCGATTGTCATGCAGTCTTGGCTCAGAAACAATCGATTATCATAAGTACATAATCGATTATTTTAGCCCAGATTTTTGAGGCATATTTAGAAAACATTTTGTCTAATGTAAATATGCATGATTTAAAATCTTTTTGACACAGAATTAAATATGCATGATTTTGGAAAATAGTTTTACGAGAGAGGCCATACTATGAGTCAAGTTATAGGATCGAGATTACAATTTAGAACAACTCAATAACAATTAAAAGCTATATCTTGAACTTCAATCTTATTCGCAACCATTGTGCGCTTGTACTTGAATTCCGTCATATATCAATTTTTGCTTCGTTTGTCATTCATCAAAACCTACAAAAGAGTACACGTTTAGTATATTGCATTGAGAACGTGTTTCTAACACTCACCACCACTGCAACACTTGCCACACATCTAACAATACTCCACTGCTCATCCCAGAACCTGTGAACTCCACAAATGACCATTTTCACCCTCGCCACAACACCCCCATCTATGTGGAAAATGTGCCACATCCTACTTTACTTATTTCAATCACACCCGAGTCTGATGATAAAGACTCACTTTTCAGGAATCCGGCAAATGAACTCAAGAAGCTGACTAGAAGAATTCAGGGCGTTGAGGGAAGTAAGGGTATTGAAGGGTTGAATTACGAAGACCTTTGCATTCAACCCTATTTTGAACTGACCGAGGGGGACAAACCTCCTAAGTTCAAGATGTTTGATGGTAGAGGGGATCCGAGAGTTCATCTAAGCACACACTGTGACAAACTGGTCGGAGTAGAGAAGGACGACAAGATTCACATGAAGCTCTTCATGAGGAGCCTAAAGAGAGATGCTCTGTCTTGGTACATCAACCAAGACCCAAAGAAGTGGTCGAATTGGGTAAGTATGGCATCCAATTTCATGCACATGTTCAGATTCAACATAGAAAATGTGCTAGATATGTTCTACATCCAGAACATAAAGAAGAAACCTATGGAGACATTCCGCGAGTATGTTACTCATTGAAGACCACAAGCTGCTAAGGTCCGGCCGGCTTTAAAAGAAGAAAAAATGAATATGTTTTTCGTCCGAGCTCAAGACCTACAGTACTATTAAAGGTTGATGCTTATTGAAAGCCAGTAACCTTTCGACATCATCAAGCTAGAGGAGCGGATCGAGGAAGGTATCAAAAATGGTATGGTCACAAACTTTGAAGCTTTGCAGGCTACCGACAAGGTTTTACAGCCTGGTAGCACATCAAAGAAAAGGGACGTGAGCGCCGTGATGGTTGCACAGAGAAAAAGTCCCTAATCAAATACCAAACCTACCCAATACCTCCACTTACATGTCAACCTACCCCAAATTACCAATCACCTCCACCACCCATATATCAACCCACTTCACATGTTTATCAAGCCTACAATACTCAACCGTCTCACTATCAGTCACCTCCATCATGTCAAAACCTCTCTAGATCTCGGCTAAATTTTGACTGTAGACCTCTCAAACAGTATACCGCCCTTGCTGAACCAATTTACCAGCTATACGAAAGACTCAAAGCTGCTGGTTATCTTAACCTTATCTTTTCGGTAACTCCAGAAAACCCTTCCCAATGGTTTAGCCCAAATGAAAACTGTGCATACCATTCTGGCATGAAAGGGCACACCATTGATGAGTGCTACTCCTTGAAGGATATGATCCAGGATTTGATTAACAACAAGATCATCGTGGCAAAGGATCCAGCCCTGAATGTCCGCAATAACCCTCTACCAGACCACAAAGGTGGACGTGTTCATATGATTAAGACAGAGGATGATTTGGATCCCAAATGATCAATCGGTTTGATCACAGAAGGCGACGATCCAAAGAAACCAACAGTCACCCTTAATCTAATTGTAGTCCAGATTCAGCCTTTCGAAGATGCCGAGGTGAACATGTCCATACCACTTGAGTTTGAAACATCGACTTCTGCAAAGGCTCCAATACCAATTGAGGTTGAGTTTGGGTCCCTGAAGGCGCCTGTACCATTTGAAGTTTCTGTAGTACTTTATGAAGAAAGGGTGCCTGTTCCGATATTAATGACAGTCATAACACCATTCCACATGAAAGTCGTACCATGGGACTACACAACCGAGGCAAGAAGGAAAGGAAAAGACAAGTTCAAGGAGGTAGTTGAAGCACAGGGTATGACAAGGACCGACAAGGTTTACACTCCAAAACACTTGGCTGAGTCAAGTAATTATACCTTTGGTCAACAAACCGTCACCGAAACTGGTCCCGATGATTTATGGAGGAAAATACAAGCAAAGGAATACTGAGTTATTGATTAGCTGAAAAAAACACCAGCACAGATTTCTATCCTTGGTTTGCTACAGAGTTTTGATGCACACAAGAATGCCTTGTTAAGAGTTCTGAATGAGGCATATGTACCAAGCAACATCACCGGAGGTGAAATAGCAAACATGGTTGGGCAGGTATTGGAGAGTCACAAGATCACTTTCCATGAAGATGAGTTGCCACCAGAAGGTTTGAGCCACAACAAGGCATTGCACATCACCCTGTAGTGCGAGGATTATTTTATCACCTGGATCCTGGTCGATAGGGGGTCCAGTCTCAACATCTGTGCGATGGTGACACTTAGGACATTGGGGAAAGGCTGCATGAAATCAAGGCCGGGGCTATCAGCGTTAAGGCTTTCAACGGGTCTCAGAGGACTAGCATTGGGGAAATTAGCCCGTGTCTACAAATGGGGCCCACTTGGTTTTGATGTTGATTTTCAAGTAACAGAAGTACCGACATCTTACAACTTCCTTTTGGGATGCTCTGTATTCATGCTGCTGGGGCTATAGCATCAACCATAGATAAGGCAGTGAAGTTTGAGTGGAATCACCAAAGAGGTAATTATTCACAGTGATGGTAGCAATCCCATATACAGTCGCCAAACCATTCCAGCTATCTGGGGAAAAGGAAGATAGGTGGAGAAACTTACCACCACATCAAACGAGTCAACACCGTCGATAAGGATAAGTGGTGGGATAACAAAATTGAAAGCATACTAAAGGTGAGAGGGTATGAGCCTGGCAAGGGACTTGACAAGAATCTCCAAGGAATTGTTAAGCCCATTAAGTAGAAACACCGCACGACCGTTGAATTAGGTATAAGTACACTTAGGATGAATTCAACCACTGGTCGCCACCATGGCACGGTCCTTACTACCCATTGGAGCAGCAAATATCCCGTTTGGAGCAGACCTTCCAACTGGCCGAAGTTATCTACGGGTCAGAAGAAAAGGATGCATTAACAACGATGAGGAATTTGTTCCTAGAAGGAGATAACATGGATTGTTATGTCATTTTCGAGGAGGAGGGGGAGGGAGGCCCTTCTATTCAAGTCGTAAGAAGAGGAGCACGCCTCAACAACTGGACTATCAGAACAACTAGAGCCCGAAAAGCTTCAGGATAGTAAGGCTGAACAAAGCATCATGCTTTGTCTTTTATTTTACTAATTGACTTTTTTTTTGCATTTTTGATTTCGAAATAAAAGCTCAAATGTTCAAAACTATTATGAAATTTATCAAAGCACTCCAGTTTCTTATAAACCATACTCTTATTACTTTCTCTCATTTACTTTTTTTACAATATTACTATTACTTATCTTGGTGAACCAACGACTGTGACGTGCAACGAGACAACGCAACAAACAGACATAGACTCAGAGGAAGATGATATACCAGATGATATTGTTAAAGAACTTGAGAATTTTGAGAATCGACCTAATTCCAATTTGGACGAGACTCAGGTTGTCAACTTGGGAGATGCAGGAAATGTCAAAGGAACTCGCATTAGTGTTCATCTGTAACCGTCAGAAAAGGAAGAGTACACAAAATTTCTAAAGGAATATGATGACATATTTGCCTAGTCATATAATGAAATGACTAGTTTGAGTACATCTATTATGGCTCACAAACTGCCAACTGACCCGACATGTCCACCGATAAAACAGAAGCTTAGAAATTTCAAACCTGACATGAGTTTGAAAATCAAGGAGGAAGTGACTAAGTAAGTCAAATCTAAGGTTCTCAGGGTAGTAGAATATCCGATATGGTTAGCCAACATTGTGCCAATACCCAAGAATGATGGGAAGGTCAGAGTCTCTGTCGAGTATCAGGATTTTAACCGGGCCAGTCCAAAGGATGACTTCTCCATACCGAATATACACATCTTGCTTGACAACTACGCCAAGCATGAACTGCAGTCGTTTGTTGATTATTTTGCTGGGTACCATCATTATGCCCTGGGTATGTATTGCTACAAGATGATGCCGTTTGTGTTAAAGAATATTGGGGCCACCTACATGAGGGCCATGACTACCAATTTCCACAATATGATACATAAAGAGATCGAGGTGTATATGTAGAAAATCACTCTATCTATGATATGTGCGCTTTGGTTGTATGAGCATGATTTTCAGGTATAGGTTTTGGTGAATGACAAACAATGAAGTCAAGTGTCAAACAATGATATTATATGACAAACAATCAAGCTTGAATGCCGAGAAGCATATTGATGAACGGATTGCAATGGAAAAGCCAAAGATGAGCTCAAATGTTCAAGACCGAAGACCCAAGGCGTAGGTCGTTAGGTAGAACAAATGTAAGAGCAACGCTTAAGTTATCTCGTCTTGTGGCTCAACATAGGTCATCATAAATATGCATAAAATCATTTTATTAAATCATATTTATCATAAACATATTTTATTAAATCATATTTATCATAAACATATTTCAAATACTTCAAACAAAATGATGTTAAAGTTTTCATCTTAACCAAAATGGTTTTTGAAGTAACTTTTCAATTCTGCCTCAGAATAATCGATTATCAGTATATGCATAATCGATTATGCTGTAGACCGTTGCCAGTGTTTGAACACTGCCACAGAATAATCAATTATGCAGTATCAGATAATCGATTATTCAGCAGAAAATCAGCTTCTGATTTTTTGAATGTTAGAGAATAATCGATTATCAGATACTGAATAATCGATTATCTGGGCACATAATCAGCATAATTGATTGCCAATTAAGCAAAGGACATACACCATTCTTCACCTATAAAAAGAGGTCTTTTGAGCTGATTTTATACACACAACACCTTCCAATATTGATATACATATTGACATTATTTGAACATCATTTTAGAGCTTTTGTTGAGCCATTTGAGAGACAACTTTGAGTTGTTCATAGAGCTAAATTTGTATCTCTTTATCTACTCTTTTGAGAGAGTTATTGTTGTAAAAGAGAAAGGTGTTTGAGAAGAACATATCTTCTCATTGATTGTCGGGTTCGCTAAGTACCCTAAGTCTTAGTGTGTGAAGTCTTGTGGTGCGGTATCCACGAGCAAGTTGAAGTCTTGAGGTGCGGTATCCTCGAGCAAGTTGAAGCCTTGTAGAGTGTACATCTACGAGAAAGTGTAACGGTTTGTTAAGCACCAGTAAGCTTAACGGAGTTAGTGGAATCTCGAGAGAGTCTCTCGGGGACTGGACTAGCCACAAGTTGTGGTGAACCAGGATAAATTCGGTGCGTTCTTTCCTTGTTATTTATATTACCGAATTTATTTTATTCCTGCATTTTTTAATTCCGCAATATTTATTAATATTCTCGTGCCGCACTATTCACCCCCCCTCTAGTGACGGGCATAAATCCTAACAATTGGTATCAGAGCCTAACTCTTTGAAAGCCTTAACCGGTTGAGAGCGATATATATTTTTTTGGTTGAGAATATTGAACGCAGGAATAATGAGCGAAGGACACTCCACCGAGAGGCCTCCATTTTTTGATGGAAGAAATTATACATACTGGAAAGAGCGGATGAGAATATTCATCAAATCACACAACTTTCGATTATGGCAAATCATCAAGAAAGGTGAACAAATGCCAACAAAGAAAGTTGGGGAAATCATGGTTCCAAAGGAGGAAAATGAATTGATGCCGAAGACATCAAGAAAATTGAAAGAAACGCAAAGGCCGTCAACTTACTATTTTGTGCGGTGAATCCGGACGACTATCGGAAAATCTCTTGTTGCACAACCGCAAAGGAAATGTGGGATAAACTCGATATCACTTATGAAGGTACGTCTCAAGTCCGAGAATCTAAAATTGATTTTCTAACACATGAATATGAACTTTTTAGAATGAGGGAAGATGAAAACATCGATAATATGTTCGAACGATTCTCAATAATCGTCAACGATCTTCATGCTCTCAGAAAAATATACTCGAACAAAGATCTAGTTCGAAAAATCCTACGGAGTCTCACTCCCAAATGGCGCTCCAAAGCAAATGCTATCCAAGAGTCGATAGGAATCACGGACATCATAATTGATGGACTACGAGGTAATCTTAAAGCTTATGAAAGCACAATTCTTAATCCGTATCTTAGAAGTAAGTCGAATATTGCCTTCAAAGCCTCATCTTCTAAAAGAGTAGAGGTAAGTGATTCGGAAAGTAACGACGATATTATTTCCAATGATATAATTGAAAAGTTTTATAAGTTTATGAAGAAGGAAATAAAGAAGGAAGAACCAAGTCCTTCATCTCAAAATTGTGGAAAAATTGGCCACACCAAATCACATTGTCCAAAATCAAAGGACAAGAAAAAGAAGAAACACCATAGGCACGTAACATGGGATTCGGACAGCTCGGGCGATGAAACTGCAGCATTATGCCTCATGGCAAACGAAGAAGAAAAGGTAAGTACTTCTAACTCTTACTCGTTTGAAGAAATACAAAATGCCTATGATGAATTATATGGTGAATTTGTTAAAGCTTCCAAAACCATAAAAGAATTGAAGAAAACACTTTCTTTGCAAGAAAAAGATTTTGAGAAAACACTTTCTTTGCAAGAAAAAGATTTTGAAAAACAACCTTCTTTAAAAGAAAAAGATTTTGAAAAATTGACTTGTGATAATGAAAAACTAAAAGAAGAAAATGATCTTTTAGAAAATGACATCACTTTTTTTAAAATTAAAATCAAAGTTTTAGAAGAAGAAAATAAATTTTTGGAAAATGACATTGTTGATTTCAAAAATAAAATCAAGGAGATGAATGAAGCCTCTTTAATTGTTCAAAGTTCAAATTGTACTTCTTGTAGTTCTTTAAAAATGGAGAACGTAGAACTTAGAAATACACTAGAAAAATGTAGTGTAAATGATTCTAGAACAAGTGAGGAAATTAAAAAGGACGATAGAAATAAGGTTAAACCACCTAGAAACGACTCTAGAAATTTTATTGATAAGTCTAAAACTAATCATTTTAGACCACCTAGACACAATTCTAGGATTTTATTAATAAGTCTAGAATGACTAATTTTAGACCACCTAGAAATGACTCTAGGAATTTCAACGCTTCTAGGAATAACAACTTTAGATCACCTAGAACGCATTTGGCTCAACCTAGACATATGCACAATCCTAATGTCATATGTCATTATTGTAACCGGGTAGGACACATTGCACCCATATGTTTTGCTAAACATAGAGATTCATATTTTGATTATGATTATTATTTGCCTAACCCCCAAGGACCCAAAAGAATTTGGGTACCGAAAACCTATTATTAGGTACTTTTGCAGGTGTGCTTGAAGACTACAATATTGTAGTAGATGCACCAAGCACGAAACCTTACTGCATCGAGGGGGAACGTCGGTTAGTTATCGTATTTTTGATAAAAACGTAATAGTTGATATGTGCTAACAATTGATATCAATTATTGATTCATGTTTTGATAAGTTTTATTTTGAATAACATTTAGTATCAATTATGTTTAAGTTAAATGGTTAATTCATGTTTTGATGAATATTTTTAGTTTTAATAACAGTTGGTATATAATGAAAAACCGTCATTATGATTGGTATGGTTTTACTAACATTTGGTAATATTTGATGCTGATATGATTATTTTTCTAACAATTGGTATCGTCAATAGTTTCAATAAACAATTGGTATACTCCTTTTGCTAATGCTAAAAGGGGGAAGAATTTAGGCGATATGCATCGAATAAGGGGAAATGTCTTCACATTCTAGTATGCTTTAATTGAGGGGGAATTATATTGTATTGTTTGCATGAATTGTATGAGATATAGCATGAAGTTAGGGGGAACTCGATATGCATATCTCCTGTTGTTTTTCATTATCAAAAAGGGGGAAATTGTAGAAAATCACTCTATCTATGATATGTGCGCTTTGGTTGTATGAGCATGATTTTCAGGTATAGGTTTTGATGAATGACAAACAATGAAGTCAAGTGTCAAACAATGATATTATATGACAAACAATCAAGCTTGAATACCGAGAAGCATATTGATGAACGGATTGCAATGAAAAAGCCAAAGACGAGCTCAAATGTTCAAGACCGAAGACCCAAGGCGTAGGTCGTTAGGTAGAACAAATGTAAGAGCAACGCTTAAGTTATCTCGTCTTGTGGCTCAACATAGGTCATCATAAATATGCATAAAATCATTTTATTAAATCATATTTATCATAAACATATTTTATTAAATCATATTTATCATATACATATTTCAAATACTTCAAACAAAATGATGTTAAAGTTTTCATCTTAACCAAAATGGTTTTTGAAGTAAGTTTTCAATTCTTCCTCAGAATAATCGATTATCAGTATATGCATAATCGATTATGCTGTAGACCGTTGCCAGTGTTTGAACACTGCCACAGAATAATCGATTATGCAGTATCAGATAATCGATTATTCAGCAGAAAATCAGCTTCTGATTTTCTGAACGTTGGAGAATAATCGATTATCAGATACTGAATAATCGATTATCTGGGCACAAAATCAGCATAATTGATTGCCAATTAAGCAAAGGACATACACCATTCTTCACCTATAAAAAGAGGTCTTTTGAGCTGATTTTATACACACAACACCTCCCAATATTGATATACATATTGACATTATTTGAGCATCATTTTAGAGCTTTTGTTGAGCCATTTGAGAGACAACTTTGAGTTGTTCATAGAGCTAAATTTGTATCTCTTTATCTACTCTTTTGAGAGAGTTATTGTTGTAAAAGAGAAAGGTGTTTGAGAAGAACATATCTTCTCATTGATTGTCGGGTTCGCTAAGTACCCTAAGTCTTAGTGTGTGAAGTCTTGTGGTGCGGTATCCACGAGCAAGTTGAAGTCTTGAGGTGCGGTATCCTCGAGCAAGTTGAAGCCTTGTAGAGTGTACATCTACGAGAAAGTGTAACGGTTTGTTAAGCACCAGTAAGCTTAACGGAGTTAGTGGAATCTCGAGAGAGTCTCTCGGGGACTGGACTAGCCACAAGTTGTGGTGAACCAGGATAAATTCGGTGCGTTCTTTCCTTGTTATTTTTATTACCGAATTTATTTTATTCCTGCATTTTTTAATTCCACAATATTTATCAATATTCTCGTGCCGCACTATTCACCCCCCCTCTGTGACGGGCATAAATCCTAACAGTATATAGATGATGTCATCATCAAATCCAAGAAAGCCACTGATCACATGGAATATTTGAGGAAATTCTTCAATAGACTGAGAAGGTACAATCTAAAACTAAATCCTGCTAAATGTGCATTTGGGGTTCCTGCCGAAAAACTTCTTGGGTTTATTATAAGTCACAGAAGGATAGAACTGGATCCACCAAAGGTCAAATTTATCAAATAATTGCCACCGCCGAAGAACAAGAAAGAAGTAATGAGTTTCTTGGGGAGACTTAACTACATCAGCCGATTCATAGCACAATCTACTGTCATATGTGAGCGGATCTTCAAGATGTTGAAGAAGGACGCTGCTACCAAATGGACTGATGATCGTTAGAAAGCCTTTGACAGAATCAAGGAGTACCTGTTCACACTGCCAGTTTTGGTCCCGCTCGAGCCGGACAGACCTCTATTGCTCTACCTTGCAGTATTGGATGGAGCATTTGGTTGTGTCCTCGGGCAGCATGATGAAACAAGGAGGAAGGATTATGCCATCTATTATCTCAGTAAGAAACTCACCCCATACGAGTCCCGGTATTCTCTGTTTGAACGCACCTGTTTTGCTCTGACTTGGGTAGCTCAGAAACTGAGGCACTATTTCTGTGCTTATACTACATACCTCATATCAAGGATGGATACTTTGAATTACATATTCTAGAAACCCATGCCAACTAGCAAGCTAGCCAAGTGGCAAATTATGTTGAGCGAATTTGGCATTGTCTACGTGACTTAGAAGGCAGTCAAGGGACAAGCACTAGCAGATCACCTTGCGGAAAATCTTGTGGATGGAGAATACGAACCCCCGAGGATGTTTTTTCCTGATGAAGAGGTATCCTTCATAGGAGAAGAAATTGCATAATTTTATGATGGTTGGAGGATGTTTTTCGATGGAGCTGCGAATTTCAAAGGGTAGGCATAGGAGCAGTCCTAGTGTCAAAAACTGGCTAGCATTATCCGGTATCTACCAAGCTCAGCCAGTATTATTCTGTATTTGCCAAGCTCAGGTTCTCCTGCACTAATAATGTGGCGGAGTACGAAGCTCTGCATCTTAGGGATCAAGAGGGCTATTGACATGAACATTCAAGAGTTGCCAGTGATTGGAGATTCATACTTACTTATACATCAGATCCGAGAAGAATGGGCAACCAAGAACTCCAAGATACTTCCATACCTGTATCATGTACAGGAATTGAGAAAGAGATTCATCAAGATGGAATTCCAACATGTTCCCAGAGTCCAAAATGAGTTCGCCAATGGATTGGCTACCCTAGCCTCTATGAAACAACATTAGATAACAATTTCATTAATCCTATTCTCTTGAAGATCTATGGTCAGCCAGCTTACTGTGCTCATGTAGAGAAAGAAGCAGACGGAAAACCTTGGTTGCATGATATCAAGGAATATTTGGCAAAAGGATAATATCTCGTGCTCACAAATGCTACTCAGAAGGCCACACTTCTGAGAATGTCTACCAATTTCTTTCACAGGGAGGAATCCTGTATAGGAGGACTCCAGTTCTGGGATTACTAAGTTGTGTCAATGCAAGGAAAGCATCCAAACTGCTAGAGGAAATTCATGCCTGGACCTGTGGTCCGCATATGAATGGTTTTGCCTTAGCCAAGAAAATACTCCATGGTGGTTACTTTTGGATGACTATGGAAATGGACTGTGTCCAGTATGTCCGAAGATACTACCGCTGTTAGATACATGCCAACATGATAAAGGTGCCTATAAATGAGCTTAATGCAACAAGCTCGCCATGGCCGTTCACCGCATGGGGATGGATGTTATCGGTCCAAATGAATTTTCCGCATCAAAAGGGCACAGGTTTATCCTAGTAGCAATTGACTATTTCACCAAATAGGTTGAAGCAGCCTCTTACAGAGCGATGACAAAGAAAGTTATGGCAGATTTTGTCCGCGAGCGTAGTGTTTGTCGATTTGGAATTCCGTAGTCAATCATTCCTGATAATGGTTCCAATCTTAACAGTAACTTGATGAGATCCATGTGTGAAACCTTCAAGATCAAACACAAGAATTCTACAGCTTACAGACCTTAGATGAACGGAGCTGTAGAGGCCGGCAACAAGAACAAGAAGATACTAAGAAAAAGGATAAAGAAGCATAAGCAATGGCATGAGAAATTATCATTTGCTTTATTGGGGTACCGTACCACAGTCCGTGCATCAACTAGGGCAACCCCTTATATGTTGTTTTATGGCTTAGAGGCGATCATTCCCGCCGAGGTAGAAATTCCTTCCTTGAGGATCATACAGGAAGTAGAGATCGATGATGTAGAGTGGGTGAAGGGCCATTACTAGTAGCTGGATTTTATAGATGGAAAAAGAATGAATGTAGTCTTTATCAGAATAGAATGTCCAGAGCCTTCAATAAAATGGTCAAGATGATACAATTCACATCGGGGCAACTGGTATTAAAGAATATTTTCCTGCATCAGGATGAAGCCAAAGGGAAATTCTATTCCACCTGGCAGGGGCTATACATGGTTCACCGAGTTCTAACATGAGGAGCCCTCCTACCTGAAAAAATGGTCGGAAAAGTCTTACTAAAACCAATCAATTCAGATGCAGTCAAGCGATACTATGTGAAACTTCACACTTTTCCTATATTATGTAATTTGAACTACATCTGACCCAATTCACGTTTAAGAGGGGATACATAGGCAGCCTTATGGGTTTGGTCACAATTCAATAAATTTTCATTTCCCCCTGCAATTAAAAACTGGGGCAGAATTTTGAGGAGGACCCTAGAAATTCTAATGTAATTTCAACCGATCATCACTAGAAGTCATCAGAAGCACCATCCTAGTAAACTGGAACAAAATTTTAAGGAGGACCCTCAAAATTCCGGAGCAAGAGAGGTTGTAATGTCTTGAGCCACGTTGCAGTTGCTGGTTCATCTAAAGAAAACTATTCTTAATTATGTATTTATGCTTTTTTTTACTAAATAATGCATGTCATTTACCAAAGTCGCTTTGTTTAGCAATGCTACCGCAATGATACGTACAGTATTACCAGATCAGAATCAAGCAGATCAAGCAGAGCCAGCGGGGACACGAACTAACCTTTTCCCTTTACAAAACTCAAGATTTTTCTTTAGACGATGGAACCCCAAGTTGTATATTATGTAATTAGGAACACAACTCTCAGAAATATTAGTTTCATTGTATAAATAGTAGTAAATAACTCTAATTCCATATGTATTAGGAGTAGGACATGTAATCCCATATATATTAGGAGTAGGACATGTATTGTATATATATAGGGCTCATTGTATCATTGTCATAATTAATCAATAATAGATTTTTCTCCCGTGCATTCTCACATAGTATCAGAGCAACCGCGAGAAATTTATCGTTGTGCGTCATTCTAATGATATTCGGGAAGAAAGCACTTAGTCACCAAGCAATATTTCGGTGACCTAAGTTACCAATTGCATCAAAGTCACTAATTATCAATGTTGTGCAAAATCCAACACCACCATAAGGTTCCCAAGAGAGATCCGACCAAAACCCAAAAAACATCACCGAAAAATAGCAATCCATGCGCCGTCACGCGCCTGCCGTAGCTCTGTCATCGGTGACACATCTGTCCCGTGCGACGATGCGTGAGACCCCTCTGGTTAGATTTTGAAAAAGTTTCTTCATAACAGCTTCATCGCATTGCAATTCCGAGTCCATTGGTACTATTTCCGAGAGATTCCGACAACTTTGGAATTTTCCGGTGAGCTACAGTGATTTTTCCGGTGTGAACACTGATACTCAACAATTTTCTACTTTTTTCAGTACAATATTACAATGGAATTCATACCTGAAGCTTTTAACTTACAATCCATTGGATTAAATGCAATAAATCCAATCCATATGGTTTCTTTACCGAATGATATTGAGTTCCTTCAGTACATAGTACGTAAACAGACATCTTCAGGATTAACCTCCGTTGTTCCAACAAATAGTAGCCTGACTGGTGTCTCCCAATCTTCACCTTCTAAGTCTTAGGTCATTGATTCTGGTGCATATGATCATATTTCTGGTAACAAATCTCTTTTCACCAGTATCTCATATTCTCAATCTCTTCCAACAGTCACAATGGCCAATAGGTCTCAAGCTATGGCAACTGCAATTGGTCAATCAAGTCCACTTCCTTCCTTACCTTTAGACTCAGTTCTTTATGTTCCTGGTAGTACTTTTAATATCATAGCCATTAGTCACTTAGCCAAATCACTTAAATCTGCTATTTTATTTCTAGATGACCTTTTTTTTATACTGGGATGTAATACAAGGCGGATCATTGGTACCAGACGTGAGTCAGATGGACTTTATTACCTTATCCTTGCAGAATCACATGGACCTGCGTCTTGTCTTCCTCCAATGACTTCTCCCATTACTGATTTACCAGATTTACTACATAAAAAGTTAGGACATCCCAGTTTGTCAAACTTTAGAAAATGGCACTTGGCTTATCTCACTTGTCCACTCTAGAGTGTGATTCGTGTCATCTCGGTAAGCATACCCGCTCCCATTTCATGGGTCGTCTTGACAATCGAGCAGAATCACCTTTTAGTTTAGTCCATTTAGATGTTTGGGGTCCTAGTCGAGTTAGCTCTACCTTAGGATTTCACTACTTTGTCGATTTCATTGATGATTATTCCAGGTGCACTTGGATATTTTTGATGAAAAATCGATCTGAGTTGTTTTCTATTTTCCAGACCTTCCATGCCGAAATTCAAAATCAATTTGGGGTTTTTAGCCGCACATTTCGTAGTGATAATGCCCTAGAGTATTTGTCTTCCCCATTTCAGCAATTTATGAACTCCCATGGGATTATTCATCAAACATCTTGTCCGTACACATCCCAATAAAATGGGGTAGCTGAAAGAAAGAATAGACATCTTATTTAAACTGCTCGTACCCTACTCATACAATCTCATGTTCCGCTGTGTTTTTTATGGGATGCAGTTCTTACATATTGTTATCTTATTAATCGTATGCCATCTTCAGCTATTCAAAATCAAGTTCAATTCTCTGTCATGTTTCCCCACTTACCTTTGTTCTCTCTTCCACTCCGTGTCTTAGGGAGTACGTGCTTTGTTCATGACCTTACTCTCGCAAAATATAAGTTAGCTCCTCGTGCTCTTAAGTACATATTTTTGGGTTACTCGACAATGCAAAAGAGATATCGATGTTATTCTTTTGATCTTCAGTGATTTCTTATGTCTATTGATGTTACCTTCTTTGAAACCCAGTAATACTTCACAGGTCCAGTTAATCACTTAGATATTTCTGAGCTGCTACGTGTTCCTTCTTTTGGAGATTCAATCCCTATCTCCCATTCATCTTCCTTCATAGCTCCACCGCCTACAGTTCCAGTTACAGCTCTACCACCTATAGCTCAAGTGTCACCACCTAGTCCAGTTCCACCACCTATAGCTCCAGTGCCACCACCTATTCGAGTTCAACCTTCTACAGCTCCACCACTCCTGACTTATCATCGCCGTACGCCCCCAGCATCAGGCCCAACTAATTCACGTCCTACCCTGAACCTGCTAATACTGCGGACTTGTCTCCTCTTAATCAACCAATTTTACTATGAAAAGGTATACGCTCTAGAGTTAATCCTAATCCTCATTACATCAATTTAAGTTACCATCATCTCACATCATCCCATTGTGCATTTGTGTCATCTTTTTCCTCTATTTCCATTCATAAGTCGACAGGTGAAGCACTGTCTCATCCCCGATGGCGACATGCTATGGTTGACGAGATGTCAGCTTTATATATGAGTGGTACTTGGGAGCTTGTTCCTCTTCCTTCAGGTAAATCAACTGTTATTGTCGTTGGGTGTATGAATTCAAAGTTGGTCCAAATGGCCAGGTTGATCGACTTAAGGCTCGTCTTGTTGCACAAGGGTATACTCAAATATTTGGATTCGATTATAGCGATACATTCTATCCTGTGGCTAAAATTGCGTCAGCCCGCCTTTTTATATCCATGGCTGTTGTTCGCCATTTGCTTCTCTATCAGTTGGACATTAAGGATGCTTTTCTTCATGGTGACCTTGAGGATGAGGTCTATATGGAGCAACCACCTAGTTTTGTTGCTCAAGGGGAGTCTAGTGGCCTTGTATGTTGGTTGGACTGTTTCTTCTATGGTCTAAAGCAGTCTCCTCGAGCCTAGTTTTGTAAGTTCAGTAGAGTTATTCAGGAGTTTGGCATGACTCGTAGTGAAGCTGATCACTCTATATTTTATCGACATTCCACTTCAAATCTCTATATATATTTGGTCGTTTATGTTGATGATATTGTTATTACCGGCAATGATCAGGATGGTATTAGTAAGTTGAAGCAACATCTGTTTTAGCACTTTCAGACTAAGGATCTGGACAGATTAATGTATTTTCTAGGTAGTGAGGTCACTCAGTCAAGCTTAGGTATTGTGATCTTACAACGAAAGTATGCCTTATATATTCTTGAGAAGATAGGAATGACAGGTTTTAGACCTGTTGATACTCTGATGGATCCGAATTCTAAACTTCTGCCAGGACAGGGGGAGCCTCTTTGCGATCCTGCAATATATATACGGTTGGTTGGTAAATTAAATTATTTTACAGTGACTAGAACTGACATTTACTTTCCTGTGAGTGTTGTGAGTTATTTATGGATTCTCCCTATGATAGTCATTGGGATGTAGTTGTCTGCATTTTTCAGTATACAAAATCAGCTCTAGGCAAAGGCTTATTGTTTGAAGATCAAGGCCATGAGAAGATCGTTAGATACTCAGATGCTGATTGGGCAGGATCACCTTTTGATAGACGTTCTACGTTAGGATATTTTATCTTAGTAGGAGGAAATTTGGTGTCTTGGAAGAGTAAGAAACAGAATGTGGTTGCACGATCTAGTGCAGAAGTAGAATATCAAGCAATGGCTATGGCGACATGTGATCAAATTTGGATTACACAATTGCTCAAGGAGTTGAGATTTGAGAGATTAGTCAGATAGGACTTGTGTGTGATAATCAAGCTACTCTTCATATTGCGTTAAATCCAGTTTTACATGAGAGAACTAAAAAGATCGAGATTGACTGTCACTTTGTTAGAGAAAAGATACTCTCGGGAGATATTGCTACAAAATTTGTGAAGTCGAATGATCAGCTTGTTGATATTTTCACCAAGTCCCTCACTGGTCCTCGTATTAGTTATATATGTAACAAGCTCCGTATATACGATATATATGCACCAGATTGAGGGGGAATGTTAGTTTCATTGTATAAATAGTAGTAAATAACCCTAATCCCATATATATTAGGAGTAGGACATGTATTGTATATATATAGGTCTCATTGTATCATTGTCATAATTAATCAATAATAGATTTTTCTCCCATGCATTCTCACAAGAATCATTGCACCTATTCACATTCGCTATCCATTATCCCTAGCAGCCGCAATATCACAATCAGCTACCAGCTGTCAGCTAAGAATTTTTATCACCATTTGCCTTTTATCCCTTGCATAATACTACTATTCCACCTTCCGAGGTTAAGCTCTACCTCCACCTGCATTCTTGCATTGCATAAGGCTACTATTCTTCCTTCCGAGGTTAAGCTCTACCTCTACCTGCATTCCTGCATTGCATAAGGCTACTATTATGCCTTCCTAGGTTAATATCTACCTCCATCTGTATTTCTTGCATTGCATAAGGCTACTATTCTACCTTCCGAAGTTAAGCTCTACCTCCATCTGCATCCCCGCATTGCATAAGGCTACCATTCTGCCTTCCGAGACTAAGCATTGACTCTATCTGCATGGCTGAAATATCGTCACTTTATTTTGCACCTGCATGGCTAAAATATCACTATCTGTATTTACATTTTGCATGGCTGAATGATGGCCGCCCTATCGCTTGGTTGAAATATCGCCACCTTTGTTTACATCTTGCATGGCTGAAATTTCGCCACTTCATCTTGCATGGCTGAAAGATCACCGCCCCATCGCATGGCTAAAGGATCACCACGTTTATTTACATCTTGCATCGGCTGAAAGATCACCACTTCATTTACATCTGGCATCGGCTGAAAGATCGCCAATTCATTTAGATCTTGCATCGGATGAATGATCTCCACCTCCTGTATCTCATGCGCTGACAGATCGCCAAATTGTCCAAGGGCGTCATTGTTCGGAGGCACTATCTTCATAGCCCGAGAACGCCATGTCATGGCCTGAGGACCCCTTTTATCTCTTTTATATCATTATTCGAAGGAATCATCACTCGGAGGCATCATCCTCATAGCCCTAGGGCATCATTTCATAGCTTGCGAATCCTTTATTATATGCTTCATGGCCCAGGACATCATGGTCTAAGGACGTCATCCCAACCGTCCAAAGACAACATTCACGGTTCATGGTAAATTGCATCACGTTTAAATTTATGCACAATATATGCGCGTCTTCTTTATTTGCAGGTAAACTAGCAAGCAACGACCATCCCACCATGAGCAATCCGCCTCCGGTTCCCGCAATCCTACTAGACTATTAACCACCTATCCCAACTTGAAGATCGCATCCGTTCTTGAAAGGTCTCCATTGGCATACTTCACCGACGAATCCTGAACTACATATGGTCTCATTCCTGTAAGACCAAGGATATGTAGGCAGCTCAGGAACCAGAGCACGATCAATCTCTTCAAACCACTTCACTCGGTCAAAATTGGCCATTATATTTTTACCCGACAACTCTTACGTCCTTCCCAGATATAAAGGGGCAGCTGTTGATACACAATTTGCCTGTCTATTTTTATTTGTAAAATACTTTAAAATACTGTATATATGCATATATATATGTATTCCTAAGTATTTTAGTAATTTTTTCCAATTTTTTAAAAATATTTTTTAATCAATTTATTGCCCATTTTAGCAGTATAAAACTACTAAATTATTTTCAAAATTATCATCTTGGTGAATAATTTATTTTATTCTCATATTTATAAAAAATATATCTAGAAGTATTTTTTTTAATATATTTTTACAAATTTATTTGGTATTTTAAAAGTCAAATTGCATATAATTGTAATTTTAGCCTATTTTGAGAATTAATAACATTTTATAATTATGAAGTTGGTTCCAATATTTCCAATTTAATATTTTCATATGTTAACTGATCCACTATGTTTAATTTGCTTTCAAAATCATGTTTACCATGTTTTATAAAATAAAATGAAAAAACTGGCTATTTAAAAACTAACCTCGTTTGCATTTAATTATAGCCAAATTGATCCCCTAATTGACCCAAATCTCAATCTCGAATCGGACTAGTCCAAACCCTAAAATAACCCGACCCCTAACTCGTCAACACGACCCGCCAGGTCAATCTTGTAATCTAGGCCGTTGATCATTTTGATCAATAGCCACAATCACTCCTTACCTTTTTAATTCACTAACCCTACTTTAATCCCCTCATTTTGTTCTATTAGCTGCCTCTACAACCCCCTCATCTCTCAAACTCTCTCAAATGCTCTTGACACCCTAATCCTTTTCTACCACTTTCAAACGCCATCTCACTGGAATCCATGGCTCCCCAGCCTATGGATGGCCTACACTCACCTCCCTATGCTCTTGAATGCTTGGTGCTCAAAGTTTTTAGGTCTGAACTTGACGGTGCCCATTCAGATCATTTCCGATTCAAGGTTCCATGACCTCTATGGCCTTACTCCAACATTTCCAAAGCATTCTGAGACTAGTTCTGACTCGTCCGACTCAAAATTGGACTTTTTTCCAAGCCTTTCTCATTCTAGGGTTCCTCTGAAACCCTATATATTCGAGGTTTCTCTGATTATATTCTTAATCTAGTCTATATCTATGCTTTACTGGATTTTGAAAACGTTTTCTCCAATTTTTTCTTTCAAAAATTAATTCTCTTCGATTTAGGGTTTTTGAAAGTCTCGAGATGTTTTTCTGACTCTTCCTTTTCTTTTCTTTGTATGTATTTGTCTATACTATGTTCATATGTTTTCTTTTCCACCACACATGTGTTTATGCTACGTTCGTATCTTTGTTTTACTACCACACACTTGTTTTCTTCTGCTTTCTTTCTACAATACATGATTCGTCTGTGCTTAGTGTTCTACTATGCTTCTACACCAGGCTCACATGTTCATCTTGTTGTGTTTTTCTATATGATATACTTTTCTGGTATGTTGAGCTCTTTTACTGTATGTGTTTCCTACTGAGTCTTAAGTTCCTTATTTGCCTTCTTCTGGACTTTGTTTGAGTTCTTTTAAATATGTTTTTCTACTATTCTCTAAAGTGCCATACTATCTCCACTCTCTTCTAAACTTGTTTAAGTCACAGGTTTCTCTTTTTTCGTTTCTTCTTAAACATGACTTTTCTACTCTCACTATGTTTCAAATCAATCTATTGCTTCGAAATTGCTATTAGTTGTTTTCTCATAAGCCTCTAAGAGAGACCCCTGAGCCTATTTCAGTTATTTGTCTTTTATTCTCTGTATCTCTTTCGAGGTGAAAGCCCTAGGATTTTGGGGGTTTTTTGACGAGTTTGATCTTGTGTTAGGACTAGGGTTCTATTTGGAACCCTAGAATCTCTCAGACTCATTCTGAGTCTATGTACTGAACTTGAACTCCTTTGTTCATGAATCTGAACTTTTCTATGCTAGTCTCTCTACTAATTGGCATGATAGTTCTTCGTGTTTAACATGTCTGTATGCTTTATATATGAGGGATTTTTTCTTCAAAAGGGTTTGCCAACTTGTGACTGATCCAGAATTCCTTTTAACAAGGTTCGATTGATTGTTACTGATTTTCTTTAAGTAAAACCTTTCTTTACTTTTTCTGACTGGATTCATTCATACCAAAACTTAGACTTTGTGCTGTTGATTGATTTCCTTTCCTTATTTGAACAAACCGTGTGCTATCAAACTTTTTCGTTAAATAAGTCCCTGTGTATTTACCCTTCTTATGCTGCTTTGGGAAAATGTTGATTAGTCTTTTCCCCTAATTAGTTTTATCCTTTTGAAATCAGAATCCCTTAATTAAAGAGAGACCTTATGTAATTGATTTATAAACTATTTTTGTACCTATTTCCACATGCTTTCTACACTATAAAAGGGCACGACCCTCCTACAATTTGAGACAACCTTTAGTCCAATACTTTTATACACATTACTTACTGAACACCTTCAATTCCAATACTCTCACAGTTTACATTCTCAATTCTATACTCTCTTCTGGGATCTTCTGACTATTTGCTTGCATTTTGTCTTTATAAGACTGCTGCTTTTCTTTTCTTCGTGGTAATTGGTATGTTCTAATTTGGTTTTCTGCCTCATCCCTATGTGTTTTCTTTACAACTTCTACAATTTTGTCTACTTTGCTGTCTATGTTTAATATTAAATATGCTCTTCTTTTTATATCTATTGCTGTTATGAATCCCCATACCGCATTCCCTTCTATGTATTTGAGTTAAAGTCAAAGTATGGAAACATCCAAATTGTTTCTCATGTCTGGACTTGATCCTTTAATGGGTCCTAACTCCCAAAGAATGTGGCCAACATGGCTGGTTGGGGTGTGCCAACACCTCTAATTGCTAGGTATGACCACCAGCCTATATTGGCTCTTCCCAGAATCCCCTTTATTGCACTCACACTCATTCCTAGCTTCTAAGTTGTACCCCATCCTGTGAGTCATGCTTTGGGACCTTGAGTTCCCTTTGAACTTGGAGACTTGAGGGTTGGCTCTTCCACACTGCACTATGTTTCAACTCTGTAATAAATTTGGGTATAAGCACTGCCCGGAGCTCGTGAGGCTCTTGGGAATTTTGGCACACCCAAAAAATGAGAAAGGCTTTGGATTTGGATCTTTGGAGTTGGTCTACTATATGCTTTAAGCAGGAAACCTGAATCAGGCTCTCTTTGGTTGGAAGCTTTTAGTTTTCTGATGTAATTTTACTTCTTTTTCCTATTTAATTCTATGTTGTAATAATTTGTAATAACTTATAGGGGTTTTAGTAAAAAGGGGACGGTCACTCATGTATGCATAAGGGTAGATATCATGTTCATAGGTATTAACTTCTGCAATCATGTCTTGTTCTCACTTCTATATTTTTCATATATAAATCATGTTTACAAGTTCTGCACTTCTGGATTTTTTTATATAGAAACGATACCTATATGTTTTGCATTTCATGTAGACTTCCTGTCTATAGGAGCTGCATTTCATACGTAGATACCATCTCTATAGGTTCTGCATTTCTGCCTATCACGTTGAGATCATGCCTATAAAGTTTCTGAATTCTGCATTTGCATATGTCACTAGTCAAACATACTTATAGGTTTAAATAACAAATAACATTCTAGATACCATGCCTATAGGAGTACTGCGCTCTTACTTCGACTAAAGAAAAATGTTTATAACCAACAACACTTAGAAAGTATGCCTATAAGAGTAATTGATTCATCTGAACCGACCATTCGCTTATGAGTTTAAAAATCAGTGACAACCTTGCTTAAATTTTTGCAGAACTTATGTTCCTGCTGTCACACCTCCTTTTTACACGGCTACCATGAAGGATAAACGTATACGGGAGTTTGTCTAATTAAAATGACATTATTCGAAATGAGATTATTTGTTTAGAGTTGCCACTTGGGATATGTTTGGCTTTTGGTGTCCCAAGTCACCGGTTTGTTTTGAATCCCAAATCAAGGAAAATTTTGACTACCCAAATGGAGTCTGCGACCAGAAATTCTAAGTAAGGAATTCTGTTGACCCGAGGGAAGGTGTTAGGCACCATCGGATCCCGTGGTTCTAGCACGGTCGCTTAAACTATTATAAATGGCTAAAAAATAGATTTTTACACATGTTCGTCCTAGAGTGCAATTTTTAAAATTATTTTATACCGCTTTTAATATTTTTTAAGGAAATTTGCAATGTCATCAAAACACATCGCGAACCACCTCACATAAATGCGCACGCGATTTTTGGCATATTTCAACTCCATTGAGATTTAGATTTGGGTCAGAAAATAACACAAGCTCAAACTCCATTGAGATTTGGATTTGGATAGCAGAATAAGGGCCTCCCGGCCTAGAGAATGCCTATCATGTTATCTTTCCACGATCCGAGCATTGGTGAACATGTTTAATTTCTTGGTGTGTCATGGTCGAAAGACACTTTCCTTTCCTTGATGGCAAACTTTCCAACAATGAGAATCGCAATTGATATCTCCCTCTAACGCCCATCAACCTCGACCTTCTGGAGGTGATTCGTAGCTGCTCTCATGGCTGATTTTTAGCTGAAGTCCGATGAAGAAAAGCTCTGGTTTAAAGAGATTTCGTGGCTGATTTTCGCTAGATTCTAGCTGGAAAACAGAGCTGGTTTTGATTGATTTTGGAGGCTGGTTCAAGGACTGTTTGAAGCTATTTTGCAGCTTTGTGTTGATGGTGTTTAAGAGATGTTTTAGGACCACCTGCAGCTGATTTTGCCGCTGGTTCGACAACTGCTACTCTTTCTCATTTACGGCGAGTTTTTGAAGGAGGAAGACGAAAAGAGCAGCAATTGCTCTCGATGGGTGATTGGCGGCTGAAGCTTCCTTTCTAGGTTAGGGGTCCCCAGGTTGCTCTTGTATGCTCAAGGTTGAAGAAGATGAAAATCCTGGGGTCTCTAAAGCTGCGCTCCTTTTTTTAGTTCCAGGTGTGTCCTCTATCTCTCTGTAGATGTGTGTATTGTATTAGGTCTTTTAGGTTAGGAAGAGGATTTGGGTATTGGGTTGGGTAGAAAAATCATGGTTTGAGCTAGTTTTTTATTTTAAAAATGGCCCAATTGCTTAAATTAAAACCTCATTACAATTAAATTCTTATTCTTTTTTTTTAAATTAACAATCATAGAAATTAAAAATTCTAAATTAATCTTTTTTTTTGTAGAAATTAAAACTCTTTATTTTTTTAATAAATATGTAAATATGACCATTTTTAGAATAGTTTTATGATTTTAAAAATGTTAAAAATGCAAATAAACAAAGAAAAATTCATAAAATTCATAAAAATTATTTTTGGTATATTTTTTAGGAGTTGTTCTCATGTAGGGAAAAAATCACGTGCTCACATCTGCACGTCTTTGCTCGGAAACACGAAAAAAGTGAGCATATACGAGCAATTTTTTACCCGTTTGATTACTCTGTGGGAAGCATTTTTGAAAGATTTGACTGCACCCTGCTTCTGAGGTTTCCTACATATCCTTGGATATAAAAAAAGCAGGTCAGTGTAGTTCGAGAAGTGAGTGAGATAAAGGAGTATGGCGAGGTGATGATCCGGTCGAGGTGCAGGCGAGGTTTCGGTTCTCGGTCTCGTTTATTACATCAAAATCAAAATTATAAAGACTAACTAAGTCTATGAGCTACGAGTTACAAGATTCCTATATAAATCTTTAAATGCTTGATCTTGAGTCTTGGCTAGGTCCTGCTGTAGACTTTGATCTGAATCTTGATGCTCTATAGCTATAGGTGCTGATTCTTTCTTCAGCTTAGATCCAAGCGGGACATGCGAAACTTGTGATTTTGAATCAAATTTGATCAGTCCGCATCGTCTTCTTTTTTGAACATTCTGAGTTCACTTCTTTTTGTTCTTTTCTTCTTTTCCTTTATTATTGATTGAAACTCACGCTTTTGGTCATCTCGATACCTGTGCCTTGAAGTAAAACCTGCTCGGACACCAAAACAAACAAACGAACAAAATTTTCTGCCCCAGTTTTCACTGGGAAAATTTCGTGAGTTATTTGCAACACAAATCTAAGCTATTTCTTTATTGAAAACAATAAAAGTCGGGATTGTGTATCCTTTGGAAAGATTGCCAAGTTATGCTGGAAAGGAGAAAGGGTCCCTGCTGGGGATAAGAGGAGGCTCCACGGGTTATGTTGGGATGGGAATGAAGGGTCCCTGATTGGGATGAAAGGAAAAAGCCATGGGTTATGCCGGGATGAAATGAAAAGAGATTCCTGGGTGATGCCGAGGAGATCCACGGGTTATGCCGGAATTAATGAAAAAGGTTCCTAGGTTATGCCAAGGGGTCCACGTGTTATGCCGGGAGAAGAAGCCTCCTGGGTTATGCCAGGGGAATCCACGAGTTATGCCAGGATAGGAGGAAAAAGGGTCTACTGGGGATAGAAAGAAAATGATCATCGGGTTATGCCGGGGAAGAAATAAAAAGACCCTCAGGTTATGCTGGGGATAAAAGGAAAATGACCTCGGGTTATGCCGGGGGGAGGGGGAAGAAAAAGACCCTCAGGTTATGCTGGGGAGGAAAAGAAAAGACTCTCGGATTATGCCGGGGAGAAAAAGGAAAGAGGATTCTCGGGTTATGCCGAGGAGGTCCACGGGTTATGCCGGGATAAAAGGGAAAAGGTCCTATGCTACCATGATTTTGGATTTTTTCTTCTTTTTTTTTGATTTATCGTAGGAGAAAATTCGTCAGACTAGGTTTTCTATCTTAGGAGAAAGATTCATCAGACTAAGATTTTTATCCTAGGAGAAAGTTTATCAGACTAGGTTTTCTATCTTAGGAGAAAAATTTATCAGACTAAGATATTTACCCTAGGAGAAAATTCATCAGACTAGGTTTCTTTTTTGGTATCATAGGAGAGAGATTCATCAGACTAAGATTTAGATCCTAGGAGAAAGTTCATCAGACTAGGTATTCTATCTTAGGAGAAGAAATTCATCAGACTAAGATTTTGATCCTAGGAGAAGGTTCATCAGACTAAGTCATTTTCTTTGGTATCTTAGGAGAAAGTTCATCAGACTAAGATTTTTATTGGGAGGAAAATCCATCAGACTAGGACTTTTATCCTATGAGGAAAAAAATGTGAAGGTCAATGACAAGATTTTATGCCCATGCAGACAAATAAATACCAAGTTTTTCCAATATTCCCTTTTACCATTCTTATGATTTCTGATGTCAAACCTGTTTATGCCAATTCTTCGCATTAACTTCATGCCTCTCTTTCGACTAGTGGTGCTCGAGGGGTTTTCACCAGGAATTCTCTCTCATTATTCATCTCTGCTTACAGTCGTCTTACAGTGCCCGTGAGGGTTTTCACTAATAAGATTCTCTCATTTTTCTTTTTCTTTTTTTTCTTTTGCTTTTTTATTTTTCTTTCCTCCCTCTTTTTGCGAGCAACTTGACAGTGTTCTATGTCGTGTGACAACCGTTGCTCATTGCCTGCTTTTCTTGGCATTCTTGAAGGCATATCAGGAGGTCTTTATTTGGGGGATCTTGGATATGGTTAGAAAGAAAGGTCGGCATGAAGGCTCAAACTAGACTTAAAATTAGGGGTTCTTTCAAAAGTGAAGTAAAAGTTTTTGCCCCAGTTTCAGATACTAGGGATAATTTTTTTCTTGAATTCTTATTTGGTTGGACCGAACCGTGAGTCTGCCTACGTATCCTTTTTTTAAAGGAATCAGGTCTAACGTAGTTCAAACATCTGACCTGACTAATTATTCATCTTTCTTTCTGTTTCTCTTTTCATTTTTAATTTTTTTATTTTCTTTGTTTTTTTTCTCTTTTTGCCTTTTTTTTAATTTTTTGCTTGCTATTTTTTTTCATTTTCATTTTTTTTTCGTTTGACCTAGCTTCTATTTTTGAGGGCATGGACCTTTGATAATTCTTTTCTTTTTTTTTTCACTTAGAAATTCCTAAAAGGTGCCCCAGTTTATACTCTTGGAAAATGGACTTCCTTCTTTTTTTTTTCTTTTTTTCATTTTCTTTTTTTCTTGACTCTAAACTTGATTCTAAAAGAGGGTGTCAAAGAAAATAACACAGGCTCAAAAGGGGTAACAAAAGGTATGAAGTATTTGGATAGCAGAAAAAGGGCCTCCCGGCCTCGAGAATGCCTATCATGTTGTCTTTCCACGATCCCAACATTGGTGAACATGTTTAATTTCTTGGTGTGTCGTGGTCGAAAGACACTTTCCATCACTTGATGGCAAGCTTTCCAACAATGAGAATCGCAATTGATATCTCCCTCTAACGCCTAGAAACCTCGACCTTCTGGAGGTGATTCCTAGCTGCTATCATGGCTGATTTTCAGCTGAAGTCCGATGAAGGAAAGCTACTGGTTTAAAGAGATTTTTTGGCTGATTTCGCTAGATTCTAGCTGGAAAACAGAGCTGGTTTTGAATGATTTTGGAGGCTAGTTCAAGGACTGTTTGAACCTATTTTGCAGCTTTGTTTTGATGGTGTTTAAGAGATGTTTCAGGACCACCTGCAGCTGATGTTTCCGCTGGTTCGACAACTGCTGTTCTTTCTAATTTTCGGTGAGTTTCTGAAGGAGGAAGACGAAAGAGCAGCTGTTGCTCTCGATGGGTGATTAGAGGCTGAAGCTTCCTTGCTAGGTTAGGGGTCCCCAGGTTGATGTTGTATGCTCAAAGTTGAAGAAGATGAAAATCCTGGGGTCTTTCAAGATGCGCTCCTTTTTTGTAGTTCCAGGCGTGTCCTCTACCTCTCTCTAGATGTGTGTATTGTATTAGGTATTTTAGGTTAGGAAGAGAATTTGGGTATTGGGTTGGGTAGAAAAATCATGGTTTTGGGCTAGTTTTTGATTTTAAAAATTGCCAAATTGCTTAAATTAAAACCCCATTACAGTTAAATTCATATTCTCTTTTCTTTTTTTTAAAAAAATTAACAATCATAGAAATTAAAAATTCTAAATTAATTTTTTTTTGTATAAACTTAAACGCTTTATTTTTTTTAATAAATATGTAAAAACGACCATTTTTAGAATTTTTCTATGATTTTAAAAATGTTAAAAATACATGAAATGCAAATAAACAAAGAAAATTCCTAAAATTAATAAAAATATATTTCGTCTATTTTTTAGGAGTTATTCTCATGTAGGGAAAAAATCACGTGCTCACACCTGCAGTTAATAAATCTTTTCTGGAATCACTATACCTCTCTCCCGTATTATTAGATATCATGCCTATAAGTCTCACTTAGGCAAGTTATAGTGTAACTTGTAAATCGAATAAGATTTTATCAACTCTAGCCAGAAGGCGCATGACTCGGGCTTCTCATCTGAAATATGTAATAGATCAACCCGCCGCAGCTCTTAAACTTAAGAAGACCATAACCAGTACATGCGAGACATGCTAAACAATCTTGTCTTGAAGTGAGGAGGCTTGTTTGAGCCTTTTAACTGTTATGTGCTTTCCCATGTCTGCTTTATATGTTTCGTTTGTCGCCTTAGACTTTTCTCCTTTAAACCACAAAAGCTGATTTCCCTTCCATTTAGGACTAGTAGTCCCACATGCCTCCAGGGCTGATAGGATTCGGGAAGGGTAGTAGCATGCAATAGGAAAACGAGACCATTCCACATTTAATACCTTAGCGGGGTGGGAAAGGGTAGATATGGATATGATGACCGATGCACTAATACCACGTGTATCCCCTCTTTTGAGGAGTGATTACCGGATATTGTATTGACGTGATCCATATTATTTATAAAACTAGGACCCGCTTCCCCTTACTTGTTTATCTTTTAAGAATTTTAAAACTGCTCAACTTTAAACTTCTTTTACTTTAATTGCTTGCAACAATTATATGAAAACCCCCTTCATTTCATTTGTTTATTTTTCAGAATTTCCAAACTATTACCTCAAATTTCTAGCTTTCTTTGTTTCTTCAAAACTTTAATTATTTGCTGCCATATTATGACAATCTATTTGTTATTTAACGTCACAATTGTAGCATGGTCGGAACCACATTAGTGGATCTTGAGGGATGCCTAACACCTTCCCCTCGAGATAATTTCTAGCCCTTACCCAAATATCTGGTCTCTAAATCAAAACCCTCTTACTGTCCTAATGCACTTAATTATTAGGTGGCGACTCTTTAATTCAAACCCAATTCCCATACGGAAAAGAGTTGTCTGCCCAAATGTCGTAAACCCAATTTCGCTTGAAAAAGGGGGCATCGACAATCTCAATACCTCAAATGGGCCTATTAACCTTGGGCTCAACTTGTCCTTCTTTTCGAACATCATAATACCCTTCATCGGCGAGCCGACCATAAATAATACATCACTTATGATGCGCATAGCTCTTCTGTATGGACTGTGCTGTGCAAAGTCGCTCTTGGATCGACTTTACCTTTTCCAAGGCATCCTTTACCAAATCATTTCCATATAATTTAATGAGAGAATGATATCGCTGACCATATAAAGCCTAAAATGGAGCCAGCTCGATGCTGGACTGATAATTGTTTTTGTAAGCAAACTCAGCCAAAGGCAAGAACTGATCCCATTGTCCCCCAAAATCAATCACACAGCCTCTTAGAATGTCCTTCAATATCTGAATTGTTCTCTCTGGTTGCCCGTCGCTCTGTTGATGAAATGTTGTGCTGATCTCTACATGGGTCCCCAACTCACTATGTATGGCTCTCCCGAAATGTGAAGTGAACGGAGGGCCTTTATCTGATATAGTAGAAATAGGCATATCGTGTAACTGGACTATCTCCTGAATATAAATCTGGGCCAACTTCTCTGAAGTATATGTAGTCACAACTGGAATGAAGTGTGCCGACTTGGTCAACCTATCGACAATGACCAAACTACATCAAACTTCCGCAAGGTCCGCGTCAACCCAACTACGAAGTCCATAGTAATGCGCTCCTATTTCCACTCAGGTATGGCCATCTGCTAAAGTACGCAACCTAGAGTCTAGTGCTCATACTTGAATACTGGCAATTTTGGCACCTAGCCACATACTCAACTATGTCTTTCTTCATCCGCTGTCACCAATAATGCTATCTCAGGTCACAATACATCATCGTAGCACCTGGATGAATAGAATACCGAGAACTTTGTGCCTGCTCTAGAATCCTATCCCTCAAGCCATTGACCTTAGGAACATATAGACGACCCTGGAGTTGTAGGACACCATCCTTAACGATAGAAACCTCCTTGGCACCACGCTGCAGTATCATCTCTCTAAGAACTGCCAGGTGTGGATCATCAAACTATCTAGCCTTGATATGTTCCAATCGTGAAAACTGGGCAACAACACATTCCAGAACTCGGCTGGGCTATGAAATATCCAATCTCACAAGTCTATTAGGCAAGGACTAAATTTCCAAAGCTAGTGGCCTCGCTTCTTCTAAATAAATGCCAAGATACCCATAATCTATGCCTTTCTGCTCAAGGCATCTGCGACTACATTTGCCTTGCCCGGATAATAAAGGATGGCGATGTTATAATCCTTTAGTAACTATGCTATCTGTGCTGCCTCAAATTGAGATCCCATTGCTTGAACAAATGCTGTAAGCTGTGATGATCAGTGTAAACCTCACATGTCACCCAATAAAGATAATGCCTCTAGATCTTAAGAGCGTGATCAGTTACAACTAACTCTAGGTCGTGCACAGGTTCATTCTCATGAATCTTCAGCTGACGCAAAGCATATACAATAACTCACCCCTCCTACATCAATACACAATCCAAGCCAACACGTGAAACGTAACAATACACTATATACATCCACGAATCAAAAGGCAACACTAGAACCGATGTTGTAGTCAAAGCTGTCTTGAGCTTTTGAAAGCTTGCCTCACAATCATCAGACAAATATAATGGATCACCCTTTTGGGTAAATCTAGTTAGAAAGCCTGTAACGATTAAAAACCTTGCACAAATCGACGATAATAGCCTGCTAACCTCAGGAAACTCCTGATCTCAGTCAAGAAAGTATGACGAGGCCAACTCTAAACTGCCTCAATCTTCTTGGGATCCACCTTAATACCCTCTCCCGGTACAACATTCCCCAAGAATGCCACAGACTATAGCCAAAACTCACACTTGGAGAACTTAGCAGATAACTTCTATTCTTGCAATGCCTGAAGTACCACTGTTAAATGCTGCTCATGCTCCCCCAAGCTGCATGAGAACTCAAGATGTCATCAATGAAGGCAATGACAAAAGAATCCATATAAGGCCAGAACACCCGATTCATCAAATTTATAAATACTGCTGGGGCATTAGTCTAGCCGAAGGACATTACTAGAAACTCATAATGGCTATATCTAGTACGAAAGGTAGTATTCGAAATATTTGATTCTTGAATCTTCAACTCATGGTACCTTGATCTCAAGTCAATCTTAGAAAACACCCCTAGCACTTTGTAACTAGTCAAAAAAATCATCAATACGCGACAACATGTACTTGTTCTTAATGGTAACTTTGTTCAGCTGGCGGTAGTCAATGCACATCCACATAGTCCCATATTTATTCTTCAAAAATAGAACTGGTGCACCCCAAGGTGATACACTTGGTCTGAAGAACCCCTTTACTAGCAAATCCTCAAGCTGCTCCTTCAACTCCTTCAGATCCATACAGCATAGTGGGATAGATATAGGCTGGATACTTGGAGCGAAGTAAATACAAAAATCAATGTCAGGATCTGGTGGCATGCCTGGAAGGTCAGAAGGAAATACATTGGCAAACTCCCAAACTGCTGGCACTGAATCAATCGTCAGGGACTTAGCGGTAGTGTCCCGAACATAAGCTAGATAAGACAAAAAAACCTTCTCGACCATATGTCGAGCCTTTAGAAAAGAGATGGCCCGACTAGTTGTACTAATGGAGGAATCCTTCCATCTCAATCCCGGAAACTCTAGCATCACTAAGGTAACAGTCTATGCATAACAATCAAGGATGGCGTGATATGGGGATAACCAGTCCATGCCCAGGATGAACTCAAAGTCGATCATGTCAAGTAACAGAACGTCTGCTCTAGTCTCATAACCACAAAATATTACCACACATGATCGGTTGATCCGATCCACAACTACAGAATCGCTCACATGAGTGGAAACATAAACAAGAGTACCCAAGGGCTCACGAAGAATATCCAGGAAATAAGCAAACAAGAGAACACATATGAATAAATAGACTGTGGCTCAAATAATACCAAAGCATCCCTACTGTAGACAGAAATAATATATGTGATCATGGCATTTGAGGCCACTGCATCTGGTCTTGCCAAAAAGGCATAGAATCTAGTTGGAGCGCCTATTGGTTGGACTTAACTTGACTAAACGGTAGCTGCCTGACCTCATCATGCCTTGCCTCCACCTCTAGGATGAACTCTACCTACCTACCCTTTGCCTCTAGGTGGTCAGATGGAAGGTGCTGTAATCATGAGCTGATGACCCAGCTGTACTGCCTTGCCCCGAAGTCTAGGACAAAATCTCTTCATGTGACCTGGGTCCCTATACTCATAACAACCCCTCGATGCCATAGACTGCTGCCTCCGAAGTCTGACCTTGATGGCCTGAATAGCCACTTGGAGGAACCTAGATGGCTTGGGGGCGATATAAACTCTCTGGGATGGCATTGAAATAGGCACCAGAAGAGCCCTGATGAACTGGTGGGCAATTAGAACTCTAGCAAAGCACTAAAATAGATCGCGTTGGAGAACCCCGAGGAGGTGTTGGTGCTTGATATGTGGGCCTGCTAGGTTGACCCTCCTAAACTAACCTCTACCCCTAGCCGGGGTGTCTCTAAACTCTCCGTAGAATTGGGTCTTCTTGTCCTTCTATATCTACTCTCTACCCCTCTAGCAGTAGCACTTAATCCTCTGAGCAATATCTACCACTAGATGATAATCAGCACCCATCTCAAACTCTCTGGCCATACTAGCTCGAGTACTGAGGTGCAACCCTGCAATAGATCTCCGCACTCTCTCTACGTCTGTAGAAGTATCATAAGTGCATGGCGAGGAAACTCAAAAAATCTCACTTCATAATTGGTCAAAGACGTCTGACCCTGATCGATCTACTCAAACTTACACCGCAACTCTTCCCTCTAGGAGGGTGGAACATACCTATCCAAGAAAAGTCGTGTAAAATGGTCCCAACTCATCGGAGGAGAACCCACTGTCTTGCCAAAAAGATAAGACTGCTACCATTTGCGGGCCCTGCCCTCCAACTGGAAAGTTGTGAAATCCACTCCATGTGACTCTAATATCCTCATGTTGTGCAGTCTATCCTTGTACCTATCAATGAAGTCCTGGGGGTCCTTATGTCACTTGCCTCCGAATTCTGGAGGGTGTAGCCTAGTCCATCTGTCCAAGAGATTCTATGGCTCACCGGACGCAGCTCGTCTACTATCAAGTACAACTGCTACAATTGGCTGGGGCCCGTCAGGGTGTATGTACACAGAGTCTGATACGCTGCAGGTGCATGCCTAGGAGTCTGAGCAGTAGGGGTCTGTGCACCCCCTCCCACCTGGGATGTGGCTGGGTCTTCTAGAAATAAATCCTATGTCATAGAATCCATGAACTGCAATATATGGCCCATGACCTCCTGAAAGCCCGATGCTTTCATGAAATCTACCAGGGTAGGCTTTGCTGTGGGCACCTCGCCTTGCTCCTCAGTAACTGAGTTACCTACTGGATTCGTTGGTGGTGCAACTAGGGCAACTCTAGGGTGTCCTCATCCCCTACCTCGGGCTAGTTCCCTCCCACAGCCTCTGCCTCAGCCAATAGGGGAAGCAGCTTCTTCGGGTACGGAACATCTGTTGCGCGCGTTCTCACCATCCGTGAGAGAATAAGAGAGAGAAATTAGTGTACTATCAATTGCACCATAGAAGATGAATAGAGTAGTTTCCTATCACCCCATAGCCTTTCGAAGATAAGTACAGATGTCTCTGTACCAATCCGCAAGACTCTATTAGATCTGCCCATGACTTGTGAGACCTACATGAACCTATTTCTCTAGTACCATATTGTCCTAACCCAATTCCATTATAAGATGTGATGGCGCCCAACACCATTGTTACGCAAGCCAACACTGATCAAACTAGTGTTTTATGCTTTTGTAAATTAGTAAGTGGTAACTTTTCCTTATTGGTTAAATGAGAAACTTGCAAGTGTAGCATAAGTAAATGGAAGTAATGAATACAAATCGAAATCATGTAATCAAACCAAAATCATAAGTATACTAGTGTGTGTGTCAAAAACTAGTGTCACAAGTATGTTGGCAATCTAGTAGAATAAACAAAAGAATGCTAGCCTACTGTCTGAATGGAAATAGACAGAAAATAAAGCATAAGAGAGACTCCAACTACTGCAGAACTACTCAAAATGGAAGCTCACCGGGAAGTCTCGAGCTGGGGAATCGAATCTACGTGTTAGACTAGTGGTCAAATGCACCTGTCTCAAATCATATATACTCAGGTACAGAAGTGTAGCATGAGTACATAAAAATATGTACCCAGAAAGTATCTAGTTTAACCTCAAAGAAGTAGTGATTAGGGTTCGACTCTAACACATACTATGGACAATCACTATAATAATATATGATTCTAATTAAGCATGATGTATAGAGCTAACAGTAAACTCAGAACAAGAAATAATTAAACAAATTTTCATCATATTTGAGAACCCAAAACACTTCTTCAATTTAAAACAATGATCTCTAAAAAAATAAATTTATACCAATTACAGAAAATGGCTTCCAATTCTATTATCACACACAATTTTTGTCGAGGACGTTCACCCGGATCCAACATAAAATGTAAATCGTGCACTACCAAGGGTCGAACAGTGTGAACCATAGATGCATCTATAGTCTGCCAAGGCAAACGATCCACTCCCATGAGAGTAGTGAAAATAGTCACCCCGCTCGCGAAATATATATACGACGCGGTTAAATATATAATAACATAACTTTTCTCAACTCTTTTCAAAATAATAATTTACTTGAAACCTTGAAATCCTCATCTTCAAAAAAACAAATATAATCAGATAATGATATCCATAAAGCACGGTGTAAGCCTAAAACTATCCGGACATAACAGAAACGTACGGACTCTGATTACTTCATGCGTACGTAGCCCCCACAAACAATCAAATAATAATTAAGTTCACCTATAGAGAAATTTTCCTCTTACAAGGTTAGAAAAGAGATTTACCTCAGCCTAAGCTCATGCGCAAACCCTGAATTCGTGCCGAACAATCTAAAACTATCCAAATAGTCTAAAAACTAATCAATATAGGCTTAAAAGTTCATATCCCAACTATTAAAGTAATTTCCCAACCCTAAATGCAAGATTCCTAAAATTCATCCCGGGCGCATGTCCGGATTCTTGAAATTTTTGAAGAAAAATGTTACCCATTACCTTAGGAACATATATATATATATATATATATATATATATATATATATATATATATATATATATATATATATATATATATATATATATAGTTCAATAACTGTTTTTGTGGTATAACTCCACTTTTATCAAAAACCTATGTTTTCCTCTAAACTCATGATTTTCACTAATTTACATGTTGTAATCTACCCGTAAACTATGTATTAAACTCACATTAGGTAGAAATTACTTACCTCGTAAAGCTAGGTCGAAATATCCTCCTTAAGAGCTCTCAAATCGCCCAATAGTGTAATAAATGACCCCTGAAATGACCAAGTCATGTTTATAAAACTGACTGCCCAGCTGCCTCCTTCATCGCAAATGCGGAAGGGGCCTCGCATTCGCGAAGTCAAACAGCTCAGACCCCCTGGAGGCTCCACATCATGAGCGCGGCCAAGGTCTCGCGAACCTGAAGGCCGTCTTGGCCTACCCTTCGCGATCGTGAAGAACAAAGTGGCCCAATCCAGGCCACATTGAATGTGAGTCGCCACACGCGAACGTGACTCACCTCGCCTCATGCATATGCGAAGGTCACGGGCCCATACCATCACGAATGCGGACCACCTATCGTGAAGCGTAACACATTCCCTCCCCCCAGTCCCAATTCCTTCTACGCGAATGCGATGGTCCCTTCGCGTCTGCGAAGAAGGAAACTAGAACTGGAAATTTCTAATTTCTCATACTTTGCTGTAAAGGGTCCAAAACTCAACCAACCCCCTCGGGACCCCATCCAAAGGCACTAACAGGTATGTAATCATAATACAGACTTGCTGAAAATATCGAAATGTGAAAAACAACAACGAAACCAAGAATCATACCTCAAAACTAAATTGAAAAAGAAACGGAAATAGAGTCATATCATGTAAACAACCTACTATTTTATTTTATTCTGGCCATAAATTAGAAACAATTATTGATATATATATATATATATATATATATATATATATATATATATATGTGTGTGTGTGTGTGTGTGTGTGTGTGTGTCAATAGAATTGAACATGAGTAACATTATTTATATGTTCCAATCCAATAAATATAAAATAATTAAACTAATGTGAAAATTATTACTTATCAGTTCATTTTTCACATTTCTTCAGATTGCCTTAAAGATATGTTTTGATCCCGGAAGTCCATGAAAATTATAAGTATGGGGTAGCTAGTTTGATGACTTTGAGTCTAAGAGTTGAGCACTAATGGAAATTTATTTTTTCACTGTAATATACTTAAACTATTTAAACTGCCAAAGAGCACAAGTAATCTGCAAACTATGAGCATATAATGTGTACGACCATTAATAAAATGAATATAAATACATGCCTTAATAAAATATGACTTAACTTAGCGGGGTTTAAGAATAAAATTAGAGCTTCATACTGATAACGTGTTATAAAATAAAAGTAATTCATTAAAATATAAATAAGAAGAGATAAAAAGAAGGAAGAACTCTTTTCTTGTTTCATTTTGGTGTGTCCTCCATTACCATTTACATAGCCTTTTATAAGCATAAAATGAGAAGACTTGCTATTGTAAATAGTGAATGAGATGGACATAAAGTAGGATATTTCATCTGTAAGCTATTCAAATACATGGGCATCCATATCTACAAACTATTCATAACAACTTTTTCTTTATATGGACTTGAAATCTTAGAAGTTGCAAAAGTTGAATAAACTATATTATTGCAAAAGTTGAATGGACTATATTATTAATGATATCTAACTTATGCTTCCTCTGGTCCATACTAAGTGACCATTTTACCATTGGCACACCCATTAAGGAAATAAAAACTCCTAGAGGAAAAAAAGATGTATTTACTAAATTAATTTTAATTAATTGTTATCTTGACACACTGGAATATGTAAATAAGAGAAAATTTTTGCAAAATAAATTAATTCCTTTTTGATTATTGAAAAGTTTAAGAGAGAATGATCTTTTGTGTATTATATTGAATAAACAAGTGTTAAATATATACAAAACCTATGTCTTGTCAGCTATGAAAGCTATCATAGAAAATAAGGCAACCACTACTATATTCTCCTACACATATCAACTTCCTCAAGTAAACACAAAATAATATTACGTCATATTTATAGATTACAGCTATATTATATCTCCTTATACTCCCCCTCAAGTTGAAGCATGAAAATCGCGAATGTCCAACTTGCGGAGTAGGTACAAAAATTATTGTTTCCTAGGTGCTTTAGTAAATATGTCTGCTAGTTGTTCAGAAGTGCGCACATCAAATGCAACAATATTACCAACTGTTATTTCAACACATACGAAGTGAAAATCAACCTCAATGTGATTTGTACGCTTATGAAAAACTGGATTTGCAGATATATGTAGAGAAGTTTGACTATCACACCATGCACGAACGAGATCCTTGTGAAAGATACCTAAGGATCGTAATAGAGCCTTGAGACATTTTAACTCGCACTATGTTGTCGCTAATAGAATAATATTCTGGTTTGGCTGAGGAGCGAGCGACAATATGTTGTTTCTTGATTTTCCATGAGATAGGTGAATTTCCTAGTAGAATAGTATATCCAGTTAATGAACATCGTGTCATCGAGAAACTTGCATAATTAGAATCACAATATGCATGTAAAAGCAAATTGCTATCACCTCGTAAGATAATTCCCTGACCTGGATTGCCCTTCAAATATCTCAGTAAATGCAATGCTTCCTCCCAATGTCCATCTTTGGACAATGCATGAACTGAGCTAATATATGAACTGAATAGCACAAATCGGGACAAGATGGTCAAATAAATTAGTCGGCCAACCAATCGTCTATATTTTTCAGGTTCAACAAAATCATTATCATTATCCAATGCGAGCTTATATTCTGCTCAATAGGAAAGCTTGCAGGTTTGGCTCCAAGAAATCCAGTTTCCCTCAAAATATCGAGTGCATTTTTTTATGACAAAGAAACATACCATTTATACATTTGGCTACTTCTATCCCCAAAAAGTATTTTAATGGCCCAAAATATTTCATGTGAAATGATGGGTTTTCAATATCTCTGTCTTATATTTTGATGATTTTACAAACTTACTGTCAAAGAACCAAATAGTGAACCTGACGCAGTTGGTGCACTAAGCAGATTCCAGCCTGGACCCCAACTAATATAAACTAATGCAAGTGTAGAAAATAGAGAAACACGTCAAGGACCTGATTCCTTGTGTTTTCCTGACAGCTGTACAAAAGTTAATTGTCCATAGCTGGAAAGTGATTGCCTCAGAAACAGTGCACACAATGCAGCGTTATGTAGTCACTTGCTTTTGACCTACCAAGTGCTTACATCATTCAAGTGATGTCATCAAGGGTGCATCGACAAGAGATTATTACAAAAATATCACTTGAACACTTGTGTATTGACTTCAAGCACTCAAGCCTTCTGAAGACAGCGAACTCAACTCTCAAGATCTTGAAGAACAAAGTTAAAAATGCTACTAAGGACCAGTTCCTAAATAAAGTATTTTGTTGTCCTTAGTCGAGTTGTAACTTTGTGGTTGTTCTTATTGTGATTCCTAAATTTCTTAGCTAGAAGTTGCTTAGGAACCTCCGTGTAAAACTATACACTTCTGAGTTTGTGTTGTGACTAGAGTTAGTCATAAGTTAAAGTCTTTGTAATTAGTGAGTGACAAAGTGGCTTGCGGTAAGAGTATCACAAGTTAGTTGAGTTGAAGTCTTTGTAACTAGTGAGTGATAGGTGTCTTATGGTAAGAGTACGCAAGTTAGTTGAGTTGAAGTCTTTGTAATACAGTCATTACAAAGTTACTTGTAATTGAGTGTTTACAAGTTTGTGAAGTTGAAAGCCAATAAGTGTAGGTCTTGGTTTTTGTCCCCTTTATGTAGGAGTTTTCCACGTAAAAATTCTGTGTCTCATTCACTTAATTTTTTATTAGTATTCTTAGTAAAACACATAGAGGACCGGACACTCTATAGTTTGGTGGACGTATAAACTAACAATTGGTATGAGAGTAGGTTCCTGCTATCAGGATAACACCTAGGAAGGATCTGTATGGCTGCTCTACCAAATTTTGAAGAAGGTCAATCTATATACAAGCCATCCAAGTTCAATGGGCAATACTATGGGTGGTGGAAGACAAGAATGCATGATTTTATCATGGCCAACGATTTGGAGTTATTGGAAGTTATATGTGATGATCCTTACATCACAACAAAGGTACTTGAAGAAATTCCATTCTTAATGCCAAAAACCAGAAAAGAATACACCGACGCAGACATGAAAACTTTGGAGAAAACGTTTTGTGCCAAAAAGATTTTGGTATGTGGAATAGGACTTGATGAATACAATAGAATTTCTGATTGTGAAACGGCAAAGGAGATATGGGAGGCTTTACAAACAACACATGAGGGAACTACTCAAGTAAAGCAATACAAGATTGATATGCTCACTACCGAGTATGAACTATTTAGGATGAATGACGCTGAATCTATTCAAGACATGCACATTGGATTCACCTCCATCATAAATGAGTTACACTCTCTTGGTGAAACCATTCCTAGGAACAAGCTAGTGAGGAAAATTCTCAGTATCCTGCCCTACTCTTAGGAAAGCAAGGTGATTGTTATTACTGAAGTAAAGGACCTGTAGGAGTTGACCATAGACGAGTTGGTTGGAAACCTGAAGATCTACGAGATGAAGACGAAGATAGGCAGTGAAAGAAAAGAACCAAAGAAAAAAAAGAACCTGGTACTCAAAGCTGAAAGCAATGACTCGAGTGAAGAGGATAGTGACATGGCTTACATAACCAAAAGATTTCACAAGATGGTCATAAGAAATGGAGGAATAATGAAAAGGGGCAGCTCTAGCAAACCGAAGAACTATGATCTCTACCATAAGTGCGGAAATTCTGGGCACTTCATCAAAGACGTTCCTCTGCTGAAGCAAGAGTACTCTAAGTAAAACTCTGAGAAAGTAGCCAAGAGGAACCCAGTTCCTGACAAAGTCTTCAAGAGGAAGAGATCTTCTGACAATATGGCGAAACAAGCTCTTGCAGCATGGGGAGACTCCTCTAGTGAGTCTGAAGATGAAACCGACGTTGGCGACAAATTCATTATGGCAGTTGAAAGTGAGGAGAATGAATATGATTCAGTTTTTATTTTTATGTCCCAATCAGATGATGACGAAGACGATGACAATAGTGGGGTAAATTTCTGGGATGTTCAGAGAAATCTGAAATTCTACTCTCCTAAGAAACTCATATCTTTAGCTAGTGTATTGATTGTTTCCTCTCATAGTTTTGTGGAGGTAAGGATGATTTACCTTAAAGCTAGGAGAAACTGAACAAACTAGAGATGATATGGTAGTATGTGTTATTGATCTTAAGGAAACCATTTGTGAGCTGGAAAAAGAAAATTTTGTCTTAACCAAATAAATTGCTAACATAGAACATGAAAGAGATGACTTAGTGGTTGTAATTATTGACCATAAGGAAACTATTGAAAACTTCATAAAAAAAGAGAAATCTTGATGAAAAGAGTGACTGAGATTGAGGAAGAAAGAGATGATCTATTGGTAGTGATTGCAGATCTAAGGGAAACAATAGAGAGACTAGGGACTAAGTCAAAACCTAGAAAAGGAAATGAGATAGCAAATGAACAAATTAGGCTTGAAAATGATTTGAAGAGTGTGAGAACTAGTCAATGTGTTGAATCTGAGAAAAACAAGCATCTCCAAACTGAATTGGAAAGAATAAAAATTGATCTTGAAATATCTCTAATGTGGACCTAGTCCTCATAATCTATCACTTCCATGTACGTTAATAATGGAGGAAACAGGAAAGGAATAGGGTTTTAGAAAGAAACAACTCCTTACAACCCTCATATCAAACATGTTAGCGTACCAGATATCTAGCTGTGTACCCACAGTAGGAACAATGGCTATTTCAAAGAAAATTGCCAAGCTAGGGCCCAATCCTTTTAGAAAAACAAAGTGTTTGCTGAAAATGTAACCACTAAAAGTGGACCAGGTTCCACTCACAAAAAGCGCATATTGCCGGCATGGACTAAGAGAGCTTTTATTCATCCTCTTGTCTACTACAAGGGACCCAAACTTGCTTGGGTTCCTAAAAATAACTCTTTATTTCATTGTGCAGGGAATAGTGAAAGGAAGCACTCAATAATGGTTCATGGTAGTGGATGTTCAAAGCACATGACTGGGAATGCCATGGACTTTCTTTCACTAAAAGCCATGCAAGGAGGGAGTGTATCCTTTAGCAACGGGAAAATGGTATAAATTCTTGGAGTTGGAAAAGTTGGGAAATCACTTACTCACTCTATTGAGAATGTGTACTATTTCAATGGTCTAAAGTATAGTCTTTTGAGTGTCTCTCAGATTTATGATAAAGGAAACAAGGTGGAGTTCTTCTCCAAAATATGCACAGTTACTAATCTAGTAACTGGTGAAGTGGTACTTGTGGCCAAAAGATACAAGAACATATATGTTGCTAATTTCGAATCCATAAAAAATGGTGATCTGAGTTGTGAGAAAGCTGTTGATGATCAAGCTGAACTATGGCACAGAAGAATGGGGCACACAAGCTTCTCTCTTCTGAACAAATTAATTCATAAGGACCTAGTCCATGGTCTACCCATGTCAAAGTTCAAAGTACAGAAGGTATGTGATGTTGTGCTAGAGGAAAGCGTGTGCAGTACTCTTTCAAGTCTGAAAAGGATGTCAGCACATCAAGGCCACTTGACCTTCGGCATATGGATCTGTGTGGCCCTATGAGAGTGTAAATCAGGGGAGGAAAAAGATACATATTTGTAATAGTGGATGACTACTCAAGATTCACATGGAATTTATTTCTTAGAACTAAAGATGAAACATTTGAGGTGTTTGTGACGAAAATCCATGTGAAGATGGAGTCCTGAGTCGCATGTATTAGATTAGATCATAGAATAGAAATTGACAATGCCAAATTTGATGAGTTCTGCAGTGAAAATGGCATTACTCATAACTTCTCAGCTCCTAAAACCTCCCAACAAAATGGAGTAGTGGAAAGGAAGAATAGAACTCTTGAAGAAATGGCAAGAACAATGCTGATCAATAGTGGAATTACAAAGAACTTTTAGGCTGAAGCGGTCAACACTGCCTGCTACTTGGTGAACAGGTGCATGATCAGATCTCTCCTGAACAAAACCCCCAATAAGTTGCTGAATGGAATGAAATCCAAGATGACTCTCCTGAGAACATTTGAGTGCAAATGTTATATTATTAATAATGGAAAGGATGAGCTTGATTCTAAGAGTGATGAAGGAATATTTCTGGGGTATTCTTCTCAAAGCAAAGCTTACAAGATATACAACAAGCAGACTTGATGTGTTGAGGAAAGTGTTCATGTTATCTTTGATGACTCCTATCCTTCATGTGATAAAAGTGCTAAAGATGATCAAGATGGAGAGTCCTTACTGGTTCCTGGTGAAGTCTTTGACATGACAAATGGAATGGCAGATATGATGAGCTAAATGGAGCCAACGCTGCCTCTTATCCAATGTAACCCAGTACCTCAATTATAACCACTAAATCTGAAGAAAGAGTGGTTGATGCAGTACAGGGTACTCCACTAGTGCTCGAGAGAAGAATACAAGAGAACTAGTTAAATATCCTCTAGATTCTAGAGTACAAACCAGGTCAAAAGCTATAAATTCGCTTGCCTTCTCAGCCTTTCTCTTCCAAATAGAACCCAAAAATATCAAGGAATCCTTGAAAGATGGAGATTGGATTACAGCCATGCAAGATGAGTTGCATCAGTTTGAAAGGAACAATGTCTCGCACCTGGTACCTAGGCCCTCATATCGAACCCTTATAGGAACCAGGTGGGTATTCGGGAACAATCTTGATGAACATGGAAACACTACAAGGAAAAAGTCCAAGCTAGTGGTTTAAGGTTACAATCAGGAGGAAGGGATTGATTATGATGAAACGTTTGCTCCAGTCACTTGCATGGAAGCTATCATAATCCTAATTGCTTTTGCATCTAATATGGAATTCACCATGTTCCAAATGGATGTCAAAAGTGCATTTATGAATAGACTTATTAAGGAAGAAGTCTATGTGAAGCAACCTCCAGGATTTGAATGTCATGAACGCCCTGAATACGTGTTTAAACTGGATAAAGCATTGTGTGGGTTGAAGTAGGCTTCTCAAGCTTTGTATGAAAGGTTGTCAAAGTTCCTCTTAGAAAATGGCTTTAAAAGAGGAAAAATTGACAGTACATTCTTTCTAAATAAACGGGGAAGGAACATGCTCATTGTTCATGTCTATGTTGTTAATATCATTTTTGGGGCAACAGTTGACTCTCTGTGTGAAGAATTTACAAAACTCATGGAAATGAGTTTGAAATGAGCATGATGGGGGAGTTGAATTTCTTCTTGTGTCTTCAAGTGAAGCAGTCCACACAAGGTACATTCATTTGTCAGCAAAAATACATCAAGGAGCTCTTGAAAAGGTTTGCTATGGAAGCATCAAAAGTAATAGACACTCTCATTGAAATTGCTACTCGACTGGACATCGATGTGGATCTCCTATAAATCAAACAATGTATAGAGGGATTATTGGATCTGTTGATACCAAACTTTTTCCCATATAGTTTTAATACATACATACATATATATATATATATATATATATATATATATATGTATATATATATATATATATATATATATATATATATATATATATATATATATATATATGTTCAAAGTAGTACGCATGCAGCTATAATCATGCATAAGTATTTTTACAATTTGAAAATCTCAAAAATCAATTTATTTCTTCTCTTTTATTTAAAAAATAACCAATAATATTCAAAGTAATTTTGTGATGATTTACTCATCTAAATTATTTACCTACGCCAAAATAGTGTTTAAATATTTTCAGTGCATTTTTTTGTAATCATATTTACTTTTTTAGGCTAAATTGCACATCTTTGCAATAATAGCCCTACTAATGCATAATTACATTATTGATGCATAAAATGATCTTTTATATTTTTAAAATGTTAAATAAGTATTTTAAATTATTTTGGTACACGAAAATATTTTTTTGGAAACAATTTGCTATTTTTTAAAATTATATAGTTATTAAAAGTGGCTATTTAAAATTTCGCCTGTTTTATTTCAATTTCAGCCCTATTCCAACCCAATACCAATCCATTTTTTAATTAAAATTACCGAGCCCAAACCCGGAAGACCCGATCCGGCCCCAATACCCTTTAATCTCAATCGTTAGTCATAAAGATTAACGGCCACAAACGACCCCCCTAATAAACCAAAAGACCCCCCAAAACCCTATCATTCTACACTATCTGTCGCCCTAAAACCCCTCTCCTATCTCAAATGCTCTCAAGCCTAATCCTAATCAAACCTCACTAAGACTCATTCATGGCAATCTATGGTAGTTACCACCTCCCAGGCCTCCAATGGCTTTTCTCATGTTATTCTTGCCATCTCCAGGGTCCTCAAGGGACCAGGGCTAGTTGGTTTGCATCTATGGTTCCTTTCTCAACTGTTTCGGGCTATTCCAGTGTGATTCCGAGAAAGATCGCCCTATATTGACTACGAGCTAGGAGTTTCTAAGCATGTTTCTTCACCTCTGTGTTGTTCTCTTCGAAACCCTAATTTTTTTCTAAACCTCTTAGATCTGTAAAGATCCAAGATAATTTGGAATTGTTTCATGTGAGTTCTACCACAAATTTGAGATTATTTACAAGAATCATATGATTTTCAATTGATTATCATCCTTTTCTAAACTAGGGTTTCCGAAATTTCTTTTTACAAAATGTTTGACGATTGTTTTAGTGTTTGATCTTCTTCTTCCTCATTTTTTTTGACTGATTTTGTAAGTTTTGCTACAACCCTAACTCGTTTGTACTGAAAACCCTAATTTTTTGATGTTCTTCATTTGGTTTCTAGGTACTGGTATATCGACTGTGTTCTTGCTTTGGGTTCTTGTGATTTCTCGTGATTTTCTTGTCCTAATATGCTTCTGCTAAATTTCTTTGTTCAACCCTTTCACTGATGTTATATCCTTGTGTTCATCTTGTTAAGATCTGTATCTTTCTTTATGAATCATTATCGTTTTAACTATTGTTTTGATCTAGTTATGTGTCGGATCCTGACTACTCATGTCTTGCCTTATTTTATATACTAAACTTGCTGAATCTTTCATGATTTTTTCCCTCTTTGATTGAACCCTTGATTATTCTAAATCCCTTAGTTCCCGGTTTGAATTGAATACTTTCCCTTAGACTTTTGATTCTTACCTCTCTACTCGATTTAATTGAACTACTTGCCTTAATTAATTTTCCCTTGCCTTGTTTGTATTTTTGCTTATTCTTACAGATTGTTTCCTTAATTAATACTTCTATTCATTTACCTCTAATTACCTACTCTATGCCCAAAACTTATTTGATTCTTTTCCTTAAATACCTGGCATGCTTTTACCGTTGATTTGATTATCCCTTGATTAACGGAAGTACTTGCTGAGTTACATATGTGATTTATTCCATAAACTTTTCTAGTTTGCTATTTGATTGATCTCTTAAATTATTTTGTTAAGCTTTAGATAATTATATCATCCCTCTCTTATTTTAACTTAAAAAGAACGAACAATAGTTCAAAACCACTACTTCTTACACTCAAAAAGGCTCTCTTTCTGCTCTCTTTGCTACTTGTGATCTTTGCCATTCTGGACGGCTGCAAGCCAAGGCTTGAAGTTGCGCACTGCATTTCTCACGTCATGTTCTTTTCATTATTTAACTAGGTTGCTTCTGATTAAATTTTAAGAATCAAACCTATGTGTTTATTTATTGCTTTAGTTCATATGGATTAATTCTATTCATGTTTCTGTCTACTGCTTATCCTAACATGTCTAATATTGCCCATTCAAACCTATGAGTAGTATGTTTCCACATTAGTGGCCTGTTTGCTATCTTGTTTAGCATGTCTGCATATGTTTATCCTAACTACTGCTTTCCTAAACTCTACTCCTAAATAATTAGCATGCCTCCATTGTTATTATTTTCCCAGCATGCTTATTTAAGTCTTTGCATATTCTGCTTCACTCCTTCTAAGTTGAGGTCAATCTCTTTAAAGTAATTCTAGTTGTGTGGTTTAGATTCATGTTTATGTTATGATCTTTGGTGCATCTGCACAACCCCCTATCCCCTTGTGTGAATGTTGTTCCTAAACTTGTTCTATGACTTGGTTCTGATTGCCAATTGTTTTTCTTCACATTTTTCCTAAAATTGTTTCAGTCTTAATGGTTTTCAAAAGTTCTTTTTAGTCTTAAGATGTTTCTATTAAACTCTTTCAACTGTTACGCACTTCCACTTACTCTTAGAGTACTAAGTTCTGTCCCTCTGATATGTGTATTGCCTTGAGATCTCTCGAACTCTAGCATGTCAAAGCTGGCCTTCCCATACTGCACCTAAATAAGTTATTATTTGAGAAAAGGTCTAGGTATGAGCACTGCTCGGGATCCTTGAGATCGTTAGGGGAACTCTCACACACCTAGACATGAAATTGGCTATGGTGTTTTTGGCATTTGAGGCTATTGGAGGCTTGGAAGTCATTTGGGCCTATTACAGGCTCCCTATAGATTAACTCCTATTTATTTGTGTGTTTTTATTTAATTCATTGGTCTATAATAATTATTGAAAACAACATTGGGTGGTTATGTATGTTGAGTAAATTGTGTAGATACTATGCCCATAGGGTTATGTCAATTCAAATATATTTGCTATGTTTGCTTTACTTCCACAATATTAGAAACCATACCTATAGGATCCAAAATGGCTTTGATAATAGAGATCATGCCAATAAGTTCAAGAGTCAGCTTTTAATAATTAGATCCATACCTATAGGAATTAAAATCAGCTCTAGTAGAAATCATGCATATATATTAAATCAACTTAGTTAAATAAATCAATTTAATTCATGTTTGTTCATTCTGAATTGGTTCAATTCAACTAATATGTCTGTTTCTTTAAATGCGTTTTCAAATACTGCCTTAAATTGGTATTGCTAGAAAGCATGTCTATAGGATCTTAAGTTGTCCCTTTAAAATTAATCTTTTTTTTACCGCATTCCTAATAGATATCACGCTTTTAGGACGGCACTGTTATGCGCTTAGGCAAGCCTATAGGGTGGTTAAAATCCTGCAGCTATAAACTACATTTTGTTATTTAAAACTGCTCGCAGTCACAGGTCTAATATCAGTAGGCAAGCTAATAGGTCTCTGACACTTGGTCCTAACTCATGTTGTATACTTCTTGCTCACCTATATATCATGTTCTAGGTTTTATACCTGAAACACTTGTTTGAGACGTGCATTTATTTGTTCTGTTTGTAGAGGTAAAATGTGAGCCACTATATGTTCCTTCTTTATGTACAGTCCAAATTGTTTTGATTGATGCTTAGACTTTTCTTCTTTAAATACCTTAGAATGTTCTATAACTGCCCAAAGTAAAGGTCCTAAAATGCCTCCAGAGCGACGAGGAAGGGACAAATATTGCACGCATAGGACATTTTCATGGTTAATAGAATGCTTAGGCTATGACCAAAGGGAGGAAATTGAGTGGTGAGAATATGATGACTATGCGCTAAAGTCACGTATAGCCTATCATTGAGGAGTGATTATCGGGTATTGTGTGGGGTGATCCTGTAGGCTAACCAACATAGGACCCTTCTTTCCCAATCTCTGTCATTTAAATAATTTACTTTCCTTTATATATGTGCCACTTGTTCAAGCTTTTTACTTTGTTTCATTACTTGCATATGTTTAAAATACCAAAACATGCTTTTATTTGCAAGTATCTATTTAAACTATTTATTTGTTAAAAGGACTAATTCATAAGTATAAGTTCGGCCAGGACCCACCATTGTGGATCGAGGGGTGCCGAATAACTTTCCCTCAAGGTTATTTCGATCCCTTACCTTAAATCTCTGATAATGCAAACGAATCCATGAGCTAATTGCTCAAGGTGCCCTAATGCACCATAATTCATTAGGTGGCGACTCTCCAAAAACACAATTCCCAAAAGGAAAAGAGTTATTCCCCCATAAAAAGGTTGAAACCCGAATCTTTCTCCGCGAGGAGGAAAAAAGGTGGCGCGACAGCATGGCGACTCTGTTGGAGATTATTTATGCTCTTACCACAATGAACTTAGTTTTCTGTGAATTAGTTCAAGCATGCTCTATCCCACATACCTTTGCCTTTATTTGAATAATTGTTTATTTTATGAGCATTTATGATATCTTTATTTCCCTGAAACTGACATGTCTCTTTGTTTTCTTCTTCTGTAACCATCTTTCAATTATTTAAATAATGCATTTATTATTTCTTTACGTGCAAATACTTGACAACTTGTTGTTATTATTGCATTTACTCCACAACATATTCCATTCATGCGTATCAAAATCCTATAGTAGTGGTTGATGAGTGGTTGCGCTCTTCCAACTATTTACCCTTAAATTCGGAAAGGCTTATTTATGGTAAAACTAGTCGATCAGCGGTACAACCAACAGTTTTGTGCCTTTCTCCCTCAAGTTGTCTTCTTGAGGGTACCGGTTTAGACCCTCATAGTAACCTTACTTTGTTCAAGTTGTGCATGCATCATGGTCAAAAGTAGCCGGATTAATATGTTCCATATAATAATCCTTTAAGACAAGCCTTATCCAAAGTCCACCGGGGTTTCCAGAATCCCTACGAAGACAACCACATTTTGTGCATTAATTTGGAGAACTTCTGGAAATATGCAAATCATGAATGTATAAATAGTCGAGTCTGGTGGGGGATAAGGGATTAACCCCTTTTGGTTTGCAAAAAATGAGGCACGAGGTCCCCAAATTCAATATGGTTAGCAACATTCCACCATTTCTAGTGGATTGGTGGGAAGACCTTTCCTCAAGTGACAAGAAATACGTAAGAAAGTACTTGGGTAATACCTTCTCTACTGGACATTCAGCCAAACAACAGGTTGATCGAGGCTACCACTTTATTATGGGATAGTGAAAGGGTTGTGTTACATTTTGGCAACATAGAATGACTCCACTTCTAGAAGAGATTGGAGGGCTTGCGAGACTGACTTAGGATAGCTCCGAGTTATAGGTGCCGGAGAACCGTACTGGTAAAGGATTTCTAAAGATAATGGGGTTGAAGAAAAATACTGACTTGGGATGCCTGAAGGTATCTTACATACCCTTCGAGTATCTGCATGAGAGGTATGGCCATAGCAAGTCCTTCCGTACTTACCATGACGAGATCTCTCTTACTTCCTTGGGCCACATCCCCCATGGAGTTTTCGTGTTCATTGTATGCTTCTTGGGCCTGATAGTGTTCCCAACAAAAAGGGAAAGAATCCACACTAGGTTGGCCTTGGTCACCAAGACTTTGATAGAAGGGATCAACGGACATAGATACACCATAGTCCCCAAGATCATAGCCAATATCTACAGGGATCTGGAGCGCTGTCAAAGAGGGTTCAAGCATTTTGAGGGCTGTAACTTGTTTCTGCAATTGTGGTTATTAGAACATCTTTAAAGGGGCCAGCATTTCTAAAAATTTCTATGAAGGGCTTGGAATGACCATATTGCCTTCCATCACCCCAAACGGATGACCTACATTCTAGATAGGTTGCTCAGCTGGAAAATGCCACAGAGTGGGTAGAGTTCTTCGACAATTTGACCGAGAAACTAGTGCAATGGATGTTTGAATGGTTCTCTATAGACGAATTTATTATCAGATCCAGGGACAACATACACTTGATGCTGATTGGGTTAAGAGGAATATACCCTTATATCCCTATCCAAGTTATGAGGCAAGCAGGCAGGAAGTAGGTTGTACCAAGGGTGCCAAGATAAGTCATTTCAGAGTAGACTTTCAAGACGACGACGTCCCTTACAAGTTCCAAGCCTAGCACATGTGCCACTACAAGATCATTGTGGACAAGAACACCATTGGGCCTGACAGGTATCATGCAAGGTGAGAATCTCTCTACCCGATATGATTAGAAGACAATCTAAAGGGAATGGTGAGTCCATTAGCCGGTCGAGGGAATAGTATCATAGACGAAGAAACTGAAGCTCAAGTCAAATACAACAGGTCGCACAAGAGGGTCCACGTCTCTGAGAATGAGCACCGGAAAATACATGAGAGGAATGTGAGATTGATTGAAGAATAGAAAGAAATGACGATCACTTCCAACAGAAAGCTGGAGTACCTGGAGCGAGGAATAGTAGAGCTGGAAGGTAAAGTCATAAAGAGGATTGAGGATTGCCGGAACGCTGAAGGAGCTGAAGGAGGACATGTGGCCAGGGCCTACTTGCAGCTAGGTTTGCGTGAGCTGGGGCACCTATACGATGGAGTCAGGAAGATTGAATTTGGGGAAGGTCCTTCTGGGACCAAATAGACTAGATTTATTTGCTTTCACAAAATATAATAAGGCCAAGTGCCAATAGTGACTTATTTTTCTATTATCTTAGTGTCGTTTTGGGATTCGTCTATTTTCTATATTATGAAATGAGGCATTTTTTGGCATCTGCAGTTCTCCAAATCTATTTGTCGCTAGGCCTACCTTGGGCACAACGAGGCTCCCAAATTAGGACGCAAATTTATATTCCTGCTATATGTGTTTCAATACCGCAACATTTCAAAACCGCTACTAACTTGTTACATATTATTTTTTAGCTTTATTTAGGTTATTCCCATTCCCTAAGGTTCGTTCACTCATATTTGCATCATCAGCGTATCATACCAGATCTAGAGGCCCTCTACCTACTCCTCTTCCAAGCAATACAAAGGCAAAGAAAAAACAAAAATGGATGACTTAAGTGGTATTTGAAAGGAGAATGCTGAGAACGAAGAAACTTCAGACGGTAGGAGTACTCTAGAACCAAATGATCTAATCTTGAGATTGAAACAAAAGATACTGGAATTACAAGGAGAGCTTGAGCAGGTTCACAACTGGGCAAATTTATCACTTACCTTGAATGTCCCCGATGTCAATCAACAGAATACAAAGAATCTGGCACCTCCCCAAAAAACATCAAACCAAGACCCACAAAACCCTCCTGCACCATATCGATACACAAACCCACCTCAAAATCTCAATCCCTTACCCATACCACCTTCATCACAACACCACCACCAATCAATCTATTACCTACCAACCGCCACTTACTACACTCCCCAAAATACACCACAACCTATTCCTGACCCTCAAAACTCAACCAGTGACCATCACTACACCTATGTCCCTGGCACTCATCAAAACAACCCATGTATGTGGGGACCATATCTCACTCTACTCAACCAACTTCCGATGTACCAGAATCCTCCGAGAAGGATCAACTCATTAAAAACATGGCTGAAGAACTCAAGAAATTGACAAGTTGGGTTCAGGGTGTAGAAGGAGGCAAAGGAATAGAAGCGTTGAACTACGAAGACCTATGCATACAATGCGATGTGGAACTACCGGAGGGGTGCAAAACTCCTATATTCGAGATTTTTGACGACATAGTTGATCCTAAGGTTCATCTAAGGGCCCATTGCAACAAGCTTGTCGGGGTAGGAAAGGACGAAAGATCCGGATGATGCTCTTCATGAGGAGCCTTATTGGTGATGTTTTGTCTTGGTACATCAGCCAAGATCCCATGAAATGGTAAAACTAGGTAGGTATGACATCAGATTTCATGGATCGATTCAGTTTCAACACAGAAAATGCACTCGATGTTTTCTGCATCCAGAATCTCAAGAAGAAACCCATTGATATTTTTCGTGAGTATGCTACCTGCTGGAGGTTAGAAGTAGCTAAGGTCAGGCCAGTTTTGGATGAAGAACAGATGAACAAGTTTTTCGTTAGAGCGCAGGACCTGTAGTATTACGAATGGTTGATGGTTATTAGAAACCATAAATACTCTGATATCATCAAGCTTGGGGAAAGGATTGAGGAAGGCATCGAAAGTGGGATGGTAATGATTTTGAGGAATTGCAGGCCATAAATAAAGCATTGCAATCAGGCGGTATATCAAAGAAGAAAGACATTGGGGCAGTAATGGTGGCTCAAGGCCCGAAATCTCCACTTACTTATCGAGCACCTCCACCCACGTATCAAACACCTCCATCCACATACCTAGCACCACCACCTACATATAAACCATCATCTCCCAGATATTCCCAGTTACCCACTGTCTATCAAACCTACAACTCCCAACCACCTCATTTTCAATCGCCTCCGACTCGCCAAAATTATCCAAGACCAAGACCCAATTTCGACCGCAAGAAACTCAAACAATACACGCCATCGCTAAGCCCATTGACTAGTTGTATGAAAGGTTGAAATCTGCAGGATATGTCACTCATGTTCTCGTTGTGGCACTAGAGAATCCGTCTCAATGGGTCAATTTAAAACTTGTGCGTACCGTTCCAGTATGAAAGGGCACACCACTGACGAGTGTCGAGCATTGAAAGACAAAATCCAGACGCTATATGACAACAAGGTTATACAGGAAAAGGAGGCCATACCCAATGTTTGCAGCAACCCTCTCCTTGATCATAAATATGGTGGAATACATGTGATAGAGACGAACAAAGACTGGGACCCTGAGGGGTTGATTGGGCTTATTTGGGAAGGTGATGATTTCAAACCCGCAGTCACACTTACTCCTATTCTGGTCCAGACTCATTCACCACGAGGCTGAGGTAGCTGCGTCAGTTCCATTTGAGGTAGAGGTAGCTCCGCCTGCTTCCACCCCTGCTCCGTTTAGAGTGAAGTGGCCATACCTTTCACTGTGGTAGTATCAACCACACATCCTTTCCATTAAAAAGCAATGCCTTGGGATTATGTTGCCAAAGCTAGACAAAAAGGAAAGGCAAAGATGAAGGAATCAAATGTCGCACAAGGAATAACCAGGACCGAGAGAATCTATACGACTGAGTACCTGGGAGGACCAAGTAAAGATGCTACTGCCAAGCAACATGTCATTGAAACATGGCTTGATGACCTTTGGACGAAATTGTAATCAAGGGAATATTACGTCATTGATAATTCGAACAAAATCCCAGCTCGGATATCCATCCTGTCATTGTTACAAAATTCAGAAGCACACAAGAACACTTTGATGAAAGTGTTGAGTAAAGCTTACGTGCCTAATAACATTACCAGAGGAGAGATATATAATATGGCGGGACAAGTGTTGGAAAGTCACAAGATTACTTACACGAGGATGAGTTGCCACTAGAGGGTCTGAATCACTACATGACACTGCAAATTACAATGCGATGCGAAGACTACTTCAATGCCAGCGTTTTAGTTGATAGAGGTTCTAGCCTTAATAATCCATCGGACACTCTGAAAAGATTGGAAAAAGGCTTTCATGAGATACGGACAGGAAGAATAAATGTGAAATCTTTCGATGGTCTCAACGTGCCATAATCGGGGAAATTAACCTGTGCTTGCAGATGGGGCCAACTTGGTTCGACGTTGGGTTTTAGATGCTCGACATACCATACTCATACAATCTTCTATTAGGCCGACCATGGATCCATGATGCTGGGGCTATGGCATCCACACTCCATCAAGCCGTAAAGTTTGAATGGAATTGTCATAAGGTGATCATTCACAGGGATAGGAGTAACTCCATCTACACCAGTCAAACGTCTCGGTTATTGGAAATAGAAGAAGGCTAGGAGGGAAACCTATCATCACATTGAACGTGTCAATGCCATCGATAATGATAAATGGTGGAGTAGTAAAATAGAGAGCATACTGGCATGGTTTGGGTATTAACACGGCAAAGGGCTTGGTAAGAATCACTAGGGTATCACTAAACCAATACTGCTGAAGGTCCATGGTACTACCTTTGGGCTCAGATATTAGTACACATAGAAAGAATACAATGATTGGTCACCTCTATAGCGCAGACCATATTACCCTCTCGAGCAACCACTACCATGTCTAGATCAAGCTTTTCACCAAGCTGATACAATATGGGGAACTGTAGAAGAAGAGCCATTAGCTGCGTTGAAGAATCTATTTTTGGAGGATGAAGGCATGGAATGCAGTGCAATAATTGAGGAGGAGGAGGAAGATATTCAGACTATGGAGAAAGGATCTGTTCTCAAGAACTGGGCCGCCACACCATATCGGTCCCGCCGAGCCCCTCGGTAGCTTGGAAAATTTTATTTTTATATCCATTCTAGGCATTTAAAATTTTTAGTAATTTTATTTTAAAGACTTGCTTGTTTCAAAATAAATGCTCAATCCGTCAATCTGTATTTGATTTGATGTCGTTTAGTTTTAATCAAATTCATTTGCTCTTTATTATTCATTACTATTTTCTACACTTTCTCTTTCTACATCTTTATTATTATTTTTCCTGATGAACCGGTGACTGTGACATGTAATGAGGCAATGTATCATAAGAACAGTGATTCAGGTAATGAAGATGAGATACCCGAAGAAGTTGTCAGGGAAGTGGAAAACTTTGAGAATAAGCCTAAGTCCAATTTGGACGAAACTGAAGCAGTAAACTTGGGGGACGTCGAGACCGTTAAGGAGATTCACATCAGCATTCACTTGTCACCAACAGAGAAGGAAGAGTACATCCATTTCCCAAAAGAATATGAGGACATTTTTGCATGGTCATATGATGACATGATAGGTTTGAGCACGTCCATAGTGGCTCACAAGTTACCTACCAATCCAATGTGTCCGCCGGTGAAGCGGAAACTTGGAAAGTTCAAACCAGACATGAGCCTGAAAATCAAGGAGGAGGTTATCAAGAAGATCAAAGCCAAAGTACTTAAGGTTGTGGAGTACCCAACCTGATTAGCCAATATTGTGCAGTTCAGAAGAAAGATAGGAAAGTCAGAGTATTTGTTGACTATCGGGATTTAAATAAAGCAAGTCCCAAGGATGACTTTCCACTGCCAAACATACATAACCTGACTGATAATTGCGCTAAACATGAACTCCAATATTTTGTAGATTTCTTCGCAGGTTATTACCAGATCTAGATGGACGAAAAATACACAAAGAAAACAACTTTTATTACACCATGGAGGGTATACTGCTACAAGATGATGCCATTTGGTCTAAAGAATTATAGGGCTACCTACATGAGAGCCATGACAACCATCTTCCATGGTATGATACACAAGGAGATAGAGGTGTATGTTGACGACGTTATTATCAAATCCAAGAGGGCCCCAGACCACATAGCAGACTTGAGGAAATTCTTCGATAGGCTAAAGAGGTAAACCCCGCCAAGTGTGAATTTGGGGTTCCATTGGGAAAGTTATTGGGATTCATTTTCAACCGTCGACGGATCGAGCTAGATCCGTCTAAAGTCAAGGCTATGTAGGAGTACTGCTGCCTATAAGCAAAAGAGACATGATGATCTTCCTAGGGCACCTCACTTATATCAGTCTCTTCGTAGCACAGTCCACAGTCATATGTGAACCTATCTTCAAAATGCTGAGGAAAGATACTGAAACAAGCTGAATCAAGGATTGTCAGAAAGCTTTTGACAAAATCAAGGAGTACTTTTCCACGCCACCGATCTTGGTTCCGCCAGGGTTATGACGGTCTTTGCTACTCTATCTATATGTATTAGATGGAGCATTCGGATGCGTTCTAGGGAAACATGATGAGGTAGGGAGAAAGAAGCAAGCCATAAACTACTTGAGTAAGAAGTTCACACCTTATGAAACACGATACTCTCTGCTAGAACACACATGTTGTGTTTTGACCTAGACAACTCAGAAATTCAGGCATTACTTCTGTGCCTACACCACATACCTCATATACAGGATGGATCCTTTGAAGTATATATTTCAGAAACCTATGCTGACCGATAAATTAGCCAAATGGTAAATACTGTTGAGTGAGTTCGATATCATCTACGTAACTCATAAGGCGGTCAAAGGACAAGAATTGGTAGATCGTCTTGCTGAGAATCCGATGGGAGGAGAATACAAATACTTGAAAATGTATTTTCCGGATGAAGAGGTGTCATTCGTAGGAGAAGACATTACTGAAGCATATAATGGTTAGAGGATGTTCTTTAATGGAGCTGAAATTTTCAAAAGGTAGGCATTGAAGCAGTTTTGGTATCAGGAGCAGGTCAACATTATCTGGTATCTGCTAAACTCAGATTTCCCTCCACTAACAACATGGCAGAGTATGAAGCTTGCATAATAAGACTCAATATGGCAGTCGACATGAACATTCAAGAGCTGCTAGAAATTGGGGATTCAGATTTGCTTGTGCACTGGTACAAGGAGAGTGGGCCACCAAGAATTCCAATATATTTCCATATCTACACCATGTGCAGGAACTAAGAAAAAGATTTACCAAGATAGAGTTCCGGCATGTACCCAGAATTCAGAATGAGTTTGCCGATGCATTGGCCACTTTGTCATCTATGCGACAACATCCAGATAAGAATTATATTGATCCAATTCCGAATAGAATCCATAATCAGCCGGCATATTGTGCTCATTTTGAAGAAGAAACAGATGGAAAGCCTTGGTTCCATGACATCAAGGAGTATTTGTCGAAGGGAGAATATCCGGAGCATGTAAATCACACCCAGAAATGCACACTCCGGAGACTGTCCAATCACTTCTTCCACGATGGAGGAAATATGTATAGAAGAACTCCTGATTTGGGATTGCTAAGATGTGCCGACGCAAAGGAAGAGTCTATGCTACTTGGGGAGATACATGTTGGGACCTTCAGCTCAGACATGAATGGCTTTATCTTAGCCAAGAACATACTCTGGGACGGCTACTTTTGGATGACCATGAAGACAGATTGCATCCAATATGTCCGTAAATACTTCCAATGCCAGGTATATGCCAATATGATAAAAGTGCCAGTGAATGAACTCAATGCAACAAGCTCACCTTGGCTATTCCGATTAAGCCCATTGCTTCAAATAGACACAGGTTTATTCTGGTAGCCATTGATTACTTCACGAGATAGGTACATGCTGCATCTATCAAAGCTGTAACCAAGAAAGACATCGCAGACCTTGTCAAAGCCTGTATTGTTTGCTAATTCGGAGTTCCTGAGTCTATTGTTACCGATAATGCCCCAACCTCAACAATGAAATGATGAAAGCCATGTGTGAAACTTTCAAAATCAAGCAGAATAATTCCACAACCTATAGACCTCAGATAAATGGAGTTGTAGAAGCCGCCAATAAAAGCATCAAGAAGATACTAAAGAAGATGGTAGAAAACCACAAACAATGGCACGAGAAGCTACCCTTCCCTTTATTGGGATATCGCACTACATTTCGCACAACAACTGTCGTAACTCCCTACATGTTAGTTTATGGTACCGAGGTGGTCATCCCAGCCGAGGTAGTTATTCTTTATTTAAGAATCATACAAGAAGCTAAACTAATTGATGAAGAATGGATAAGAAGCCGCTATAAACAATGGACCCTTATCGATGGAAAGAGGATGGACACAATGTGTCACGGTTAGATTTTGCGAGAATAGAATGTCTAAAGCTTTCAACAAAAGGGTCAAACCAAGGCACTTTGGCCGAGGACAGTTGGTGCTTAAGAAGATCTTCCCACATCAAGATAAAGCCAAAGGGAAATTCTGTCCCAACTAGCAAGGTCCTTAAATGGTTCACAGGGTGCTGACAGGGCGAGCACTCATACTTGTAGAGAAAGAAGGAGAAATATGGCCAAAACCAATCAATTCAGACGCAGTCAAGAGATACTAAGCTTAGATTATTTATTTTTCCTCATCTGATGTAATTGACATACGCTTGACCTGATTCCAGTTTAAGAAGGGATATGTAGGCAACCTTAGGGGTTTGGTCATATCATAATAAAGATTTCATTTCTCCCAAGATCAAAAACTAGGGCAAAATTTTGAGGAGGACCCTCAAAATTCTGGAGCAAGTCTAGCCAACGCTAACATACACCAGAAAATTAGAAATCAATTAAGAAGCTGGGGCTAAATTTTGAGAAGGATTCTCAAAATTTTGAAGGAAGTTCAACAAGACTCGTTACCCGTAAATGGCCGAGAGATCATCTACCAAACTGGGGCAGAATTTTGAGGAGGACCCTCAAAATTATGACATGAGAAGTTGCAGTCTGTTACAGTCACTAGTTCATCAAAATTACTTCATATTTAAATATGTGTCTAAATAACTATATTTTTATCAGTAATTGCCTATTTTTGAAAACTCTATTTTCGTAACAGTCAGGTTACCTAGGAAAACTCAAAAAAGGCCCCCAGAATAGAGCAAAGCAATGCCAGAGGATAGAAGCATGAACCAAGCTCCCCCCCTACCCACAAAACTTACAATTTTTCTTTAAATGCAGGTATATCGTACATAGAAATAGCACCCGCAAATATATACATGTAATAAGATCACTATCAATCAGTCCATCAGACACCGAATATATCTCTGCTAAGACATATGCTACTCTTATTCGCTACTTGCTCTTTCCATGAGGCTTAGCCCTCTCTCATACACCTGCATAAGGCTAATCCTTGCCTCCCTACTTGCATGAGGCTAATCCTTGCCTCCCTCTCTTGTATGAGGCTAATCCTTGCCTTCGTATTTGCATGAGGCTAATCCTTGCCTCCCTATTTTCATGAGGCTAATCCCTACCTCTTTAATTGCATGAGGCTATTCCTTGCCTACCCCACTTGCATAGGGCTAATCCTTGCCTCCCTATCTTGCCTTAGGCTAATCCTTGCCTCCATATTTGCATGAGGTTAATCCTTGCCTCCCCATTTTCATGAGGCTAATCCTTGCCTCCCTAATTGCATGACGTTAGTCCTTTCCTGTCCACTTGTATGAGTCTAATCCTTTCCTCCCTATCTTGCATGAGGCTAATCCTTGCCTCCCCTGCCTGCATGAGTCTAATCCTTTCCTCCATATATCCTGCATGAAGCTAATCCCTGCCTCCCTAATTGCACGAGGCTACTCCTTGTCTCCCTCACTTGCATGAGGCTAATACCTGCCTCTATATTTTGCATGAGGCTAATTCCTGCCTCCGCATTTGCATGAGGTTAATCCCAGCCTTACCATTTGCATAAGGCTAATCCCTGCCTCCCTATTTTCATAAGGCTAATCCCTGCCTCCCTATTTGCATGAGTTTAATCCTTGCTTCCCCTACCTGCATGAGGCTAATCCTTGCCTCCCTATATCCTGCATGAGGCTAATCCTTTCCTCCCTATATCTTGCACGAGGCTAATCCTAGCCTCTCCATCCTGCATGAGGCTAATCCCTACCTCCTTAATTGCATAAGGCTAATCCGTGCCTCCCTTAATTTCATGAGGCTAATCCTTTCCTCCACATTTGCATAAGGCTAAGCAATGCCTTCTATCTTCATGGGACTAAACACTATCCCTCCTTACATAAATGTTACTCCACTCCAGTACTATCTATTTGCTCTTCTATCGAGCTAAGCTCTGCCCTTCATTTCAAAAGATTAAGCCTTGTCTTGTCAATATCTTACTGTTGTATCTCATGGGTTGAAATATCACCAATCTATCCAAAGGCGTCATAGTCTAACGGCATCATCCTCATAGCCGAAAGACACCATGCCATGGCCCGAGGATCCCTCAAATTTGCATATCATTATTCAAAGGCATCATGGTTTGGCGCACCATCTGCATGTCCCGAGGACACTATTTGATGTCTTGCAAAGCCCTCGCTAAATAATTCATGGCCTAGGACATTATGGTCCGAGGACGTCATCCTTAACCATCCAAAGATAGCTCTCACGGTCCAAAGGGAATCTTCATCATGTTTAAATTTTTGCACAAATATATGTCGGCAACATCTTTTCCTCTGCAGGTGACCAACAAGCAACCACTATACTAGAAGGAGCGACCTTGCTCCAGTTCCTTCAAACTATCTCAAACTTAACTGTTCACCACAATTGCTCGAGCATCTCGTTTATGTTCTTGCAATGACTTTATTGGTATATTCTGCCAATGAGTTTAGAACTACACATGGCCTAATTCCTATAAAACCAGTGACATGTAGGCAACTCATGATCAAAGTCTAGCCTCTATCTTTCGAAACAACCGATTCAGTCAAAATTGACCATCATTTCTTTACCCGAAAACTCTTTCATCTTTCCCGGGTAAAGAGGGGCAGCTATTGATACCCAATTTTTTCCCATATATTTTTAATACATATATATACTTTCGAAATAGTATGTATATCGTTGTAAGCATGCATAAGCATTTTTATAACTTAAGAGCTCTAAAATCAATTTATTTCATCTTTTTTATTTATAAAATATCCAATAATTATTCTTCAAATTACTTTTGTGATGATTTAGTCATCTAAATTCATTACTTATTCCAAAATAGTGTTTAAACATTTTCAGTGCATTTTTGTTTGTAATTATATTTACATTTTTAGGCAAAATTGCACATCTTTAAAATAATAGCCCTTCTAATGCATAATTACATTATTGATCCATAAAATATTCTTTTATATTTTTAAAATGTTAAATAACTATTTTAAATCATTTTAGTACACGAAAATAGTGTTTTGGAAATATTTTACTATTTTTATAATTATATAGTTATTAAAAGTGACTATTTCAAATATGGCCTGTTTTATTTCAATTTCATCCTTATTCCAACCCAATACCAGCCCTATTTTTTAATTAAAATTACCCAGCCCAAATCCTATGGACCTGATCCGGTCCCAATACCCTTTATCTCGATCGTTGATTGTAAAGATCAACAGCCACAAACGACCCTCCCTAAAATAAACCAAAAGACCCCCCAAAACCCTACCATTCTACACCATCCGCCGCCCTGAAACCCCTCTCCCTTCTCTACCGCTCTCAAACCTAACCCTAATCAAACCTCACTAACACTCATCCACGGCTATCTACGGTAGCTTCTCACCACCACCCAAGCCTCCAATAGTTTCTCTCACGTTATTCTTGCCAACTCCAGGGTCCTCAAGAGACCAAGGCTAGTTGGCTTGGATCTATGGTTCATTTCTCACCTGTTTTAGGCCATTCCAGTGCGATTCCGAGTAAGATCGTCCTACATTGACTACGGTCTATGGGTTTCTAAGCATTTTTCTTCACCTCTATGTTATTCTCTTCTAACCCTAATATCTTTTTCTAAACCTTTTAGATCTGTATAGATCCGAGATGATCTGGACTTGGTTCATGTGAGTTTTACAACGACTTTGATATTCTTTAAAAGAATCGTATCATTTTCAATTGATTTTCATCCTTTTCTAAACTAGGGTTTTCGGAATTTCTTTTTACAAAATGTTTGATGATTTTTTTAGTTTTTGATCTTCTGCTTTTCATATGTTTGACTGATTCTGTAAGTTTTGCTACAACCTTAACTCGCTTGTACTGAAAACCTAATTTTCTAATGTTCTTCGCTTGGTTTCTGGGTACTGGTATATCGACTGTGTTCTTGCTTTGGGTTCTTGTGATTTCTCGTGATTTTCTTGTCCTAATATGCTTCTTCTGAATTTCTTAGTTCAACCCTTTCGCCGATCCTATATGATTGTGTTCATCCTATTAAAAATCTTTCTCCTTGAATCAGTATCATTTTAACTATTTGTTTTGATACAGCTATGTGTCGAATCCTGACTACTCATGTCTTGCCTTATTTTATATGCTAAACTTTCTTACTCTTTCATGATTTTTTTACTCTTTGATTGGACCCTTGACTATTCTGAATCACTTAGTTCCCGATTCGATTTAAACTCTTTTCCTTAAACTTTCGATTCTTAACTCTCGACTCCATTTAATGAACTACTTGGCTTAATTAATATTCCCTTGCCTTATTTGTATTTTTGCTGATTCTTACTGATTGTTTCCTTAATTGAAACTTCTGCCCATTTACCCCTAATTACCTACTCTATACCCAAAACTTACTTGATTCTTTTCCTTAAATACCTAGCATACTTTTACCGTTGATTTGATTATCCCTTGATTAAGGGAAGTACTTGTTGATTTACATATGTGATTGTTTCTACAAACTTCCCTAGTTTGCTACTTGATTGATATCTTACCTTATTTTGTTAAGATTTTGATTACTATATAAACCCCCTCTTATTTTAACTTCAAAACAATGAACCATAGTTCAAAACCACTACTTCTTACACTCAAAAAGGCTCTCTTTCTTCTTTCTTTGCTACTTGTGATCTTTGCCATTCTAGTCGGCTGCAAGCTAAGGCTGGAAGTTGCACACTACCTTTCTCACATCCTGTGCTTTTAATTCTTTAACTAGGTATTCTTATGATTAAATTTTAAGAATCAAACCTATGGGTTTACTTACTGCTTTAGTTCATGTGGCTTAAGTCTGTTCATGTTTCTGTCTACTTCTTATCCAAGCATATCTAATATTGTCCATTCAAACCTATGATTAGTATATTTCAACTTTGCTGGCTTGTTTATTGTCTTGTTTAGCATGTTTGCATATGTTTGTCCTAACTATTGTCTTTCCAAAACTCTTCTCCTAAATAATTAGCATTCCTCTATTGTTTATACTTGCCCAACATGCTTATTTAAGTCTTTACCTATTCGGCTTCACTCCTACTAAGTCAGTCAATCTCTTTAAAGTAATTCTAGTTGTGTGGTTTAGAAGCATGTTTCTGCTGTAATCTTTGTTGCATCTGTACAACCCCATATCCGTTTGTGTGAAAGTTGTTCCTAAACTTGTTCTATGACTTGGTTCTAATTGCCAATTGTTTTTCTTCACACTTTTCCTCAATTTGTTTTAGCCTTAATGGTTTTCAAAAGTTCTTTTCAATCTTAAGACCTTTCTATTAAACTCTTTCAACTGTTATACACTTCCACTTACTATTACAATACTAGGTTCTGCCCCTATGATATGTATACTCCCTTAAGATCCTTGAGATCTCTCTGAACTCTAGCATGTCAGATCTGTCCTTTCCACACTGCACCTAAATCCATTATTATTTGAGAAAAGGACTAGGTGTGAGCACTGCCCGGGATCTTTGAGGTCTTTAGGGAACTCTCATACACCTAGACATGAAATTGACTATGATGTTTTGACATTTGAGGCTATTGCGGGCTTGGAAGTCATTTGGGCCTACTGCACCCTCCCTATGGATTAACTCCTTATTATTTAATTCATTGGTCTGTAATAATTATTGTAAACAACATTGGGGTGATTAGTGAAAAGGGTAGGTAGTTATGTATGTTGGATAAATTGGATAGATACCATGCCTATAGGGTTGTGTTAATTCAAATATATTTGCTATGTTGCTTTACTTCCACAATATTAGAAACCATGCCTATAAGAACCAAAATTGCTTTAATAATAGAGCTCATCCCTATAAATTCAAAAGTCAGCTTTTAATAATTAGATACCATGGATATTTTAAAACCTGCTCTAGTAGAAATCACACCTATAGATTAAATCATTTTAGTTGAATAAATCAATTTAATTCGTGTTTATTCTTTTGAATTGGTTCAATTCAATTAATTTGCCTGCTTCTTTAAATACATTTTCAAATACTGCCTTAAATTGGTACCGTTAGAAACCATGTCTATAGGATCTCAAGTTGTCCATTTAAAATTAATCATTATTTTACCGCATTCCTAATAGATATCATCATGCTTTTAGGACGTCACTGTTATGCGTTTAGGCAAGCCTATAGGGCGCTTAAAATCCTGCAGTTGTAAAATTGCATTTTGTTATTTAAAACTGCTCGCATTCACAGGTCTAAAATCAATAGGCAAGCTAATTGGTCTCTGATACTTGGTCCTAACTTATGCTGTATACTTCCTGCTCACCTAGATAAATTGTTCTAAGTTTTATACCTAAAACAAATGTTTGAGACATGCATTTATTTGTTCTATTTGTGGAGGTAAAAATGTGAGCCATTATATGTTCCTTCTTTATGTGTAGTTCTAATTGTTTTGATTGACGCTTAGACTTTTCTCCTTCAAATACCTTAGGATGGTCTAGAACTGCCCAAAGTAGAGGTCCTAAAATACCTCCAGGGCCACGAGGAAGGGACAAGTAGTGAACGCATAGAGGTTAGTTGAATGGTTTAGGCTATAACCAAAGGGAGGGAATTAGGTAGTAAGGATATGAAGAGTAAATTCTAATGTCACGTGTAGCCCCTCATTGATGAGTGATTATCGAGCATTGTGTGGGGTGATCCTGTAGGCTAACCAACCTAGGATCCCTCTTTCACAATCCCCATCATTTAAATAAATTTTACTTTCCTTTATATATGTGCCACTTGTTCAAGTCTTTTCCTTTGTTTCATTACTTACATATGTTTAAAATACCAAAACATGCTTTTATTTGCAAGTATGTGTTTAAACTATTTATTAAAAGGACTAATTCATAAGTATAAGTTTAGCCGGGACCCACCGTTGTGGACCGAGAGGGGTGCCTAACACCTTTCCCTCAAGGTCATTTCGAGCCCTCAATTACCCTAAATCTCTGGTAATGCAAAGTAGTCCATGAGTTAATATCTCAAGGTTCCCTAATGCACCATATTTAGTTAGGTGGCGACTCCTTAAAAACTCAATTCCCAAAAGGAAAAGAGTTATTCCCCCACGAAATGTCGAAAACTGGACCTTTCTCCGCGAGGAGAAAAAAAGTGGGCGCGACATGGTCATTTCTATATTGTCTCAAGTGTGCGTTTATGCGCAAGGTTTCAATCAAATCCCAAGGAATCACATTTGAAGGTGGCCAAAATAATTTTGAGATACCTTAAAGGGACATAGGACCTGGTCCTATATTACCCCTTAGGTGGCGATTTTAATCTCATAGTGTATGTTGATGCTGACTATGTAGGTTATCTTGTGGATAGGAAAAGCACTTCTGGAATGGCTCACTTATTAGAATCATGTCTCATCTCATGGGGCACAAGGAAGCAAAACTCAATGGCTCTTTCAATAGTTGAAGCAGAATATGTAGCTGCAGCACCCTGTTGTGCTCAACTCCTATGGATTAAATAGCAACTTGAGGATTTTGGGGTGTTTACTGAGTGTGCCTCTTCTATGTGATAACACCAGTGCACTCAACATGGCCAAGAATCCAGTTCAACACAAACGAACCAAGCATATTGATGTGAGACATCATTTTCTGAGGACAATGTGGAGAAGGCTGATATGTATGAAGTTTTGTATGCAGATATCTTCACCAAAGCCATAAATAGGGAATATTCTGGAAGAAATAGGGTGAGACTGGGGCTATTGAAGGATAATCGAGAACTTGATCCCTCATCAATAGGCTATGAAAAGCAACTTCAGGTAAAACTAGCTAAAGTGTTTTCTGGCCAAGTCTAACTCACTTCAATACCATTGCAGGTAAACGCGCATGATGAGCATAGAAGTTGTAGATATATTGCGTGGATGATAAAGGAGGATTTAAATTTTCAGTGATAGGTCAAAAACCTTGTTCTCGTACAAAAGGTTAGTAGTTCTATGCATTCTTTAATACACGTCTTGAAAAGGTACAAAAATCTACTGCCATGTCATCCAACTTTTCAGACCCTGCTATCACGTCCCTTCACTTTAAATCGCTCCATATCCCTCTGAAACGTTGCATCTCTCTAAAGCACAACTGTCATTTCATAACTGGTTCTTAATCTCTCTCTTCATAATTATTGGCCCATTAAAAACCCTTCTCTCTCTTCACATACCATAGTCCTCCATAAGAACCTCTCCAAAGACCTTCCTTCTTATCTCTTCAATGGCTGACACCAACTCCGAAATACCTGCCTCAGTCATCTATGATACTGAAAAAACCCATGGAGTCGTTCGTCCCATATGAGTCTTCTGTAACCACTCCTGCTCTCGCCGCTGAAACCACCCCTAACCCAGATTCCCCATCTATCTCCATCCCAAACACCTCTTAAATTGTTGATCCCTCTTTTCTATCTTCTGAGGTTCCCGTTGACTAAGGGAAAAATGGAGAACTCGTAAGAATCCTGAGGTCGCTGAGGTTTCTGCCATTGTTGTTTCAGATTATGTGGTGGAAACATAGTCTACTAAGGAAGAAAAGGTTGTGACCATCTTTGTAGTATATGCTGACGGTGTCCTACATGAGATAATCTCTCAAAAGAACGAGATACAGGGTATGGGGGAAGAAGGAGCCATAGTGACCGTTGAGGGCTCAGCACTAGAAGAAACTAGTGGGCCCTCACATGAGGAACTTGACCTCTCTCTAAAAGAAAACAGTTTAGGGTCCTCACTCCCAGGCTAGTCCTGCTCCTACATTTGCTGTTGCTCCCTTGGATATTCAAGTCCTTGAGATGAGGTCCAGTGATTAGGATGATCTAGACAATGTTGCTCTTGATGCTTTCATAGTCAACCGAAGGGTGGTGTCCAATCCTGAGTCTTCTAATAAGGAACCTACCACCAGGTTTCAAGCAAAGGTAGCGTATGACTCCGCTCTTCAAAAGAGCAGAAAAAGCACTAAAAAGAACAGGAGGAGGTTGGTGAAACATAGTGTTATCGTGTGTGATAAGGATGTTCCAGTAGTGGAGGTTGAAGAAGAAATAGCTGAGGAACCTAGTTCCTTAGTGAGATGGTCCTAGAAGACGACGGACTCTGCTTCCATAGAGAATGCTACAACCCCAAGTTCCAAGATGAAAGATGTTGTGAGTGAGCTCTCCACTTCTGGTGAGGATGTGTTGGTCAAGTCTAAGGGAAAAGCAAGATCTAGTGGTGTGAAGTTTGGAAAATGAAAGTCTAAAATCGCTAAGTAACCTGGTTCTATGAAAAAGTTGAGAAGTGAAGGTAGTTCTGCTTCAAAATGCCTCAGGCACCAAAAGGTTCTGTTGGGTCGTACTTTTGACCCAACGATCTCTGGTATGGCTGATATGTAGCAACTCCTTGCAATTGTTGAGTTTCAATGATGAGGGCATCGCTTCACATGGATGCACCCAAAGTGTATGAGGATGAGGTTCAAAGCTTTTATGCCAGTCTCTTTTCCATTGATACCGACCATATCTTTACCTTGGTGAATAATATAGACATTATGTTTGACGTGAGTTTGCTCGGGTATATTCTCAAAGTCCCTATGGATGGTGTGTCTAGTGTGAAGGATGAGTGTCAATATAATTTCTAAAATGTTATAGTAAAGGACAGTGCAAACCAAAAGGGGGACCAGATCCACAAGAAGGCATTACTCTCTGTTTATCAATTGCTCTTCGAATTGGTAAACAAAGTTCTTTTGCCTCATGATGAGAGAAGGTCCATGACCTCTAAGTATGATATGTGTTTGATGGAGTAGCTGGGTACCTATAATCCTGTCAGCCTCAAAAAGTAGCAACCTTCAAGGATGGTAATCATGGTCTTTCATACGGGTTTCTACTTACACAAGTGTTTAAGTTATTCAAGGTGTCGTTGGGGCAAGGCAAGGTAGGAACCAAGAAGCAGACTTTCTTGCAGATAACGTTAGAAGAATGTGAGTGCATAGAAAAGAATGGGGGTAGGCAGTAGATCAACCATATCACAGCTTATTAATGCTCAAAATAGTGCAACTGAGAAGATTCGAAGGTTGAAGGCTAGGAATGCTATCCTGAAAGGTCAGCAAGCCCAAGGGGCTTCGGAGTCAAATGATGAAGTAGCTCGTTTGACAAAAGAGAATGCTAATCTTAGGGCACAAGTGGAGAACCTGAAAGCAAAACTTCTCAATAAAGAAAAATCAGCCAATGCCCGAATAGACCTAGTTCTCCAAACTCTTGTAGTAGCTTCCAAGCCCTCTACTCCTAGTGCCCCCTAAGTAACACCTTCATTGACAAGTTTCTGGATTGTCTCTTGTTAGCTTCTTTTACTTGGTAGTTGTTTTGTTTCTTTTCTTTTTATGTGATTGGGATGTAATAGTAGTGCTCACATTTTTAGCAGTCCAATTCTGCCTGTTTTGATAGGCATATGTTTTATATATATATATATATATATATATATATATATATATATATATATATATATATATATATATATATATATATATATATATATAAAGTCTATCCTCTTTTATTATCTTATTGCTTGTAATCTTTGTTTCTCTTCTCTATCATGTTGAGTGCACATATGTGGCACGAGTTAGCTTGGCTAGAATTCTTTATGATGTTTGCCTACTTGTGTCTTTTTAATGATTCCAAAAAGGGGAAGTTTAATTAAATCAGAGATCTGATTAAGTGGGAAGCATAAAGTTAGGGGGAATTTGTGAACTTCGTGTTACTTCTTTTTGCTCTAAATACATGTCACCAGTTTCTAAGTTTGTCATCATCAAAAAGGGGGAAATTGATGGGTTTTCAATATCTTTGTCTTAAGTTTTGATGATTTATATAACTTCTATCAAAGAACCAGATAAGGAACCTGACACATTTGGTGACTAAACAGATTCCAGCCTAGACCCCAGCTAACGTAAACTAATGCAAGTGTATAAAATAGAGAAACAAGTCAAGGACATGATTCCTTGTGTTTCCCTGACAGCAGTACGAAAGACAACTATGCACAGTTGGAAAGTGACTACCTCAGAAGCAGTGCACACAGTGCAGCATTCTACAGTCACTTGCTTTTGACCTACCAAGTGCTTACATCATTCAAGTGATGTCATCAAGGGTGAATCAACAAGAGATTATTAACAAAAACATCACTTGAACACTTGGGTATTGACTTCACGCATTCAAGCCTTCCGAAGACAGTAAACTCAACTCTCAAGAGCTTGAAGAACAAAGTTAAAAACGCTACTAAGGACCAGTTCCTAAATCAAGTATTTTGTTTTCCTTAGTTGAGTTGTAACTTTGTGATTGTTCTTGTTGTGACTCCTAAATTGCTTAGCTATAAGCATTGCATAGGAACCTTAATGTAAAACCATAAACTTCTGAGTTTTTGTTGTAACTAGAGTTAGTCATAAGTTAAAGTCTTTGTAAGTAGTGAATGACAAAGTGGCTTGTAGTAAGAGTATCACAAGTTAGTTGAGTTGAAGTCTTTGTAACTAGTAAGTGACAAAATGGCTTGTGATAAGAGTACACAAGTTAGATGAGTTGAAGTCTTTGTAATAGAATCATTACAAAGTGGCTAGTAATTGAGGGTTTACAAGTTAGTGAAGTTGAAAGCCCACGAGTGTAAGTCGTGATTTTTATTCCCTTGTGTGGGATTTTTCCACGTAAAAATCTCGTGTCTCATTCACTTACTATTTTATTAGTATTCTCAGAAAAATCACATAGAAGACCATGTACTCTATAATTTGGTGGACTCATATAAGCTAACATGAAAGCAACGATGCAAATATTGTTTGAAGGTAGCAATTATATTGGGAAAAATTAAGTTTATGTATATTAGATTTAATTTTTAAGGTGATGTGTTATGACATGTAGACTGGTCAAAGAACGAAGACCAACAAGGAATAAAGAGGCACAAATTATAATAAGCACGAGCAAATATTCAAGAAACTTGATACTCGCACCTCTTTACTGACTCAATTCTCGTACCTCTTTATAGTCAAAATCAAGATAAAGGGATGCACTTGATAACAAAAGAGGGTACGGATAGAGTATTTAATAGGTATTAAATACTACAAACATTAGAGAATTTGTATTGGATTACAATAATTACCATTTATAACGTAGTATTAAATGCCTTTAATTGTCTGTAATAACCTTATTATGACAAAGGCAAAACGTATCTCCTAGAAATAGCAATAAAAAGGAGAAGATTGATCATTTGTAAGGATACGAAATACTATTGGAATATATTGATTTACTTTGCTTTCTTTAGTTCATCTTATTATTAGCAAAATCAATTCCCATTTTTCATTTTTTGATTATCAATAACACGAGTTCTTCTGAAAATAAAGCTTTGACCAAAATTCCAATTTTTGGTTAACCAAATTGGTTCCATTGTCGGGAATCTGATAAACTATTCTATTTTAGCCTTTTTTCTGCATCAACAATGTCAAACGTTAATGACAACACCGATTAAGGAAACCATCAACTCCAGGGGATCCACAAGATGATCGCACCCCGATACCTTCTCCACAAAGCTCCCCTCGGCGGTCTCGAGAAGGCACTCCTGATGGATCTCGCTCAAATGCAAATGATCAACTTGAAAACAACGAAGCTATCAATGAATCTTTGCAAAAGCTAGTCGCTCAACAAGTCAATAAAGCTCTTGAGGCCTTTGTTGGCAAGTTACCTCTTGCACCACTAACACCAACTCCAAATAACAACACTTTGGAGAACCCTCGTTCTGGGCTTGCTAATTCAGGCAGTGGTGGAATCCCTAGCGAGTCACGAGATGGAGAACCAAGTAACTTAGTCAATTCTAATTTACAAAATTTTGTATTAACATTGTAGAAACAGCTCAAGGAGCAAAGTGACTGCATAGAGCAAATACCTGAAGTTCCTCCTATAATCAAAGGGATAAATATGGACAAATATTCGCAACAACCTTGGAAGCCAAGTGTTGCTCCTCACCTAATTCCAAAAAAATTCAAAATGCCCAATATTCCAAAATACAATGGAACAACTGATCCACGAGATCACGTAACTATATTCACAACTAGCGTAAAAGGTAACGACTTGACCAATAAGAAATTGAATCAGTATTTGTCAAAATATTTGGTGAAACACTCACTAAAGGAGCATTAACATGGTATTCTCTTTTATCCAAAAATTCCATAAATTCTTTTGATGAGCTTGCAGATTCATATCAAAGCACATTCTAGAGCTCAAAAAGTCGAAAAAAAGAATGGAAGATATTTTCATAATCAAACAAGGGGACTTAGAGTTGCCTAGAGAGTTCGTGGATAGGTTCCTGCGTGAAATAATGATGTTACCACGTGTACCAGACAATTGGGAACCTATAGCATTTACCAGTAATTTGAATGAGAAAAGCTCAGAAGCCATGAGACGAGTCAAGGAAAGCCTTCGTGAATTCCCAGCGACAACATAAAATGAAGTTTATGACAGGTATAGTACAAATCTAAGGATAGAAGAAGATATTATCTCACGGTATCAAAAGGAGGAAAAGCTGAGTTCGAGATGGGCGGAAACCAAAAAAAAGTCTAGTAAAAATAGATAAGAACCATATATTGGCCCAGCGGGAAAAGATTCACAATCAAAGCATGACAACTCAAGGTATGATCATAGATCGAGGAATAAAGAGTTAGGTTCATCATCAAGGTTTGGGAATGATCGAAAAACACGAGAGTCGCGGGATGATGATAAAAACTTGAAGGCAAGATTTGGTGGTTATAATTTTAACGTAAACACTTTCGAGCTCGTAGCTATTTTAAGAATGGGTGATAAGGTGTGTCGGCCAAAAGAAATGAGATCAAATCCAAACAAGCGCAATCATGATCACTGGTGCGAATTTCACAACGATCATGGTCACAAAACGGCTGATTATAGGTTTCTACAATGTGAAGTTGATCATCTATTGAAGCAAGGGTATCTCACCGAATTATTTAGTGAGAAAGGTAAATAAGCATACATGAAGAACATGCAGGAGTCCCCTAAACCGCCTTCACCCAAAATGACCGTTAGTGTTATAAGTGCAGGGGAAGAAATTAATGGTGTGACGTATATAGCAACGAATAAAGTTTCAAAAGTTACAATTACCCACGGGAAGCGGGGTTCGATGTGTTTTGAAGGAAGAAAGTATTACATTTGATGATGCGGATGCGAATGGCGTGTTAACTCCACATAACGATGCACTGGCAATATATCTACTTGTACATGATACTAATGTGAAACGAGTTTTGATTGATCCAAGCGGAAGATAAACTAGTACCAAAGGCGCATACCTTGTCTGGATTCGACAACTCAAGCATTCTGACAAAAGGGGAGATAATGCTTACTACATTCACAGAAAGGGTTGTCCAAGATGTAAAATTTCAGGTGGTAGAGATGGAAATGGCTTACGATATAATTCTTAGGAGACCGTGGATCTACAAAATGGATAAAATTCCATATACCTTGCACCAAGTAATTAAATTTCCATCACCATGGGGAATATGTCAAATACATGGAGATAAAAGACATCCATGAGCATCAACTCAGTAGCAGATTCAAATACGAGAAACGAAGAAAAATAGCAACTGCAGAAAACCTCAACTGCGCAAGGGCGAACAGATGTGGACTCATGGCTCGATTTTATTCAATATCCAGAGAAAAATGAAAATATCAAAACAACAATTGAAGAAATGGAGGCTGTGGAGTTATTTACACAATGGACAGAAAGGAAAATCTACTAGGGGCAAGCCTAAGCCACGAGATGAAAGTACGTTGATTAAATTATAAAAACTAATGTGGATTATTTTACCTGGTCCTATTCTGATATGATAGGAATACCACCAGAAGTAATGACTCACAAGTTAAATGAAGACCCATTGTATCCACCCATCAAATAAAAGAAGAGAAAGCATGGGACTTTCAACAATCAGGTCATTCGAAATGAGGTTCAAAAACTATTAAAAATTGGTACTATCCACGAGGTAAAGTATCCTAACTGGTTATAGCTTATACCGTAGTAGTTCTGAAAAAGAATGGCAAATGGCGAGTTTGTGTAGATTACACCAATCTTAATGAAGCTTGTCCTAAGGATTCTTTTTCATTACCACATATAGATCAATTAATCGATGCTACTACAGGACATGAACTATTAAGCTTTTTAGATGAGTATTCAGGGTATAATCATATCAAAATGGATCCCCTAGATGAAGAAAAAACTTCATTTATAACAGACAGGGGGACTTATTGTTATAAAGTAATGTCGCTTGGTCTCAAAAATGCTGGTGCCACGTATCAAAGATTGGTGACCAAAATATTCCAATAACATTTATGAAAAACTGTGGAGGTTTACATGAATGATATTCTTGTCAAATCTCAACTGATAGGATACCATATATCATATTTGTATGATATGTTTTAGATCTTACAAAAGTTCAATATGAAACTAAATCCCAAGAAATGTGCATTCGACATTTCATCAGGTAAGTTTTTGGGTTTTCTTGTTTCTAACAGTGGAATTGAAGTAAATCCCATGCAGAGTAAAGCCATTGAAGAAATCTCTGATATACTTACCAATAAGAAAGAAGTGCAAAGACTAATGGGGAGAATTCCAGCTTTGGAAAGATTTATTAAAAATCATCAGAAAAATGTTTTAAATTATTTTCAACTCTTAAAAAGCAAGATCAGTTCAAATAAACCGAGGATTATCAACAAGAACTTAGAAAGCTAAAGACATACCTCTCAAATTTGTCGTTGCTCGCAAAACCAAAAACTAGAGAAAGATTGCTCAGCTATCTAGCCGTATCAGAAGTAGCGTGAGTGTTGTTTTAGTTCGAGAAGACCAAGGTAAGAAATATCCAATTAATTATGTTAGAAAATCATTATTAGATGCAAAGATGCGGTATCCTCAATTAGAAAAGCTTGCACTTGCACTAATCATGGCATCTAGAAAGCTAAGGCCTTATTTTCAATGTCATCCTATTGTCGTAGTAACTGCGTATCCATTACGCAATATATTATACAAGCATGAGTTGTCAGGTAGGTTATCTAAATGGGCTATAGAATTAAGTGAATATGACATCACACACCAGCCTAGAACCGCGATAAAATCTCAGGTGTTAGCAGATTTTTCTGCCGATTTTAGCCAAGGAATGCAATTAGAAATAGAAAACGAATTACAGGTGTTCAATAGATCTAATCTGGGAATTTGGACCTTATTTACTGATGGCTTATCTAATGTGAAAGGGGCAGGCTTAGGAATTATTTTGGTAGCACCTACGGGTGAAATCATTCCATAAGCCATTAAATGTCATTTTATAACTAAAAACAAGGCAGAGTATGAAGCTGTGATTTCAGGCTTAGAACTGGCACGAGAACTTGGCACCAATCGGATTGTAATTAAAAGCGATTCGCAGCTTGTAGTTAACCAAATACTGGGGTCTTATACAGCTAAAGAGGCACGAATGCAGCAATACTTAGAAAAGGTACGAGATTTGATTAGACAATTTCAAACCTGGAAAGTCACACAGATACCAATAGATGAAAATGTCAAAGCAGATACCCTAGTCAATCTCGCATCTGCGGTAGACATGGCGAGTAATGAAAATGCTTCTGTAATTCATTTGTTTCATTTGATACTCAATAACTTAACTTGGGATTGGATAAATGAAATTATCGATTTTTTGCAGAATGGTATCGTCCCTGAAGACAAGAAAAAGCTCACGAGCTTCGAAAAAAGGCTTCTCAATATTGTTTAAAGCAAGGCAATCTTTATCGAAAAATGTTCGATGGCCCCCTAGAAAGATGCCTCAGGCCTTCTCAAACAGAATATGTAATGAGAAAAATACATGAGGGTTATTATGAAAATCACGCAGGAGGAAGATCATTGGTAAGAACCATGATTAGAGAAGGCTATTATTGGCATAAAATGGAGGAAGAAGCGGAGAATTTCGTGACTAAATATGATAAGTGCCAAAGATATGGCAACAACATGCATAGACCTGCGGAGCTCTTACATCCGGTCATGTCATCGTGGACTTCTATGAAATAGGGAATGGATATCGTGGGTCCGCTACTACAAGAAAATGGACAGGTAAAATTCCTGCTTGTACTCACTAACTACTTTACTAAATGGGTAGAAGCAGGAGTAATTAAACAGGTACGGGAAAAGGAAGTCAGAGATTTCTTTTGGCGAAATATCATATGTCGATTTGGTGTACAAAAGTAAATCGTGTGTGATAATGGCCAACAATTTATAGGCACACAAATCACAGAATTTTTTTAAAGTTGGTATATCAAAAGGATTATGTCTATGCCTTGCCATCTGGTAGGTAATGTACAAGCTGAATCAACAAATAAAGTCATTGTCAACAATTTGAAGAAACGACTAGAAGAATCTAAAGGCAATTGGCCAGAATTGCTACCTGGTGTTTTATGGGCATATCGCACGATAGCAAAAACAAGCGCAGGTGAAACACCATTCTCATTGGTGTACGGAGCTGAAGCCTTAATTATGGCTGAGATAGGGGAACCAAGAACGAGGTATACGCAAGCGTTAGAAGAATCTAATGAAGAAGAAATGCGCATAAACCTTGACTTACTTGAAGGAAGAAGGGAAGCTGCATTAATAAGAATGGCAACAAAACAACAAGTCATGGAACGATATTACAATCTAAAGGCACGACTAAGATACTTAAATATTGGGGACTTCATACTCAAGAAAGTTTTTCAATCCACGAAATAAGCTAATTCGGGAAAATTAAGTCCAACTTAGGAAGGACCTTACAAGATTCATGGTATTACGGGAAAATGAGCATACGAATTGGAACTAATGGATGGCAAGATATTACCCTCACACTAGAATGTTGTTCACCTAAAGAGATACTATTTCTAAGAGGTACCCACGAGCACGTATCATCATTTTAAAATTTTGTTTTTGAATTGTTAAAATTTTACTAACGATTTTAGATGATAGGAAAAAAGCTAACCCCTACTAAATGATGAGTCACAACTTGCAAGGGACGTGGAGTTAATTAAAATTCTCGATCAAGGGTTACAATTATTTTGATAGAAATTGAAGCAGGTTAAGTAGTCTTCATCTATAATCGTACCTCCGAGTCCCGTATATTTTATTCCTTTACAGGAAAAGGACCAAATAAGAGGAATAGTCAAGTGCTCGAGACTTCATACTTAAAAGCTCAAATACTTGGGGGAGGATATGATATATACATAGACAAATGTATAAAGAAGGCAAAGAAGATTGAGAAATAATCAAAAATTCAAGCCTGAAAAGTCAACTCATTGAAAGAGTCAAGTGCAGAGCAAAGAGTCAAGTACAGAGAAAAGTTACGAGCCAAAGACAAAGAAAAAACCTTATTTTAGGTATGTTAAAAGGCAATGTAATAAAAACCTTGCGTATTATCCAAGTGAAACGAGGTAATGAATAAAAATCTTGTGTATTATTCAAAATATTGAAACATGTTACAAATAAAAACCTTGTAGTTTATTTCTTTCTTTCAAATCTGTTATGATAAAAACATTTATGAAAAAGTTATAGAAGTTACTCAAATACATGTAAGATGTTATTTAAAGCTTGACAGAGTTCAAATAAGAACTTGTTGAAGTTATTCCAAAAACATGTATATTCCTATTTCTTTTATCGTACATTAACACCATTATGAAATTGAGATGTCTTCTTTATTAAGTGTTGAAATATAAAAGAGCCCCATTTTATAAAATTCATGATTGATTCAAGTATTCATGAAGTTAAAATAAAAGCATTTTGCAAAATAAAAATGCAAGTTATTTAGTAAGTCCTTAAAAAAGGCAAGAATAAAAAAGATAGAAGTACAAAAATGGCCACAAAAACTTCTTAATGTTAAATAGTTTAGACTAAATATGAACTTAGTCATAAACTAAGAGTTGCTTATACAAAATGCCACGAAAAAGGTCCAGGGACTTAACGTTCTCAAACCCTCAGAAAGGACCAAGGGTTACAACCATATTTCACCAAAGAAAAAAGAAAAAAAGAGTCATACATCATTGACATGCCACTGAGGAGTTGAAGAAGGAAACAAAGTAGGATCATCAGCAGGAGCGGGTTGAACTTGACTCGAAGGAATTGGAGCACTCACCATCCCCATATCATCTCCAATATTTTCAGAAGTTTCAGCCACGGGAGAAGGAAAATCTTAAATCTGCTGAGATCTTTTAATAGTCTCTTTGATTTAGGCTAACTTCAAGTTAAAATTCTCATTAGATTTATGGCGAGAACTTAAAAAATGCCCAACTCACTTCAATTGCAGTTTAATCTTCAAGATTCTCATAATCTTTTTCCTAGTCAACAATTTCATTTTTAGCTTCTCTTTCTCAGCCAAGGCAGAGTCATAAGAAGTTTGAAGAGAAGCATGTGAACTTTCTAAAAAAATGAACTTTTTCAGAAGACTCCGAAAGTATTCTTGACTTTGAGTAAGGATCTGCACGAGTTCACCGGCATATGCTTCTTTTTCACCTAAGAGAGCCTTCACTCTCTGATCTATTCACTTTCCTTGGAGTTGCTCGGAAAAATAGGTTTCAAGACAATTCTTTTCCTTGCTTGCTTGATTTGAGGAAGCTTTTTCAACCGCCAACTCTAAAGTCAAAGCCCTTACCCGTTGCTCTAAGTTACATTTACTTTCTCCTAATATCTCCATGTCGATTTGAAGACTTTCACACTGTTCCTTGCAATTATCCGCCTCCACGCGGTAGTCACGCACTAATTGCTCTGAGAGGGTAACCCTCTTCATCATCTCCGTGCCAATTAGATTAACCTAAAATAAGAGAGGGAACAATGAGAACCCTGAAAATAGAAAAAGGATAAAGTAAAATTTGAAAAAGGAATACCTTTAAATAAGCATGCACTTTATCGTTCACCAAGGTCAAAGAACTATGGATATCAAGCTTAGCTTTCTCAACTGGACCAATTGAAGACATTAGCCACACGTCATCTTGACCTGATTTCCTCAAAAGGTTACCTTCAGCAGAAACTTCAATGGTAACTTGCCTCATAACTTCACCTTTACTTGAAGAACCAACTTCAGTGTAAGGAACAGATGAAGGAAGAGTACTCGAGGGAGGGAACGGTAGAAGCAGTAAAAATAGCCTGGGGAGGAATGGTAACAGCCATGATCGGCAAAGGAGGTATCATAGGAATGGGAGTAAAAAAGAAGAAATGGGTGCTTCATTAGAAATCGAACCTAAACATTCACAATCAAACCCGTTGTTAAAACGTTGCTCAACAGAATCATCAGCAGCAGCGGGAACATAATCATCGGGAATCATCACCGGGGATTCAACAGACGCGGTAAGAGGAATAGAACGAGGGAGAGATGCTTCATTATCAGAAATGATTCGTCTACGAGCTCATGGACTTTTTACTAAGGAATCCTATCTTCCTCTTCTTTAGAGTCTTGGTCAACAGTAGCTTTTCTTTTTTATAAAGAGCCCAAAATTATCTCTTGGGCCCTTTCCAAAGAAATTTGAGAAGCTACGACTACCTCAACACTAATACCTCGAACAGCAAATCCTGATAAAAAGAACGATTAAAATAAGTTTTGAAAAGCCAATATAAAAAAGGATTACAAAAAAAACTCTTACCATAAGTTTTCACTTTCCAGCCAAATTGTTGGGCGAGAGTTTTCTTAGAGCTACCCTCCATTGGGGTTGTATTTAATAATTTTCCTACCCAACCATGGAAATTGGGAATTTCATCAACACCTCCCATGGTTGCTAAAAAAGAAAAGGAAAATTAAAACAATGATCATTAAAATTGGAAAAAAAGGTACGAGAAAGTTATTAAAAAGAAAACTCACATGCACTATTCCACTTCTCCGGGAAGGGAACATTTTCATCACCCGCTAAACCAACAATGGGGGCAGCAAAAAACCTGGCGTACCAGCCACGGTCTCTGTCATCTTCTGGACTGACCAAAACTCTTTTGCTCCTTGTTACTAAAGTAAAAACACCCTGGCGAAAGAGTCTTGGAGAGTAAGGATTAAATGAGAAAAAGCAAAAGGCACACTGGCCATGCTGGTCAAATGCCTAAAACAGGCAACAATCCTCCATACTATGGGGCCAATTTGACCTATACAGACGTCAAAAAATTTACAGAACTCGAGGATAACAGGGTTAATAGCAGGTTTGAAACCTAATGTGAAAGGTATGTCTAAACAAAAAAACCCAATTAAATAGGAGGTGATTCTCTGGTTCGCATTGGGAATTATAATAGGGAAGTTATGGCTCCAATTGCAGTCTTTACAAACTAAAGAAATCAGACCTTTAGTGATCTAAGTTGGGTAGATATCAGCACGATCTAAAGAGGACATTTGATTTCTAAAGGACTCTCTATCATTGTAGAAAGATAGTTCCGCAGGAATTAGACCCTAAATTACGTAGTCTACCTCCTCTTCTGCTCCTACTAGGGGCAAGAGGAAAGTTATCAACTATGGGGAGTCTCTTAGGGTTAGGGTTTGATGAAGACATGACGGTACGAGGAAGATGAGAACGGGAATTGAATATTCTGAGAACTTTACGAGGAAGATATGAACAAGAATTGAATATTCTAAACTTTAAACTTTATGTGAGAAAGACAAGATGAAAACTATATATATACTTAGACGCAACTGTCAAAGAAAAAGGTATAATGATGGAAACGTCATGATGGGAACTGTCATCTCGTAATTGGTGAAGCCATAAAAAAGCCTTGAAAGGCGCTGAAAAATCGCAGAACCAATCAGCAGATGCCACGTGTAATAAGAATTAAATAGAAGTGACAAATGAAGCGTCAGAGGAATTAATGGTGGAAAATATTCCCACTTTAATAAAATTCACTTCCCAAATATTTTATTGATGAATAAATGGCAAGTGGGAGGACTATCTATTTTGGAAAAAATTTATGTTTATGTATATTAGATTTGATTTTTAAGGTGACGTGTCATGACACGTAGACTGGTCAAAGAATAGAAGACCAGCAAGGAATAAAGAGGCACGAATTACAACAGGCACGAGCAAAGATTCAATAAGCTCGATGTTCGCACCTCTTTACAGACTCGATGCTCGTACCTCTTTATGGTCAAAAATCAAGATAAGGGGATGCACCTGATAACAAAAGAGGGTACGGATACAGTATTTAATAGGCATTAAATATCAAAAACGTTAGAGAATCTGTACTGAATTACATTGATTGCCATTTATAATATAGCATTAAAGGCTTTTAATTGTCTGTAATAACCTTATTATGACAGAGGCAAAATATATCTCCTAGAAATAGCTATAGAAAGGAGAAGACTGATCATTTGTAAGGATACGAAATACTATTGACTATACTGATTTACTTTGTTTTCTTCTGTTCATCTTATTATTAGCAAAATCAATTCTCATTATTCATTTTTTGATTATCAGTAACTCAAGTTTTTTTAAAATTAAAGGTTTGGTAAAAATTCCACTTTTTTGATTAAACTATCAAATCGTCGAAATAAACAAGAACATGTAATGTTAAGACATTCTTTATATAAGTGAATCAAGAATAATGTGCAAATGATTGCACAAAACTAAATGTCTTTTAAGGCAGTAACATGTTTAGCAAACCAATTTCTTGGAGTTTGTCACAATCCATATAAGGATTTGCGAATGCGACACACTTTCCCTTGAGTCGAGGTCTCAAATTCGGATTGAAGTTGCATATAAACTTATTTATCTAGATCCCTATACAAGAATACATTATGAACATTCATTTGATGCAACTCCCCTTTTTAGTCATAATAATGCTAAGGAAAACTCGTACAGTACCATTTTCATCACCAGAGTGAAAGTTTCATTGTAATCAATTCCAGCCACCTGCTTGTTACCAAGAACCATAAACGCAACTTTAAATTGCTCAATTGTACCATCAGAATTATATTTGATTTTATACACCTACTTGTATCCGATAGTCTTCTTTCTCAGGGGGAGAAACTCTAATGTCCATGTACCATTCTTTTCCAATGCGTCAATTTCTTCTTTCATAGCACGTCCCTAAAGAGGGTCACGCACAACATCATAAAACCTTGTGGTTCAATACATGTAGTAACAGCTGCTATAAAGCTCGTGTCTAGAAGAAAAATTATTATTGCAGGTGACATTGTTAGCTATGGGATACGACGTACTTGATGACTGTGAATGAGTGGGTGATGAACTTTTCGTTGGGGTATCTACGCACATAGTAGTATGACACTGAGTTGTGTAACATACAATCTTTTAGTCTGGTGGACACCTTATGTTCCCGATGTCCCCCACCAAGAGCTTCACCCACAGTAGTAATAGTAGGAGGAGGAGTTTTTGTATCCACAATAGTAGAACTTGTGTATATATTTTCCTCCTGAATGGGACTAGGAGAAGTAACATCTACCCTCATTTCTTCATTTACGTTAGGCTCAATATCAAAACTCCCCCTTGAGTGAATAGAGGGTGAGTGATCATGTTGCATAATATGATCATTAGTGGGTAAAGCACCAGAGGAATCCAGCGAAGTGGTAGGATTAGAGTCAAACGTTGAACTAACATAAGGGAAGACTTTTTCATCAAAAATAATATCACGAGACAAAAAAAATATACAGTCTCTAAATCATAGACACGCCATCCCTTCTTCCGGAAAGGATATCCAACAAAAATACATCGACGACTCCTAGAGCTAAACTTATCTCTTTTACGGGGCCTAACATGAGCAAAACATTGACATCCAAATACTTTCATAAGGAGTCTTTCCATCCAGTATGGGAGTAGGAGTATTATTAATAAGATAAACTGCAGTAAAAAAACATTCTCCCAAAATGAGATAGGCAAATTAGCTTGGAAACGGAGTGCACGAGCAACATTCAAAATATGACGATGATTCCTTTTCACTCGTCCATTTTGCTGATTTGTATCAAACACAAGTTAGATGAACTATTCCCTGCTCCGCATAGAAAGTATGAAAACAAGTAAATTCCTTACCATTGTCGCTTCTAAGTATTTTCGCCATTTTCTGAAACACTTACACATAACCATGAAAAGAAACTATTTTATTTAATGCTTAACCTTACTTTCTCGGCCATTAAGTAGACTCACACGCCACAAGAAAGTCATCCACAATAATAAGAAAATATATAGCGCCATAAGAAGAAGGAACATGATAACGACCCCACACATCACAATGAATTAATTCAAATAAATCAATACTTTTATTCATACAATATAGGCAAAAATTCTCTTGTTTGTTTGCTCTTAAACAACACATTACATAACTTATATGTTCCACTATGACCTACTAATTCCAGGAAGAAGAGAAACTATCTTATTAGAGGGATGGCCAAACAGACGATGCCATAAATCAAAATTATCCATCTTTTGGGCGCTATTTGCTTGTGCTTGTGCCACTGACTTCAAATAATATACCCCAATCGCATTGTTCACCCACACCAGTCACTGTTCTCAGAGTCCGATCTTGTATCACACAAAGCATGTCAGCAAATATGATCAAGCAATTATTTTTATTAGCGAGCTTAGACACAGAAATTAAATTTCATTTTAATTGAGGTACATAAAGAACATGATGCAATTTCAGATTATTTTCAAACCTTCGAAGCCATAGTCGTGGAACCGTTTGGAAGGCCTACTAGATATGGTCTCACATCACATATATTTGTAAATAACTTGACATCACCACTCATATGGTGAGATGCCCCGAGTCGACAATCCAACGAATCCCAAAAACATTACCTGACAATTTATCATGGTTCTTATTATGGGAATTAAGCATGGATACCAGTACACTCCACTGTTCATTATAATCCCGTCCAAGGCCTCTGTTTTACTATTTGACTCGGTTTCTCGTGTAGCATTAGCAATTGCTGTAATCCCACTTCCAGTGCCACCACGTCCATAATTACCAAAGTTTCCAGATCGTCCTCCACGAAAACGTCCAGCAGTCCTTCCTCCTCCTCGTCCTCTACCCCACCATTCAAGATATCTTTCTTTTCACGTCCAAGTTTCCCGCAATTATCACATGTTGGTTTATTCGAATTGTTAGATGTTCTGCCATTGTAGTTGATGCAAGTATTAGACAATGGCTGCACAACAAAATCATAGAGTCTCCACACTCTTCCGTAGCTCGACAACGTTCCGATGTCGCTTCTCTTGTATAATCATGGCGGAAACTCGATTCAACGGAGCTAGGGGTTCCATGCTTAATATGTTGGGATGTGTAGTCCCAAACGCATCATCATCAAGTCCCATTAAGAACTGCTGTACTTTCACTTTTTCGCATTCTTGTATCGGTTTCTTTGCTGCCCCACACCTACACCCAACATATGTACATAACAGACTCTTCGTGTAACCAATAAGTTCTTCCCATTATCCCATATGCTCTTCAATTTACCGTGGTACGCAACAACGGTCTGTCCTCCTTGTTTACAAGATGCAAATTCGTTTTTCAACTATTGTATTCTTATGTCATTACCAATTGAGAATCGTTGTCTCAAGTCTTCCCATAGTTCTTTAACAGTTTACATGTAAGAGACCGTAGAATGAAATGGCGGATCTATGGTGTTAAAGACCCAAGCAACCAACATCGAATTGACAACATACCAATCATTGAGTTCAAATCCTTCCTTTGTATCATTCTATTTGTCATGATCCAATTTACCCTCCGTGAACAATCGCGACGGTACCTAGTTTCTATGATTAAGTAAGCCAAACAATGCGAAAAATAAACAATTTGCAGAAAGAAGTAACTTAAAAACCGAAATAACAAAGTGGAACAGTGTTTAAGATGCCGCTCGGCATATACAATACAAACTCTCAAAACTAACAACATTTTCCAAAAGCCGGAATCTCATGAAAATCACAAGATTTTGGATGTCTACCAGTATCTAACTCCAAAATGTCTAACAATATAAAATACAGATGGGCTAATATTTAACAAGAAAATAGAAAGAAACACCTCGGCCTGCGGACGCGATAAATATATCTCGAAGTCTTTGGAAGAGTCACCGCACCTCAACAATGATAAAACTGAGTCGGAGTACCTGGATATGCACATGAAAAACATGCGCAGAAAGGGCATGAGTACACCACAACGGTACTCAGTAAGCGCCAAACCTAACCTCGGTTGGGTAGTAAAGAGGAAAGGCAGGGCCCTACTGAGATTAAATAAACTATAAGTTATAATAGTGTAAAATGAGATAGTATAACTAGATGCAACAATAAGAAATAACACAGAACTGAAAGAGCAACACCAACTATAATATAGACAAAATAATCACGGAAAAGAGTACAACTCAACTCAGAGATAACAATCGGGAATCTTCCAGGATACCTTCATATAGTCCAAGTGTATGTACATATATATATCCAACGAATCTCTCATGTTACCGTCTTGTAGTCCAACTCATAGTGCGCAGGGATCTACTGGAAATCCCGATCCGTAGTCCCAAATAATAATACCCTGTACTCGAGGAATCTACCAGATGCATTCCCGTAATTCCATATAACTGTACATAGGGATCTACCAGAATCCTACATCCGTAGTCCCAAATAAACAAATAAGGGGGATCTACCGGAATCCTACATCCGTAGTCCCAAATGTAAATACACAACAGCAACACGAAGAATATTCAGCAAATGTCAATTTCATATCAAGGCAAACAGGTAATTCTAGCCTAGCATGCTACACAGAGTTCAAGTAAAGAAGTTTGAATGAGTAAGGCAATTGAGACATTTAGACATGCTTTTCTAGCTAACAGTATATATGACTTCAAGTAGTGTGAACACGGAAGAAATACACAATTATACTTAATGAAAAATAGGATCTCCAGCAATGAGCACATGTACTCGTCACCCATGTACAAGGCATCTCATAAAACAACAATTCCAAGCCTAAGGGGAGTTTTCCTCATACAAGGTTAAACAAGCCACTCAGCTCGAACCTGTTCAAAATCAACCTGAAATCACGCTCTTGCCCCGAGTACTCCACTCTGGCTGGCTAAAATATAATAAATTCAATTGCATATTGTACATAACACTTCAACTAACTGATTCTATAAATAAATTCTAAGCTAATACGCAAAATTAGGTAAATAACCAAAATACCCCTCGGGCCCACGTCTTGGAATCGGATAAAATTTATATTTTCAGAATCATCGTACTCTCACGACTTCATGTGTGACGACCCACAGGGACATCCCTATTTTCTTATTTATTCTGTGCTTTTGAGGCCTTGAAAACCTCATTATAGTCGCTTCGATTTGCGTGCGTAGTCTAGGTGCTTAACCGAAAGCTGATGGCGGGGTTGGCTGCCGACCCGTTGTTGCTTGATCTTTCTGGTACCTGCTCGGTTGGGGGGACCGTCCTTGGTGTTACCGTGCTGGGAGTTTTCTGGTGACTTTACAGCTGAATAATAGCAAGTTGTTGTGCCTGTAACATTTCAAAAATAATGTGAAGGCTAACCTCCCGTTCTTCCCTAGTCATGGTTTTATAGACTTCTTGTTGCTCTCCTTGATGTACGCTCCTGTTAGTTTGGGAGCCTATATCGACGTGTTGGGCATCGCGTGAGACCGCGTCCACGAGAATTAGCTCTGGCGCATTCTCAGGGTTCCGTGGTGGTACACCAACACCTGGAACATGCACACCATTCTCTCCAGGGTTCTCAAGATTGTTGTTTACTGAGTCAGACATTTTGACTTGAAATCGAAGATCTTTGGACAAGAAAAAACGTGAAAGATAACTTGTGTTATGGAGTGAAACCAGCAAAAAAATAATCACTATTATTTTTAGTCCCACGGTGGGAGCAAAACTGTTTACCGTGAAAATAATAATAACAATTAAATTTGATTATGAGGTTCTAAAAATACGTGATCTATTTTTATGATAGTTGTAAAGCAATGGATGTAAGTAAAGGGTTAAAAATCAGAATTATAGGTTAAAGGCAATATGATAATCGAACCAAACACTGGAGATCGAGGGTCTCGAGCTGCCGTTTATAGGGCCTCAATGTCGAGCTGGATGGTCGATTCAGGGCAGTCAAGAGGGAGATAATAGTTATAAGAGCTATGATGGTTCTTTATGAACAATGATAAGCAATAAATGAAGTATAATAAATAGAACACAATAAAAATAATGAATACAAGCAATAAATGTAAGTAATAAAATCAAAAGAATATGTTAGAAAGTAGGGAGAATGTGTTGTGTATTTAGTATGGAGCAACATATATCTACGAAATGGCAAGGATCTCCTTTGTTTAGGAGAGGAAATTCCAATATAGTACAAATACATTAATTACAAAGATATGGGCTGGTACAACCATTCAATGTCTTGATTTGTTTTTGAATTAGTTCGAGGTCGAGCTCGAGGACTCTCGAGGGAGGAAGCTCAGCCTTAGTCTCGAGCCTTCGATACATGTTTACGAGGCATGGTGACGCCGTATACATATATTTTAACAGCTTTCCTTTCAGTTTGCTGTCTATGAATCGTACCCGAGTGATACATCCACGGTTCAAATAATATATGCCGCAAAAATAACATACAGAGGCCATAGCTAAATATTCAATCCACGACAATGGTATTAAGTTCTCTTCGTGGTCATTTCGTCAAATACCTCTCCGGGACTATCACTAGCACTAGCATCATCACTATCCGCCGCGTTCACAGGCTTGTTCCGTTCATTCACTTTCCGAACTCCAATTCTGCGTTTTCAAAAGAAAGGTACCAGCACCGGAAGCACATCCAGACTGTAGCCCAATTTTCCACCTTATCGTCTGCTTCTTCGGAGTCTACAGCTAGTGATTCATTCACTTCTCCTTACTTCTCTATTCGTATTTTCTGTCAAAAGGATGTAGCTGTAAGTGAACATTTTTATTTTACTGTTTTCTCCTGCTCGTTCATGATTTGATGTATTTTTGTTTGCACGTATAAGTGAAATACTAATAACAGTTGATGAATTATTACTTATAAAATTCATCCTCTAACTGCTGTGTGCTTATGGTGATAACTGTTGAATTTGAGAAGGCTATTACTTTCACTTTTTCTTCTCTATTTCTTTATTGGAAGTTTATACTAGAACGCTGAAGTTCGCGCATCAGCAGAGTGCCAAAAATTGCTACATTCATTACTCCTTTATATGTAGTATAATATATATATACTTTTTAATTATATGTAGTTCGACTGAAGCTTGTGGATGCATGTACATATTAAAATATTCGGAAATTATATAGATTGGAAATGCCATGTAATCTGTTGTTGTATAACGAAAATGTAGAGCTTTAATGGTTCTTGCTTAATCCCTAATAGTACGGTGACATGTGATACACTGCAGAAATTGTGTAGAACATACATCAAATTGAACTTGACCTACAAGTTTTGTTTTACTATCAGGATATGCTCTCAGAGGCTCTTTTATGTTTCGGAGCCAGTTCAACTACCGTGGATGAAGAAGACAGCAGTGAGAGAAGCAATTAGGTAGATTGTCCATTATTCTATTCATGAATGCTGCTTTTAAGTAAGACGCATCGAAGGCATTTTCTGTCCTGTGTCTGTTTTTGTATGCCAGCAATTTAATTCTCTTTACAACTCAATGCATGTATTGATTCTTTATTATGCATCTTGTTGGAGAACTAGGCATAACTTGCTCCTCCTGGTAATTTCCATTTGAGGTGCTCAGAGCTGTTCAACTTTTTTCACATGTGGTTGAATTTATCATCTTGAATTTTAAGTTGGCATCAGTAGTTAATGTTAATGTACAACGTTTGACTGGTTCCTATCAAACTTTTCATTTGTATTTATTAACTTTTCTCTTTCTTCAACCTTGCAGATAATCGTTACTTCCATCTTTTCTGTATGCAAAGATGTGAAACACTGCATTTCACTTGCTGCTGATTCTATAGGGTTGCAAAAATACCTAATTTCGAAGTTGCTATGCATGACCACACTGATTGGATAAAAGCTACACAGGTCAACATTCTTTCCTTTGCTATAGACTATTGAGTAGTGTAGTAATATAATAAATATTTTATTGATCTTCCTTCTGCATATATATGCTTAGCAAAGTAGATGTACTGATAAGCACGGTGTGAAACGGCTTCAAATCTTCTTTTGTCCCTATGCTTAATAGGAACCTGCAAAATGTTGTTTATCATAGTGATCTATTACCAACTTTCAGGTCTTTATTGGCATGCGATCAAGTTGAGTCAATAGTCAATACTTGGAAATTGTCAAATGTCCTACTTGCCAAATCTTCTGTTTATACCAACGATATTATAAATGAACATGAAACTGGAAATTGTTTGTCTTGTTTAGCATGTCTATTTCTTGTTGAAAAGCATGAACTACAATGAGTAGTCTTTAAAAATAAAATTATACTATTTTGAGTGAGAACCCCTTGGCTAAATATTGCCCAACTTTCTTGTTTACTTATTTATAAAATTTCAGATGTCATCTGGAAATACGAACATCATGCATGGACTCATAAGTTCAGAATTTAGATGATCTAATAAGGGTTCTCCTCTTAAAAGGCCCCATTAGATCATCTTTGTCATTTAACTAATTGTTCAGTAACCTGGCAAAACCCTGACTTTTTGCGAGTTTTAGTAAGTTACATTCATAACAAGGGAACTGAAAGGTTGATTCACCAATCCACTGAAAGCTTGCATGCAATGAACCTCTTAGTTTCAACTGCACATTTGGAAGCTAACAGAGCATTTGACATCCTTCTATTACCAGGTCATGGTGTACATTTGCTGCACATGTTATCATCTTGGTGACTGGTGAACAAGCTGATTTAGTTTAGATCTCTCAACTATTGTCAATTAATTGCAGAAATCGTTTCATTCCGTGGAAATTTCTGATGGACTCTGGGTGGTGCCTGAATGGACAACTCCTCCAGTACGATTATACCTCTCTCTCCCTTTGTTCTATTCACATGATACAACTGGTTCTACACTCACGCCTACAGTTCAAAGAATTATGTTAATACTGAATCGAACTTCCAATATTATATTTTTGTGATGCTGAGGTCTTTCCTTTTTTCTTTCTTGCTTAATTTTTTGGTCATGTTGTATGGAGTCGAGTGTTGACCAGTCAAGAAATCTCAAGCCTTGAAGATGAAAGTAGCAAAAATGAGGATGTTAAGATGGATGTGTGGGCATACGAGAAAAGACAAGATTATGAATGAATATATTAAGGACAAAGTTGTTAAGATTAAACTTGATTAACATGAGGTGTTCTAGAATCATCTTGTACTAGCTAGAAAAATCTTTCATAAAAATCAATGTATTAAACTAGACAATTCTAGGAGGATACTAGATACTTCTCAAATAAAATTCATAGGCATCAATCTAGAGAATTCTATAAACTTGTACAATCATCAAGTATCTAGATCCTTCAATGGAGTAGTATAAATATGTGATGTTGTAACTCATTTTGTAATCAAGAAAATCAATAAAATAACAAAAGCCTTCTTCAATATAAAGTTTTATCTCCATTCCAATTCTCTACATTTCCTAAACTCTTTTCTTCTCATTCTAAAAATTACTCTCCTTCTCCAACAAATTTGGTATCAGAGCCCGGGTTTAGCCTTGTGTTCCATTACAAACCACCATGGCAACACAATCATCTTCATCATCTTTATTCAACTATTCACAAAATCTTGTCCCTATTTTTGATGGAGAAAACTATGATTATTGGAGCCTTCAAATGAAGACTCTATTCATTTCTCAAGACCTTTGGGAGCTTGTAGAAAGAAGCTATGATGCACCCGAGGACTCGGGAACACTAGCATCATGGTCGGCGGCAAAGCAAAAGGAGTTTAAAGAAAATAAGAAGAAGGATGCAAGGGCACTACTCTTCATTCAACAAGGGGTAAATAAAACTATCTTTCCTCATATTATGGCTGCCACCAATTCAAAAGAAGCTTGGATTATTCTACAGAAGGAATTTCAAGGCTCCTCTAAGGTAATCTCTATCAAACTGCAATCTTTATGGAGAAAATTTGATAATTTAGCAATGAAAAATGATGAAACCATGAAAGAATTCTTTAATAGAGTTACTATCATTGTTAATCAAATTAGAAGTTATGGGGATAAACTTAAAGATAAGAAGATAGTTGAAAAAATATTGAGGAGTTTACCCGCAAAATGGGATCATGTTGTTGCCGCTATCGAAGAATCTAAAGATTTATCTACATTAATTTTCAAGAACTAATGGCTTCTTTGGAGACACATGAGCTACGAATGAGCAGGTTTTCAACTCAAGAGGTGGAACAAGCTTTTCAATCTAAAGTGTCAATTTCAAATAAAAGAGGAGGAGAGACGGATAAAGAAGGAAGGAAAAATTTTCAACAAAAGAGCAATTATGGGAGCAGAAATTTCAAGCAAAGAAAATTTGGAGATTACAATCAAGGCCCTCGTGGAAGGTATGAGAAGAATAATAAAGCTATGTCTTCCTCCCAGTGTAGAATTTGTGGAAAGTCTAATCATAATACTCAGAGTTGCAGATTTAAGTGTTTAAAATGCAAAAATGCTAATCACTCCCAAAAGGATTGTTGGTACAATAAAAATGACGAAGCTAATTTTACTGAAGGAGATAATGTTTTCTATTCTTGCTTTAGTGCTAAATTAAATGTGAAGGATATTTGGTACTTGGATAGTAGTTGCAATAATCATATGACAGGAAATAAAGAAAGCTTCGTCAAATTGGATGAAGATGTTAATTCTCAAGTTAAGCTTGGAGACGGAAAATCACACAAAGTCGAAGGAAAGGGAGTGATAGCAGTTCAAGTAAAGGGAGGTAAGACTAAATTTATTTCTGATGTGCTTTATGTACCGGGCCTAACGCAAAATTTATTAAGTGTGGGACAATTATTACAAAAAGGCTATAGAGTTAATTTTGTGGAAATGAAAGTACAATTATGGATGAAAAAAATAATCAAGTTGTGGCCAAAATCAAAATGACTGCAAACAAGGTTTTTCCACTGAAAATGTCAATTGAGAATCTTGCATTAAAATCAGAGGAAAATGATATTTCTCAATTATGGCATAAGAGATTTGGCCACCTAAATTTTAAAAGTCTCAAATTACTCAAAAAGAAAAATATGGTAATTGGACTCCCACACATAAATGTGAAAAGTAAAATTTGTGAAGGTTGTATTTTTGGAAAAATGCATAGACTACCCTTCACAAAAACCTCATGGAGAGCTAGAGTTCCTTTGGAGCTAGTTCATGCCGATGTATGTGGCCCAACTAAGACACCTTCTCTCGGAGGAAAAAGATATTTTCTCTTGTTTGTTGATGATTATAGTCGAATGATGTGGGTATATTTTCTAAAAGAAAAATCAGAAGTTTTCTCAAAGTTTGTACAATTTAAAGCATCAGTGGAGAAGCAAAGTGGTCATAAGTTGAAGATTTTGAGGACGGATCGTGGAGGAGAATTCACATCCAAGGAGTTTAACGAATTTTGCAAGGCCCAAGGAATAAAAAAGGAGCTTACAGTCAGATATACTCCCCAACATAATGGAGTGGCAGAACGTAGAAATCGATCCATAGTGGAGATGGCACGGAGCATGTTAAAAGGTAAACATCTTCCAAACAAATTCTGGGCTGAAGCTGTTTATACCTCTGTCTATATTTTGAACAGGTCCCCCACGAATATTGTGCCAAATAAAATTCCTTATGAGGCATGGTTCCAAAAGAAAGCGAATGTAGACTTCTTGAAGGTATTTGGATGCATAGCTTATGCACACATTCCTGATCAAGTCAGAAAAGAAAAATTTGATGAGAAAGGAGAAAAATTCATCTTTATTGGCTACAGTGAAGAATCCAAAGCTTATAGATTATTCAATCCTACAACTAACAAGTTTGTGATTTCCAGAGATGTTATCTTTGATGAAGCAGGTTCATGGAAATGGGAAAAAGATCAAGAAACCACTCCAGATATTATTGCCGATGAAAATATTGGATCAACATCTAATACTCAAGAGCCTTCTAACCCGAGAATTGAAGAAGCAACTGATGCAGATTCACCTCCAAGTAAGACTCGTTCATTACAAGAAATTTATGATACTTGTGATGTTGCATTCTTTTCTTGTGAACCAGTAAAATTTGAAGAAGCTATCAAAGAAGAAGGATGGAAGAAGGCTATGGACGAGGAGATAACAATGATTGAAAAAAAATCACACATGGAAGTTAGTGGATCTTCCAAAAGGCAAGGAGGTAGTCGGGCTCAAGTGGGTCTATAAGACCAAATACAATGAAGATGGAACAATCCAGAAGCTAAAAGCTCGTCCCGTTGCAAAAGGATATTCACAACAACCAGGCATTGACTTCAATGAGACGCTTTCTCCTGTTGCTCGAATGGAGACCATCAGGACGGTGTTAGCACTTGCAGCTCAACTCAAATTAAAGGTATATCAGCTGGATGTCAAGTCAGCATTTTTAAATGGAGAACTTGAAGAAGAAGTTTATGTGGAGCAACCTCAAGGCTACATCGTCAAAGGGCAAGAAGAAAAGGTGTATAGACTCCGGAAAACATTATATGGACTCAAACAAGCTCCTCGAGCATGGAATAGCAAGATCGATCATCACTTCCGCAAACATGGATTTCAAAGAAGTTCAAGTGAACCATCACTCTATGTCAAGAAACAAGATAGTGATTGGGCCGGATGTATTGATGACCGGAAGAGTACTTCAGGATATGTCTTCACTTTGGGATCAAAAATAATATCTTGGTCTTCAAAAAGGCAAAAAACAGTGACACTATCATCTGCAGAAGCGGAGTATATATCTACTACTAGCGCAACATGTGAAGCAATATGGCTCTGCAGAAGCGGAGTATATATCTACTACTAGCGCAACATGTGAAGCAATATGGCTGCAAAGGATCCTATTTGACTTACAGCAAGATCAAATTCTGCCAACAACACTCTACTGTGATAATATGTCAACAATTGCTATGACAAAGAATCCAGTGTTTCATGCAAGAACAAAGCACATAGAAATTCGACATCACTTCATCAGAGAATTGGTGGAAGACAAAAAGATCAAGCTGGAGTTCATCAGTACGAATGATCAACTTGCCGACATCTTCACCAAGGCACTCCCAATTGACAAGTTTGTTCAATTCAGGAATCAGATGAAGATTACCAAGAGAGACACAAATCAAGTTTAAAGGGGGGTGTTAAGATTAAACTTGATTAACATGAGGTGTTCTAGAATCATCTTGTACTAGCTAGAAAAATCTTTCACAAAAATCAATGTATTAAACTAGACAATTCTAGGAGGATACTAGATACTTCTCAAATAAAATTCATAGGCATCAATCTAGAGAATTCTATAAACTTGTATCATTCAAGTATCTAGATCCTTCCATGGAGTAGTATAAATATGTGATGTTGTAACTCATTTTGTAATCAAGAAAATCAATAAAATAACAAAAGCCTTCTTCAATATAAAGTTTTATCTCCATTCCAATTCTCTACATTTTCTAAACTCTTTTTTTCTCATTCTAAATATTACTCTCCTTCTCCAACAAAAGTGGGTGTGGTTCATGTGGAATATAAGTTTCAGGAATAGAGGTTGAGATGATTTGATCATGTGAAGAGGAAGACTCTGGTACCCCGGTTAGGAAGTGCGAAAGGTTGCCCATGGCGAGTCAGAGGAGGGGTAGAGTGAGGCCTACGAAGAACTGAGTGAGGTGATTAGGCAGGACATGACTCTGTTCCAGCTTATCGAGGACATGCTCCTCGATAGAATGGTGTGAAGGTCGAGAATTAAGGTGGTGGGTTGATAGATAGTCTAGACTTTCAACTTGTCTTACCATTAGTAGTAGTATTAGTCGGGTATTTTTCCATTCCTAGTCCCTTGTTTTTATTCGGTGTGCCATTATTATCAGCAGGATTCTTGTAGTTTCGTATCACTGGATCTCTGTTATTACTCGTATTATTTGCTTCCATTGTCTTATTACCTTGTTAATGCTATTGTTTCTCTATTGCTTCATTTTTACTGTTCTTGATCTGAGGGTCTTTCGAAAATAACTTCTATATCGTCATAAGGTACCTTCATAAGATAGGGGTAAGGTCTGCTTACACACTATCCTCCTTAGACTCCACTTGTGGGATTTCACTGGGTTTGTTGGTGTTGCTTAATGTTTTGGTGGTTGTTCATGAATCTGAGGCTGCACATTGTCGTCTTTCCTGCATAAGCAATAATTAATACATATCTAAAATATTTGTGTATATGCTTATGATCTGTAGGTGTATGTATAAAGAGCGTGTGCTTAAATTGTAGGATCTTCAAGCAACAAATATAATTCTAAATCCTGGCTTGGCATTTGGAACTGGGGAGCACCCAACAACTAAGTTGTGTCTCCTCCTGCTGCGTGATTTGATACGAGGGGGTGAACTCTTCTTGGACTATGGAACTGGTTCAGTTGTTCTAGCAATTGCAGCTCTTAAGGTACTTGGTTTTCTTTCAAAATATTGCCACTGAAGCTGCTAACGAACTAATTCTTTATAAATCATAGCTCCACCTAAAGCTGATCCTTTACTCACTGAATCTAGGCCTTGCTACTCTGTCTGTCAAAGGAATTGATTATGCTAGCGTAATAACATGCTTAATGGAACAGAGTTTGATACGAAAGGCACCATGAACCTCAAAACTTCTGAAACTTGAATAGTAGAGATGTGGGTACAAACAAAATCCTTTGAATTATGGAGTGACAGGCTGGAATGGTGGTCGCTGGTGGCAAAAGACAATGTATTGAATTAACTTTTGGGTGGGGAACGTTGACAAAGTAGATAAGCAATAATTTTCAACTCCTATTTCCTGCTTTTATTGCTGGATCATTTTTGGGATTTTAAGGGCTTGGTTCTTTCTTTCAAATCTGGGGAACTACTTCCCTTAGCGTCTAATTGCATTTTCACAAGTGGGTGGAAGTTGAGAAGATTGATTATGTTTTGGTCTTGTATTGGATCTAAATTGGAAGAGAAAAGATGTTCCCCTTTAGCCGATTCAATATAATAGTTGGAGAAACAGAAACATTTGTCTGTGAACTCTAGATTTTTTTTGTAAATAAAATTCTGTAGAAGTATCCTGTGAAGTATAACTTGATAAATTGACCTGAATCAAAATCAAATAAAAAATTCTTACTTCCTAGGAGATTCCATCAAATTCATGGTCTATATCAACTTCGTCCACAACTTAAATCTGATTTCCATCTGAAAATACCTCATGCATACTGCTTTTTTTCCCACGTCACTTAACATGGCTTCAACAAAGGTTTCCAGATGCTATCAACTTAAAGATAGTTTGTACCATGGTGTTGCTAAATACTTCCATTGTCAAATATTTATGTGCAGTTTGGTGCAACTTTTTCAGTTTGTTTTGATATAGATCCCCAGGCAATCACATCTGCTCGATATAATGCTACTATAAACAACATTGGACATGAGAAGTTGCTCTTAAAGTCTTGTTCCTGGCAAAGGAAGTTTTCCCTCTGCAGATTTTGATTCAAGTATGGACATCGGTGAAACTGCCCATAATCCAGAAGTTATATATAAGAGGGGAAAGTATGACGTTGTTGTGGCAAACATACTATTGAATCCTCTGCTTGAGTTGGCAGATCAGATTGTGTCCTATGCAAAGCCTGGTGCAACTGTTGCTCTTTCAGGGATCATATCTGAGCAGGTATGGTCATTCTTTGTTATAATTACTCTACTATTTACCTAATTGAACTGTACTGAGCAAGGCTTGAGGGAACATTTGATAATTGATTTGCTGGTGACAACAAAGAATGAGACAATACTATAAAAATAACATGCCCATCTATTACCCATAAAAAAATAGTACGCCGTATATTGTATCCCTTTCTTTTCTTTTTTTTGAGGGGGGGGGGGGGGGGGGGGGCGGGGGGGATGTTCAGAAGTTTGTAACTTCCTTTTCGTGGCAAACAATAAGGGAAAAGCATGTATATAAGACTACCCTACTATACAATCTTTTTGTTCTATTACTCTTTTTCCTGTCTGTTGTTCCTCAATTTTCAATTGCATGATTCTCGGTGTAGTGATCGTTAGTAATTTAATACACATATGTAGTTCCTGAATTTTATGTGTATGCTTAATGATTCTCCACAATTTCCTTCCATTGTGTGTGGATAAAATTACAAATAGTTAAATGCTTAACAAAGACAAGAGGGGTTGCTCTGATGGTAAGCAACCCCCACTTCTAACCGAGAGGTTGTGAGTTCGAGTCTCCCCAAGAGCAAGGTGGGAAGTTCTTGGAGGGAAGGATGCCGGGTTTCTATTTGGGAACAACCTTTCTACTCTAGGGTATGGGTAAGGTCTGTGTACATACTACCCTCCCCAAACTCCACTAAGTGGGATTATACTGGGTGGTTGTTGTTGTTAAATGCTTAACAAAACTAATCTACAAGTATGTGAAAGAATTACGTTTCATGTGCATAAAAATGAGAGTACAACTATGCATGTAGAAGTTCTCTGGTATTTATTGTTGTGAAACAAGAGAAAAGATTTGGATTTTGTTAATTATTTTACTTATATTTTTATTTTTCTAGAAAGGTACTAACATTTATATTCATCAGCAGTTAAACACCCAAAACAGGGGTGGTATCTAAAATTTACAAGTACAATACCTCTGTAAATCTTTCAGAGAGTCAAACAAAGTCTAGCAATGATTCTGCATCACCTACCAACGGTACTTTACACCAAAAATGAAAAAGAGAAGCATGAACACTTGATTTCTATGTTGAACTAATCTTGCCTTCAAAATACAAAAGAATTAGATTTACCTAGTGCAATATTTGCATTATTGATTTTTCTAAGTGATAGTAATAATCTTCTATAGATTCCTCGGATCGTAGAAAGGTATTCACCATACCTGGAGAACTCACAGTTTCGAAGATGGATGACTGGGCTTGCATAAGTGGCTTAAGGAAATGACCGAGCAGCATCATTAGGGAAAACAGAAGTTGATATTTGTAACGTTGAGTAACTTTGAGAAATTCTGATGTATCGATGGACTGAACTTTGCATGTCATTAACTTTTCGAAAGCAATGCATGGCCAGTTAAATGTATTATTCATCTGGATAAAAGTATAGAAACACCTGCTTCACTAACCACGAGAGAATTCATACTAAAAGAGGACTACCTCAAGATCCTAATTTTTGTCGGCTATTTAGTCTCTATATTGCTTTTTGTAAAAGATAATGTTTAGAAGCTCTGCTGTTTCTTTAGAAAATTACAAGTTGGAATACATCTGACACATTCTCATATTTAAGTTGTGAGATCGTAAAGCTCATAACTTTTCTCTAGACCTTGCTGCTATCAAATATTCCATCTACAAATTGTACAATCCCGGTGGTTTTGAAAAGACAGGACCAATAATCACTTTCTTCATTTCAAACAAAGGCGAATATTTCCATTCCGAGACTATTTACTGTTACGATTTTAATTAGCTGCCAAAAAGATAACAAGGTAATGACATCTATCAGCTTTTTTCATTTTTTTTACTTGCTACCTCACATAAGAATGACAAAGTTAGCTACGGAGCAGGTCTACTACTTCAGAAAGGAAGCTTACGACTAGTGGCTGCTTGATCTCATGTCTATGCTTGTCAATGGGGCATGAAACGGAACCCAAAAAACCAATAAAAATAAATCAACTTAAATCAAAACAACAACTAATATTCTTCATGATAATAATACATATGTTAGCTGTTTCTCGAATCGCAAAAATGAAGCAGCTTGTTCGACAAAAAGAGTCCCAAAAAACCACTTCCAGTCCATAACAAAATAATACAACAGTTGAGAGCTGAGACGTTTCAGTCAATCAAATATTCCAATTAATCTTTACAAGTGTGTCACTGGAACCTTGAGTTAACCAAAGTTTGAACTGGATCTGCTAAATAATACAATTCAATACACATTTAGCAGACTGCGGCCAAGGGCAAAATAACCTCTATGAAATCTGTTTACAATGGAAAGGGATCAACTTCATTGAAAAAATAACGCAAAAGGAAGTACGAGAGCTTCAATGTGACATGCTTAAACTTTATTCTTTTTTCTGTTCAAGACAGACTTAGCTAAAGATATCCTTGTCCGTCAGCTTTTTTCAGTTTTCAATAATCTTCGATACACAAGCATTCACAGTGTGTCATCCAGGGAACATAGAAATTCAGCCAACTTGCACCTAAGTCCTGACTCAGTACATTGCAGCAAGCCAATTTGATTAAGAATCTAAATAAGGACCCAAATGGCATGAAAATTGTACCTCCTCACATCACCGCTTGAGTTGCCTCCTGGCTAGAGCAGGAATCCTCTTAGGGATGTAAACCTTGTAGTTTACCTGGCCAACATACAGTCATGCACCATGTGAAGGTGAGATCAAACAAATTCGAATTGGAACATATTTCAAATGTCTCCCACAGGTATTTGAATGGTAACAATACTCAAGCTATGGAAAGACATTAACTATTAAACTTCCCATCATCAGTCCATCTACACTTGAGAGCTGTTTTTTTATGTGATAAGGACGCACTTCAAGCGACTCTCATAGACACTCTACTTCCAAGGGAAAAAAACCTAGTGTAGTCCCACAAGTGGGATGTACGGAGAGTGTACGCAGACCTTACACCAGAGGCTGTTTCCGGAAGACACTCGTCTCAGGGAGTAAAAAGGAAGGGGCAATAACAAGCAAACCAATCTGACAACCAAAGCGAAAATAGAAAACTAACACTAAGTAATGCAAACAGAAAATCGAAATAAGGCAGCGAAAAAAAAAGAGTCCCAAAAAAGGAGACTTTGCATGCATATTTGTTTCTTCCCTTTATAAAAGAATGTAAAAGTAAGTTAATCAGAGATTAGCCAATGGAGTGCCACTCGGGTACAACACAGTAACCAAAAACCCGAAAACAACAAAGCACGTATATTACCAGATATGTTTAGCAGAGGTTAGAGAAACATGAAACCATATGCAAGTCTTATTTCTAGTAATGAATTCCCAACAGGGACTACCCACAAGCTACCCACAAGAAAGGATCAATCATAATGTATTATGTATTAGAAAGAATAGGTCTGGGAGAGGCAACAAAGTTGTTTCTTAAAAGCTTAACCAAATACTAAGCCTGTTTGCTTAGGATTATTTTACCTCGTTAAATTAGTTTTTCGGTTTAATCAGTTAGCTCCCCACTATAGTGTTTGGCTACAACTAAAAGAAATCTATAGTTAGAGCTAATTACTAACAAAGAAACTAATAGTTTCTATCAATTCTCTAATAGTTATTCATCTAAAATAATCAGAAACCATTTAAAGAATCTAAACCGAACAGGGTGAGATTTATTTACTTGTAGGATTATTTACCAACGCCGGAGTTGGAAAATCCCGGCCTGACATGCATAATAAGGGAATTCAATTATATTCCACCTATGCTCCAGATGCTACTAATGTGGAGAAGAGGCAGAGACAATCAACCATCTTTTTTTGCACTGCAAGATAACAGAACAAATTTGGAGGATTTTCATTAACTTGAAAGGAATCATGTGGGTAATGCCAAGAAGCACTATCGAACTTCTAGAATGCTGGAACAGACTCGGTAGCTCCCTTAATCAGAAAGAGAGATGGAAAATTGTCCCAGCTTGCATTTGGTGGACTGTTTGGAAAGAGAGAAACCAAAGATGTTTTGAAGATAGACATAGTTGATAGTACAATCCAGAGGATGAAAATACATTGTTTAGCTCTTTTTTATTTTTGGTATAAGAAAGAGTACATGGAAGATCCAGAATCTTTTGTTGATGTTTTAGGATCCTTGTAAGGACTTAAGAATCTTCGTGTACCACCCCTTGTAATTATGGTTAATCATACTTGTTTTGATACAATTAATGTATATGCGACAAATGTTACCTTCAGAAAAAAAAAATTATAATACCTGTACCATTTCACCACCCCTCATTACAGACATGGTCTTTTGTTCGAACTGAGAGCCATCCTTGGTTCCATATAGCTGGTGTTTTGAAGTAAGTCCTTCAGATGTGGATCTGACACTAGAAGTGGTTTCTACATTAGGATGGATACTGGTATTAACAGCTCCGATGCCAAAGTTATCGCTGGTCCCGGTGCTAAGAACTCCAGGTCTCAAAGGATCTGGTGTTTTATTTGTGTTTCTCTTGGAAGCCAATGAATCTTCCCTTTTATATGTCTGTACTGTGGTACTACATGATGGTTTACCAGGTTCCGGTTCATCGATATGAACTGGTGCAACAGTATGGTCCTCCTTTTCTGGACTCTGTGTGAGCGCTGATCTATCAGCAAGTTGCATAATACTCTCCTTAACGTATCCAGTTCCTTTTCCGTTGTTCTCTTCGACTGGAGTATTTATCTCAATCTTTGTGGAAAGAGGAAACTCCTCATTAGTTACAAGCTTGCTTCTACATCCTACAACTTGATTTAAAGCCAATCCTTCTTTATTTTCCTGCTCCAGGTACTTGTACGGTTGAGCCTCAGTCTTTGAAGGGGATAACCGATTAACATCACCGTCATTCTTCTTTTCCTTGGCACCAGATTTCAGATTTGTTTGAAGCTCTTTACGGAACTTCTGCAAGTTCTCCAATGCCTTTTTCCTTAAGAGAGTCTCAAGATCCTCGAAACCTGAATTAGCATTACTATCAAAAACCCCATCCTCACCTCCATTATTGTTACTTACTTCCTTGACTTTATTTGGATGAGGATCTATACCACCACCAACTTTTTGGGGGCCAATAGTTTTACTATTGGGAGGAACTGCATCAGCTATTATCAAATTTTCAACCTGCATTGTTCGATTAGACGAGAAACAAGAACAAGAAGCTAATTTCCTTTTACTTTCCAGGTCATTATTGTCATGGTTTCTGCTGGAAGGGCAATCATGATGCTTATTCAAACTCTCTTCCTTAAGCATATCTGTTCCCTGTTCGTCTTCCTCTTTCTCGTATGTTTTTTCTGGAACAGTAATAACAGATCTTAAGCGCTTAGGATTATTCTCTTCCACATATCCCTTCCCACTGTGAGTAGTATTACAAGAACATGATTGATGATTACATGAAGAACAACTTGCCCCCCTACTTCCGCTCCTCTTTTCAATGCTTGGCTCATTACAAATTCTCTTTTCTTTCATCCATTTTCTTGACTTACTCCTGGGACTCTTCTGATCAATATCCTTACTACCACTAGCACAATCACTTCCTCTGGAGCTAATACTATTTTCACATCGGCAACTAGAACAACTTCTTGAGTCACTGCTTTTGGAGCTAACACTAGCATGTCTCCTTCGCTTCTTCTTCTGCACTTTCCTCCCATAATCAAGACTCTTCCTATCTGACCTTTTTCTTTTCGTTACAAGGGGTGAACTCTCATTGAAATCTCGGCTTGAGGATCTTCTCCGAGTTCTTTTCTTCACGTGTTTCACATCACGTGAGTGCCTACGACTTTTCCTACTATAATCATCCTCTGAACAAGAGGACAAAGACTGTGGACTGCTAGAATAATCGGAGGAAGCAGAAGATGACGTGTCATCCTCAGAACTGGAAAACTTCTTGGATTTGTTTCTTCTGCTTTTTCTCTTCCGGATCTAACCACACAACATATGAAGATGTATAATAAAGGATAATAAATTGGGGATGCCAGCGACAAGACGAGAAAACATTGATATGAAAACAGCACATATTAATTAGCATAACATTGTCCTAGAGAAGCATGCGTATTATAATTAAAGAGATAATTGCAATTTCTCATTAAAGTAACTATGATATTTTAGTTATTAAATTTTATCAATAAAACGGTGACAACATCCGCTGGCTAGTAAGTCTTCCATAATTCTTTCTTCCGTGTGTCAGTTTAAGGAATTACAAATTGAAATTTGATACACCAAAAAAGATATTTAAACAAGAGCTTAGATATCTGTTTTACCATGGTTACTATGACGCCTCTTAGATATGAGTATTAAAAAGTGCAGGTAAATATTTTCTAATGAAGAGTACTAATTGGATTAGATCAGCTAGTTCTCTAGATTTATTCCACTATAGTCACCAACTATGGCAATTCAGAATGACAATGCAATGTGACTTTACACTCCCGCATGAACTATATCACGTGAATCCTCACTAAACTACAGATTTGTTTATAAATGTAGTTTTAACATAGGTAACATATTTGCATCAACACAATCCATATAGCATTAATTTTCCCAATTTAGCCATGTTAATACATATAGCTACTGTGCCCTAAAACAAAACAGCCCTTTAATTACTTTTTGACCCTTATTCATTGGAAAGCATTATAATATCTATTTTTAGCAAAAAGAAAAGTTTTTTATTTCCAGTTTACCCAAAAAAAAAAACAGTTTTTCCATCGCTTGACATGATACGCTCATGAAAAGACCCAAAAGTTAGTATTCATTATTAGAGGACATCAGCAAATATTGCATCACATTACACTAAATTAATTCAGTAAACAGAAAGTATAAGCCCTAAAAAAGCAAATTAAGTAAGTCGAAGAACATAAATCATAACAAGTACATGAATTAATGTGTGTGTAGAAAAGGAGAGTAAATAAAAGGAGACCTTAGAGGAAATTTTGGGCCTCTTCTTTTTGGAAGATTTTTTTTTGGACGAAGACTTCCGGCTTCCCATTGGCTTCTGATTTTCTTCTTCTTCGTTAACGTTTTACAGAGATAAACCAAAATTGGAATATGCAAAAAGCAAACAAGAGATTACGAAGAAAAGGGATAGCGAGAATTGCGATCAATATATCGGAAAATCTGCAGATTGAAAAGTAACTTGTTTGAATTTGGGATTTAGTTCAGACTTCAGAGGATTAGGCCTGGAATTTTGATATCCATCTTGAGAAGGAAACGATTTTACTTCACCCGTTTCGTCAGAGGATCCGGATGTAGCCCGATACACTCAAGCCCATAATTCACAATATATAGATCTTGTGAATAACTCAAGAACAAGAGTAAATAGAGAGAAGAGTAGAGAGAGTTTGAGTTATTTACAATGGTAGATAGCACCTCTATTTATAGGGAGGAGATGATTTATCTACCAAGAATAGAACTCTAGAATCTCTCTAATTAAAGACATTCACCTTAAATAGAAGTGTATTTATAACACTCCCCTTGAATGTCTATTCAATGATGTGCCTCGTTAAAACCTTAAAACAAAACCCAATGGGAAAAATTAAAGTAAGGAAAAAGAGTACACATGTTTGAATATGCGCCTATTGGTTGCCTCGTTAAAAACCTCGCAAGGAAAACCCGGTGGGACAAAACCTTGTAAGGAAAAAAGAGTGCAACGCGCCTTAACTCCCCCTGATAAGAACATCAATTTATGTCCTTAAGTCTTCACATCCCGATCTTGTGAACTAGCTTCTTGAAGGTTGACTTTGGTAGAGATTTTGTAAACAAATCAGCCATATTTTCGCTTGAACGAATCTGTTGAACATTGATATCACCATTCTTTTGAAGATCATGTGTGAAGAATAACTTTGGTGAAATATGCTTCGTTCTATCTCCTTTTATGAATCCTCCCTTCAATTGAGCTATACATGCTGCGTTATCTTCATACAAAGTTGTGGGTAGTTTATCACACTTCAAACCACATCTGTCTTGGATATGATGTATTATCGACCTTAACCACACACACTCCCGACTTGCTTCATGAATAGCAATTATCTCGGCATGATTAGATGAAGTAGCCACAATTGATTGCTTAGTCGATCGCCAAGATATGGCGGTTTCTCCACAGGTAAACACATAACCCGTTTGAGATCGAGCCTTGTGTGGGTCGGACAAATATCCAGCATCAGCATAACCAACAAGATCCGGGCTGCAATTCTTGCCATAAAATAAGCCCATATCGGTAGTTCCCTTTAGGTACCGCAATATGTGTTTGATCCCATTCCAATGTCTCCTCGTAGGAGCCGAGCTAAATCTTGCTAAGACATTAACTGAAAATGATATGTCAGGTCTTGTAGTATTTGCAAGATACATTAGTGCGCCAATTGCGCTAAGATATGGTACTTCAGGACCAAGTAGCTCTTCATTCCTTTCTTGTGGTCGGAATGGATCTTTGTTCACATCAAGTGATCGAACAACCATCGGTGTACTTAAAGGATGTGCTTCATCCATGTAAAACCGTTTCAATACCTTTTCTGTATAGGTAGATTGATGAACAAAAATTCCGTTTGCCAAATATTCAATTTGCAAACCAAGACATAGTTTAGTCTTTCCGAGATCTTTCATCTCGAATTCATCCGTTAGATAATCAATTGCCTTTTGGAGTTCTTTAGGGGTTCCAATAAGGTTTATGTCATCAACATATACGGCAAGTACAACAAATTCCGATGTTGTTTTCTTTATAAAAACACACGGGCAAATGGCGTCATTTATATAGCCTTCTTTTAACAAGTACTCACTAAGACGATTATACCACATTCGTCCAGATTGCTTTAGACCATACAAGGATCTTTGCAATTTAATTGAGAACATTTCCCGAGATTTTGAGTTGTGCGCGTTTGGCACCTTGAGTCCATCGGGAATTTTCATGTATATCTCATTATCAAGTGAGCCATAAAGATAGGCAGTAACTACATCCATTAAGTGCATGTCAAGCTTTTCATGGACAGCAAAACTTATGAGATAACGAAAGGTTATCGCATCCATTACAGGCGAATATGTCTCTTCATAATCGACACCAGGCCTTTGAGAAAAACCTTGTGCAACAAGGCGTGCTTTATATCTTTGTACCTCGTTTTTCTCATTTCTTTTGCGTACAAAGACCCATTTATATCCGACAGGCTTAACACCATTAGGTGTTTTAACTATAGGGCCAAAAACTTCACGTTTTGCCAGCGAATTCAATTCTGATTGAATTGCTTCTTGCCACTTTGGCCAATCCTGTCTTTTTCGACATTCTTCAACAGATTAAGGTTCGAGATCCTCACATTCTTGCATAATGCTAGATGCTACATTATAAGCAAAGGCATTATCCACCACAATATCCACTCGATTAATATTTGCCTCAATATTAATTGGATTTAGGGATAGTTCCGTATTTTCCAGAGTCTCGGGCTCAATGGATTCTTCATGAATCTCAGAATTTGTTAAATCATGAGATTCTTTCGTGGTGTCATTTTGATCGTTCTTTTTCCTCTTTCTAGGATTTCGATCTTTGGAACCTAATGGTCTGCCATGCTTCAGGCGTGCATTCGACTCATTGGATATGACACTAGATGATTGTCCAACAGGGACATCAATACGGATTGGAACATTTTCCGCGGGAATGTGGGATTTCGTTATCCTTTTCAAGTCCGTTAATGCGTCAGGCATTTGATTTGCTATTCTTTGCAAATGGATAATCTTTTGTACCTCTCTTTCACAAATAGAGGTATGTGGATCAAGATGAGATAATGATGCATTTTTCCACAAAATTTCCCGTTTGGTTTCACCAACTTCTCCCCCTAATTTTGGGAAAAGTGTCTCATCAAATCGACAGTCTGCAAATCGTGCAGTAAACAAGTCGCCTGTCAATGTTTCGAGGTAGCGAATGATGGAGGGCGATTCAAACCCAACATATATTCCTAACCTTCTTTGCGGACCCATTTTGGTGCGGGATGGCGGTGCAATAGGCACATATACTGCGCATCCAAAAATCCTTAAATGGGATATATTGGGTTCATGACCCAAAACCAATTGCAACGGAGAATACTTGTGGTAATTCGTCGGTCTGAGACGAATTAACATTGCTGCATGTAAGATGGCGTGACCCCATACCGAAGTGGGCAGCCTCGTTCTCATAAGTAATGGCCTTGCAATCAACTGCAGGCGTTTAATTAACGATTCTGCAAGACCGTTTTGAGTGTGAACATGAGCTACAGAATGTTCAACTTTTATCCCGATTGATAAGCAATAATCATTAAATGCTTGGGATGTAAACTCAGCAGCATTATCCAGTCTAATGGACTTGATTGGATTATCTGGAAATTGTGCTCGTAGTCGAATTATTTGTGCCATTAATTTCGCAAATGCAAGGTTGCGTGATGACAACAGGCACACATGAGACCATCTACAGGATGCGTCTATCAAGACCATGAAATACCTAAACGACCCACTAGGTGGGTGAATAGGTCCACAAATGTCCCCTTGTATACGTTCCAGAAACGTGGGTGACTCAGTCCCAACCTTTGTTGGTGATGGCCTGATAATCAACTTGCCTTGATAACACGAAGTGCAAGGATATTCATTATTCGAAAGAATTTTGAAATTCTTTAACGGATGCCCATATGAGCTTTCTATAATCCGTCTCATCATGACCGATCCTGGGTGTCCCAATCGATCATGCCAAAGTACAAAGGTATTGGAATCAGTAACCCTTTGGTTTACTGTTGAATGTGCCTCAATTGCACTAATTCTTGTCCAATACAGGCCACAAGATAAAGACGGGAATTTCTCAATAACCCTCTTTTAGCCGGAGACATTCTTTGTGATGACGAGATATTCAAGATTATCTTCATCCATTGTCTCAATATGATAGCCATTCCGGCGTACATCTTTAAAACTCAACAAGTTTCTCTTAGACTTGGAGGAGAACATTGCATTCTCTATGATTAACGTCGTGCCCTTGGGCAGAGTTACAATTGCTCTTCCGGAGCCTTCAATCAATTTACTACTTCCAGAGATTGTAGTAACGTTTGCCTTACACATATTTAGTTGGGAGAAATACTTCCTTTCTTTGAGTATTGTATGTGTAGTACATGAATCAATTAGGCAAATACTTTTACAGTTGGATGTTGATCCAAGTTCGCTTTGTGAGATATCCATATTTGCTATCCCATAGTTTGACATACAAAAGAGATACAAGAACATAAGAATAAACAAGTTCAATTCTTTTGTGTCACATAATATTTTCAAAATCTGCTGCTAACAGTTGACTAACAAAATCAGATATGTTATCCATTACTTTGCAGTTTGAAAATTTCAGTTTAAACGTTTTCTTCAAATAATCGATTGTTACTTACAAACAATCGATTGTTGAACATTGACAATCGATTGTTAAACACACACAATCGATTATTTGCTATTTTGAAAAAACTTCAGATCACACTGTCTTAAGACAATCGATTGTTATGCATAGACAATCGATTGTTGGCTATTTTGAAAAATTCCAGAGCACACTGTTTCAAGACAATCGATTGTTATGCATAGACAATCGATTGTTGGCTATTTTGAAAAATTCCAGACCTTACTGTTTCAAGACAATCGATTGTTATGCATAGACAATCGATTGTTGGCTATTTTGAAAAATTCCAGAACACACTGTTTCAAGACAATCGATTGTTAGACAAATGCAATCGATTGTGGATGATTTTTGAAAAATTCCAGATTACACTGTCTTAATGACAATCGATTGTTAGACAAAGACAATCGATTGTGGATGATTTTTGAAAAATTCCAGATTACACTGTCTTAATGACAATCGATTGTTAGACAAAGACAATCGATTGTGGATGATTTTTGAAAAATTCCAGATTACACTGTCTTAATGACAATCGATTGTTAGCCAAAGACAATCGATTGTTGATCAATTGTTTTTCAACTTTAATGTGAAAATAGTTGATAATCGACTAGTTTTTCAGGCTAGTCGATTATCCCTACTGAAAAATAAAAATTTTATTGATATTTGAGCATATTGAAGATATTCTAAAGAACTACTGCTAACATTGCATCATGAACTAACTAATACGAGCTAATACTAATGACTATTAGTTTATTCACTAACTAATACAAATAAGTAGAACAAAATCAAATAACTCATCTTCTTTCATCACGGATCCATCGCCGATTAGGTGGTCTATTTTCCCATCGGGTTGCTCAAAGAAGTCTGCCACATCCAGGTGGGTGATGTCCTCATTGTCGTCATAGACAAAATTTGTTTCAGGGCCTTTTCTCTTTCGAGATGCTTGATAAAGGTCAACCAAGTGTCTTGGTATACGGCAAGTCTTTGACCAGTGCCCTTTTCCCACCGCAATGATAACATATAGTTTCTGAACCATTTTCCTTAGGATCTTCATGACCCCGTTTCTGCTTTCGGCGGTTATCTCTCTTCGGGGGGTGACGGACTTCATTGGAATTTCTTCCTTGTCTACGTCCCTGGCTATGACCCCGTTTACGACCATGACCATGGTCCTTTTCATGTTTGGCATAATGAGAGTGCACCTTATCTGCTTCAGGCAGTGGTGTAGACCCAGTGGGTCGATTTTCATGATTTCTCATGAGCAGGTCATTATTTCGCTCAGCCACTAGTAGAAGAGAAATCAGTTCAGAGTACTTTGTAAAGCCTTTCTCTCTGTACTGTTGTTGCAGTACTATATTGGAGGCATGAAACGTTGTAAACGTTTTCTCAAGCATATCATAATCGGAGATATTATCCCCGCACAGCTTCAATTTGGAATTAATTCTGAACATAGCAGAATAATATTCAGAAACGGACTTAAAGTCCTGGAGCCTCAGATGAGCCCAATCATATCGTGCTTGTGGCAGAGTGGCCAACTTCAGGTTGTCATATCTCTCCTTTAAGCCGTTCCCCAAGACGAGTGGATCCTTGACGGTGAGATATTCAATCTTCAAACCTTCATCAAGGTGGTGGCGCAAGAAAATCAAGGCCTTCGCACATTCTTGGGTGGATGCTTTTTCTCTATCTTTGATGGTGTCTCCGAGACCCATAGCATCTAAGTGGATTTCAGCATCCAACACCCATGTCATATAGTTCTTGCCCGAAATTTCAAGGGCAACGAACTTTCTTTTCGTAATGTCAGACATAATCGAAAATTAAATTAGGAAGAGGGAAATACCTTAGATTTCTCGAGAATGGTTCTTGAGACGGTAGAGTCTCGTGCTGATAACGTGTTATGAAATAATGTAAAAGACAAGAACAATAACTCAAGAACAAGAGCAAATAGAGAGAAGAGTAGAGAGAGTTCTTCTTATTGATACTTAGAGAATGTTAGGAGTTATTTACAATGGTAGAGAGCACCTCTATTTATAGGGAGGAGGATGATTTATCTACCAAGAATAGAACTCTAAAATCTCTCTAATTAAAGACATTCACCTTAAATAGAAGTGTATTTATAACAGATCTATATATATATCCTTTTTCATGTCAAAGTGCATAGCTTATTCTGAATTTGAAGTTCTACTTTACCGTATATGTTCTACTTGGACTTTATTTAACTCGCGGAGTAATACCGTACAAAAATAGAGAGAAGTGTAACGTTAATAAAATATTTAATCTTTAATCAATGCTTTAATAAATTTTTACTTATCCGAACAAAAATAACCTTCTACTCATAAAATTTAGGATCAAATATCTTTAACTTATGAGCTTGTTACCGTAAGTTTATGATTAGTGGTCCCTAATTTATGAGCATGTAAGTCTAAGTTTAGGACTACTTGTCCTTAACTTTTGAACTTGTATCTGTAAGTTCAGGACTATATGTCTTTAACTTTTGAACTTGAAACTTGACATTCATGACTACCTGTCCTTAATTTTTGTGATTGTAACTCTAAGTTAAGGACTACATGTCCTTAATTTCTGTATTTGTAACTCTAAGTTAAGGATCAAGTGTCCTTAATTTTTGAACTTCCAACTCTAAGTTCAGGACCAAGTGTCCTTAACTTATAAGCTTGTTACAGTAAGTTCAGGACTAGTTTTCCTTAAATTTATCAGTTTGTAAGTCAAAGTTAAGGACTACATGTACTTAGTTTTTGAGCTTATAACCCTAAGTTTAGGATTGCATGTCCTTAACTTTTAAACTTATAACTCTAAGTTGAGAAGTACATTTCCTTATTTTTTTGAACTTGAAATTCTAAGTGCATAATTATTCAGTAGATTTACTTTTAAACCATTATTTAAAATTTCTTAGTCTTTAGCCATTGCTTTAATAAACTTTTATCCATTCGGACGAAAATAACCTTCTGCTCAAAAAGTTCAGGACCAAATGTCCTTACCTTATGAGCTTGTTACTACAAGTTCAGTACTAGCTTTCCTTAATTTATGAGCTTGTAATTCTAAGCTATATTTAGTTCAAACTTGTTCTTGCATATCTTGTGTGCTGTCATGGTTAGTCCTTTTATGTTTCCAGTGATTGGCTTCACTTAGTCATCTTAAATTGATTTAATTGTTGTTATTCTTGTGCCTTGTTGAGTGAGATTAATGAACGGAAGTTTGTTGACCTCAATTTGCTATTTTGTCTAATGCTGCCATTTTATTAGTGTCATCTATTTGTAAGCATGTTATTTTACATGTATTTCTTTTCTTGAATTCCTATTTTTGATATTTTTATCATTTGAGATTAGATTTGTCGGGTTTAAAATTGTTTGAATGGTTGTAGGGTCATGGGGAGCGGTAGAAAGGTTGAAACCCATTAATTGTTCCATGCTTTAGGTATCAGGCTCGGCCTAATAAAATGAAAAGTTAAAACAAAATATGAGCATGAATTGAATTGTTTCTTTTACATATTTATTTAGTTCCTTTTATTTTCTTTATTGATGATATTATTCGTCAGGAGCATGTTTAGATCGACTACACCAATAAAAAAAAGTACATATTTGTATCACAATAACACCCAATAATACAATTAAACCTCCCCTCGCCCTTCCTTAGAAAAGAGAAAAAGAAAAGTGTGTATGCCTATATAATGTTGAAAATGTTTACCAATATTCCTACTCAAATATAAATTGTGCTCACTATTGTAACAATTTTGATACGAGGTCTTCCCATATCAATTGCTAGGGAGAAATCAAAATTTGTTAACTCTTTAACTAGTGTATCATTTAATTGGGATCGACGTGTAAATGTGGTTAATTCTCTTACCCGCAAACGAGACCAACTACTACAATTTCCGATTAAGAGTTGGGAGTCTTTATTTAAAACTCAAGCTAGTCGAGTGCAAAGATAATAATACAATATTTCACCTATCCTTCCCTAAATAAAAACGTGCATTCATAGATGTATGGAATTGCCTAATTCCTTCACAGCATTACTTTTATCTCAAGGCTTGGATTGGTTCGATTTTTCGGATTTTTATGAACACCTTTAAAAAAAATTTCTCCTCGATAATCCTCCTATCTTGTATTCTTATTGCATTATACAAAAAACATAAAGCAAAGAAAGAAAACGAACCAGTCAAGGTTGGTCCCTTTACCAATCAGATTTGTGGTGAAATGGTAAATATTTTTTAATTCTTAATTAAAAATTTCGAGTTCGAACTTGAATATGGAGTCACCTTTATTAAAAGTTCCGATGGGAATTCGATCAGTGGCCCAGGACACATTTTCTCTGTTGGTCCTTTGTTGGTTCAAATTGTGGGCCTTCACATGCTTTTATTGTTTGCGACCGCTGAAAAGGTCATGTCCTAAACGAGAATAAACATTTGATGTTCTCTTACCTTCTCTATTTACGTAATTGGATATGAAATATATCTTATTTATGATCCTCCTTAGGTGATCAGTAACATATTACATTGTTATATGTTATAAAAAAATTGGGTTGATGCATCTTTGGTGATGTTGTTCGTTTTCTCCCTCGAACCTTAGGATGTGTAAATAAAGTATAGTTAAAGTCTCTGACTTATCTAAATTAAGTTCCTACTATTTGCATATATTCTGATTATTCACATATGTTCAAGGGGACGAAGCTACTTGATCTCTCTGTATGATTTTAATGCTTATCTCTATTAATTAACATCAAGGTATTTGGCCATATAGACAAGCAATCTTCAAGTCTTTTAGTAAGATTTATGTTTGCTTGGCAAACAATACCAATATTTCCTACTCAGTTGTTGGAAAAAAATTGATCATTTCCCGTAAATCTCGAGATCTTCGCTCCTTTTGTAAAGAGAAAAATTGAGAAATAATAAACAACACAAGAATTTAACGTGAAAATCCAAAACCAGGAAAAAACCACAACTGTTGTCAAAAGACAACAACCGACCACTATGTGAAAAATTCTTACAATCACATAAATCTCAGTACATTCTCCTAACAAACAGTGTTAGAAATGCAACATAACTTAAGCCCCCTTATATATGCAAGCCTCCAAGCTACTCTTCAACATTTTTCCAATGTGGAATAATGACCCTTCTCATTTTTAAGCAAAATCCCAACAAACTCCACCTTGATTAAAAATGATCATAGCAGCAGCTAACCGCCATACTCCACATTGCTGAACACCTACTATTCTAAGAATTTCCACTTCGGCTCATGCCGAAAAACACCTTGCTGATTATTATGGTGCAACCTCCACTATTGGCTCTCCTTGAAAGTCCATCAGCTATCGACATAACTGTTTCATCATACACCTTGCATTCCTGCCAAACCAATGCCCGTGTGTAATTCTGTTATTAATCTCACATCCTTCACCATGGCAAATAGCGGCATGCCATAAGGATGTACATGTCTTTGGGTCATATAAGGTCATATGGGTCCCTATCAAAGACCATATTAACAGCATCACTTGACTTGGAGCCTGTAGCCGAACCTGCTCCACCTTCTGGACAATCCGTCTTCATGTGTCCAAGCTCTCCACACTTCCAGCAAACAACATTCCGCTTCATGGGGTTCCTCTTTTCCTTTCTTTTCCCGTAGCACATATACACACCTTCAGAAGAAGTATCCCTCCCATCTCCTTTGAGTCTTCTTTCTTCAGAGATGAGCGTGCTGATAACTTCTGAAAGATCCACCTGCTCCTTCCCATGAAGCAATATTGGCTTCATGTGCGCAAAAGACGAAGGAAGAGACCAGACAAGCCTTAAGGATTGATCATCCTCATCTATCTTCACCCCAATAGCTTCAAGCTCAGAGACAATCCCATTGAGAACACTCAAATGATCCGAGATTTTAGTACCCTCACCCATACGCAATGTATGAAATTGTTCCTTCAGGTACACCCGATTTGAGACTCCCTTTGTTTGATACAGCTTTTCCAACTTTTCCCATAGCTCCTTGGCCGTCGCAATTCCATGCACATTTGCAAGGACATTCTTTGCCAATGATAACCGTATCGCACTTGCAGCTCTCAAATCCAAATCATCCCATTCTTCATCTCTCTTGCTTGATGAATCATCGCTAGAACCTGCTTCTGGTTTTCCCTTCAGGGCCTTGTGTAGACCTGATTGAATCAATATATCCCTCACTTGAACTTGCCACAAACCAAAATTGATTCTTCCATCAAATTTCTCAATATCAAACTTGATGCTTCCCATTGTAACCGTAGCGCTGACCAATATCCGTGGATGAAAAACACTTGCTTAGAACCTCGTCTGTAGCTCGTGAACAGCACACCAGGTAAGTTCCCAGGAATGAGAGGTGGGTCCAGCGTGACCACTTAATTACCAAGTCTTTCCTAGCTAGAGCTTAACTAGACATGTACCTTCACAATACCAGACTTGATTCTAACTGCCATAATTCACCACAAGCCTCGATACTCCAATTGCACCAACTTCCCCTCCTACAAGCTTCTTGAACCAGAAAATCTTTTCTGATGTGGAAGATCAGCCAAAGCTGCGATCATATAGCATACTAAGATTCCCCCCTCAAGCTAGGCGGCCTCGCTCTGATACCACTTGTTGGGAAAAAAATTGACCCTTTCCCGTAAACCCCGAGATCTCCGCCCCTTTTGTAAAGAGAAAAATTGAGAAATAATAAACAACACAAGAATTTAACGTGGAAACCCAAAACCGGGAAAAAACCACAACCGTTGTCAAAAGACAACAATCGGCCACTATATGAAATATTCTTACAATCACATAAACCTCAGTACATTCTCCTAACAAACAGTGTTAGAAATGCATTCGGTTTGGTACATTTGAAAACATAAATTAAGCCCCCTTATATAGGCAAGCCTCCAAGCTACTCTTCAACATTTTTCCAATGTGGATAATAACCCTTCTTATTTTTAAGCAAAATCCCAACATCAGACTATTCTTCAATTCATTATGTTTTCAAATTCTCATGCATGTTCTCTGATATATAGAATCATTGGCGTTTTCACTTTCAGTATCAGTATAGAGAAGAAGCGAGTTGTTTAGAAGAATAAGTTGGTCCTGGATGAAAAAGCTCTGGAGCCCAAGGCAGGCATATTACGTATTTGAGTTTCTTTTAAAGAAAATATTCATCATAGGGCCTATGTTTGTTTTCCTCCATTTTGCGATACAATGGTCGAAGTTTTGGCATTTTCTGATGCATTTTTTTAATCATAATTTTTTTTTCATCTTATATATTCGATTACCTCTTATTATAAAGTCTTCTGATCTCATTTTACATGATAACGTCCTTAATATTTTTTAATATAGATAATTTTACGGAAATAAAGTACATTTGTTTTCCAGGGAATTTTTTTCTTATTGGTTCTAATTTGTGATATTACCACCAGCCAAAGTATTCATTCTTGCGGAAACTTTTTCTTATTGTGTGTGAGGAGTCTTTGTTCAAAGTTATAAATTACTGGATAGAGTGAATTTTTTTGGAAAGATAAAAAAGAAATCTTTATAGAAATAGTCGGCGGCATAGGCGGATTGAGGATTTACTAAATTTAGTGGGTTCAACGTTAAAGAAATTTTGCATTGAATTCATTGTATAATTAAAATTATAAGTTCAAATTTAATATTTGTTGAGGTTTTAGTAAATTTTTATAAATAAATTCATACTCCGAGCAAAAAGTTATAAATTCAGATGAATCCGTTATCGAAAGATTATATTCGCTTCTAGTCAGCGAAATTCACTATTTATTTTTTCTAGCTATATATATATATATTATACATGAATTATACATATATTAAACGACTATTTAGATTAATTGTTAAAAAAAAAAAAAAGAAGTTGGTTTTCCCACAAACTTTCTTCGTAGGACTTTTTCTTGGGGATCAATGCAGTAATTATTCCAATTTCGGTACAAGTTACAAATTCAAAAAGCTCTGAATTTTTTTTTATTGAGCTACGATAAAAATAACTAACAAAGGGCCATGTGTGTTTAGTTAAGAACTCCAAAGTCGAAAAGTATCTTCCTTATTTTCTTTGTCACCATCATCTCTTTTACGTTTTGAACCCAGTTTTTATATGTTTGAGGACTAGCATCATCTCTCTATTTTAATTTTTATTTTATTTTTTCTCTTAGTACATGTCATATGATTTATTTATGGTCTTTTTATTATTGGGAAACTATACAAAAATAGGATTATTGGCCTATTTTCTCAAAGTCATTTTCATATGTTTTGTTATAGCTTAAGAAAAATGATCAAATTGAACTAAGGATGTTAAGCAGGTGGACGGGGTTGGGCTGGGCTGGTTTTTTTGACCCGTACAAGTTATGGTCCGGGTCGATTACGTGTTGGGGCTTAACGGATTTAACCGATTCGGATTTATTCGGGTAAAACTTGAATAGCAAAAGTTACAGGTTGAGGCGGTCGGGCCGTGTTTAGTGTATTTTATAATTTTTTTTTGTATTTTGTATAACTATTGTAAGTTATTTTAATACTTTGTATTAATATAAATACAAGGAAGATGGGAAAAATTACACTTATAAATTGCAAGTGCTATATTTTTTTCAAAAGTACAAAATTAAAATTTACATTTAAAAAGTAAATTAATTTCTTATGTATATTTACTGTGTACTAAAATATATTTAATGCCTATCTTATGTATTTTTACATTGTATCAAGTTGTTTATTTGATGTATATTTATGATATGAGCATTTATACCCTAAATATATACACTATATTTTTTATAACCTGGGATCCGATATTTTACCTTATATAATACTCCTCTATGATTTAAATTGTATTTCTTTCATTTTAAATACATATACAATATATCGCAGTGTATAATCAAGACTTATAAAATATATACTCAAAGCAATTTCTACTGTAAAATATACAAAAAAGTGATAATAGTATTCCACTATTATTACATGTATCATACTTGCAAATTATGTATATGATATATATTTTAAATTTTAACAATTTTAAATTATGTTAATTAGTATATTCATGGTACGTATAAGATATAAAATATTTATACTAGAATATACCACTATTATATTTTTAAAAATTAGACAGGTATGTAAAGCTCCTAAAAAAAATTAAAAAAATTACCGTTAAATAGGTTCGGGCCGGGCCGATTAACTGATTTAATGACATGTTCATCTAACGGGTTTTACCGGTCCAAATAATCGGTATTTAAAATGTAAACGGAGCAACCCGTGCTAACCCCTAATCCCAACTCAGCCCAGCCCCCTTTAATCGGACCGAGTCTGTTCAAGTTTTAACCGATCTGGATCGATCCGAAATAGGATTGACCCGGCCGTTTAACACATCTAAAGTGAACTCTATCATCGTCCCTATTCAATTTACGCGGTGATGAAAGTATTACTAATTCGAAGAGGTTCAGTAAGATCATACAAGAATTCAAAACAGAAAGTTGTATTTAGGCTTATAATATTAGTTGAAAGAAGAGGTAACAACAACAACAACATGTATATTCTCATTTAGTGGGGTCTGTGGAGGGTAGTGTGTATACAGACTTTACCCCTACACTTGGGTAGAGAGAATGTTTCCAAATAAACCCCCGGCATCCTTCCCTCCAAGAACTTCCCATCTTGCTGTTGGGGAGACTCGAACTCACAACCTCTCGGTTAGAAGAGGGAATTGCTTACCAACAGAGCAACCCCTCTTGTCAGTTGAAAGAAGAGGTAATACCGTTTTAAATTAGTATTATGTTTTTACTTATTAATATGTCTTACTATATCAACTGCTGGTTAATTCTTTAATAAGGGATAAGATCCAAACAGTACTTTTTACTAATCATATGAAAAAGTGAAGAATTTCTTTAAACCAAATAAGAGTTACTACTATTTTATGAAGGAAAAATTTCACATAGGAACAATTGAGATCCTATTATGATAAATATCATAATATATTGGATGTCTACTTATTTTTCATGATCTTCATCTCAATTGCTTAATGACATATTCAATGACATATTTTTTATGTTCAATGACATATTCCATGACATATTTTCTTCACTTTTTATGCCTATATAAAGGCTTTGTAATAGATAGGAAAATACACATAATTGAAGAAGAAAATCTGTTCCTTCTCTCTATCTATATTCTTGTTCAAGGTTCACTAAGTTGCTTATATTTCTTGTTCATGTTTCACTAAGTTGCTTTCATTTTATAATCATTCACTCAGTGAAAGTAATATCTGTCATCGATTTGACATGAGATTTTATATAGCACATATAGATGATTATGGTCCATTCATGGTGTGAATGTGACAACATCTGATTTATGAATACATATTCATTATTGGAAAAATATGAATATGCTATTGGTATTGAATATACCACACTCACCTCTAGAAGGAGGGTTGAGATGATATAAGAAAATAATGTCATTATTATGGCATGAATGGTCATTGGTCACGTACCTATTGTACGCCAAAATATTTTGGCAATGTGATTATTAAAGGACAATAATAATGCAAGAAACATATCTTGCATATAATTTTGACATGACCATAATGATACAACTTTCTCTTTAAAAGAAATATTCACTATATAGATATTGATTAATATGTGATAGTACCAAATTAATTAAGAACTCTGTAAGAGCCGATTATATTATTTTGGAGAAACACAATTGATAAAGGTATTGTATTGTAGTAAGTCTCAAAGAAACTTATTCAGTTTCCAAAGTATACGTGAAAGCGATTGATTATATTGAGACTATAAATAAAGGAAAGATATGATATCTTCTATTACTACAACTTGTAGCGGGATAATATGTATGTGAAAAGTTACCCGTTTTATTCTCCAATTTGTACTATAAAAACAAAAGAATGCAACAATAAAGTGGATGTTTATTGATATAAAAACTCATATCATAATAAACTTAGAGTTTATCGATAATTGCATATGTCATGATGTAAACCTGAATTTTATCAATATTGATAAATTATTCAGTTGGCATTCGGGTTAGCCATATCAATTTAAGTATGATGTGCAACAATAATAGAGAATTCACATGGGTAAATATTAAAGAACTAGAAAGTTCTTTACGAATTCTCTTGTATTACTTGTTCTCATTAATTAATTGACCAACTAAAGTTGGGATTGAATCCCATAAATTCTGGAAATATCAAAGGTGAATATGGGCCCATTCACCTGCCATGTATACCACATAAGATGCATCTATGAGATGGTTACATGTGCGATTATTATTAACCTGCAACCTGGCCGGTGCTTGCGAGGTAACTTGCTCAATAATCTAATTTCGAGCATAATTTCCAGATTTTCTATTCAAGATAGTTCATCTTGATAGGTTGGTTTACATCATAGTTGGTTTAGCAAAACAATTTATTGAGTGCCTCCACTTAATAGCTAATCTATTGCTTTTGAGAACAAAGTTATCTACATCAATTTGATATACGTTATATACGAGAGTATATTATATTTTCCCCTCACAAGTGGTACAGGGTCAGGGACCAAATAATTTCATCTTATTATTATTGATGTGCAGTGTATATTAACATGATAATGCACAAAGATGGGTTCCCAGAGTTGAGGAAACAAGTTAGTTTTTCTAACATGAGGGGGAAACATGATAAACACTTGAGAAAAAGTTACATGGAACGGATTATTATTTGTATATATAGATCCTCGAATATTATAATATGAACTTGAAGTTCATAAAAAGATAATTCAATTGCAACGTATTGCAAAATGCCATACGCATTTGCTGAACCAAAGAAAGTAACTATATTCTCATTGCAAATGCTCATATTAAGTCCTAAAAGGACAAAGTATTTGGTACGCTTGAAGCATATAGACAAATCGGTTTCAAATAAACTTCTTGATAAAGAAGATGAGCAAATGATCAAAGTGATCATAATAAAGGAGGTAAGTGATCTAGAAGGTCACATGACATAACACTTCATAAAATCTCATGAGGGATTCAGGTACCTGAATATATGAATGAAGAGATCTATATGTTATGTCTTTATGAAAGTTTATTGGAACCGATATAAAATGTTCGTCGACGATATCTATGATAGCGCTAAATATCGACGAGGATCTTAAGTTTGTCGAATACAAACAAAAATATTGGCCAAATGGAAGAGATACAATTCAAGTAGAATTGATTCCATATGAAAGACATGTAGTTTTGGACATGTAGTTCGAATACTTGAAAGTATAAAGTCAATGGTATGTGTAATCAGTTTTTGATATATTATATGTCTAGCATGACATGAAAACTTGATATGCGTCTAAAGTATATAATATGACTTATATGACTTAACTTATATGACAATCCATAAAGGATTTAAGTTGCTTGAAGCATCTATAATTCTTGATCTTGAGGTACCACTTCCTCAGTGCAATTTATGCACAAATGTATCTTGCTATAACTATAAGCATGATAATGTGATAGCAATGATACATTTATGGAGATATTGAAGAGCCATTCCACGATATTTATGAAGACATTATATATCTATCACGAGTTATGATTTCAAGTACAAATATTCATTATAGTTAATATGGCTGATTTATTTATAAATCTCTACCAACGATCTCTTGAAGATGGTGCACAAGAATGGAATGTGAAGGTTCAAGTATGTGAATTGATGCTCTTTTCAGGGGGAGTTAATGCGCGTTGCACTCTTTTTTCCTTACAAGGTTTTGTCCCTCTGGGATTTCCTTGCAAGGTTTTAAACGAGCCAACAAAAATGCATTTTGTTAGATATGTGTACTCTTTTTACTTTTCTAGAATTTTTTTCCCATTGGGTTTTATTTGAGTTAAGGTTTTAATGAGGCACATTATCTATGGACATCCAAAGGGGGAGTATTACGATAAATATCATAATATGTTGGATGTCTACTCATTTTTCATGATCTTCTTCTCAAATGCTTAATGACATATTCAATGACATATTTTGTATGTTCAACGACATATTCCATGCCTTATTTTCTTCACTTTTTATGCCTATATAACGGCCTTGTAATAGATAAGAAAATACACACAATTGAAGAAGAAAATCTCTTCCTTCTCTCTATCTATATTCTTGTTCATGGTTCACTAAGTTGCTTAAATTTCTTGTTCATGTTTCACTAAGTTGCTTTCGTTTTATAACAGATCCTTATTTTTTAATTTTATAGCTTATATTTTGATTTACAATTAACTAGTCTAAAAATAATAGGCTAAGATTCAACATTCAACTTCCATAAATTTTTGAAATTACTATTTAATTTTTAAAAAATATTACTCAAACTTTTAAGTTAATTTTCGAATCAACAACTATAACTCAAATATTAGTTCAACAAAGTAAATCCCTTTGAATGGTGAAAATTCAATTTTTGACGAGCTTAAATATGTGAGTTTAGATTTTGAATTTGATTTTGTGAGAAATTTGGAAGGTGTTATTTAGAATTGTTAGAAATAGTATAAAAAAGTTGTATATATAATTTGAAGTCATTTAATAGAGATTTGGACCGATTTTGAACAAGAATTGCAACTGAAAATCGTAAAAGAAGTTCGTCTACATACGCTTGTATAAAATATATAAAAGTGTATAATAATATATATGATATATTTATACACCCATATACATTATTATACAAGATTATACATAATACGAAAAAACTAACTGCGTCTTCTCACTTGCGTCTTTTCTAAATTTTAACTCAAATCTTGTTCAAATCTACTCAAAATCACTTCAAATTGAAATTTTGAACTCCTTTTGATATTTTCAATCAATTGGAACAATACCCTATCCAAACAACTAACAAACTCAAAACAATCCTATTTTCGAAAGCAAAACTTTGAATAGCCTGCAATGACAAATTTCTACTTTTCAATTTTCTTACACTGCAATCAGGTGACACATGGGAGAAGTGTAATGGCACATGACCCCTTGAACCATATGTAGAAGATGTGAGAAGAAAAGAGAGTGAATGCAATGGTTGTGAGAACACAAATTTAACTCCATAAATTTTGAATTTATTAGTGCTCTCAGAATATATACAACATAAGCTAGGTCGGGTAAAATTTAAAGCATGATCTATTTTTTATTATGGTGTGATGTCAAGTGCATTTTTTTGTAATTCTTTCTTTTATGAATGGCCAATTTGATCTTGTATAATTATTTACTCAAAAATTTATTTTACTAATATTAAAATTATTTTATAAAATTGTATACTTATAACTTGATATATAAGTGTAACGCACATGCGAAAAAATAATATATATAAAATTTTGAATACCCTTAGCAATTGCATTGAAGGTATTACACTTCAAAAATTTGATGAAAATAAACGATTTAACCTTTTATTTAAAAGAAAAAAGTTTATGTTTTGGTAAAAAATAATGTTATTGTTCTAATAATCTAATTCGTCCAGTACCGAGTAAGTATACAAATAATTGAGTGAAGAAGGAGAATTTGGGTAAAGTAATTATTCTAGTAATTTTTTCCAAAAAGCTATGGAATTACTTTGAAAAAACAAAAGTAATATTGCAACTTAAAGGATGTTTAGCTAAGCTTATAAACTGGTTAAACTGATTTATACGTTTTTTTTGGTTTATTTACGTATTTAATAAAATTTTAAATAAAATACTTATAAATTAAGTATTTATAAGCTAAAAAAACTAAAATTTATAAATTAATCTTCCCTAACATATTAAGTTTAACTTATAATCACTTTAAATTTAACCAAATATTTATTCTTCCATTTCTAAAATACTTCTTTAAAAAATAAAACTTTACGTCACAGACAATCATAATCAGAAAAGAGTAGCCTTGTAATTAGTGAAATCAGGACCACATATAATGTAAGTCGGTGTCTTTTGTTGTTTTTTGGAGTTTCGGAATGTGCTGCTAAAACCTCAAAACCCATAAAGTGTAAAAATGGGGAGGTTATTTGTGGTGGATCTTGAAGGCAGAACTTACAATTGCAAGTTCTGCAAAACCCAACTTGCCCTTTCTGATGACCTTGTTTCCAGGGTAAAATCCGCCCTCTTTGTACTACGTGTTTCTGGTTAATTTAGGATTCCAGGAAGTGGTTAAAGATTTGGCCTTTGCTATGATGACCTTTTGAGCACTGCTTTTGATTAGAACTAAATTGCATATTCTTCTTTGTTGTTGCCTATGTTAATGACAGTTCCATTTTTCGCTACCAAAATTAGCTGAAACTTCTTTAACTCTAACTCAACATCTTTTCTATCTTCTTGTGTAACTGTCAGCTTATTTGCTTTGCCGTGGTATATTGCCTGAGAATGAGTTGAATTTTGCTGCATAAGTTGTAGTACTTTAATTTGCATGGTTAATTATGTCTGATGAAATCTCCTTTATGCTATTTGGTCAGGCTTTTCATTGCCGAAGGGGAAAAGCATACCTATTCAGTAATGCGTGAGTGCCTTTGAATTATTTTTTACCTTCGGATTGATACCAAGTCACTCTTGTTCTATGAATGACTATGTTATTCTTACAATTTAATTTTTGATAACCTTGTTTTTATTCTTCTTTTGTTTTTTTTTGGGGGTGGGGTTATGATAGCAAAGTACAAGGGGAGTTTGAAGTTTAACCAAAAATGTACATACAGGGAAAAAAGGATATTGTAAAGAAATGAGCTTGAGGCATATAGGAGCTTTTCACATTTGAGTTTAAGTTTCAATGGCTCAAAAGCATCAGCTAGTTATTATGTGCATTTGAGCATGACGGTTTCGCTTAGCCACATTTTCACACTAGTGTTGGTCGCTTGTACCCTTTTTTGTTTGCTCTGGTGATGGACGTACTCACGCGCCATATCCAAGGGAAGTGCCGTGGTGAATGCTATTTGCACATGATATTTGTATTGATTGACGAAACACGAGACAGTGTGAACGCGCAGTTAGAGGTATGGAGACAGATCTGGAGTCTAAAGGTTTCAAGTTGCGCATCATCAAGACAGAATACTTGGAGTGTAAGTTTAGTGGTGAGACTAGAGGGGGGAAGGGGAGGCGAGGCTGGACTCGCAGGTCATCCTCGTAGAGGAAGTTTTAAGTACTTTGGGTCTATTATTCAGGGGATGGGAGATTGATGAAGATGTCACACATTCTACTGGGGCAGGAAGGATGAAATGGAGACTCGCTTTTGATGTTTTGTGTGACAAGAATCTGCCACCGAAACTTAAAGTTAAGTTTTTACATAGTGGTGGTTAGACCGACGATGTTGATTGGGTTTGAGTGTTGGCTAGTCAAGATCGCTCGTGTCCAGAAGACGAAGGTAGCAGAGATGAGCATGTTGAGATGGATGTGGGGGCACACCAGATTAGATAGGATTAGAAATGAGGTTATTCGCAACAAGGTGGGTGTGGCCTTTATTGAGGACAAGATGTGGGAAGCGCAGCGTAGTTAGTTTGGTCATGTGAGAAGGAGGAGCACAGACACCCCCGTGAGGAGGTGTGAGGGATTGACATTGGAGGGCCTACGGAGAGGTAGAGGTAGGCCAAAGAAGAGGTAGAGAGGTGATTAGGCAAGACATGGCGCAAATTCAGCTGACCGGGGATATGACCCTTGATAGGTTGGTATGGAGGTTGAGGATTAGGGTAGTAGAGTAGGTAGTCTTGAGTGTTCATAATAGTAGCATTAGCACACAGTTTTCGCTTTCTGTTTGTAGTAGATTTTTATGACTAACCATTGTTTTCTTTCATTGTTGATCACCTTACTATCTTGCTATTTTTATTCTGCTTTTATATGACTCTTTGGTATTGTCCTGTCTTGTCTATATTTTCATTATATGTTTATAATCTCTCTGCCCTTTCGGGTAGGGGTAAGACTCGTCTACATATTACCATCCCCAGACCCCACTTTGTGGGACTATACTGGGTAGTTGTAGTTGTAGTAGTAATAGTTAGCCAAGGGTTTATTGGAAATAGCCTCTCTATCCTATAAGATAAGGGTATGATAAGGTGGATGTGTGGGCACACCAGGCTAGATAAGATTAAGAATGAAGTTATTCGACAGAAGGTAGAGGTGGCCCAGGTGGACGAGAAGATGCGGGAAGCGAGGCTGAGGTGGTTCGGGCATGTACGGAGGAGGGGTCCCGATGCCCCGGTGAGGAGCTGCGAGCGGCTGGAGATTGTTGGTGGTCGGCGGGGTAGAGGGAGGCCTAGGAAGCATTGGGGAGAGGTGATTAGGCAGGACATGACTAGTATGCAGGTTACCGAGGACTTGACCCTTGATAGGGGAGTCTGGAGGTCTAGAATCAGGGTTGCAGGCTAGGGGCTCTTAGAGTCCTTCGTTCGCCCCACCCGGGGTTGGGTGTGTGATAGTAGGGTTACCCGTAGATGACTAGTGTTTTAGCGTAGGTCCCCTCTTGGGTGGTAATATGATAGTTGTCGCTTGTTATTGTCGCATGCGACGGTATTTATGTTTCTTATGTTTACATAATCATTTACGTTATTTCTGCAGGATTACTTATGCTTTGTTTTGTTATTGTGTTTTGTCTTGTCTTGGTTCCTAACTTTATCTTTGTTTTCCAATGCAGCTCTTCATTCTGTCCTATGCGCCGAGGGTCGCTTGGAAGCAGCCTCTCTGCCCTTTTGGGTAGGGGTAAGGCTGTCTACATATTACCTTCCCCAGACCCCACCTGGTGGGAGTATACTGGGTAGTTGTTGTTGTTGTTGTTGGTCGCTTGTACAAGGTTGCTACATATTATATGTTTGACATGCATGTTTGAATTTCTTCTTGCCCATCTATCTTCAAGAATTGGGCTTCCCTGGATGCCTACAAATATAATTCAAAGTGTTCATTATAGATGTAATTAGTTGTCCATATTATTGGGCTATCAACTAGGAAGTGAAAATGAAAGATAATGTAGCATGCTGGATTGAAATCCGTACTTCTATTGCACAGTTGCTGTGTGTAGGATGAGTTTTTTTGTGTGGCTGTAGTTGGTAGAAGATCACTTTGCTTCCTTAAAGATGTTGCTATTTTTAAAGCCTATTTTCTGATAGGAAGCTAAGCTGAATCGTCTTTCAGCTCAAGCTGGTTGTTCAATTAAGGGTGGGATGAATTAGTTTATGTTACGATTGGGAAGCGATCTCTTTCCAATGACAGTTTATTTTGAGAACTCCAAATTTTCAGATTCACATCAAAGACATCAAGTTCGATGATCTTCTTTGTTTTGCCGCCTTCATGGTGCAATAGATGTGTGTTATTAGCACTGATTTTTTAGATTTTTATTTTCCTTTGCAGCCCGATCATATTATTTTTCTCCTCCAGTATATGTGGAAGTTTTCACCTTTCTGTCTGTCTGTGATTCAGGGTAAATATAACTTTTGGACCTCATGAGGAGAGGATGATGCTTTCTGGAATGCACACAGTAGCAGATACATTTTGTTGTTGTTGTGGGCAGATTGTTGGCTGGAAATATGTAATTTCTCTTCTTCCTTCTACTTCTTTGTTCCCTCTTATCCCCTCTTGTTGGCACTGACGCAGAGTCAAAAGTCAAAACACATGACCATGGGAATACACACAAAAATAAAATGGAGGGAAAATGGTTCCTCCTGCATTCCATACACACGTTCTGTTGTGCAGATAAATAATATACACACACTGCCAGTGTAAAGATTTGTTACACTATCACTGCACTTTAATCTATCGTTGTAAGTAACCTGCCTTGTTTTCATGTACATATAGTTACCTTTTAGGTGATAGTGCAATGTATTTAAACTCAAGACAATTTACATACACTGGTAATTTTGCTAGACTTGTTAACGACTAGTATTTGGTGCATCTTTCACACAGGAGGCAGCCCATGAGAAAAGCCAGAAGTATAAAGAAGGGAAATTTGTCCTTGAAAGGTTCATTTCTCTCTTTCACAATTATTATGTTCTTTAACATTAACATTTGCACATTAAAGTGGTATTCACATTTTATGCTGTTGATCCTGTTTGTGAACAGAGGCAGGATTATTGATGGAGTTGACTCTGAGTTCTATATTGGTACTCGTCCAAGCATGAGTGATGCTGAAGACGCATAACCTTGGTTTTCCGTCGTACCTAAATACAAAAATGATAATTCTATGGTTGTATCTTGTAGGACTTATCCAAAGAACTATTGTATCTTGTCGAAGATCTCCGCAAGTTTGTGGATATAGAAAAGAAGTTGCTGCATAAGTTGTTTCTTTTATATGTATGGTTCATTAAATAAGTGCTGTACCACCAGTTCAATCCGGTGTCTATATCTAATAGGTGTGATTTGGGTTTCTGGCTGTCAGTTCTGATGGCGTAAAATCTTAGAGCTTTCTTGCAAATAAATGAGGTTTAGCTATATTTTCTTCCTTGAGGCGTGACTAGGAACCTAAAATTTGGAGTTAATCCTAAGTTCTTGAGATGCATTTAATCTATGGATACGCCAGTCAAGTGGTCTGGAATGTATGCTTTCTGTTTTTGTATGAGTTGGAAGGTAAGAGAATGTCGAGCCTATTACGAAGAATTCCAAGGTTTCATCCGCTGGTAGTGATAAAATCATAAAATCCCATCAAACTAGCCTTCCTTATAATGGAAATAGCAGGTTTGACGAAAACAATGTTTTTTCCGTTTTAGGTATTGATCGATTAAAAAGAGTAAACGTGAATAAATAAAGAAGTAAATACGTTGCCTTATCCTGAAGTTTTACCATGGATATCAATCTTTCGAAGAATTATTATAATCACTTATGGTCACATCGCTATTGGTTATAATAGAAAAGAATTACAAGAAAATACATGTGACTTCACATCATAATAAAAAATATTTATATTTTTAAGTTTTACCCGATCTGATCTATATTATACATATTTTTAAAGCACTAGCAAAAAAGGGGGAACTGCACCATTAGCCAGCAATAAAATAAGCCATTGTTTAAAGTGTTGTTAGTCTATAGCCCACTGCTTTGATAAACTTTTGCACCCGGACGAAAATACTCTTTTCTCATAAAGTTCAGGACAAGTGTCATTAACTTATGAGCTTGTTATTATAAGTTCATGATTAACTGTCCCTAACTTATGAGCTCATAAGTCTTAGTTTAGGACTACCTATCCTTAACTTTTGAACTTATAACTCTAAGTTCAGGACTACATGTACTTAATATATGTGCTTGTAACTCTAAGTTAAGGTGTACTTCTCCTTAATTTCTGCGCTTGTAACTCTCAGTTGAGGACCAAGTGTCCTTAATTTTTGAACTTCCAACTTTAAGTTCAGGACCAAGTGTCCTTAACTTATGAGCTTGTTACTGTAAGTTCAGGACTAACTGTTCTTAATTTATGAGCTTGTAAGTAGACGTTAAGGACTATATGTCCTTAGTTTTTGGGCTTGTAACTCTAAGTATAGGACTGACTGTCCTTTACTTTTGAACTTTGTAACTCTAAGTTCAGGACTACATGTCCTTATTTTTTTAAACTTGAAACTCTAAGTGCACAGTTAGCCAGTAATAAGATATGTATTTACTTTTAAGCCATTGCTTAAAATGTCTTTAGTCATTAGCCACTACTTTAATAAACTTTTACCCGTCCGGACGAAAATACCCTTCTGCTCAAACAGTTCAGGACCAAGTGTCCTTACCTTATTAGATTGTTACTACAAGTTCAGGACTAGCTTTCCTTAATATTTGAACTTGTAATTCTAAGTTTAGGACTACCTTTCATTAACTTTTGAACTTGTAACTCTAAGTTCAGGACTACATGTCCTTAACATTTGAACTTGGAACTCGAAGTACACGACTACTTGTCCTTAATTTCTGTGCTTTTACTCTAAGTTAAGAACTGCCTATTCTTAATTTCTATGCTTGTAACTCTAAGTTATAGACCAAGTGTCCTTATTTTTGAATATCCAACTCTATGTTAAGGACCAAATGTCCTTAACTTATGAGTTTGTTATTGTAAGTTTGGACTAGCTGTCCTTAATTTATAAACTTGTAAGTCTAAGTTTAGTACTACATGTCCTTAGTTTTTGAGCTTGTAACTCTAAGTTTAGGAGTACCTATCCTTAACTTTTGAACTTGTAACTCTAAGTTCAGGACTACATGTCCTTAACTTTTGAACTTGTAACTCTAAGTTCAGGACTACATGTCCTTAACTTTTGACTTGTAATTCTAAATTCAGGATTACATGTCCTTATTTGTTGAACTTGAAACTCTAAGTACACAGTTGGCAGTAATAAGAAATGTATTTACTTTTAAGCCATTATTTAAAATATCTTTAGTCTTTATCCACTACTTTAATAAACTTTTACCTGCACGGACAAAAATAGCCTTCTGCTCAAAAAGTTCAGGACCAAGTGTCCTTAACTTATGAGCTTGTTATAGTAAGTTCAGTACTATCTATCCTTAATTTATGAGCTTGAAAGTCTAAGATTAGGATTATCTGTCCTTAACTTTTGAACTTAAGTTCAAGACTACATATCCTTAACTTTTGAACTTGAAACTCGAAATTCTGGACTACCTGTCCTTAATTTTTGTGCTTGTAACTCTAAGTTAATGACTATTTATCCTTAATTTCTATGCTTGTAACTCTAAGTTAAGGATCGAGTGTCCTTAATTCTTTAACTTCCAACTTTAAGTTCAACACCAAGGGTCCTTAACTTATGAGCTTGTTACAGTAAGTTCTGGACTAGATGTCTTTAATTTATGAGTTTGTAACTCTAAATTAAGGATTACATGTCCTTAGTTTTTGAGCTTGTAACTCTAAGTTTAGAACTACATGTCCTTATCTTTTGAACTTCTAACTCTAAGATCAAGACTACATGTACTTATATTTTGAACTTGAAACTATAAATACATAGTTAGCATGTAATATGACATGTATTTAATTTTAAGCCATTGTTTAAAATATCTTTAGTATTTAGCCACTACTTTAATAAATTCTTACCCACCCGGATGAAAATACCCTTCTGCTCATAAAGTTCAGGGCCAAGTATCCTTAACTTATGAGCTTGTTACTGTAAGTTCAGGACTAGCTGACCTTAATTTATGAGCTTGTAAGTCTAAGTTTAGGACTATGTGACTTTAAATTTTGAACATGTAACTCTAAGTTCGGACTACATGTCTTTAACTTTTGAACTTGGAACTCAAAGTTTAGGACTACCTGTCCGTAATTTATGTGTTTGTAACTCTAAATTAAAGACTACTTTTCCTTAATTTCTGCACTTGTAAATCCAAGTTAAGGACCAAGTGTCATTAATTTTTGCACCTCCAACTCCAAAATCATGACCAATTGTCCTTAACTTATGAGCTTGTTATTGTAAGTTCTGGACTAGTTGCCCTTAATTTATGAGCTTGTAAGTCTAAGTAAAGGACTACATGTCCTTAGTTTTTGAACTTGTAACTCTAAGTTTAGGACTACCTGTCCATAACTTTTAAACTTGTAACTCTAAGTTCAGGAATACATGTCCTTATTTTTGAACTTGAAACTCTAAGTGCACAGTTAGCAAGTAATAAGATATGTATGTAAATGTCTTTAGTCTTTAGCCACTGCTTTAAGTAACTTTTACCCGCCCAAACAAAAATACCCTTTTGCTCATTTTAGCACCGAGTGTCCTTAACTATAAACTTGTTACTGTTAGTTTAGGACTAGCTGTCCTTAATTTATGAGTTTGTTAGGCTAAATTTCGGACTATTTGTCCTTAACTTTTGAACTTGTAACTCTAAGTTCAGGACTAGATGTCCTTAACTTTAAAACTTGGAACTCGAATTTCAGGACTACATGCACTTAATATATGTGCTTGTAACTCTAAGTTAAGGTGTACTTCTCCTTAATTTCTGTGCTTGTAACTCTAAGTAAGGACCAAGTGTCCTTAATTTTTGAACTTCCAACTCTAATTTCAGGACCAAGTGTCCTTAACTTATGAGCTTGTTATTGTAGGTTTTGCACTAACTGTCCTTAATTTATGGGCTTGTAAGTCTAAGTAAAGGACTACATGTCATTGATACCCAATTTTTTTTCCTATATATATTTTTAATATGCAAAATACTTTCTAAATAACATGTACATGCATATATAAGTATTTCCAAATGTTTTACTATTCTTTTCCTTAATTTTTAAATTTATTGCCCTATTTTATCCATAAAAACCCAATAATTATTCCCAAAATTATTATTCTCTGGTGATTCATTTATTTGATTTTCATATTTATGCTAAAATGTGGCTAATATATTTTTTGCATATTTTTACAAAATTATTTAGTATTTTTAAAGTTAAATTGTATGTAGTGATAATGTTAGCCTTTTTCAGGATTTTATTACGTTTATAGTCATAAAAATTAGGTCTGGTATTTTGAAATAGTTAGTTACGTGTAATAGATTATTTTGAAACTTTTAATTTATTCCCAGAAATTAATTTATTATTTTTTCTAATTTAAATAGGGGAAAACTGGCTATTTAAGTTGTAGCCAAATTTGGCTTTCAATTGTGGACAAAATTGGACCAACCCCTAACCTAATTTGTATTTCTTATAGCCCAATCACCCGACCCAGACCCTATGCACATCTACCCGGCCCAAAAAAATAATAGGTCAGGACCGTTGATCTAAAAGATCAACGGCCAGAATTTGTTCTTACCATTTTAATTCATACGACCCCCCAACCCTAAGAGATTTTACAAAGACGCCACTTTCAGATGCTCTCATATTCTCTCCTCTCTCAAACCTAACCCTAGACTCCATAAATCACCTCCTTCTCTGACCATCTCCGGCTACGTCCTCTCAACCCCAAGCCTCCAATGGCTGTCTCATCGCCTTGCTCAATATCCCTAAGGACCTCAAGGGTCCTGGGCCATGTCGATTTGGAGTTAGGGTTTCTGATTCTGTTGTTCGAGGCTTCTCTGGTGTGATTTTGGGCAAAATCACACCATATTTGTTACAATTTTTGAAGTATCAACAGGTTCTTTCAACTTCTATTTGGGTTTCCTTTTGAAACCCTAACTCTTTCCTGAATCCCTCAGAACGGTGTTATTTTTATGCTTTAAGCGTGTTTTCTTCTATGATCTACTTATTCTCGAGCTTCTTCTGAAGACCATCTACTTTGAACCATTTTTACTTTCTTTGAAAAATTAGAGTTTCTTTTAGTTCTTTTACGCATGTTCTAACCGATTTCTCTATGATTAAACCTTTTCCTTGTTTATTTTGACCGATTTTATGTTCCTAATGCTTTTTAACTTGGCTCTGCTAAAAGCCGTAATTTATAAAGATTTTCTTCGCTTTGGTTATGTGCGTTTAGCTTGCTTTTCTTTGCCTTGGTTCTGTGTGTTGGCATGATTTTTTTGCTTTAATTATGTGTGTTAGCCTAATTTTCTTTGCCTTGGTTCTGTGTGTTAACATGAATTTCTTTGCCTTGGTTCTGTGTGCTAGCCTGTTTACCTGATTTTTGTTAAGGTCTCGTGGTCACCTGGCCTCAAATATGTTCTGCTGAATCTTAGCCTATTTATACCACATCTGAATGATTGTGTTTGCTCATTTCTTATTTTTTCTATCTATATGGCTGACTTTGTTTACTACTCTTGTTCATCCACCTCTATTTATATGTTGAAAATACAGAACCATGACTTCCCATGATTGATTCTGATTTTTCTTAATCGTTGATAATTGAAAGATTTTCTTTCAAAGCCCTAGAATTCTACTTGTCTATTTAAATTAATTGATTTCATTACCTTATCTGCAATGGTACCTTGTTTTACTAAGATTTTCCTTAATTGGATTTTTTCTTAATTTAGCCCTAATTGACTACTCTATGCCTACTGAACCTTGACTCCTTCCTTCTTTAATCATGCACTGATTTTTCTTCTTGCCTTATATGGTACTGAATCTTTCTGTTTGATCTTGATTCCCTTAACTTAAGGGAGTACTTCCTTGATTCTCTAATTGATTAATTTCGAGTTCTTAAATTAATATGATACTATGGTTTTTACCTTATTTCATTACCTGCTTTCAACTATAAATACCCTAAGTCTTTCACAAACAAAGAAGGAACACTTTTAGTACTTATACTCAAACACTCTCTTGTTTTACTACTTGCACTGTGGCCTGTTTAGCCAGCTGAAAGCCAAGGCTATATTTTGAAGTCCTGCTACTTTTCGTTACTACATCTTGCTTCTTTGACTGGTATGTTCTAATAAGCTTTCAGCATCAACAACAACATGGTTACTTGATATTCTTGCATTCTTGTCTGCCTACTGCTTGTATCTAATTCAATACCTTTATTTGGCATGCTGTAATTTCTGAATCAATGTAGTATGAATCATAAATCCATACCCAATGTTTTTAATATTTATGGTATGTTTGGGGCATGACAACATCGAATATTGCTGAGCATGACTCAAACTTGGTCCTCCTAGGATCATAACCTCCATGATACCCTTATGTGTTGTGTGTTCTAGTTGATTTTTCAAGCATGACAACACTCTCCAATGATGTGCATGCCCATAGTTAACTCATACCTAAATATATAGGCTCCTTGCAATGGATTCCCAATCCCCTGCCCCTTGGTGTGAAATTATCAACTCCTTGAAATGTTAATGGTTGTTTCCCATTACCTTTTTCCTCTCCTTTATTCCCTCAGCATTTTAAACTCAATTTCTGCACTTTCACTCTCCTATCAGATTTAAGCTCTGCCACTTCATGTGAGCCTTGCCATGGGAACCATGAGCTCCCTCTGAACTTGGACACATGAGGGCTGGTATTTTTGCACTGCACTTGTCCCTATTCTAGTAATGTAATTTGGGTGTGAGCACTGCCCGGGATCCTATTGAGGCCCTTAGGGAACTCTAATACAGTCTGTTGATACCCAATTTTTTTCCTGTGTATTTTTATACTCAAAATTTTTTCAAAATAGCATGTGTATGCATATATAAGCATGCCCAAGAGCTTTGGTATTTTTCCTAATTTTTAATGATTTTCCAAATCAATTTTTTTTTTATCTATTTTAGTAGTACAAAATTCAATAATTATTCCCAAACTATCATTTTGGTGAATACTTTATTTCCATTCACGTAATTAAACCAAGAAATAATTAAGGTGATTTTTTCATATTTTTTACAAATTTTGTTTGGTATTTTTAAGCTAAATTGCACATAATTGCAATTATAGCCTATATTTTAACAAAATAGCATTTTACATTTTATAAAATCATTTTCAGTATTTTTAGATTAATACTTATACCTTATTAATTAGTTCATTGCTTTAAATTTATTTTTTTAAAAATCATTTTACTATTTTATATAAAACAAAAGGGGAGAAATTGGTTATTTAATACCTAACCTATTATTATTGCAATTTTAGCATCAATTGTAAGCCACACCATCAGATTTTTAATTAACCCAGTTGACCCAATACCCAATCCAAATCCGCCTAGCCCAATTTCTAAATAACCCGACCCAGCTCAAAATTAATCTGAGCCGTTGACCAAATGAGATCAACGATGCAGATTTTGTTTCCTTAATTAAATTCTAACTACTCCCCTTGAACCTCATTTCTTCGAGACCGGTCTCTCTATTCTTGGTCTCTTCCTCTCCTCCTTCTCTTTAGAACCTTCCGGTTCTTCTCTGATGCCTTCACCATCTCTCCGGCCACCTCCAGTCTCACCTCTTTTGACCACCAGCCGTCGTGAAACCTTATCTCGCCGATTTCCTATATCCTTGAGGCCCCAGGAGACTCAACCATACAAGATGGTCACTGAAAGATTTGCCTGGTCTACCTCTTGCCTTTCTCTGATGGGTTTTGCTCTGATGGTGCCATGAACACCATTATTGTTGAGTTTCATAGCCAGGTTTCTTTTACTTCTCACTCGTTTCTTATGAAACCCTAATCTCTACCCAGACTTATTAAATATCTATATTTTTTAACAATTTTAACTCACACCTTTATGTTTTACACTACTCTCTACTCGATCTTTACGATTGCCCTAGTTCTAAACGTTTTTTTCCTTTTTTAAAAAGAAACTAGGGTTTTTGAAACCCTTTTTAAAATTACTTTATTTTCTGATTTTTGAGTACTATATGTTTGTTTTTAAATTATTTGCTTGTTTGTATGATCTTCTGGGTTATTCTTTGAGTTCTATGCTTTAATCTTGTTGTTAGAGTTCCAACCTTCTACTGTTTCTGCGATTTTTTTGCTTAGAGTTCTCTGATTTTCGTGCCTATTGTGTTTAATATGTCTAATTATTCATTGTTCACCAAATATTCTGCTGATTTTGTGCATCTCTTCGAATCCCAGATTTTTTATATGTTTTCCTTAGAAGTTTTTCACTGATTTTGAATCACTTCCTTATTTGTGAGATGCTTTCCTTACTCAGAACTAATTCCTTATGATTTTAGTCTCATATGCGATTCTTTGACTTATTTTTAGAATTAAGTTATATTTTTGCCATATTTATGCGCATAAACATACTTTCAAATATTCATTATATATTTTCCTTATTTGAAATGTTATGTATTTGGTACTTATTACATGTTACGTGCTTTACTAATCCGATTATGGTAGATTTAGTAGTCTAAGTGATTCATTCCTTATCTGATATAACTTGTGCCCATTCGAATCATGGCTCCCCAGTTAAAAGAAGTTTGGTCCTGTGATTGATTCCAATTGGTATTGTTTCCATAATTGTGTTAAGTCAGTACTTGTTACCCTATTCTCTATTTGTTTTCAAAACTATAAATACTCTACCCTCTCTTTAGCATAAAACACGAACAACACATACAAGTATACTCACTGTTCTCTCTTACTTTCATGCACATTCTCTCTTGCTTCTCTTATTGACTACTGGTTACCAGTCGGCTGAAAGCCAAGACTGAATAATTTGTTACTCTACTGTTTTATTTCTCTATAAATTGCTTCTCTCTTGGTCCGCACAGTGCTGCTCTATTATCTCACTCTTGACTGGTATGTTTTCTATTTGATTTACAACTTCCAAAACAACATATTTTTATGCATAATGCACTTTCTCTTATTTCTTTTATGCTTCTATTTATGTTTATGCTGTTTACCTTGCAATTAGCGTGCCTCTTTTCTAGTTCATTGATGTGATTACCCTTCACTTAATTCAGCATGTCTACTGCTTCTCTTACTTGTTTAATGCAGTTCTTCCTTACTCCCTAACCCCAATACATTATCAGAATTTGTTCATGACCCTTTCTAGCTACCAAGTGTTCCTGAACCTCTTCCATGAACATTTTGGGATGAAATGTGTTGTGATTGTTTAAGTCCTGAAATGCCTTCTCTGATGTCTATGTATGTGCAACTATGCTCTTACATGTGAACTACTTGTCCCTTTTCCCCTTTCCCAGTTTGTGTTTGCTTTCCTGAACTATGTGTGATATTCTAGTTATGAGATTGTCCTACTCACCTTCTAACAAAACTGTCATACTCTTCTACTATTTTCTTTCAAGAACTGATTCTATATGGATCATATTCAAACTGTTTCTCTCAACTCAATTTCTTTAAAACTATATCACGCACTCTCACTACTCTTAGAGATTAGTTCTACCCCCTCAGTGTAAGCATTGCTTTTGGTACCTCTGAGTACTCACAGAACTTTGATGCACAAGGTTGTTAATTCCATACTGCACTTGTTCAACATGTATGGGTGTTGGTATTGGCCAAGGACCCAATGGGGCCTTAGGGAGCTTTGCCGCACCTAGACCATGGCAAAGGCTGTGAAACTCGAAATGAGTGAGGTTGGAAGATTGGGCCTGACTGAAGGCTCTCTAGAGTAACTTCTTACTTTATTCTTTATAAACTGTAATTCGGCTATCCTTGGTTCGTAATAATTTGTAAACGAATGATTGGGGTTATAGTGAAATTTGGTGGGGGTTATGAATTCTTAATTTAAGTAATGGATAGAAAACATGTTTATAGTATTTTATTTACTTATTTGCGCAATAAATATCCTGTATAGGACATGTATCTCATACATTAGAGATCCTGTTTTAGGTTCTTTACTTAAGCCTGTTATTATGCTCATTTCGTAACCATGATCAGTTAATAACAGGCCAATAATTATCATTATGCTAATGTTCCATTCTCATTAGCATTAGAGACCATGTTTTAGGAACTTCTATGTGCATTAGACATCCTGTTACTTAGGGTTTTATTTTCCTAAGTTGTAATCTTAAACACCTCATTAGTATGTTAATTAACGATATAGGTTTGGTTAACTGTATCTTTTAAAACTGGAAATCAAATATGCATGTTCACCCTCTAAGATAATTAGGCAATGCATACGACGCCTAGGAAATCTTTAGGCTTAACGAAATCGATTAATCATGTTTTGACCGGTTATAACTAACCAACCTCTTCAATTTGAACTATGCCGCTCCCATTCTTGCTTTGACTCTCTGAAGTTCACTCTATTTTTTTGCTCTCTGAAAGTTCACTCTTTTTTTACACTTTAAAGTTCACTCTATTTTTTTGAAAATCTATCACTATCTGGAAACAAATTTTGACATTGTGTATCTATATACTCTCATTGATTTTCTGATTCTTGTCCTATTATGCTTTTTAACTACTGGTTACCTTTTCTGCCAGAATCGTGCTGTTTCAATACTTATCTAGTTAAACTACTGTATCTACCCTTTTAAAACCATGTTTTAATGGTTCCCTTATCTTTTACTTATTCAACTGCTGTCACTTATTCCTTTTCTTTAAACTCCTATCTTTAAGACCTTAAATGTGTTTGAGACGTGTTGATTACATGTTTTACTTAAGGAGGGATCTGTGAGTTGTTATTTACCTTTATGTGTTCCCTTTATGTGCAGTCCTACATGTTATGTATGTCGCCTAGCATTTTGTCCTTTAAACATAAATATTTAGCCTAGTCCTTACATTGTAGTAATAGTGGTCCTAAGTTCCCTCTCGGACTTATAGGACGAGATGAGTTATATCACGCAATAAGCTTTCATGACCAATCCACGCATTTTAAATAACCTTTTATGGGGTGGGAAGGGTAGAATATGGAGATGATGACCGATGCGCTAATATCTCATGTAGCCCCTCTTCTGAGGAGTGATTACTAGATATTGCATTGATGTGATCCATATTAATTATAAACCTAGGACCCCTCTCCCTTTATTATCTTTCATCTCTTCTTGTAAAACTGTTCAAGTCTTTTTTTTTTGCCCTCTCTACTTATCTTTAAGAGTTTCCAACTTATTTGCAATATCATATGCAAGTCCCTCTATTTGAACCCTTAATTGCTTACTTGATTATATGAAGTCACAATTTTAACACGCCAGGGAACCAGAGTAATGGATTCTGAGGGGTGCCTAATTCCTTCCCCTTAGAATAATTTCAATCTCTTACCATATCTCTGGTTATCCAAATCGAACTCCATTGGTGTCCTAATGCACCCTAATTATTAGGTGGCGACTTTTTAAATGCAAACCCAATTCCCAAAAGGAATGAGTTGCCCTCCCAAATGTCATAAACCCGTTTTCGCGAGAGAAAGGGGGCATCAACACACGCAAGTTTATGAAATGCTTTGAAGAAATGGCATCTTAAGGCAGTTTATTCCATATGTTAGGGAGGAACCAAGAATCAGATCTCCTTTAGTTGTATTTTTATGTATTTTAATGTAATTTATTTTTCCTGGTTTGTAATAATTTGTAATGAACACTTGGAGCTGGCTAGTGAAAAGGGTTGGGTATTTATGCATGTCAAGGGTAGAAACTATGCCCATAGGGTATTTTAATATTCAAACTGCATTTAGAAGCCATACTTATAAGACTATTTTAAAATTTCTGCATATTCAAACTGCATTTAGAAGCTTTGCCTATAGGAAAATTTTTGTATATTCAAATTGCATCTAAAAACCATGCCTATAGGGTATTTTAATTGTGCACCTTTATCATGCCTATTGAGATTTATTCTGCACGTTTAACTTCACTTCTAGTTGACCTGTCTATAGGGATTATCCAAAATTTTGCACGTTTAGATATCATGTTTTAGGGCCCAAGTGGTTATTATCCAGTAACGTGTTAAAATCAGTAACGTATGAAATCATGCGTATAAGGATTCATAAATAAATTCGATTCGCTTCATTCACAGTCAATGTTAGATATTATGCTCATCGGGATTAAAATCAGTAATAGTAGATACTATCACTTGCAAAATCTGTAGCCGGTTTAATTTAATTTTGTCCATTCTGAATCCTTTTAAAATCTAATTCCTTTATTGAACGAGGTTTAGCAAGCATGCCTATAGGATTTCGAACAATTCGTGTTTAGTTTTATTATTTTATCATTCTGAATTAAGTAGATATTATGCCTATAGGACTTCGCTTGAACGCTTAAGCATGTCTTAGGCAATATAAGTAAAACCGGGCTCTCCTCTGTTATTTGTTTTAGTGTTACAATCAGTAGGTAGGCCCGAATCTGTTTCCTAACCGAGTCGTGTAATAAGCGGGGCTTGCTGCAATACAACAATCTCCTCTTCCCTTCAGTATTTTTTAGAATTATACCTTACTCATTTATTTAAGTCATTCTATTGGATTTTTGTTTTGTTTGAGGATGTATACTTGAGTCTTATGTGTTTATATGTTTCCTCTTTAATGTGCGGTCTTTATATGTTTTGTATGTCGCTTAAGATTTTATACCTTTGAAACCTCAAATAAGCCTAATATCTCCCTTGATGATTAGTAGTCCTAAATGTCTCCGTGACTGATAGGACTGGGATGGTAATAGCATGCAATAGTAATCGAGACCAATCCACGCTTTAATACCTTGAAGGGGGGGAAAGGGTAGATATGGATATGATGACCACGCGATGTGTCACGTGTAGCCCCTCATTGAGGAATGATTACCTGACATTCTGTGGGATGATCCATATTAAATATAAACTTAGGACCCGTTTCCTTTTATTTGCAAACTCTTTCTTTCTTTTTTTTTTTTAAGAAAAACTCTTCTTTCAAATATTCTTTCTTTTATGTGTTTAAAGGCCCTAATGTCTGAGCCCATATATGTCTATTTGCTAAATTCACAATAACTGTCTAGTCAGGAACCATACTAATGGATCCTGAGGGGTGCCTTACACCTTCCCCTTGGGATAATATTAATTCCTTACCAAATCTCTGGTTATTACAACAAACGTAGAATTGAATATCTATTGGTGTCCTAATGCACCTTAATCGTTACCTGGTGACTCTTCAAATTCAAACATAGTTCCCAAAAGAATCGAGTTGTCTCTCCAAATGTCATAATCCCGATTTCGTAAGAAAAAGGGGGAGCGACACGTCCTTAGTTTTTGAGCTTGTAACTCTAAGTTAAGGACAGGCAGGACTATTTTTCCTTAGTTTTTGAACTTGTAACTCTAAGTTCAGGACTACTTGTCCTTATTTTTTGAATTTGAAACTCTAAGTGCACAGTTAGCCCGTAATAAAATATATATTTACTTTTAAGCCATTGCTTAAAATATCTTTAGTCTTTAGCCACTACTTGAAGTAACTTTTACCTACCTTGACGAAAATACCCTTATGCTCATAAATTTCATCACTAAGTGTCCTTAACTTATGAGCTTGTTACTGTTAGTTCAGGACTAGCTATCCTTAATTTATGAGTTTATAACTCTAAGATTAGGACTACATGTCCTTAACTTTTGAACTTGTAACTCTAAGTTTAGGACTACATGTCCTTAACTTTTGAACTTGGAACTCGAAGTTCAGGACTACCCATCCTTACTTTCTGTGCTTGTAACTCTAAGTTAAGGACTATATGTCCTTAATTTTTGTGCTTATTAAGGACCAAACATCCTTATTTTTTTAACTTTCAACTCTAAGTTTAGGACCTTATGTCCTTAACTTATGAGCTTGTTATTGTAAGTTCTAGACTAACTGCCCTTAATCTATGAAGCTTGTAAGCAAAGTTAAGGAAAACATGTCCTTAAATTTGGAGCTTGTAACTCTAAGTTTAGGACTATCTGTGCTTAGCTTTTGAGTTGTAACTCTAAGTTCAAGACTACATGTCCTTAACTTTCAAAAATAAACTCAAAATTCAGGACTACTTGTCCTTAATTTCTTGCTTGTAACTCTAAGTTAATGACTATTTGTCCTTATTTTATATGCTTGTAAATCTAAGTGCAGGAACAAGTATCCTTAATTTTTGAACTTTCATCTCTAAATTCAGGACCAAGTGTCCTTAACTAATGAGCTTGTTACTGTAAGTTCTGGGCTAGCTGTCCTTAATTTATGAGCTTCTAAGTCTACGTTAAGGACTATGTCCTTAGATTTTGAGCTTGTAACACTAAGTATAGGACTACCTGTTCTTAACTTTTAAATTTGTAACTCTTAAGTTTAGGACTACATGTCCTTATTTTTTTAACTTGAAACTCTAAGCGCACAGTTAGACAGTAATACGATATGTATTTATTTTTAAGCTATTGTTTATAATGTCTTTAGTCTTTAGCCACTGCTTTAATAAACTTTTATCTTTCCAAATGAAAATACCCTTCTACTCATAAAGTTCACGACCAAGTTGTCGTGCCCTCTTTTTCCTTCTCGAATATCGGGTTTATGACATTTAGGTATGGGATAACTCATTATTTTTGGGAAATGGGTTTTGCATTTGAGGAGTCGTCACATAATGATTTGAAGTGCATTAGGACACCAATAGGGTTCAGTTCTAAGTTCATTTGATTAACCAGAGATTGACAAGAGCTTGAAATTATCCTAAGGGGAATGTGTTAGGCACCCCTTAGGATCCACTAGCGTGGTTCCCGACCAGAAAGTTTATTGTGTATTCGGGGTTCAATTAAAATATAAACAGATAATGATCAAATGAGAGGGGATCTTAATACGCCATGGTTTGAGAGTAAACAAAAGTTTGAAACAGCAATTAAAAGAGCTGATTTTAAACAAGGAGTTACAATGATTAAAAAAAAAAGGCAATAACGGAAAAGGGTCCTAGGTTTATTTATAATATGGATCACATCAATGTAATACCCAGTAATCACTCCTAGGAGAGGGGCTACACATGGCATTAGCATACCTGTCATCATATTCATATCTACTCTTTCTCACTCTGTTTAAGGTACTAACGTGCGGATTGGTCTCGACTACTATTGTATGCCATTACCCGTCCCATTCTAATCAGTCCCGAAGGCACTTAGGAATACTATTCCTAAAGGGAAGGGATATTAGGCTGATTGGTGTTAAAGGATAAAAATCTAAGCTGACATACAAAAACACATACAACATGTTGGGGAAAACACATAAGTAATGAAGGCCCTGGTATACCTCCTTCAACAAAGCAGTTAGATAGCATGACTCAAACAAAAAACAAATTCTGAATTTTTAGAAGTCCAAAAGCAGGGGATTTTGAATCAGAGACAAATTCATAAGATACCTCAGATAAGATGTCCAAATCAAGCCTGCCGACTGGTTAGAGCAGTAACTAATTAAAAGAGGTGAATTCAGTTTTATCATTGATATTACCTAAGGCTTGCCTACGTGTTTAGGTGAGACCATTAGGAACATGGTATCTTCTACTGATTCTGAATGTGGCGAAGTAGTAACAATATAATACCGACGATTGGAGATCTTATAGGCATGCTTGCTAAGTCGTGTTAATAAGAAGATATTATGTTACTTAAAAACTGGTTCAAAGTAGACGATTTAAACTATTTTAGTTTCTACAGATGATAGTATCCACCTATTGTTGATTTTTATTCCTAGAACATAATATCTATGATTATTTGATTTTTAAACCTTTATAGTCACGATATCTAGTCGCTGATTTAATCCTTATAAACGTGATATCTAGGTGAAAATGGGAGCAGGTAGGATCTTTTGATAAGAATTCCTATAGGCATGATTTATACTGATTTGAACGTGATGCTAAATTATAACCAATTGAACCCTAAGAGCATGATATCTAAATGGTGACAAACATGCAAAAATTTAGATAATCCATATAGGTAGGTTATCTAGTTGTGAAATTGAACATGCAGGATTTAAAAGCATAGTCCTATAGACATGGTTTCTAAATGTGATATGAATATGCAGAATTAAAAGCAGTCATATAGGCATATTTTCTACCCTTGAGCATGCATAATTACCCAGCCCTTTTGTACTAGCCAACCCCAAGTACTTATTACAACTTATTATAAACCAAAAATACCAAATTACAAAATAAAGAATGAAAGAAAATGCTACAACCATATGAAATCCTTATTTGACTTCCTATTTGAGATATGCAAGGAACCGTATTATTGCCAATGCCATTGATTTCAAAGTGTTTCTACAGATCTGGTTGTGTTAAAGTTCCCTAAGGGCCTCAATAGGACCCGGGGCAGTGCTCACACCCAAGTTACACATTCATAATAGAGATGAGTACGGTGTGGAAATGCAAGCCCTCATTTGTCCAAGTTCAGAGGGAGCTCATGGGTCCCAAGACAAGGCTCTCATGAGGGGGGAAGAACTTAAGTCTAAGAAGAGAGTGAAAGTGCAGATATAGAGTTTTAAGAGCTGAGGGAATAAAGGAGAGGGAAAGAGTGATGGGAGACAACCATTAACATTTTAGGGAGTCAATAACTTTACACAAAGGGGCAGGGGATTGGGAATCCGTTGCAAGGAGCCTATACACTTGGGTATGGGTTAACTATGGGCATGCACAACAATAGGAATTGTTGACATGCTTGTAAATCAACCAGAACACACAACATATAAGGGAAACATGGAGGTTTGATCCTCGGAGGTTCAAGTTTGGGTCATGCACAATAATTTCCAATGCTGTCGTGCCCCAAACAAACCACAAGTATTAAACACATTAGGATAGGGATTTAGGATTCACAGGTCATAGTATATTGATCCAGAACAGGAGAAGAATAATTACAGCATGCCAAACAATAGTACTGGGTTAAATACAAATAGTGGGCAGACAAGAATGCAAGAAATAGTAAATAAGCATGTTGTTGTTGGTGCAGAAAAACTTAATTAGAATATACCAATAAAAAATGCAAATGCAGAAAATAAGCAAGTTTCCCTACAGCCCAGCCTTGGCTTTCAACCGGGTAGGTAAGGCAGCAATATAGTAGTAGCAGAGAAGAGAGAGAGTTTTAGTGTAGTATGTGTTTGAACTCAATCGTTATGCCTTGTGTTCGTGTGTTTTGAAAGAGAATAAGTACAAGGTACTTATTGTTTTTGAAAACGAGTAAGAAAGAGGTAATACGCTACAAAGATGGCGACAATCATGATTCAGAATCAATTATACAAGTGATTGCCCTTAATTAAGGGATCACTTGCTTAACGGGCATTGGCAAGTTTAAAATAAGGAAGAAATCAATTTATTAGCAGGCTGACAGTTGCAATAAAAGAAGTAGTAAAACATTAAGTAAGCAATCAAGTCTAGGTACAAAAACACACTAATTTTAGAAAGAATTTAGCAAGGCAAAATAGGGAAATAAAATCAGTTAACCTTAACAGGCGAGTGAATTCATAATTTCAAAAGGAAAAGTTTTAAATCAGTCACAAGTTGAAGGTCAAACAAACAAGAAAACATAGCATATAATAGGGTGTACGAACATTATACATTCGAGGTCAAGCCTGTTAGCAGAAGGAAATAGCATACAATAGTAGTACACGATTTAGTAGGTAGCAACATTCGAAACATAATAGTCTAATAGGTCAAGTAGTTAAGAAACATAGAATATCAAAGGCATGCGAAGATCTCCGAGTAGCAGGTATGTAAAATCCCTTTTTAAAAAAATGAGGGTTTCGAGCATATTCGAATTTTAGAGATGATAGAAAACCAGAGTCAGAAGAATCACACAAAGGAATAAGAGATTCGTAAATAAAAAACTTCAAATCGAGTCATGCACCTAAACTAACAGTCTCAAACACAAAACCATAGGATCTTCAACAATAGAAGAGTTTTTAAAAAAGGATAAACAAGCAAATCGGACAGAAAATCAGGCAAACAGACATTCGTCTAATAAACACTTGTAAGAAATTAGGGCTTTTAACATGCAAAATCAAGTAGAAGAATGATATGTGAAAACATAGCAAAACATGTCAAAAAATCAGAGAATGCTTGAAATAACTTAACGAAAATCCTAATCGGAAAAGATAAGGGGTTTTGAAGGCGGAGTTTTAAAAGAAACTTCGAAAAACGCTTAGAAGTTCGGAGCAAACATAGATTAGAAATAAATCTAAAAGAAATCGAAAGAACGTTATAGGTTAGGATGTCAGAAGAACCCTAAGTGATGGGAAAGACTTTCAAAATCATTGATCTAAGTAGGAGAGTCAAAAGTCTTACTCGACTAGGCATGGCTGGCCGGTGAAAGGTGAGAGACGATCGGAGAACAGCCACGAACCAAAATTGATTGGGGTCTAGACCAATATCTTTCAAGATATAGCCTTGAGACCATAAGAATCAAACACAAAGAAGCTATATGAGGTTGATACAGGTCTTCGATGACCTTGGAAGCCATATATTTGGGAGGTATTAGTGTTGTAGTTTGATGGCGACAGCTAGGTTTTGTGAGGGATTTCAAAGAGAGTTGAGAGGGAAAGTAATTCAAGGGAGGCATTTGGTGTGAAATGGTGTGGGGTAAGGTGTCGTTTGAAGTTAAAAATGGAAATGACCAATATTGGCCAGTGATCTAAATGATCAATGACCAGGATTGAAAGGCTTAGATAGGGGATCCAGGTTGGGTTATTTGAATGGGTTGTGGGATAGTGTGAATGGTAATTGGGTCATGGTAATTGGGATTCAAATTAGGGGTTCAATTCAGGCCACAAATGAAATATAATTGGGTTAGATTTTCAATAGCCAAATTTCCCCTTTTTAATTTATAACAAAATAGTAAATTAATTCCTGAAAATAAATTAAAGGTACTAAGATGATTTGTAATATATAATTATTAATTTAAAAATACTGGATCTAATTTTCATAAATATAAATGCCATTAAATTTAAAAGGGGTTAATATTACAATTATATACAATTTAACTTTAAAAGTACTAAATAAATTTATAAAAAATATGCAAAAGGTTTTGTTGACTATTGTTTATAAATATAAGAATCCAATAAATGAATCACCAAGATTGATAACTTTTAGAATTATTATTGGGTTTTTTATGAATAAAATAGGGGAATAAATTGGTTAAAAATCCTTTAAAAATTAAGAAAAAATAATAAATCATTGGGATATACTTATATAAGCATATCTATGCTATTTTGAAATTATTTTGTATATAAAAATATACAGGAAAAAATAGGATATCAATAACTGTCCCTCTTTACAAGGATGAAAGTGTTGTCGGGTAAAGATATGATGACCAATTTTGACCAAGCAAAACGGTTTGAGAAATTAGGCTGCACCTTGGCTTCTGAGTTGCCTACATATCCCTAGTCTTATAGGAATCATGCCATATGTAGTTCGAGATCCGTCGGTGGAGTATGCCGATGGAGACTTTTGAGAACGAACACAATATTCAGGATGTGGGAATGGTTAAGGTTTGACATGGCTGCGGGAAATGGAGCGGGTTCAATCCTACCGAGATGGCTATTGCTTGCGGGTTTACCTACAAATAAGCAATACAAGCATATATTGTGCTTAAAGTTAAACATGATGCAATTTCCCGCCGGACCATGAGGGTTGTCTTCGGACGGTTAGAATGACGTCCTTAGACAATGATGTCCCGGGCCATATAATATATAATAAAGGATTCGTCGGCCATAAAACATGTAATAAAGTATTTTCCGGCCATGAAATGATGTTCTCGGGCGATAAGGATGATGCCTCCGAACTATGATGCCTTTGGATACTGATATTGAAACGATAAAAGGGTCCTCAGGCCATGCCATGACATTCTCGGGCTATGAATATGATGCCTCCGAAAAATGACGCCTACGGATGATTTGGCGATCTTTTAGCCCATGAGATGCAGTATTTGGCGATTTTTTGGCCCATACAATGTAGTAGATGGCGATCTTTTAGCCATGTAAATATGGATAAGGTGGCGATCTTTCAACCATGCAATGCAGATAAGGCGATGATCTTTCAGCCATGCAAATACGGATAAAGGTGGCGATCTTTCAGCCATGCAAATGTAGATAAGGTGGTGATCTTTTAGCCATGCAAATATGGATAAGGTGGCGATATTTCAGCCATGCAAATGTAGATAAGGAGGCGATCTTTCAGCCATGCAAATGTGGATAAGGTGGCGATTTTTTAGCCATGAAAATGTGGATAAGGTGGCAATCTTTCAGCAGTTAAAATGTGGATAAGGTGACGATCTTTCAGCCTTGCAAATGTAGATAAGGTGGCGATCTTCAGCCATGCAAATGTAGATAAGGTGGCGATCTTTCAGCCATGCAAATATAGATAAGGTGCAGATTTTTCAGCCATGCAAATGTAGATAAAGTGTCGATCTTTCAGCCATGCAGATATAGATAAGGTGGAGATTTTTCACCCATGCAAATGTAGAGGGATGTAAAGCTTAACCTTGGAAGGTAGAATAGTAGCCTTATGCAAAGAGAAAATGTAGATGAAGACAATGTTTAGTCTCAGAAGGCAGAATGGTAGCCTTATGCAAGAAATAAAATGGACAGTGATAACAGAGCTTTCTTAGTTGATAATAGATTGTGATATGGTAACTGTTAGGAACATTGTGACACACGGAATGTCACCTGTGTGAATGGAAAATGTGAGTAAGTGTGGAAGTTCTAAGAGTTGTATTCCTGAACGACGTTTGTCTTATGAATATATAGTATGTATGATTCTTTTGTAATTTGCAATCAAAGAAAAATTGTGAGTTTTGTAAGGGAGGGGGGAGGTTAGTTCGTATCCCCTCTAGCTCTGTTTGACCTACTCAGCTTTGATCTGGTGATATTGTATGTATCTTTAGGGTAGCGTTGCTAAACAAAGTAATTTCAGTAATAAACATGCACGATTTTGTAAAAATATGACATAAGTATATAATAAAGAAACAAATTTTAGATGAACCAACGACTAAGACGTGGTTTAAGACATTGCAACCCCTTTTGCTACAGAATTTTTAGGGTCTTCCTCAAAATTATGTCCCAGTTAATGGGTTTCCACTTCAGGTTGTTTGCTTGTGACGGTCGATTGAAATTACTTTGGAATTTTGAAGGTCCTCTTTAAAATTCTGCCACAGTTTCTAATTGTGGGGGATGGGGATGAAAATTTTATTGAATTGTCATAGGGCTGCCTACATATTTCATCTTAAATGGGAATCAGGTCAGGCGTAGTTCAATTACATCATAGAGGAAATAATATAGATTACATATAATAACGCTTTTCTGCATCTGAATTGATTGGCCTTGGCTATACTTCTCCGCCCATTTCTGCAAGTATGAGGGATCCTCCTATCAAAACCCGGTGAACCGTGTATGGACCCTGCCAGTTGGGAGAGAACTTCCCTTTGGCTTCATCTTGATGCGGTAAAAGTTTCTTTAATACTAGCTGCCCTGGTGTGAGCTGTCTCACCTTAACTCTTTTGTTGAATGCTCTAGACATTCTGTTATGTTAAAGTTGACCATGGCAAACTGCATTCATTCTCTTTCCGTGTCTGAAGACTAGTTGCTCGTAACGATGTGTCACCCACTCCGCATCATCGAGCTCAGCTTCCTATATGATCCTTTGGGAGGGAATTTCTTCCTCAGCAGGAATGACGACCTCTGTAACGTAAACTAGCATATAGGGGGTTTCTCTAGTTGATGTGCATACCGTAGTGTGATATCCCAAAAAAGAAAATTATAACTTCTTGTGCCACTGTTTATGCTTCTCTATCATTTTCCTCAATATCTTCTTGATATTCTTGTTACCGACTTCTACGACTCCATTCATCTAAGGACTGTAGGATGCAGAATTCTTGTGTCTGATCTTGAAGGTTTCACACATGGCTTTCATCAAGTTGCTATTGAGATAGGATCCATTATCAGTAATGATTAACTCTGGAACACCAAATTGACAAACAATGCGTTCGTGGACAAAGTCTGCCATGACTTTCTTAGTAATTGCTCTGTAAGATGCTGGTTCAACCTATTTGGTGAAATAGTCGATGGCTACCAGGATAAATCTGTGCCCGTTGGAAGTGGCAGGCTCGATTAGTTCAATAACATCCATTCCCCAAGAGGCGAACGACCATGGTGAGCTTGTCGCATTAAGCTCATTTGGAGGTACCTTTATCATGCCTGCATGTATCTGACAGCAGTGGCATTTTCGGACATACTGGATGCAGTCTATTTCTATAGTCATCCAAAAGTAACCAACTCGGAGTATCTTCTTTTCCAAGACAAAGCCGTTCATTTGTGGACTGCATGTCCCATTATGGAATCCCTCTAGTAGCTTGGATGCTTCTTTTGCATCGACACACCTTAGCAAACCCAAATCAGGAGTCCTCCTATATAGGACTCCTTCGCTATGAAAGAAGTTATTAAACAACCTTCGACGCGTGCATTTCTTGAGTAGGATTTGCAAGCTCTAGGTACTCTCCTTTTGCCAAATATTCCTTGATATCGTGAAACCAAGGCTTTCCATCTACTTCTTCTTCAACGTAGGCATATTAAGCTGGGAGATCATGGATTTTTACCGCAATGGGGTCAATGAAGTTTTTGTCTAGATATTGTATCATGGATGTTAAGGTGTCCAGTACATCAGTGAATTCATTCTGGACTTTAGGAACATGTTGGAACTCCGTCTTCATGAATTCTCAATTCCTACATATGATGCATATATGAGAGTATCTTTGAGTTCTTGGTCACCCATTCTATTCGCACCTGATGTATAAGCTAGTCTGAATCTCTGATCACTAACAACTCTTGAATTTTTATATAAATGGCCATCTTGAGCCCTATGATGCAAGCTTCATATTCAGCCATGTTGTTGGTACATGGGAACCTAAATTTTTGAAATTTTCGCTCCATCAAAAAACAATCTCCAACCACCATAGGATTCTGCAATGTCATCTCCTATGAAGGATACCTCTTCATCAAGAAAATATATTTTCAGAGGTTCGTATTCCCCATCCACGGGATTTTTAGCAAGGTGATCTGCCAATGCCTGTCCTTGATCGCTTTCTGAGTTACATAAACAATGTTGAACTCACTCAACAGGATTTGCCACTTGGCTAGCTTGCCAGTGGGCATGAGCTTCTAAAAGATGTACTTCAAAGAATCCATCCTTGGTATGAGATATTTAGTATAGGCACAGAAGTAATGCCTCAGCTTCTGAGCTACCCAAGTCAAAGCACATCAAGTGCGCTCTAGCAGAGAATATTATGCCTCGTACGGGGTGAACTTCTTATTGAAGTAATAGATGTACTACTCTTTCCTCCCCATTTCGTCATGTTGCTCTAGAACACAGTTGAAAGCTCCATCCAATACTTCAAGGTAGAGTAATAAGGTTCTACCTGGTTCAGGTGGGATAAGACTTGTGGTGTTGACAGGTATTCTTTGATTCTTTTGAAGGCTTTTATGCGGTCCTCAGTCCATTTGGTAGTAGCCTCCTTTTTCAACATCTTGAAGATTGGCTCACAGATAACTGTAGACTGTGCTATGAACTGGCTGATGTAATTAGGTCTCCCTAAGAAACTTATCACATCCTGCTTGTTTTTTGGCAGTGGCAATTCTTGAATAGCTTTGAATTTTGATAGATCCGGTTCTATTCCTCGGCAGCTCACAATAAGCCCAAGCAACTTTCTGGCTGGGACCCCAAATGCATGCTTCGCAGGATTTAGTTTCAGGTTGTACCTTTGCAATCTATTAAAGAATTTCCTCAAATCTTCCATGTGATCAGTGGACTTCTTGGACTTGATGATAACATCATCCATATATACCTCTATCTCATTGTGTATCATATCATGGAAAATGGTAGTCATGGCCCTCATGTAGGTGGCTCCAGCATTTTTCAAGCCGAACTACATCATCTTGTAATAGTACATTCCCTAGGCATAATGAAATCTGTTTTCTCAGCATTTTTTTCAGCCATCCAGATCTGATGATAACCAGCGAAACAATCTACAATTGACCGCAACTCATGTTTGGCGCAATTGTCGATCAGGATGTGTATATTTGGTAAAGGGAAGTCGTCTTTCGGATTGGCTCGATTGATATCTCGGTAGTCGACATAGACTCAGATCTTCCCGTCCTTCTTTGGTACAGGCATGATGTTGGCCAACCACGTCGGATATTCTACAACCCAGAGAAACTTAGCTTTGACCTGCTTAGTGTATTCTTCCTTGATTTTCAGACTCATATCAGGCTTGAACTTTCTGAGCTTTTGCTTTACTGGCAGACATGTTGGATCGATTGGCAATTTGTGAGCCACAATATACGTACTCATGCCAATTATGTCATGATACAACCAGGCGAATTTGTCCTCATATTCTCTTAGAAAATCCATGTATTCCTTTTTTTCTAATGGCGATAAGTGGATGCTGATTCGTGTTTCTTTGACGTTTTTTGCATCTTCCATGTTAACAATCTCATTCTCGTCCAGGTTGGACTTCGGTCTATTTTCAAAATTCTCAATTTTTTTAACAATCTCCTCCGGTATACCATCTTCCTCTGAATCTATGGCTGTTTATTGCGTTATCTCATTGCATGTCACAGTCATTGGCTCATCCTATATAAGTAAATTAATGAGAGAAAAATAATAGTGAGCGTCGAATCATAAGAAAAGTTAAAATGGTTTGATAAATTGCATAATCATTTTGAACATTGGAGGTCTTATTGCGGGAATTTAAAATATGTGAAAAATAAAATCTTTTAGTAAATAATAGTGCTTTCTTTAGTGTTGCTACCCCGAGGCTCATCGGGCTTTGATTTTCCTGATGGTCTAGTTATTGAGGCATGCCCCTCTGCATACAGCTTGTATAGAAGGGCCTTCCCCCCTCCTCCTCGAGAATAGCACATCAATCCATATCATTGTCTTCTAGGAACAAGTTCTTAACTACTGCTAGTGCTTCCTCCTCATCTGACCCATAGATAATATCGACCGATTGGAAGGTTTTCTCCAAATATGGTATTGGATGTCCCAGTGGATAGTAGGGACTGTGCCATGGTGGCGACCAGTTGTTGAATTCATCCCAGGTGTACTCATATTCCAAACTGAAAGTGGTGCCATGTTTCTTGAGTTTTATGGGCTTAGTGATTCCTTAGAGGTTCTTGCCAAGCCCCTTGCCAGGTTCGTACTCACTCTAATTTAGTATACTCTCGATCTTGTCACCTACCATTTATCTTTGTTAATAGTATTTACCCATTCAGTGTAATGGTCTCTCTACCTAGCTTCCTTATTCCATCAATTGATAAAATGGTCTGGCGACTGTATATAGGGTTGCTACCATCACCGTTAATGATCACCTCCTGGTAATTCAATTCAAACTTTATCGCCTAATGTAGTGTTGATGCTACGGCTCTAACAACATGAATCCACGATCGTCCCAATAGTAGATTGTAAGATGCCGGCACATCTATCACTTGAAAATAAACATCGAACCAAGTTGGCCCCATTTGTAAACACAGACTAATCTCCCCAATGGTGGACCTTTGGGAGCCGTCGAAAGCTTTCACATTGATAGCTATATCCTTTATTTCATGCAGTTCCTTACCCAACTTCTTCAGTGTTACCATCGGATAAATATTGAGGCCGGACTCTCTATCGATCAGGATTGTGGTGATAAAATAGTCTTCGTATTGCATAGTGATGTGCAGTGCCTTGTTGTGACCCAACCCTTCAGGTAGTAGTGCATCCTCATAAAAAGTAATTTTATGACTTTCCAGTACCTGTCCTACCATGTTATCCATTTCCCCACCTGTGATGTCTCTTGGTACGTATGCTTCACTCAACACCCTCAACAGGACATTCTTGTGTGCCTCAAAATTTTGTAGCAGAGCAAGGATGAAAATTTGCGCTGGTGTTTTGTTCAACTGGCCGATGGTATTCCTTGGCCTGTATCTTTCTCTAGAGATCATCCAGCCTGGTCTCAATGATGGGTGGCCGATTGGAGGCCTGCTTTCCTTACTCAACTAAGTGTTCAGGGGTATAAACTCTACCCGTTCTCGTTGTACCCTGTGCCGCAATAGTTTCTTCGAACCTAACCTTGACTTTCCTCCTTGACTCGGCTGTATAGTCCCATGGGATAGACTTCATATGGAAGGGCGCCATGGGAAACATCCCCACTAGGATCGAAGTGGCTATCTCTCTGCACGGAGCATGGGCCTTAGGTGGCAATACTGCAACTTCAAACGATGTGGGTGCATTTGGTGGAGACATCAATTCGACCTCAATTGGTGCTGGTGTCTTTGCAGGTGAAGTTGTTTCAAACTCAAGTGGCACAGACATATTTGCCTCGGAGCCCCCAGATGACTGAATCTGGACCACGATCGGATTAAGAGTAACTATTGGCTTCTTTGATCATCACCTTCTACGATCAAACTCATCAATCCCTGGGGATCCTAATCATCCTCTATTTCAATCATGTAAACACCTCCACTCTTGTGGATTGGCAGAGGATTATTGCAGACATTTGGTGCAGGTTCCTTTTCCATAATAATCTTCTTATCAATTAAAGTCCGGATCTTATCTTTCAAAGAATGGCATTCGTCGATGGTGTGTTCTTTCATGCCGGAATGGTATACACAGGATTTGTTTGGATTAACCCACTGAGAAGGGTTCTCAAGAGTTGCAGCAGGGATAGCGGTGAGAAAACTAGCAGCTTTGAGTCTTTTGTACAACTGATCAATAGGTTCTGCAATGGTTGTATATTGTTTTGGAGGTTTGCAGTCAAAATTTGGTCGAGATCTAGGGAAGTTTTGGCATGTAGGAGGAGACTGATAGTGGGATGGTGGAGCATGTAGGCTTGGTAAACATGTTCGAGTTGGGAGTATCTGGGTGAAGTAGGCTGATATGTGGGAGTTGGAGGTAATTGATAAGTGGATGGTGGAGTTTGGTAAGAGGGTGGGGGCTTTTGGTAGTTTGGAGTAGGCAGATATGTGAGTGGAGGCATTGGGTAGGTTTGTCATTTAATGGGAGATTTGGTTCTTGGTGCCACTATTACGGATCCGACATCCCTTTTCTTGGACACGCCACCTGACTGTAACGCCTTATTTGTAGCTTGCAAGGCCTCAAAGTTTGTAACTATATCGCTTTTGATACCCTCTTTGATCCTTTCTCCCAACTTGATAATGTCAGAAAATTTGTGGCTTTCTATCATCATTACCCTTTCATAATATTGCAGGTCTTGAGTCCGGATAAAGAATTTGTTCATTTGTTCCTCCTCTAAGGCAGGTCTGACCTTAGCAGCTTCGGACCTCTAGCGAGTAGCATACTTGCGGAACGTTTCTGTAGGCTTCTTCTTTAGATTTTGAATATAAAACACATCCGGTGCATTATCTGTATTGAATCTGAACCTGTCCATAACTTCGGGCGCCACACCTGGCAACCACTTATTCGGATCTTGGCTAATGTACCAGGACAAAGCATCTCCCTTCAAACTTCTCATAAAAAGCTTTATGCGAATTCTCTCGTCTTTCCCTACTCCAACCAGCTTGTCATAGTACGTTCTCAAATGGACTCTTGGATCCCCTGTACCATCAAACATCTTGAACTTAGGAGGTTTATACCCCTCAAGAAATTCAACATCGGGCTGTACGCAAAGATCTTCATAGTTATTCCCTTCCTTCCTTCAATGCCATGAATCGACTAGTCAATTTCTTATGTTCTTAAACTGGGTTCCTAATGTACAAGTATTTTTCATTAGACTCGGGTGTGCTTGAGATGTTTTGGGTGGAGTGTGGCACAGTCTCCATGTAGATGGTGGTATTATGGTTGGTGTAAAAGTGGTCATCTGTGGAGTTTTGGAGTTTTGGATGAGCAGCAGGGTGTTGTTTGGGGTATGGCAGGTGTTGCAGTGGTGGTGAGGAGTGGGATGGTTTTGTTGCTTTGGGATATTCTATGGAGGTGTAGGGTTCTGAGCATTCAAGAAATTGATATATGGAGTGGTGAGGGAAAAGGACAGATCGTCAGATTTTGAACATGATCAAGTTCTTCTTGGAATTCAGTAGCTTTTGCTCGAGTTAGGATGCATTTTCTTTGGAAACTTGAGTACCGTGAGCATGAATGACCTCTACCCGTTCAGTTGAGTTCTCCTTTCTGGCGTTGTTCAAATCTTCCATCTTCCCTTTGTTCTTATTTTTGACAAGACTAAGAGGAGGAGTGGGCGGATGCCCCGGATGTCGTGGAATAAAATGATATTGCCAGAGTGCACGAACTAACCTTTGAGAAGGGGCAATAATAAACAAAAAATAAAACAAAAAGGTAACCAAGTTTGTGAATATTATAAAAAGCATTGCGATATTTAAACATAGTACATAATGTAAGACACGACCTAATTTGGAAACCTCTTTGTGCCTAAGGTAGGTCTAGCGACAAATTAATTTGGAGAACTTAGAATGATAGATGCCTCCTTTTATTGATAGAAAATAAGACGACTCTCAAATCAATACTAAACAAATTGGAAATAAATGTCACTAATGTCCATTGGCCTTATTACATTTCACATTAAAAGAAAACCATTATCTATTTGGTCCCAGAAGGACTTTCCCCAGATTTGGCATCCTCGACTCCGTCGAACAACTTTCCCAACTTGCAAAGTCCCAGCAATAGGTAAGCCTTGGATAAATGTCCGCCTTCATTTCCTTCAACATTTTTACAGTCTTTGACCTTTTTGAGAAACTTTCTTTCCAATTCCACTATGCCTCGCTCCACGTATCCCAGTCGCTTTTTAGCAATGACAACCATGTCCTTCTATTCCTCAATAAGTTTCTGGTTGGCCTCTTGTATCTCGTAGTGTTCACTCTCGTATTCATGGATCCTTTCGTGCAACTAGTTGTATTTGACTTGTGCCTTATATTTCTGCAAGACAAATAAGGTTAGGCCCTTACCCCCACCGGACTCAGCTATTTAATACCAATAACTATCATGAAGCATTTAGTTCTCCAAATAAATGCACAGAACATGGTAGTGTCCGTTTGGGTTTAAGGAAACCCAGTGGACTTTGGAAAAGGCTATCTTAAAGAGTCATTATGCAGACAACATAACTGACTCGGTTAGGTTTGACCATGATGCATGCATAGTTTGAACAGAGTAAGGTTTCTATGTGTTTTAGACTGGAACCCTTGAGCGGATAACTCAAGGGGGGAAAGGCACGGAACCGTCGACTACACCGTTGATCGACTGGTTTTACCGTAAATATGCCTTTTTTGGAATTAGGGGAGGGGGTAATAATATAGGAAGAGCGCAACTACTCATTATAAGTGTTGCTATGGTATTTGTTTGGTACGAGTGGAATATGATGTTGAGCATAATTATGTACTAATTAAAATCATGTTTTCACATATTTGCATGTTAAGAAAGTAGTAAATACAACAGTTTCATAATTTAAAGCAGTAATAAAGGGAAGAAACAAAAGACAAGTCAGTTTTGCAATTGAAAAGGAAATGAATGCTTAAAGGAATTAAACAAGTAATTGCACGTAAAGAGTTATGAATTCAAAATAACAATCCGAAATGGTAAAAGCCTAGATATTCCCCAATAGAGCCGCCATGCTGTCGTGTCCCTTTTTTCCTCTGTGAAAATCAGGTTTATGACATTTTGGTATGAGACAACTCGTTTTTTTTGGAAACTTGGTTTTACATTTGAGGAGTCGCCACCTAATGATTTAAAGTGCATTAGGACACCAATAGGGTTCATATCTAAGTTCATTTGATTAACCAGAGATTAGGTAAGGGCTTGAAATTATCCTAAGGGGAAGGTGTTAGGCACCCCCCAGGATCCACTAGTGTGGTTCCCGGCCAAACAGTTTATTGTGTTTTCGGGGCACAATTAACATATAAATAAATAAGGCTCAAATAAGAAGGGATTTTAATACACCATGGTTTGAGAGTATACAAAGTTTGAAAGAGAAATAAAAAGATCTAATTTTAAACAAGGAGTTACGATGCTTTAAAAAAAAGAAAGGCAATAAAGGAAAAGGGGTCCTAGGTTTATTTATAATATGGATCACGTCAATGCAATACACGGTAATCACTCCTCAAGAGAGGGGCTACACGTGGTATTAGCGCACCGATCATCATATCCATATTCGATTACTATTGCATCCTATTAACCGTCCCTTTCCTATTAGTCATGGAGGCACTTAGGACTACTATTCCTAAAGGGAAGGGATATTAGGCTAATTTGTTTTAGAGGATAACAAACTAAGGCGACATAAAAAAACAAATACTGCATGTTGGGGAAAACACATAAACAGTGAAGGCTCAGGTATACCTCCTTCAACAAAGCAATTAGATAGCATGGCTCAAACGAAAAGCAAGGTCTGAATTTTTCGAAAGTCCAAAAGTAGGCGATTTTGAATCAGATCTAGATTTATCAGACACATGAGATAAGAAGTCCAAATCAGGCATGCCTACTGGTTGGAGCAGTTACTAATTAGCAAAGACGAGTTTAGTTTTATCGTTTTTGTTACCTAAGGCTTGCCTAAGTGTTTAGGTGAGACCATTAGGAACATGGTATCTACTGCTGATTGCGAATGTGGCAAAGTAATAACAACTTAAAACAGATGATTGGAGATGCTACAGGCATACTTGCTAACCCGTGTTAATAAGAAGATATTAAGTTACTTAAAACCTGGTTCAGAGTACATGAATTTAAACTAGTTTTAGTTTCTGCAGATGATAGTATCCGCTAATGCTGATTTTTATTCCTAGAACATGATATCTACGATTACTAATTTTTAAATCCTTATAGATACGATATCTAGTCGTTGATTTAATCTCTATAGACATCATATCTAGGTGAAAATGGGAGCAGGCAAGATCTTTAGATAGGAATTCCTATAGGCATGATTTCTACTGATTTGAACATGATGCTAAATTTTAACAAATTGGACCCTAAGAGAATGATATCTATATGGTGACAAACATTTAAAAATTTAGATAATCCCTAAAGGCAGGTTATTCAGTGGTGAAATTGAACATGCAGTATTTAAAAGCATAGTCCTATAGAAATGGTTTCTAAATGTGATGTGAATATGCACTATTAAAAGTAGTCCTATAGGCATGTTTTCTAAATGCAAATTGAACATGTATAAAAAGCAGTCCTTATAAGCATATTTTCTACCCTTGAGAATGTATAATTACCCAACCCTTTTTCACTTGCTAATCCCAAGTGTTTATTATAACTTATTACAAACAAGAAATACCTAATTACAAAAGAAAGAATGAAAGAAAAAGCTATAACCATAGGAAAGCATGATTTGACTTCCTATCTGAGATATGTAAGGAACCGTATCATTGCCAATGCAATTGATTTCAAAGTCTTTCTCAGACCTGGGTGTGTTAAAGTTCCCTAAGGGCCTCAATAGGACAAGGAGCAGTGCTCACACTCAAGTTACACAACCAGAATAGAGATGAGTGTAGTGTGGAAATGCCAACCTTCATGTGTCCAAGTCCATAGGGAGCTCATGGGTCCTAAGGGAAGGCTCACATGAGGGGGGCAGGAGTTAAGTCTAAGAAGAGAGTGAAAGTGTAGAAGCATAATTTTAATAGCTAAGGGAATAAAGGAGAGGGAAAGGGTGATGGGAGATAGCCATTAGCATTTCACGGAGTCAATAACTTAACACAAAAGGGCAGGGGATTGGGAATCCGTTGCAAAGAGCCTATACATTTAGCCATAAGTTAATTTTGGGCATACACAACAATAAAAAGTGCTGACATGCTTGTAAATCAACCAGAACACACAACATATAAGGGAAACATGGAGGTAATGATCCTAGGAGGATCAAGTTTGGGTATGTGTCTTGTTTTGTTTTAGATGTATGTGTCTTCTATGTTTTAATAGCTTAGTCCTTACCAATGTTTAGTTTCATGGAATGTTCAGATATTGCAGCATCAGATTTATTCGATACTCTTGAATCTTAGTCCTAATTTTGGTTGAAATAGGTGTCCATGTTTGGTAATGACTTTGTTTGAACTAACTATTATAACAAATATAAGCTAGAAGCAAACTGAATGAGGTGTAGTTTGTTATTTTCAAAGCATTAGGATGTATTTATTTCTCAGAATTAGTCGTCCTGTTCTATATGATTGTAAACTCGTATGGAAGGTCGTTTGATTTGCTTATTAGCCTTGTTAATCTTGGCATAGATAAGTCTAGTGCTTAATATTTTGTGAAATGAGGTTTAAACTCTGTAATCTGAAGTTCGATTTACTTTTGTGAATAAAGAGCTTAAATCTGTGTTGTGTGCTTCTGAGAAAACTCGATCTCGAGACACTAACCCCAGCAACAGACCTTTGAAGTATAATATGGATTTTCTTGGGCCCAATGTTTATTTTCCCAAGTAACGAGGCCATGTGAGTCTAAGGCAGGCTTGGGCTCAAATCACATTAGTAATTCAAATATTCAGGCTTAGGTGCTTTAATTTGAATAATTAATGATTCAAAAAATGAATTGTTAATTTAATTCATTGTTTCATATAGTATTAACGGATTGACTATTAATTTATTGTCCACAAAAGTTTGGTTTTGAGACTTGGGCTGTAACCTTGGCTCAATGGCGTCGAGTTGCCTTTGCTGGGTACAGTCCAGTTTTGGACTTCGCGTTGGAGTCTTTTTCTCATTGACAACATAGTTATGAGGGCGATAGGTCCATAACCTGTTTGGGTTCGTTTAATCAGCTTAGTTTGATGTCATATCTGTTAGCATAAGTTATTTCACATTTACTTTGAGATTTCAACATTATGATTAGAAATCCTTTAGAATTAATTGAAGTCTGCTGCGCTAAACAAATCCCAAATGTGTGGCCCTCATTTAATTATTTCTTTTAAAACCCTTAGAACTCGAGGCGTGACATTTAGTAAATTTTCCATGGTCTTCGCAAAGTTAACAACGCGTAGTTGCTTTAGGCGCATTATTTAATAATTTACCTTCCAAAACTCGAGTGCGCATCTCATGTGACCCAAATCCAAATCTCATAACGTTAAATAAAATGTGTCTCAGACTGTGGGTGCTTTTCATGTGGCCTGGTTCAAAGATACGTTTTAGATAACATTGAGATCTTCTTAAAAAATATTAAAAAGCGGCTAATAAGTTAAAATTATACCATAGGCTAAAACATGTATTAAAATTAGAGAATAGGCCCATTATAATAGTTTAAGCGACTGCGGTAGAACCACAGAATCCGGGGTGCCTAATACCTTCCCTCGGGTTAACAAAATTCCTTATTTAGAATTTCTAGTTGCAAACTTCACATGGAAAGTCGAACTTCCCTCTATTTGGGATTTCAAAATAAACTAGTGACTTGGAACAACAGAAAATAAACATCCCAAGTGGCGGCTCTGAAAAAAAATGAATAAATAATCTCATTTCGAAAAATGTTACTTAAATTGGAAAAACTCCCTTATACACTATTCCTTCGAGGGTGGTGTAGTAAAAAAAAGGAAGTGTGACAGCTCTGGCGACACCGCTGGGGACCCAAACCTAGAACTTCGGTTCAGGTTTTAAGAATTCGAGCTTAGAATAGCTTCTATGATTGACTTTATCTATTATCTGATTTTTCTATGCTTTACCACTTTGATATTTTGTGAACTGTATATAAACTGCTACGAAAACCTTCTTCTCTACGAGTCTTCTAAATCATCTGAGAAGTGTACACTTCGTGTATCTTCTTTTCTATTAGAGTCTTATCTCAAATTCTTGAATGAGTTTCGGACAGGTTGCAAAGCCGGTGAAGCTTCTATATTCCCGATATGCTGCCCCCCGGCTCGAGCTATCTGCTCGGGTAAGCCAGGTCTAGAACAATAAATCCAGGTTTTAAACCTAGTATTACAAAACCTCATGCCGGATCCCTAGTAGGAACATTTGTTTGCATCACGTGCATTTGACTTAGAAGACTCAACACACGGGTTGGGTCTGTCTAGGACAAGTGTACCCGAAATGAAAAGACCATCCTGATGCATCCTACTTTCTACTTTTACATTTATTTTCTTTGGATTTGCATATTGACCGGCTTGTGAATAATAGAAGAACATTGGGGAAAAAATAGCCGTGTGATGGCTAAGAGAGATAATTATCTCTTATTGGAAAACCAATGTCCAAAAGGTACCGAAACTTTGCCGACTTTTTTAAAAAAAAAAGGGAAAAAGAAGAGAATTTTGTTTTTTAAGAAAATAGTTGTTTTTGTTAAAATTTCCCAAACTACGTCAGTTTGATTCTCACTGGATGTGAGATACATAGGCAACCCCCATGGGGTCCAACTTTCCTTTTGCAAAAATAGCCCAATTTATTTTTTTGCAAATAAGCAGGGTGATGCCATTCTTGTTTAATACAAGCCGAATGTCCCTAAAAGGGCATCAGAAGGCCGTTTTGCAAGAACAACCGCTTTTGGCCATTCTTTAATTTTTAGCCAGTTAGAGGGCACAACCTTAAAATCTTATCCCCCGAAGTGCTGAAAGGCCGTATTTGCAAAGCTGGGTTTTATTTTGAAATAAAATTTTGATAAAAAATGGTTTTACCCTTTTTGTTTGTGTCAAAATGAGTTATTAAATTACCTTATTAAATGCGCAGAATGAGCACAAATGAAAATTAACCCTTCGTAGCTCTTAAAGAGATCCCCTTACAACTCCACATGTGGTGGAATGATCTGGGAAAGGCAGTAAAGAAACTATGATAAAGCTTCTGGGTGGTTTTATCGGACTTTTTAACATCAAGCCAAAGTTGGACGTAATTGAAGCCTTGATACCTTTTTGGGATCCAACTCGCAATATGTTCATTTTTCTGACTTTGAGCACACGCCCACACTAGAGGAAATTGCGGGTTATGCTGGCCTTAACGAAAACCTTAGAAGTCGATACTCGATGTCACCAAGATCGGTATCTCCCCACAAATTTCTAGATCTGCTAAGTATTAGTCGGGATATTTAAGGTGGAAATTTATCTGAAGGGTATTGCACTTTCCAGTTCTTGTATCAATGCTATGGTAACCCCCATGGTTTTGAAGCACCGAATATTAGTCTGACCCATGCCGGAAATAAGGATAAATGGGAGGAAAGGCGGGGTTTAGCTTTTGTAGTAGCATTCTTGGGTATTGTAATCTGTCCACGAGAAGATAGTAATAGAGATAGTCGATGTTTCAATCAAGAAAGCCTATGGCATTTTGGTTCCCCTGATCTTATCCAAAAATTTACCAAGCCTTAACTATCTGTCGAGAAGGGGAAAAATTCTTCTAAGGCTACAATCTGTTACTACAATTATGGATGCATGAACATCTCTGCCATTGGGTTGGGTATATGAATTACGGAATGATCAATTTAAGTTGCATTGAAGAATTCAAAAGCCGAGTAGTGGGTGTTGAATTTCTCGAGGGTACTGAGGCTTGGTTTGCACACTTAAGCTCTTTGACTGCCGATAAAATTGAGTGGGCATTTGGATAGCTTCCTGTCACCAAAGCAGTATACATGTCAGCCGAAATGTGTTGTCTTCTCCTAATGGGCATCCGGAGCATCCAACCATATGCTCCTCACAGGATTTTAGGCCAACTGGGTAGACTTCAAGCCATTCCCTATGATGAATATTTGAGTAGACATGTCGTCAAATTGGGTCCAAAAGCCATATTTTCGGAAGAAAGAATTTGCTAGGTGTGGAATGAATGCGGATTTTTTGAACCTAAGACTATGGTGTGGGACCTAGCTAGAGGTAAGGTGGACCCCAAGTACATTATTTGGTTCGGTAAAAGGTTTTAGACTCTCGAGAGACCTGCTAAGAGAGCCCACGTTCAACAATTTACTAATGACTCGCAAGAGCAATGTGGCTGGTTGGCAAAAGAAGAAAGCTAAGGGCCAAAATAGGTAAGTTAGAAGGACAATTAGGTACCTCGAATTTTCCAAGAGTATCCAAGATGCCACAGACGAAGGGGAAAAGAAAAATCTAACTCAGGAAAACAAAGCAATCAAAGCTCAAATCCTGAAAATGAGAATAGCAGCCAAAAACCCGGAAAGAAGCCGAGCAGATGAAAGGCTTATAAGCAGTTTGAGAAGGAAAGCCCTTGAGAGTCAAGATGATCTAGAAAAGTCTGAAGCCAATCGAGCAATAGTCCGGGCTCAATTGGCTAAGCTTGCAGAAGGGAGGACACAATTTGTGCAATAAGAAGAGAAAATATAAAGTGGACAATTACCAATCTGAGAAGAAAATTAACCACCCTTGAGAACGAGGTGGATAATCAAGCCAAAGATTTTAAAGCTGACAGGGAACACTGCTATGCCCTAATGGCTCAAATGGAGGAAGCAATACAACAGCTATGAAATCAAAACCATCAGGACACTCAGGTGTTAGAAGCCAGAAATCAGCAAATTGGGCGACTACTTCAGAAAAAGGATAGGATCGGAGAGAGGATTAGAGCTATTACCGACTAAATTGTCGCAAAATGTGAAGAATGTGAGGATATGACCCGAATCACTTTCTTCGTTGCAGTGATGACATTCGTCCGCCAGATAATGAGTGATTTGGAGTGGCTACAAGGTGATCTCGTACGTTGGCCCATGGCGAGACCGAATGATGTTCTGTAGGCCCCAAGAGTTGAAACTTTAATGTATTCTTAGTTTTTCATTTATTGAATCTGTATTTTGGTTTATTTTGAGTATGTTCGTAATTTTACATTCCAAAAATTGTTTCTTTTTTTTTTACATTTATTTTTTTATTATTAAACTACATAATGATATTATTTATGCGACATCATGATACGTAGGCATCCTCATCGGATCCGGTCATAATTTTGTCAATAATTCCAATAACAAAAAAGAGGGAGAAGAAAAATCAAAAGAAAATGAGAGAAGAAAAAGCAATAGAAAAAGAGAAAAAGAAAGTAAGAAAAGAGATGAAAAGGAAAGTGTGGAAAGAAGAAGAATTTGGAAAAATAAGTAAAGCCGGGATGAAGCACGTAAATGTTGCAAAACATGTAGAAACACATTTAACTGTATAGGTGCATCACACCCCCAACGTGCGATTACCTATGTATTATTTGTTTCAATCTAACCACTTTGTTGCAATTAACAGTCCAGGATTTTATTGTACGGTGGTTGGTTTTTGTTGTAATCTGGCTTCACACCCATACTTTAAGAGATCAAAAGAAATCATTGAAATGTCTTCAGAAGAGACTCTTCTAACAATTCCTATCATGGACGATAATCCAATCTCGGGCATCCCTATCTCAGAATTAGCAACCGCCGAAGAACATAGAATCCTACCTTCGTGTTATGGAAATGTGGGACGATTGGGAAAATGGAAGAGAGCCACCAAGCGCAATCCCAGGATTCTCTTAACTCTTTCCTAGAGCAAGCGATATCCCCACCGTCCTGATCAATCACCCAAATACACCGCTAGGACACCCTACTATCTCAGCTCATTTTGTAAGAACACCTTCTAAGGTTCGCCCCCAGGTGTTAATGTCCGATGTAGCTTCATATATGTTTATTGCTCTACCTTGCTCGGCTACGGCACATCCTACACTGCCCAGGCCTAGCTTTGACCCATCAGCTTTAACTTTCCAAACACCATCCTTCCTAGTGGAACCCACACAATTTCCCACTTATGCTTACTCCCAACCACCCCGAAATGAGTTCACCACAGGTCAAGAAATGGCCACCAAAACTCCTGAGCAAGAAGAAATTGCAAGAAAAATGAGGATTATGGAACAGATTCTTAAAAGCATACAAGGCTTTAGTGGACAGAAAAAAGTATCTTATGCCGACTTATGTATGTTCCCTCATGTGCATCGCATCTGAATAGTACACGGACCAAGTTGCAACAAGCTGCGAGGAGCAGCTGGAAAGGAAGAACTCCTCATGGCCTACTTTGGAGAAAGCTTGGCTGCATCGCATCTGAATAGTACACGGACCAAGTTATATCCCGCTAGCACATCTGGGATGATCTTGCTCGAGATTTCATCAGGCAATTCCAGTACAACATCTATATTGCTCTGGATAGGAACTCATTGACAATTTTGAAGAAGAAATCCTCAAAGAGCTTCTGAGAGTACGTTGATGAATAGCGTGAGCAGGTCCCGAGGTAAAGCCTCCGATGGATGAAATTGAAATGGTTACAGTTTTCCTCCAAGCCTAAGCGGCTGATTGCTTCTAAAATATTATGTCCGTAATGGGGAAACCATTCGTTGAAACCATCAAGATTGGCAAAATAGTAAAAAATGGGTTAAAAACAGGTCGAATTTTGAGCCAATCTGCTATCAAGGCTACCTCCCAAGCCATCCAGGGTGGGGCTAGAGGAGAAGAGAATAGAAAGAAAAAGGAGAAACATTAATGGCATCGTTTAGTGCAAGGAAACATCATACTCCCAAGCCTCTTTTATCGGATAGAACCCCGCAACATTATTACCCCCCACCAAGACGTGACCTATGCTCCTCAGTCATACACGGAATGAATGCCCAAGCTTATGTATGGCCACAACAACAAGCCACTCGAAACCAAGCTCTATTTCCTAGAAACCAACCTCCTAACCAAACTACAACCCCCAGCCTCTACAAAACAATTTCCATGCCCGTGAACCAACCAAGAGGCCAAATTTCACACCAATTGGTGAATCTTACTCCAGCATGTTACCAAAACTTGTCCAAATGGGTTTGCTGCAGCATATTCCCCAAACCAGGCAGAACCCGACATCACCTACTTATAGAGCTGGTGCCCGATGCGCCTACCACTTGGGGGCAGAGGGGCATGACATGGATGATTGTTGGACTCTAAAGATGGCCGTGGAGAACTTGATAGAACAAAGGAAAATAGTGTTCAGGGACAAAAATATTCCCAATGTAACCAGCAACCCACTACCGGCCCACAACAACGGGCCAGTAATTCGAATGATTTATGAGGATAAGGAGTTTGACCCAGCATTAAAGGCCATCATTTCCATAGCTGACATAGGAAAGAAAAAAAGGATACCCAGAAGCAAGACAAGGGGGAGGAAAAGAACAAAACTACTCCTCCAAAGTCGGATAAGAAAATAGAAGTCGAAACTGAGGCAGTGCCCCCCAAAGATGATATTCTCTATGTCCCTCAAGGCCGCAAAGAAAAGAAGATGTCATTGAGTCCTCCTAGAAGAGTTGAGCTGAACAAAACAACCCAAATGTATGTGCCCAAGGGAGCTTACATGATGCGGGTGCCAATAAATCCTCCAAGGCTGAGTGAGCCAGTGGTTATTGGCCGCGCTCCACAAAAGCCCATGACAAATCCTACCATTGTACCCTGGAATTACAACAAATCAGTAGTGACCTATAAATGCAAAGAAATCTCAGGAGAAGTTCAAGAAAATAAGGCGGTTGAAAAGTATTTTAATTTGGAAGAGGTGAACAACGCCAATAAAAAGCACTTCCCATCTAAGAAGCCGGGGAATGCCGAAGAAGTAGAGACTTTCTTTCAAAAGATGAAAATGACAGATTATGAGGTGATCGACCAGCTTCAAAAGTCTCCCGCACAAATCTCTCTGTTGATGAACTCCACTAAGCATCAAAATGTATTGATCAAGACCCTCAACGAAGCATATGTGCCTGTGGAAACCACTGTAGAGAAGTTGGAGAGAATGGTAGAAAGATTTTTCGCAGTCAACCAAATCTCCTTCAGCAAAAATGATTTACCCCCAGAAGGGCCATACACAACAAAGCCCTTCACCTAACAATCAAATGCGAAGGGTACTACGTGAAAATGGTTATGTTGGACAGGGGTTCTAAAGTAGATATTTGCCCACTCTCAACTCTGCAACATATGGAAATCGGTACCGAGAGAATCATACCCAACAATGTCTTTGTGCGCGCCTTTCATGGCATAAAAAGGGATACAATAGGAGAGATTGATCTAATTTTGACTATCAGCCCAGTAGACTTCGAAGTAATCTTCTAGATTTTGGACATGGACACTTCTTGCAACTTTCTTTTGGGGAAGACGTAGCTTTATGCAGTGGGGGATGGACGTTCCACTCTTTACCAGATGGTGAAATTTGATCATGACGATCAAGAGATTGTGGTTCACGGGGAGGATGAGTAATCGATATATCAGGATTCGTGTCTTGAAGCAAGAGAGGGGAGTGAACATATAGTCTATCAGGATTTCAAGATCGTGGTTGCAGACCAGTGCGAAGAAGGAAACCCTTGCCCTCAACCCTTACTTTCAAATGCATCAATCATGGTTGCCAAGGAAATGATCAGGCACGGCTTTTAACCGGGGAAGGAGCTTGGGAAATCATTGCAAGGAATAGTTGAACCTATCACCTTGATTACCAGTGAAAATTTCTTTAGGATAGGCTTTCGCCCCACGCTAGCTGATATAAAATGGGCGTATAGTAGAAAGAATGATGGTTGGATCTTGCCTAAGCTAGTGCCACATTTGTATAAGACATTTGTCAAGCCCAAGTACAATGAAGAAGACGATGAGGACTTTACGAACGAAGAGATTGAAAAGATCTGTGGGGAAATGAGAAAGATACTGTATGAAACCTACATGGTCTAGCCATGGGAAGGTTCAAGCACTGCTGAGGTTCTATACATGGGACCTAAGGCCAAACTTCAAAATTGGTAGGCTACGCCATTCTCAATCAAGTAGAAGCCCCAGTAGACCTGTCCTGCCACTTTTCTGCATCACGAGTTATTCTAGGGTGTAACTCGGATGTTTTATTGAGTTTTATGTCTTTTTAAATTCAGATGTAAACTCTTGTTATCTTCAAAATTCAATGAAATGAAATTAATATTTCATCGTTCATCTTTCTTTCTTCCTTCTATGTTTTGTTATTTTTACTTTCTCTTTCAGTTCTAATAATGAGGCTTTAACTAATATGACATGCTTGCGGACTTCATGCCCTGATCCAAACACGCTGTCTAATTGTGAAATAATGAACCAAGAACCGGAATATGATGATGAAGAGGCTTTTAGGGAAATAAATCGGGAACTGGAACAATTTAAGAATAAACCTAAGTCGAACTTAGATGACACTGAGTCGGTTAATTTGGGTAATTTGGAAGAAGTTAGGGAAACCAAGATAAGCATTCACACAGATGAAAAAACCCGGGATGCATTAATCCAACCTGTTTGAATTCAAAGGTGTGTTTTCTTGGTCATACGATGACATGCTAAGACAAAGTGTTGATTTAGTGGTTCATAGTTGCCATCTCACTTCGATTACCCCCTATTTAGAAAAAGCAAAGAAAATTTAAAACTGATGTTAGTTACAAGACCAAAAAAGAAGTTACAAAACAGTTGAAAGCAGAGGCGATCCGAGTGGTCTAGTACACCACATGGCTAGCCAACGTACTTCCAGTGCCAAAGAAAGACGGGAAGACCGAGTATGTGTGGATTACAGAGATCTCAACAAGGAAAGTCCCAAAGATAACTTCCCTTTGCCTAAAATCCACAACTTTGTTGATAATTGTGCCAAACATGAGATACAGTCCTTCGTGGATTGTTACGCAGGATATCACCAAGTGTTGATGCATGAAGAAGATGCAGAAAATATATATTTTACCACACCTTGGGGTACATACTGTTATAGAGTCATGCCATTTGGTCTGAAGAATTTCGGGGCAACCTAAATGAGGGCCTTCACTGCCATTTTCATAATATGACACACCAAGAGATAGAGGTGTATGTGGACGACGTTATCATCAAATCCAAAACCCAGGTGATGTCTTGTACAAAAAAACTCCAGACCTCAACTTGTTAAGATGTGTTGACACAGAGGAGGCTAGAAGAATCATGTATAAAGTACACGCAGAGTATGTGGACCCCACATAAACGGGTATGTTTTGGCAAAGAAAATTCTACAAGTAGGCTATTACTGGATAACCATGGAGAGAGATTGTTTCAGCTTTGTCCGAAAGTATCATCAATGTCAGGTGCACGGTGATTTGATTCATGCATCATCTACAGAACTGCATCCCATGTCCGCACCTTGGCCATTTATTTTCTGGGTCATGGACGTCATTGGGTCAGTAGAGCCAAAAGCCTCAAATTGGCATAGATTCATACTGGTCGCCATTGAGTACTTCACGAAATGGGTTGAAGCCATCACTGTCAAATCCATCACCAAGAAAGCTGTGGTAGATTTCGTGCACTCCAATCTTATCTGTCGTTTTTGTTGGAAATAACGCTTTACGCTAGAGGGGGGGTGAATAGCGTTTTAAAATTATTAAGCGTTTTAGTGCGGAATTTAAAAACTTTACAGAAATTAAGACAAGTGCAGTAAAAAAAAACTTACACAAAGATGTATCCTGGTTGGCCACAAACGTGGTTAGTCCAGTCCCCGAGAGACTCTCTCGAGATTTCCACTAAACTTGTCAAGCTTACGGGTGCTTAACAAACCGTTACAGCTGAGGACACAAGCCTCACCTAGGTGCTCGGGGATCACAATCCCAAAGACTTCAATTGCTCGGGGATACCAATCCCAAAGACTTCAATTGCTCGGGGATACCAATCCCAAAGACTTCAATTGCTCGGGGATAACAATCCCAAAGACTTCAATTGCTCGGGGATAACAATCCCAAAGACTTCAATTGCTCGGGGATAACAATCCCAAAGACTTCAACCGAGGAAACACAAGTTCCTCAACAAACGAGAATCGCAATTCTCTTACAAACACAAAGACACACTCACTTTACAAAGTACTCCTCAATGAGTAGATATGAGTAGAAATAGTACGCTCAAGATCACAACAACTTAGCTCAATAGAATGGCTCTTCAAAAAGCTTTATAGATGAATGAAAATGATGATCAATGTAAGAAAGCTTTTAGCAATGAAAATACTTAAATTGTATGTGTTGTTGTTGTGAAAACACTGAGTTAAACCTGTATTTATAGGTGAAAAACTCAGTCTTACCGTTGTCTAATTGCCAATTAAGGATTGCTGAAATTTCTCAGTGACAATCGATTGTCAGGACTAAACAATCGATTGTTTGCCTATCAGATCAAAAAATCAATCCCAGATTTTACGTTAACAATCGATTACTTCAAATCAATAATCGATTAATTATAACGTTAAAAAATCCTTTCCAATTTTTGGCATAAAACATCGATTATCAGGAAATCAATAATCGATTATTTTAACAACGTTCAGAAAATCTTTTCCAGATTTTACGCTAAAACATCGATTGTTAAATATCACAATCGATTACCTGAAGGTAATTTGAAAAAAGTATGACAACGGTCAGCTTCAACAATCGATTATCAAATAGAACAATCGATTATTAATTAATTTCAAAACTTACTGTCTCATATATAATCGATTATCAAAAGCCACAATCGATTATTAATTAATTTCAAAACTTACTGTCTCATATATAATCGATTATCAAAAGCCACAATCGATTATTAATTAATTTCAAAACTTACTGTCTCATATATAATCGATTATCAAAAGCCACAATCGATTATCATTTTACTTAAAATCACTGGGAGACATTTTTCTCATTCCAATCGATTACCATTAGTTCATAATCGATTTTTATGAGTTTTGAAAACTTTGCCTCAGTTAACAATCGATTATCGAAAGTACACAATCGATTGTTATGCAGTTTGCAAAAACCTGATGTTAACTGGCTTACTCACAATCGATTATCATTAATTCATAATCGATTGTTATGCAGTCTTGGCTTAGAGATACTCGATTATCATAAGTACATAATCGATTATCTTAGCCCAGATTTTTGAGGCATGTTTGGAAAACATTTTAACAAATGTAAATATGCATAGTTTAAAATCATTTGACACTTACTTTAAATATGCATGATTTTGGAAAAAATAATTTTAGTAGAGAAGCCATGTTATGAGCCAAGATTGAGGAATCAAGATCACAATTAATATTGACTCAATTATAACATTTCCAAGCATTGTCTTGAGCTTCTTGTAATGCATCCATTATGTGCTTGTCCTTGAGCACTGCTATATATCGCTTATTGCTTTGTTTGACATTCATCAAAACCTACAAAAGAACACACGTTTAGTATATTGCATTTGAAACGTGTTTCCAACAATTTCCCCCTTTTTGATAATGGCAAACATAGGCGGGATATATGCAATAATTATTTTGATAAACCAAGACAAGTGTCATGTTCCCCCTCAATTCATGTTCCCCCTCACTTTAAGCATGAATGAAGTTGAGAGCATATAGCATAATATAGCATACTTCTTGATATCCCGTTTCTTCCCCCTTTTGCCATTAGCAAAAAAATGTACACAAGGGAAGAATAACAAATATGAAATAAACACAAGTTTATTTATTGGAAAAAAAATTATAACAGTACAAGGGTGGAACAAAACATGACTAACCAATAAAAACAATAAACCAATAACAATTTCACATTCATCATTCAACAATTTCACATAGATAAAATAGCAATTTCATCATTCATCACCCCCATCCCCTTCATCATCATTTGGAGGCGCTTGATATGGCACCATCTGAGCATAGGCATAATTCACGTGATCAAAGTAACCATGGACCTCACGTGTTAATTGAGTAATTTGGTCAGAAATGGTCCGGAGGGTAGGCTCCTGAGGAGGATGAGCACGACGGGCTTGTCGATTTTGAGGAGGAGCGGGAGCATGATCACCATCATGATGAAAGGAAGACTCCGAAATTTCCCAGATTTTGGTGCTCTTTTTGAGAGGACCATTAGCAGTATTGACCCCGGAAGCTTCAAGAAATTTCATTATCAAGAGGGCATAGGGGAGAGGTATGTCATCTCTGGTGGCATTGAACGTATGGGATAGAATAAGCTTGCACCAATTTATGTTAACCCCGGTGACAATGGCGTAAAGAAATTTGGCATCCTCTTGGGAAATGGTGGTGTGATTGAGTTTACGGGGTTTGAGAACACGAGTGATGAAATAAAGAATGAAACGATAATTCGGGTCCATACCCTTTATGGTGGGACGACGGGAAGAAGACTCATCATAGGCGACTCCGGCTTGGCGGAAGAGGTTTGTTTCATCAAGCATGTGCCCGGCATCATTTATGTATTGGTAGATGTCTTCACCATCATGCGGAATGCCGGCAATGAGGTGGAGGTTATCTTCAGAAATTAGAATGGGAATGCCGTTAACATTGGTAACAAGTTCACCCTCATCATTTTTGTGAAGGTTGGAGTAAAAAGCTTCAACCAAAGAAATGTTGTAGTAGGGGTGAGTAAGGAGTAGGAAGTTGAAAAGATGGCACTCTCTTAGCATATTCGCGGCTGGAATGAATGGTGCAATCAGAGCGTTTGTTGAAAAGCGAGGAGGGAGAATAAGGCGTTTCTCAAATTTGGTTACGAACCGGGTGAGCTCTTCATTGGATTCAAAAAATAGAACCGATCCATCTTGATATGGATGGCGAGAAGAAGAGGCACCTTGTTTGGAACGAGCACGTTTGGAGTTGCGGCTTGACATTTTTTTGAAAAGAATGTGCTAGGATTTTTCAAAGAAAACAAGAGAATTTGATGCTTGGAAGCTTGAGTGAGTATACAAGAGCATATGTGCAGCCTATATATAGAGAAGGAATGAGTCTTACATTTATTGGAAAAGATTTGAAGAGATGTGAAGTCTGAAACGGTAAAAATAAATTCACTGACCGTTCGACAATCGATTGTTTGAATGAAATAATCGATTGTCATTAATGAAGATGATCTGACACATCGATTACACGCCAGAACGGTAAAAATTTGAAAGAGATAGTCGATTGTCAAACTTGGTAATCGATTGTTTGTCATATTTATGACCTGACAGGAATCGATTATAGAGCCAAAACGGTAACATAAGTTTAAAACAGATAATCGATTGTCAGTATATTAATAATCGATTGTTTACTCACAGAGAGTTTGAATTTTGGCAAATAATCGATTGGCAGAACAAATAATCGATTGTTTGGAAGGGGGATGCTAAAATGATGAAACTTAATTCTATCAGGCAATGTAAACAGTCAACAAGATTTCATGGCAGAAAATTGAATCACCAAATAATCGATTATTGATACTGATAATCGATTGTAAGCATAAATGATCGATTATGATCGATTTTTCTTGTATCAAGATAATTCATACTTTTCTCTTACCTTTTTGGGGGGATGCCTGCAAAATAGAATTAAACATCTCCGACGCTCAAGTCAATAATCTATAAATGAAATGATAACTTTGAAACTTGTGTAGTCGGGTGAAGAACGTGAACTCTTAAGAATTTTGTCCTAGGATGTTCTTAAGAGGGTTTAGGGTACTTACCTTCCCTTCGACTTTGCCAATTACCTGATTTTGAGCATCCTCCGTTCATTTTGGTCCTTTGGCTCATTCTTCAATTTGAGAAGCTTCTTTTACAATTTTGCCTTTGTCTTCCTTGTATTTTGTCTTTTTAAAAAATTCGAAAATACTTCCGATTTAAAGAAGTCTCTAAACCGACTTTTCGTCTCTTCCTCCTTCTTTGTGCTTTAATTTAAGGAATTTTGAATTCGTCTCCCGTCAAGTGTTTGGAGCATCCACTACACTTGATTCCTTCAAGCACACCTGCAAAACAAATCAATGCTCTTTTGGTACCCATGCCATTTTGGGTCCTTGAGGGTTATGCATACTATAATGATATGTTTGAGTAGCATGTCTATGTCTAGTAAAGCATGCGGGAGCAATATGACCAATTCGTCTACAATAATGACATGTCACATTTGGATTATGCATGCGTCTAGGCTCATAGTAGCTGGAATAATGCACATTGTTTTCTCTATTTTCATTTCTCCTAATTTGAGCACCATAATCATTTCTAGGTTGAACATTTCGGGATCTTCTAGCATGATCACTGTTGTGCCTAAAATATGCATCATGTCTATGGTGACGATTGCTAGGTGGAAGGTCATGTCTAGGTCTCCTAATATTTTGTCTAGCATGCATGTTAGTTTTAGGAAAGACATTTTTGTTATTAATCCTAGGTTGAGCTCTAGGTGGTTGGGTTTTTGCATCAACCTCTTCTTCATTTATGAAGCCTATTCCATGCTTGGTTGATTTCAAGTTATCAAGCACCACATTCAAGTTTTTATGAGAGGAGTTGAATTTGTCTAGTGTGCCTTTTAATCTACCTACTTCATTCTTAAGGACTACACAAGAAGCACAATTTTTTGTAGAACTCTCGGGCTTGTCAGAGCTTCTTTTCCCATAAAACTTGTTTTGTTCTAGTAGCTTCTCATTTTCCAAAACCAATTTTTCTAATTCTTTTTCTTTTAATGAAAACTGTTTTTGAAAATCTTGTTCTTTTAGAGAAGCACTTTCTCTTAAACTAGTGACGGTTTTTGTAACTTTGAGAAATTCAGCATACAATTCATCAAAGGCATTTCTCATGTCATCAAGAGTATAAAAATTTTGAGAAGAGATTTGACTTACCTCACTTTGATTTTCTTCCTGTGCCATGAGGCAGAGATTTGCCGCTTCTTCATTTTCTTCTTCACTGGATTCGTCTCCGGAATCTCCTCCCCAAGATATGTATGCTCGTTGCTTCTTGAAGGGTTTCTTCTCCTTTTTAAGATTTGGGCAGTTTGTTTTGATATGCCCTGTTTCACCACATTCATAACATTTAACTTGCTCACCTTGCTTTTTCCCTTTGCGGTCATATTCTTTTCGCATGAATTTTTGGAACTTTTTGATGATGAGTCCAAATTCGCTATCTCCATCCTCTTCAATCGGTGATTGACTTGTGCTCGCCTTTAGAGCAATCTTTTGCCTTCTTTGTTCATCAATAACAGGGTTAAGAATAGTGGATTCATAAGTCTTAAGATTACCTCTAAGAGCGTCTATGGTGACGTTCGTGATTCCAATTGACTCTTGAATCGCATCAGCCTTTGATCGCCATGCCGGTGTTAGGCTCCTAAGGATTTTTCGAACTAGTTCTTTGTCTGTGAACGTCTTCTTGAGCGCGTGGAGATCATTCACTATTGATGAGAACCGCTCAAACATCTCGTCTACCTTTTCGCCTTCATTCATATGGAACAATTCGTAAGCATGAGTTAAAAAGTCAATTTTAGCTTCTCTTACCTGGTCAGTCCCTTCGTAAGTGACCTCAAGCTTGTCCCACATTTCTTTCGCTGTTTTGCAGCAGGAGATTTTCCTGTAATCATTAGCATTAACAGCACAAAGTAATAAGTTAATAGCTTTAAAATTATTTTGGACTATTCGATTATCCTCGGCGTTGAATTCCTCTTCTGATTTTGGCACCCATACTCCTTCCACCTGTTTGACAGGAACCTCATTTCCTTTGGTGTATACCTTCCACAAGTAAGGGCTGTTTGATCTGACGAATATCTGCATCCTTTCTTTCCAATATGAATAATTTGTCCCGTTGAACAAAGGAGGTCTTGTGGGGCACTGTCCTTCATCAATACCTGCAAAAGAGTCTAGAGTAGAAGCCATGGAAAGATTCTCTCAAACGGTTAAGTCTTTCAGAGAGTATGGCTCTGATACCAATTGTTGGAAATAACGCTTTACGCTAGAGGGGGGGTGAATAGCGTTTTAAAATTATTAAGCGTTTTAGTGCGGAATTTAAAAACTTTACAGAAATTAAGACAAGTGCAGTAAAAAAAAACTTACACAAAGATGTATCCTGGTTGGCCACAAACGTGGTTAGTCCAGTCCCCGAGAGACTCTCTCGAGATTTCCACTAAACTTGTCAAGCTTACGGGTGCTTAACAAACCGTTACAGCTGAGGACACAAGCCTCACCTAGGTGCTCGGGGATCACAATCCCAAAGACTTCAATTGCTCGGGGATACCAATCCCAAAGACTTCAATTGCTCGGGGATACCAATCCCAAAGACTTCAATTGCTCGGGGATAACAATCCCAAAGACTTCAATTGCTCGGGGATAACAATCCCAAAGACTTCAATTGCTCGGGGATAACAATCCCAAAGACTTCAACCGAGGAAACACAAGTTCCTCAACAAACGAGAATCGCAATTCTCTTACAAACACAAAGACACACTCACTTTACAAAGTACTCCTCAATGAGTAGATATGAGTAGAAATAGTACGCTCAAGATCACAACAACTTAGCTCAATAGAATGGCTCTTCAAAAAGCTTTATAGATGAATGAAAATGATGATCAATGTAAGAAAGCTTTTAGCAATGAAAATACTTAAATTGTATGTGTTGTTGTTGTGAAAACACTGAGTTAAACCTGTATTTATAGGTGAAAAACTCAGTCTTACCGTTGTCTAATTGCCAATTAAGGATTGCTGAAATTTCTCAATGACAATCGATTGTCAGGACTAAACAATCGATTGTTTGCCTATCAGATCAAAAAATCAATCCCAGATTTTACGTTAACAATCGATTACTTCAAATCAATAATCGATTAATTATAACGTTAAAAAATCCTTTCCAATTTTTGGCATAAAACATCGATTATCAGGAAATCAATAATCGATTATTTTAACAACGTTCAGAAAATCTTTTCCAGATTTTACGCTAAAACATCGATTGTTAAATATCACAATCGATTACCTGAAGGTAATTTGAAAAAAAGTATGACAACGGTCAGCTTCAACAATCGATTATCAAATAGAACAATCGATTATTAATTAATTTCAAAACTTACTGTCTCATATATAATCGATTATCAAAAGCCACAATCGATTATTAATTAATTTCAAAACTTACTGTCTCATATATAATCGATTATCAAAAGCCACAATCGATTATTAATTAATTTCAAAACTTACTGTCTCATATATAATCGATTATCAAAAGCCACAATCGATTATCATTTTACTTAAAATCACTGGGAGACATTTTTCTCATTCCAATCGATTACCATTAGTTCATAATCGATTTTTATGAGTTTTGAAAACTTTGCCTCAGTTAACAATCGATTATCGAAAGTACACAATCGATTGTTATGCAGTTTGCAAAAACCTGATGTTAACTGGCTTACTCACAATCGATTATCATTAATTCATAATCGATTGTTATGCAGTCTTGGCTTAGAGATACTCGATTATCATAAGTACATAATAGATTATCTTAGCCCAGATTTTTGAGGCATGTTTGGAAAACATTTTAACAAATGTAAATATGCATAGTTTAAAATCATTTGACACTTACTTTAAATATGCATGATTTTGGAAAAAATAATTTTAGTAGAGAAGCCATGTTATGAGCCAAGATTGAGGAATCAAGATCACAATTAATATTGACTCAATTATAACATTTCCAAGCATTGTCTTGAGCTTCTTGTAATGCATCCATTATGTGCTTGTCCTTGAGCACTGCTATATATCGCTTATTGCTTTGTTTGACATTCATCAAAACCTACAAAAGAACACACGTTTAGTATATTGCATTTGAAACGTGTTTCCAACAGTTTTGGTATTCCTGCAACTATCATCACAAATAATGCGGCAAACTTGAATAGTCGTTTGATGGATGAGATATGCGAATAATTCAAAATAACGCATCGGAACTCTAATCCTTATCGACCTAAATCTAGTGTGTCATCGAAGCAGCAAACAAGAACATCAAAAAGATCTTGAGAAAGATGATTCAAAGCTCCAGTCAACGGCATGAAAAGCTGCCTTTTTGCATTATTGGAATATCACACTACAATGCGAACATCGGTTGGAGCAACCCCATACCTCTTGGTCTATGGCACTGAAGCCGTAATACATGTAGAAGTTGAAATCCCTTCTCTCTGGATCATTGTTGAAGACGAAATTTAAGGCAGTGAGTGGGTCAAGACTTGTCTGGAACAGTTGACCCTGATTGATGAAAAGCGAATCGCTGCGGTCTGCCATGGGCAATTGTACCAACAAAGAATGGCCCGTGCTTACAACAAGAAAGAACGGCCCATGAATTTATAAATGAGGCAACTCGTGTTAAGCAGCATTCTTCCCCATCATCAGGAAGCGAAAGGAAAATTCGCTCCTAATTGGAAAGGCCCATATATCATCAGAAAGATATTTCCAAGAGGAGCATTATACTTGGGAGATATCAAAGGAAATGATCCCGAAGCAGCTATGAAATGTGGATGCAGTAAAAGGTACTATGTTTAGGCTTTCTGCTTCAACAACAGTATCTGATTGGAATGATGAAGGCTTTCATTCTAGCTATCCAAACACCATCAACCTTTTGCAAACACTTTGAGTTGGTTACTCTTCTATGAATACCCTATTTTAAACCTGGAAGTGAAAAGGAAAAAGAAAGAAAAGGAAAAATGAAAAAAATGAAAAAAGAAGGAAAAAAAAGTATCAAAACAAAAGAAAAAGGAAGAAGAATACAAAACAAAGAAAAATAGAAAAAAAAGAAAACCAAAAACAAAATTTTTCCCTAAACTACATTTGACTTGATTTTGAAACGATACGCATGCAGCCTCTCATGGTGTTCAGTCACAACAAAATAAAAATCTAATTTTCCCCAATAGTGAAATTAGGGCATTTGATATAATGGTTCGGCGATGATCCCGCCCGAACGGTTCCAAAGTTGTATTTCAATCCAATTCTTTCACCCAAAACTTGTTCAAGTCCTTTTGATCAATCAGTGGAAGGGTTTTAAAGTCAGAGAACACAGTTGCTTGGATCCGATACAATCAAGATCAGAGAAATAAAATGAGAGAGTCTTATTGGTGAAAACCTAGGGGCACAGTAAAGCAATGGTGAGCAGAGAAATTGAAAATGAGAGAGCTTGGTTAGTGAAAACTCGTAAAGAATACTATAATGCAACGGTGAGAAGAGAAATAAGAGAGGACGATTGGCGAACACCTGCAAAAGGCGTCGTCGATCGAAAAGAAGACACCCCTCACCACCATTAGAATCCTGACATGGTTTCTCAGTTTGAAAAAATAGGTCACAATGAGTTTATGAGAAGTCTGGGATAGTTGTGCAAATCAGGAATCCAGTCCAAGAAGTATGTCATGTCTATTAAAGTCTGCATGCACCCTAGATAAGTCCTTCATTCCTCCCCGAAAGGTACACTTCTCTTTAAGTTCATTTTTCTTGCCCCTTGTTTACTTTTCTTTGAATCCCTTTCAGCCTAAATCTATTTCCGAAACTAATACAAAGACAATGTGGCAAGATTGGTTTTACAGGGTTCTACTTAATAAAAGCCATGCCCAAATAAAATTACCCAGCCTCAATGGGTGCATCAAGTTGATCCCGACTAGACATGATGGTTGATGCTCTGAGATCAAAGTTATTGAAAAGGAAAATAAAGACAAAGACAAAAGCCCTTAGAGGAAGAATAAAGTGAAAAGGCCAAAGCCTCATGCAGGTGATTCGCCATGAAATTTTTTGAAAATTCGGGTTCCTCGGTTCCGGAGAGAGGACAATCTTCAGAAAGCCAACGCGCAATAAAGATTCTCACAAAATAGTCGGACCGAGGTCAAGTGATCGATACAATCAAGGCCACAAAACCAACCACCGTTTCAAACTAACAATTGTTCTTTGTGTGAAAATTGAAACAGGTGCAGCCCAAAGCAACCGTGCAAAAGCGGTGCAATCAAAATAGAAAGATGTGCAAAAGCTAGAAACAGCTTTTACAATCAACCCAAAAGGGAAGATTTCCTCCAAAATTCTTTTTAAAATTTTTGAAATGAAAACAAATAAAAAAGGGAGCGAAATAAAAAGAAAAATCCAAATAAAAAAAATGATATCTTAGGATTCCAAACCTCAATCTTTTACATTTTTACCAACATTAGGGCTCCGATCTCTGAGTTGAGTTTTTAGACATAGGGCCTCCATTCCCTAGTCGTCGTTTGCCAACATTAGGGCTCCAATCCTTGAGTTGAGTTTTTAGACATAGGGCGTCTATTCCCTAGTCATCTTTTACCAACATTAGGGCTCCATTCCCTGAGTTGAGTTTTTAGACATAAGGCCTCCATTCCCTAGTCGCCTTTTTACAAACATTAGGGCTCCAATCTTTGAGTTGAGTTTTTAGACATAGGGCCTCTATTCCCTAGTCGCCTTTTACAAACATTAGGGTTCCAATACCTCAGTTGAGTTTTCATACATAGGGCCTCCATTCCTTAGTCACATTTTACCAACATTAGGCCTCCAATCCTTGAGTTGAGATTTTAGACATAGGGCATCCATTCCCTATTTGCCTTTTGCCAACATTAGGGCTCCAATCCCTGAGTTGAGTTTTTAAACATAGGGCCTCCATTCCCTAGTCGCCTTTTTGCCAACATTAGGGCTCCAATCCATGAGTTGAGTCTTTAGACATAGGGCCTCTATTCCCTAGTCGCCTTTTTGCAAACATTAGGGACCCAATCCTTGAGTTGAGATTTTAGACATAGGGCCTCCATTCCCTAGTTGCCTTTTACCAATATTAGGACTACAATCCCTGAGTTGAGTTTTTAGACATAGGGCCACATTCCCTAGTCGCCTTTTACCAACATTAGGGCTCCAATCCCTGAGTTGAGTTCTTAGACACAGGGACTCATTCCTTAGTCATTGTTTTACCAACATTAGGGCTCCAATCCCTGAGTTGAGTTCTTAGACATCGGGCCTCCACTCCTTAGTCGCCTTTTACCAACATTAGGGCTCCAATACCTGAGTTGAGATTTTTAGACATATGGACTCCATTCCCTAGTCACCTTTTTGCCAATATTAGGTCTCCAATCCCTGAGTTGACATTTTAGATATAGGACTCCGTTCCCTAAGCTTTTCCCCTCTAGATAGACATAATTCTTATTTTATTCAAAAAAAAGAGAATAAGTTTAGGCTTTTGTCACAAATATCTCACAAAATTTTCCTAGTGAAAACTGGGGCAGAAAATTTCGTTCGTTTGTTTGTTTTGGCATCTGAATAGGTTTGACCTCGAGGCACAAGATCGGAGGTGGACAAAAAAAGTTTTAATCCAGAATAAAGAAAAGAAGAAAAGAACAAAAGAAAAGTGGATTCAAAAAGCCGAAGCGGATTGCTCATGATATGATTGAAGTCACAAGCTTCGTATGTCTCACCTTGATCCAATGCTGAAGAAAGAACCAGCACCTATAGCTACGAGCAACATGATTGAGATTGGAGTCTACAGTAAGAACTAGCTAAGACTTAAGATCAAGCTTCAGGAGATGTATATATAGGAATCTTGTAACTCATAGCTGATAGGCTTAGCTAATTTAGCTTCTTATTTTTTCCAGTTTTTGTGTAATAAGGAGGTCAACAAGCAATAGCTGCAGCAACAACAGTGAAATCACAGCTTCCCAGTAGTCCCAGCTACCAAAAACTGCCAGAACTACACTAACCTGATTCCTTTATAGCCAAGGATATGTAGGCAACCTTTGAAGCAAGGTTCGATCATACACTTTTCAAAATGCTTCCCATGGAGTTTCAAGTGGGCAAAAATCTCTCATAATTGCTCATTTTATCTTTGCCCAAAAACCCTTCGTGTCTCCGAGCAAAGAGGCGCAGCTGTGAGCACGTGATTTTTTTCCTCGCATGAATTAATCTTACAGAATTCCAAAAATTGGATTTTTATTTTAATTATTATATTTTTAGGAATTATTGTAGAATTTTTCGATTTTTTGTATTTTTGTGTACATGTTTATTTTTTTTAACTCATGAAAAACACAAAATATGGTGCATTTGTATTTAAGGCTTAATTTTACATTTCTTGATTAATTACTAAATTAGTTGTTTTATGAAATAGAAAAAATCACAAAAATAGTTCCTTTTGCATTTTAACCCTCTAATTTTGAACTTCATAGTTTTTTTGTTTTTTTTTTTGTTTTAGGATTTAATTAATTATTATAAATACAATATCAAGTAATTGACATAATTTGGTAGTTTAATTTAGTTTCTAAGAATTAATATAGGTTTTTATTTTTGATTTTAAAAGAAATAGAATTTTCGAATTAAAAGAAAAAGAAAAGGAATTGGAAGAGAGTCTGTTTTTTGGGTTGACTTTCACCAAGCCCAAATGTTTTGCCGCTTTAACCGGTCCAAACCGTTCAATACCCGGCCCAAACTCATCTCAAAACCCGGTCCTCCTCCTCTTGTGTTTAACCTACCCCGTTTTGCGCCCGTTGAATCTCGACCATTGGATCTCATCAGTCCAACAGTCCTGAACTAAAGGGGTCTTTGACATATATATGTCCAAATGTGACCCCATACCCCCTCAATCATCTCTCATACCCTGAGAGACTCCAACCTAACACCGCCTCAAACCACCATCCGCCACCTGTCGGAAATGCCTACGGTGGCGGCCGGTGGTCAATCGACACCATTTTAACACCACTGAATCTCCTCTACCTCCCCATCCAAAATACCCAATTCGTTCTTCTTAAATGCCATTTAAATTCCTCAAATTTCAGATCAGAAAAGATGAAACCCCAGCCAGCCGCCCTGAAATCCCACCGCCTTAGGTTAGCGGCGCCACCACCAACCAAAACCAAAATAACACCCCTTGACCACCATGACCCCCTCTTCACTAATCTATAGTTAGTTACCCTCGAATCTTAACCAAACTCCTCGAATCTTCAACCAAAGTTTAAACATAAAACCCTAAATTCTCCAATTCAAGAATTCTGCAAAGATTTCAGGCTTGTTCAGACTTTATTCGTGTGTTTTTGCTAAATAAACACATGACTAATCTCTGATTGAGCCGAAATTTGGAAGTCGAAGTTCTCTTGATTTTCTTACGATCTAGGCTGCTCTTTCTCAGGTATTTCGCCTTTAATTTCTGAGTTTTAATATTCATTTGGGTCTCTTTATCTTCTTCTTATGTTTTTTTTGTGCATGTTTTGATTTTTCTTTTTTATTTCTCTGATACTTCAAATCTTTTGCATTTTTTTCATTTTAAGTTAATGAGTGCTTTTGAGCTTGTATTTTTTGACCTAAGAGCTTCAAAAGCCCAAATAGAAAAGGCAAGACAATTTAAAATTACTACAGAAGGCAAACCAATTTGAGCCCAAAGAATACAAAAGCCCAATAGAAAAGGCAAGCCAATTAATATAGAAGCCCAAATAGAAAAGGCAAGCCAATTTGAGCTTGTATTACTGTTTGGGATTTGTTTGGTGCGGCTGAAATTTTATTACAAATTACTGTTTCATTGAACTTCTTCTGGATTTTCATTGAAATTTCTGCCGTGCCAAACAAATCCCAAATGCATGGCCCTCATTTAGCTATTTCTTTTAAAGCCCTTAGAACTCGAGGCGTGCCATTTAGCAAATTTTTCATGGCCCTAGCAAAGTTAACAACGCGTAGCTGCTTTAGGCGTGTTATTTTAATAATTTACCTTCCTAAACTCGGTTGCGCAGTTTATATGACCCAAATCCAAATCTCATAACATTAAATAAAATGTGTCTCGGATTTCCGGTATATTTTATGTGGCATGGTTCAAAGATACGTCTTAGATAACGTTGAGATCTTCTTAAAAAATATTTAAAAGCGGTTAGTAAGTTAAAATTATACCATAGGCTAAAATATGTATTAAAATCACATAATAGGCTAGTTATAATATTAAGTGACCGTGCTAGAACCACGGAATCCGGGGGTGCTTAACACCTTCCCTCGGGTTAACAGAATTCCTTATTTAGAATTTCTGGTTCGCAGACTTCACATGGAAAGTCGAATTTTCCTTGATTTGGAATTTTAAAGTAAACCGGTGACTTGGGACACCAGAAAATAAACCATCCCAGGTGGCGACTCCGAACAAAATTGAATAAATAATCCTATTTCGAATAATGTCACATAAATTGAAAAAAATCCCTTATACACTATTCCTTCGAGGGTGGTATAGATAACTTATCAAAAACCTTAATCGAAAAAGATATAGGATTTTGAAGGCAGAGTTTTAAAAGAAACTTCGAATAAATACTTAGAAATTCAGAGCAAACATAGATCTGAAACAGATCTAGAAGAAATCGAAAGAACCTTAGACGTTAGGGTTTCATAAGAACCCCACGTGATGAGAAATGCTTTGAAAATCATCGATCTAAGTAGGAGAGTCAAAAGTCTGACTCGACTAGATATGGCTGGCCAGTGAAAGGTTAGAGACAACCAAAGAACAACCAAGAATTGAAATCAACCAGGATCTGGACCAAGCTCTTTCAAGATCTAGCCTTGAGACCATAAGAATCGAATATGTAGAAGCCATGGGAGGTTGATACAGGTCTCCGATAACCTTGGAAGCTATCGATTTGGGAGGTATTAAGGTTGTAGTTTGATTGCAGCGGCTAGGGTTTATGAGGGACTGCAGAGAGAGTTGTGAGGGAAGGGATTCAAGGGCGGCGTTTAGTGTAAAATGGGGTGGGTCGTTTGAGGTTAAAAATGGAAAGGGATAATATTGGTCGTTGATCTAAATGATCAACGACCATGATTGAAAGGGTTAGATATGGGATCCGGGTTGGGTTATTTGAATGGGAATTGGGCTTCAAATTAGGGGTTCAATTCAGGCCACAATTCCTGGAAATAAACTAAAGGTACTAAGATGATTTGTAATACATAATTATCAATTAAAAAAATGGATCTAATTTTCGTAAATATAAATGCAATTAAATCTAAAAGAGGTTAATATTGCAATTATATACAATTTAACTTTAAAAATACTAAATAAATTTGTATAAAATATGCAAAACGTTATCTTGACTATATTTTATAAATATGAGAATCCAATAAATGAATCACCAAGATTGATAACTTTGATAATTATTGTTGGGTTTTTTTTATTGAATAAAATATGGGAATAAATTGGTTTAAAATACATTAAAAATTAATAAAAAGTAATAAAACAATGGGATATACTTATATATGCATATATATGCTATTCTAAAAGTATTTTGCATATAAAAATATACAAAGAAAAATTGGATATCTACACAAGTTTCCTTTACTTATGAGCTTGTTACTATAGGTTCAAGACTAGCTATTATTAATTTAAGTTTAAGACTACATGTCCTTAACTTTTGAATTTGTAACTCTATGTTCAGGACAACATGTCCTTAAGTGTTGAACTTGGAAGTCGAAGTTCAGGACTACCTGACCTTAATTTTGTTCTTGTAACTCTAAGTTTAGGACTACCTCTCCTTATTTCTATGCTTGTAACTCCAAGTTAAGGACCAAGTGTCCTTAACTTTTGAACTTCCAACTCTAAGTTCATGACCAAATTTCCTTAACTTGTTAGCTTGTACTACAAGTTCTGGACTAGCTAGCCTTAATTTATGAGCTTGTAGGTCTAAGTTTAGGACTACCCGTCCTTAACTTTTGAACTTGTAACTCTAAGTTCAGGACTACATGTCCTTAACTTTTGAACTTGGAACTCAAAGTTCAGGACTACCATGTCCGCAATTTCTGTGTTTGTAACTCTAACTTAATGACTACCTGTCCTTAATTTCCGTGCTTGTAACTCAAAGTTAAGGACCGAGTGTCCTTAATTTTTGCACTTCAAACTCTAAGTTCAGGACCAAGTGTCCATAACTTATGATCTTGTTACTGTAAGTTTTGGACTAGTTGTCCATAATTTATGAGCTTGTAAGTCTAAGTTCGGGACTACATGTCCTAAATTTTTGAGCTTGTAACTCTAAGTTTGGGATTACCTGTCCTTAACTTTGGAACTTGTAACTCCAAGTTCAGGACTATATGTCCTTATTTTTTGAACTTGAAATTCTAAGTACACAGTTAGCCAGTAATAAGATATGTATTTACTTTTAAGCCATTGTTTAAAATGTCTTTAGTCTTTAGCCACTGTTCTAATAAACTTTTACCTGCCCGAATGAAAATACCCTTCTGCTCATAAATTTCAGCGACAAGTGTCCTTACTTTATAAGTTTGTAAGTTTAAGTTTAGGACTAGTTGTACTTAATTTATGAGTTTATAAGTTTAAGTTTAGGACTAACTATCCTTAAATTTTGAACTTGTAACTCTATGTCCTTAACTTTAAAAGTTGGAACTCGAAGTTCAAGACTACCTGTCCTCAATTTATGTGCTTGTAACTCTAGGTTAAGGACTACTTGTCCTTAATTGTTGTGCTTGTACTCTAAGTTAAGGACCAAATGTCCTTAATTTTTGAACTTCCAACTCTAAGTTTATGACTAAATGTCCTTAACTTATGACCTTATTACTGTAAGTTCTGGACTAGCCACCCTTAATTTATGAGCTTGTAAGTCTAAGTTAAGGACAACATGTCCTCAGTTTTGGATCTTGTAATTCTAAGTTTAAGACTACATGTGCTTAACTTTTGAACTTGTAACTCTAAGTTCAGCATTAAGTGCCCTTAACTTTTGAAGTTGTAACTCGAAGCCCAGGACTACCTGTCCCTTAATTTCTGTGCTTGTAACTTAAAGTTAAGGACTACTTGTCCTTATTTTTTATGCTTGTAACTCTAAGTTAAGGACCAAGTGTCCTTAGTTTTTGAACTTTCAACTCTATGTTCAGGACCTGGTATCCTTAACTAATGAGCTTGTTATTATAAATTATGGACTAGTTGTCCTTATTTTATGAGCTTCTAAATCAAAGTTAAGGACTATATATTATTGCGCCCCTTTTTTCCATTCGCAAGGAGAAGTCCGGGTTTTGAAATTCATAGGGTATAATGATTCATTTACTTTTAGGAATTGGGTATTTGAAGTGTTTTCACCTAACGGATTATGGTGCATTATGGCACCTAGAGTGATTAACTCTTGAGTTGGTTTGCATTACCAGTGATTAGGGTAACAACTCGAAGTAACCTCAAGGGGAAGGTATTAGGCACCCTTCTTGGTCAACAACTGTGGGTCCCGACCGAACTTATATGCACAAATTAGTCCATATAAACAGTTGAATGATGTAGGTTGTTAATAAACACATTCAATAATTAAAGTAGTGAGATAAAGGTTTGGACAAGTTGGACAACAAAGGTTGAAATAAAGAGAGGATTTGGGTAAAGAGGGACCTAGGTTGTTTATCTTATAAGATGTCCGGTAGACACTCCTCGATGAGGGGCTACATGTGACATTAACGCATAGTCATCATGTCCCATTTCTACCCTTCCATCCCCCTAATTGGTCATGTAAAGAGATTATTTGTTCACTAATTCCTATTGTGTGATGCTACCCATCCCTTCTTAGTGATCCCGGAAGGAGTTAGGACATCTACCTATAGGTAGTTCTAGACATACCCCTAAGGTTTCAAAAGGCGAACACTCTAAGGCAACAGTCAAACATTTAGGACTTTCACACATAATGGAAGCACATAAGAGTCTCAAAGTTTCCCCCTCAAGTAAACATACAAGCAGTCTTTATTAATCAAAGTCCTAAAGCAAGATCTCTAAGTGACTATGCAGAAACAGACCAAACTGTTATACCCAGAAGTTATAACCTAGTAGTTGCCTAGGGACTCTTTTAAAAGTTATTAGAATCAGAAATGTTAAACAACCGAGACAGATTCAGGGAAATGCTATTTTCGAAAATGCCCTACGGCTTGCCTATATGTTGTATGCTATGTCTATATTAATGCAGAAACAAACAGGTTTTCGAAATAGACTCCTTTAATACCTATATGCATGATATCTAATGAGATTGAGGTAATTTTGAAAGAACTTGTTTCAGGAAATGTTTAACACCTAATTAGACCAGTTTTAAAAATGAACTAACCGTAATGAAGTTGATTTATTAGGCCAAACTAAATTATCAGACAGTAATGCTAGTAGAATCCTTATAGGCATGATATCTAAGTGGATAGCTGATTATAATCGATTTGCAACGACATACAGAAATACTTATTAAAATGGAATCGGAGTTGAGTCCTATAGGCATGGCATCTACTGATTTAAGACATAGATGTTTGGAACCTATGAATATGGTTTCTAACATGACAAAATGCAGAACCTTAAGTACATGATTTTTACTTGATGCAAATGAATTTAGAAGTGAAATCGTATAGGCACGGATTCTACTTAGGCATAGTAATCAGATTTTAAAAAAAATGTGAAACCCTATGATCATATTTTCTATTGAGTAAAGCAGGCATATTTTAGAAGTAAGATCCTATGAGAAGGATTTCTACCCATATTACACTATAAAGTATACATCTACCCACCTTTTTTACTAAATACCCCAAAGATCTATTTATAAATTATTACAGGTAAATGAATGAATTACATAAGTGAAATAGAAAATCAAGAAGCCATTCTATAGGGAGCCTGGAATTAGGCCCAAGTTTCTCGAAGCCTCCAATGGTCTCATAAGCCTCAATTCCATAGACAAATCAGAGTCTAGGTGCATCAAAGTTCCCTAAGGGTCTCAAGGACCCCAAACAATGCTTACGCATAGACTTAGCAACCAAGAATTGAACCGGTGCAGTGTGGAAAAGCCAGCCTCAATATGCCAGAGTTCAGAGGGCTCTCAAGAGGATCCCAAGGTAGTAAACATACTAGAGAGGGCAGAACTTATTGACAAAGAGTAAAGTGGAAGTGCAGGACACAAGTTGAAAAGGGTTATTAAAGACTGTATTGGAAAGTCTGTTTTGAAAGTAGGTATTAAAGCAATAGAGATTGTTTGAAAAGAGGTTGGACTAGTAAACAAAGCTTAAACACATTAAGATCAGATCACATACAACTAGTTTACAGAATCCAAATAAATTCAGTAGTCACACAGAGATCAAGGGGTTTGGGGATGCATAGATATTTGGTTGTATAACCCAGCAAAGGTCGTAAGACTGGATTAGACATGCTCAGAAATAGTAGACACCGGCATAGTCACAAATCAGTCAGGAAGAATACAAATTTATACAAGGGGTGATAAGGATTTGGGGATTCATAGGTTGGTAAACACATAAGAAGTAAAAGACAACTTGCAAGGCATGCTTTGACACATACATAAGGGAATACATTGAAGGGGAGAAATAATAGCATGCTGATAGTGTAACTTAAATACAAGTTTCACAATAGAACCACAAGTAGAAGCAAGCTCGAAATAAGAGAAACTGAAACAATAAGAGAAGCATATTGTTGTTGGAGCTTTAAATCAGAACTAGGACATACCGGTGAAGATAGAGGTAAGTAGGATGAAAGAACTAAAGAGCACAAATGATTACCCTTGGCTTGCAGCCGGCTAATAGTAGCAAACAGTGCAAGAGAGAGGGAGAGCCAAGATTTTTTAGTAAGAGATGTAGTTTTTGAAAAACTAAGTGTTTGTCTCTGTTAATGAAAGACTTAGTGTATTTATAGTTTTGAAAATCAGTAGAAAATAAGGTAACAAGTAAAGGTTTAGCACAATTATGGAAGTAATTATAATTAGAATCCAACTAATACAAGTTATCCCCTTTAATCAAGGATCACAGCTTGAAAGGATACCAACAAGGATAATTAAGGAAAGAAAATTAGTTGAGAAAGACTAATTTTTTATGATATTAAAATTATTAAAAGTATAAAGCACATGATTAAGTCTAGCACATGATTAATTCTAAGTACAGACTATACTGATAAAGGAAAGAATTCAGTACGTGTGAAGTACCACAACAAATAAGGAAACAGAATCCGTCAATTTAAATAGACGAGTAGAACCTTAGGGTTTTGAGAGGAAATTGCAATCAAACCATAAATTAAGGAAATTAGAATCAATCAAGAGGGATTCATGATTCTGCACTTCAACATACAAATAGGGAAGAACGAACAGGCACAACAAACAGGCAAGGTCAGCCATATAGACAGAAAGAAGTAAGAGATGAGCAAACACAATCATACAGAAGTGGCATAAGTAGGCTAAAGACTCGGTAGAAAATCCATTCGAAGCATTGTAACCAATAAACACTTTAACAAAATCAAATAGTCATGCTAACACACAAAACCAAAGTAAAGAATGTCTTAAAGATTAGGGCTTTTTTTGACAGGGTCGAGTTAAAAAATGTTAGGAACATAGGATCACTAAAAATAAGCAAGGAAAGATGTTTAACCATAAGGAAAATTGATTAAAACAAGTGAAGAAGGAACTCCGGGAAAACCCTAATTTTTTTTAAAGAAAGTAAATGTTTTAAAGTTGAGGATCTTTCAGAAGAAGTTTGAGAATAGTGCAAATAGGAAGAAACAGACCTAAAGCGTTAAAAATAACACAGTTCTTAAGAGATTCAAACGAGGGTTAGGGATTCAAAGGAAACCCAAGTAGAATTAAAAGAACTTGTTGCAAACTTCAACAATCGTAACATATATGGTGTGATTTTGCCCAAAATCACACAAGAGAAGTCACGAAAAGCAGAAATAGAAACCCTAGATCCAAATCGGCATGGCGCAGGACTCTTGAAGGCCATAGAGATAATGATGACGGCGATGAGAGATTCGAGGCTTGGGATAAAAAGGTGGTCGCCGTAGATAACCGGAGAAGGAGGCGATTAACAGAGTCTAGGGATAGGTTGAAAGAGAAGAAAGGAGATGAGAGAGTTTGAGGGCAGTAGATTTAGAGAAATGGTTAGAGTTAGGGGATCTCTTAGAATTAAAAGGTAAAGAAGGGACGAGGGCCGTTCATTTAAGATGGCTTGGGGCGGGTATGAGGTAATTGGGGCTTGGTCGGGTTATTTGATAGAAAATCGGGCTAGGGAAGGGTCCGACTTTGGCTACAATTGAAAGCCAAATTTGGCTATTATTTAAGTAGCTATTTTTCCTATTTTAATTTATAAATAATCGGTAATTTTTTGAAAAATATTTTAAGGTGCCAAAAATGATATAAAATACATGATTAATATCTTAAAAATATAGAGATCAATTTTATGCATATAAAATATAATTATTCCTTAAAATGGGCTAATATTGCATTTATATGCAATTTAGCTATAAAAAATACTAAATGTAATTATAAAAATGCATGAAAAATATATTAGCCATATTTTGACATAAGTTTAGAGATTAAATGATTAAATCATCATAAAAATAACTTGGAAAATATTATTGGGAATTTTGTGGATAAAAGGGGAAAAAATAAATTAATTTAAATTCTTGAAATTATGGAAAAAAATTATAAAAATCTTTTGGATGCTTATATATGCATATATATGCTATTTTAAAGGTATTTATGCATATTTAAAAGATATAAAAAATATTGGGTATCAACACATGTCCTTAGGTTTTGAGCATGTAACTCTAAGTTTAGAACTACTTATCTTTAACTTTTGCACTTGTAACTCTAAGTTCAGGACTACATGTCCTTATTTTTTGAACTTGAAACTCTAAGTGCACAGTAAGCCAGTAGTACGATATGTATTTACTTTTAAGCCATTGTTTAAAATGTCTTTAGTCTTTAGCCACTGCTTTTAAACTTTTACCCGCCTGGATGAAAATACCCTTCTGCTCATAAAGTTCAGGACCAAGTGTCTTTATTTTATGAGCTTGTTACTGTAAGTTCAGGACTAGCTATCCTTAATTTATGTGCCTGTAACTCTAAGTTAAGGACTACATATCCTTAATTTCTGTGCTTGTAACTCTAAGTTAAGGACCAAGTGTCCCTAAATTTTGAACTTCCAACTCTAAGTACAGGACCATGTGTCCTTAACTTATGGGCTTGTTAATATAAGTTCAAGACCAGTTGTCCTTAATTTATTAGCTTGTAAATCCAAGTTAAGGACTACTTGTCCTTAGTTTTTGAACTTGTGTCTCTAAGTTTAGGGCTACTTGTCCTTAACTTTTGAACTTGAAACTCGAAGTTTAAGACTACCTATCCTTAATTTTTGTGCTTGTAACTCTAAGTTAAGGACTATCTGTCCTTAATTTATGTGATTGTAACTCTAAGTTAATGACCAAATATCCCAATTTTTTTCTTCTAACTCTAAGGATCAAGTACCTACCGCAACCACGACTCATTATGTCTTCTGCTATGCATTTTGTGTTAACCCGATAACACCTCGAATTGCTCTGACTGTATTTGTCTCGCCAAAAATATCAAAAATACAATTATTGAAATCATTATTTATATTGTTTTTGGGGTATGATTACGAACATGAGTTGAAAAGGAAAGGGCAGTATATGTTCACAGAAACAAGAAATTTTGATTTGATTGAGAGTAGGAAGAATTTGATAGTTGTCAGCACAAGTTACACGTTATCTCCATTATAGGTATATTTGGACTTGATAGAAGGTTTGGGAAGGAAAAAGAGATAGAAGAAAGGGTAACCCAATTTTTTCATAATAATTTTAATAGACTAGTGGCTACTATTGCGAAACATTAACAATATTGGATAAAAAGTAAATACCACTTTACCCCATACCTTTTTTACCTAATAATTCTTAAACTAAGAGAGAGAAACTTCGTCTTACATTCGAACTCACAATTATGTAATACACAAAAAGAAGTTTTAAAATGTGAGAACAAATATTAGGCAAAGTAGAACAAATTTAAGGCAATGTAGAAACGAAAAACATGTTTAAATTTCATTTTCTATTCGTCTAAGCCTAATAATTCCGTTCATTGTATTGAATTCTAAATTTTACTTTAGAAAATGGTTGAAATGTGTTTAAAATGTAACAGATGTTAAACATTCAACATCAATTTCCTCATTGAAAGAAGCAGCTAGAACATTGTTTTTTTCCCCAAGATGATTAGCTAGTACATTGCTTTCGAAGAAGAGAAAAGTTCATTGCCAAAAAAAAAAAAAAAAAAAAAAAGAAGAAGCCAGTAATTGTTGGTAAGAAAGGACTTAAGTTATACACTCTAACAATGTATAAACTTTTTACAGTATATCAGTATAGTTTACAATTCCAAGAAAGGGTCCATTTGGAAGTGTGTTTCAATTTTCAAATCAACATTCTAATTAACGCCATAATGTTCAAGAAACAAAATGAAGGTAAACACAATTTAACTGAAGAGCAAAAGAAAAGGAGAAATTGATTGGACAACAAGGTCATATACAATATCAAAAATGGAATAATCTGATCATACTTTAGGAAGCTGAAATGTTCTCAACCTGCCACTACTTTACATTCAACATTGAAAATGTGGATGACATCAAGCTGTGGCTACAAGAGCGGGTTCCGCGACTGGAGCAGGCACATACCATCCATGATGGATTTCAACTGCTTTCTTTCTTCTAGCAAGCCGAGATTTTCTTCTTGCTCCAGTGTTCCTGTGAAGTGACCCAGCTTTGACTGCTTTATCGATTGCTGAATATGCCTCCGCGATCAACTTCTCAACAGAAATAACTTCCTCTGACTGTGCATCTGTTTTCTTCTTCAATGCGTCCAATGCTTCCAAAACCTAGAAATGAACAAAGGTTAACTTCCATATGCTGAGATGAAGAAGCCTGCATCAGCTATGTCTTTTTCTCAATATGTTTGTTGGCGTTTCTGGAAAATGCTTCTTTTAATCTTTCTTGAATTATTATTTTCATGATGTAAATGCAGTGTGGGATCCATGAAAATTGATCTCCGTGGCACAAAACTGAGAACACTATTTTTTTTCAAAAGTCCAACATTAGAAATGAACTCAAAACAGATTCATGGATCTGTTTTATAAAAGACAGATTTATGGAACTTAATCAGCATTACTTTATTAGCAATGGCTTTATTTTGTCAAACTTCTCAGGATACCCATTCTTTTCACTTAATTTGTTCATCACTCACACTTACCACTTAGATCTCCACAAATCAGTCAAGTAGAACCGGGCCTTGGTTCCAGTTCAAGTTTCAGTTCAGAGAGAAACAACTCTTGTTAAATATTGAACCCGTTTTCCCCTATTATTGTCCCTGACTGTTATCTCTTTGTCTATTCACTTTGCCTGACGGTGCAAGGACATATTAAATTAGCTTCCTACATTTTTTAATCTTAAAAACTAAGTAATATTGCGACTTTGTAACGCTAGAAATCTTGAATTTCTTGAGTCATACAGACTCTGGGATCACCTAGTATCTACTGCACCATATAGACATATAGAAGGGGGGAGCAAAGGACAGAATCCTGATGACGAACCATCTTCATATTCCAAATATCCATGACCTCGGAGAACAATATAATTTTCTTCCAGGACGCTGAAAATGGGAGAAAAAGGTAACCAAAAGGAAAACAAAAGGAAACGAGTTACCTAACTCCATAAGGGAGCTCTAATAGCCTACAACTTGACCTAAACAGTTGAAGCTATGACTCGGCCACAAATGCTGGAGTTTGAAGCCATGCTGACTACGGAATCATGACACTCAAGTGCATACCGAGGCACACACTAGTCTCCACATGTGAAACAATACAAAAAGGGTTCCATTCTAGCTATCCTAATATATTGGACAAAACGTGGAAAAGTTGGAAACAGTTTCCTCACTTTCAAAGTGACATTCATGAAATTAGACACCTTGACCTCGCATAATACTGAAGATAGTATTCTGACAGTCTCATGAACGGAAGATGGTCTTTTGTTCCAAAATTTTAACGTTCACCTCAAAAAATATATAAGAAACATCTCTGAGAGCAGAGAGCCAGTGCAAGAGGTAATAATTTTGATATAAGCAAAAGTCATATTTCTTGTACTGGACAACTGCTATCCAACAGTGGACAACAGCCTATGCAAGAGCGCTTAGCACAAAATGTCTAATCAGTATTGCCTTACTGGTTTATTGATATTTAAATTCAGATTATTCTCCAAAATTTAAATCTTGACTCCAACTTTTGCTTTTTTGGATCAAGGATCAATAACCCATAAGCAGCATAATTTTTAACGGTTCGGGAAGGCAGTGATTCATGCTGTGCGACAGGCAAAATGGTTACTAAGACTTTAAAGATCAAAAGCGAGGAATCATATTAACAAATGGACTACCCCCACTCATCCACTCACTCTTGCCCGTGCTGCTTGATACAATTGAATAGGACTTGGTGTACCACATGAAACGCATCAAAAGATGGGAGTTAAAAAATACGGTTAAGGGTCAAAACTGCCCTCAACCTATCGACTCCGGAACAAAATTGCCCTCCGTTTACCTTTGGCGAAGAAAATGCCCCCACCGTTAACTTTGTGGCCTATTTCTACCCCTAAAATCTAACAGAATCTTGAATTTCATTTTTAATTTTTTTTAATGCCACGTGTCACATTTTGATTGGGACATATAAAGAACGGAAAATTAGGACATATAAAGAACGGAAAAAGGGTCAAAACTGCCCTCAACGTATTGACTCTGGAACAAAATTGCCCTCTGTTAACCTTTTTTGGGTGGGGTCGGTCGGGTTGAAGTGTAATGTGATTTCCCGCTTTCCAACAAATGTAAAGAGCTTGATATATCACATATATTCATCTTCAGTTAAAGTGGATTGGTCATTCCTATCCAATGGGGGGCTGGTTTTTCATGGCTTGGTTATGGGGGACGGGTTGGACACCTGGTTCGTGATGGAGGGAGGCTGTTTGGTTGTGAAGTTTTCCGGCGATGTGAAGGTGACGGGCTGGACGGGGAAGATGAAGCAACGGGGTAGCCATGATAGGTCGTTTGGTGGTTTAGGGTTAGAGAGGGTGTGTTGTGAGGAAGATGAAGAGAGGGTTTGATGTTTTTTGGGTCGGGTCGGTCGGGATGCTTGTATTTAATTTTTAATTTTTTTTTAATTCCACGTGTCACGTTTTGATTGGCCATTAAATAAACTTGACCCAAAATCAATTCTCACCATTCCGACCCGACCCGACCCGACCCAAAAAGGTTAACGGAGGGCAATTTTGTTCCGGAGTCAATACGTTGAGGGCAGTTTTGACCCTTTTTCCGTTCTTTATATGTCCCAATCAAAACATGACACGTGGCATTAAAAAAAAAATTAAAAATGAAATTCAAGATTCTGTTAGATTTTAGGGGTAGAAATAGGCCACAAAGTTAACGGTGGGGGCATTTTCTTCGCCAAAGGTAAACGGAGGGCAATTTTGTTCCGGAGTCGATAGGTTGAGGGCAGTTTTGACCCTTAACCGTTAAAAATATTAAACATGCACCCAAATAATATTAAACAAAATTTTTGATGAACTAGCTTACTGCTTTCCATCCATCAACAAAATTATCATTAATTACAGAGAAAGGGATAAATAAACAAACCTCAAAGCTAAAATAAAATCTCAATGCTAACATCATTTTGTAGGTCCGGTTCACATGAAATTGGGGGGTTTTTCCTTCTTGTTCTTTTATATGTATAATTTTTGACGTATAGCTCTTCCTCTTATGTTAGGAGGATCAAGAAAACATTTTTTCTTTGTCAAAGAAAAAGCGGTTCAAACAGTTGTTTGTCAATATCTTGTTGCAACATATTACTGATTCAATAAGTACTACTTTTAGCAAAGTACGATGTTTCCAGCTTCCACAAGTATGGGGGAGGGAGAGCGGGTGACCACTTATGTGGCTTTATGATAGAGCTGTTTTGCACACAATTCTTGCTCCCTTTAAATGTTCCTGTAATTATCTACCAAACACATTCAAATCTTTAGATCAACTTCAACCAAACTGAGAAGCAAATAGGGGCCCTTCACCTAGCCTATCTTGACACCACAAGTGAAACTAAAAAGATAAACACCAAAACAGAAATATCAATTGCACGCTAAAAACCACATTACAGAACAGCTAAACAATGATGTTGTGATGAAAAGTTAATGGGAACAACGAAAAATTAATGAAGAAAAGTTGTACAACAAAAATAAGATAGTTGACAATTCAAACAAATTACTACTGATGTCCCATTTTATGTATATCATAGTTTGAAGGGATACGGAATTTAAGAAAGATCTTTGTTTTTTGAAAATTTATGGTCTAAAACAAGTTATAGACGTTCACATGGCGATAAGTAATCTCATTAACGGTTAAATATAAAGTTTAAAGTTAAAATTAGAAAGATGTCATTCTTTATGGGACAAAAAAGAAAAGTTTGCCACCTAAATTGGGACAGATGGAGTACCAAACATAAATAAAAGCCAGAACTAGTGAGAGCCCATTAAAAAAAGAAAGAAGTGAGAGTAATTAGAGAAAGGAACTAACCGTCTTCATCCGAGTCTTGACCTCAGATTTTTTAGCCTTGTTGTAAAGCCGCCTCTTTTCAGCTTGTCTTGCCCTTTTCGCTGCTGAATCCGCTTTCTTCGTTGGAGCCGCTTCACAAACGATTGAACGACGAAACGGCATTTGCACCGAAGTCAGCGATACACTCCCTGCATAACTCAAAGAAAACAACCAGTAGGTCCATAAAGCTCTAAATTCTACCAACCATTTGTGAAATTAGTAAGTGAGTTACCTTTGGAGAAGAGATTGAGAGAAGTGTTGGCAGAGAAGCTGAGGGGCTTCAATGCCGCAGCGTTGGGGTGAGGTCCATTGAGAGAAAGGATATTGAATTTTGAAGTCAAGTTCCAACAAGAAGAAGAAGAAGATAAGCAAGCTCCTGCCATGGCTCTTTCTCTGTATTTCTTCTCTCTCTCACTTCAGCTGGAGAATTTTGGGATCCCATCTTATCCACACGTCTATTTCTTTTGATTTGGATTCTGGGCTCTTTTCGAGGCCTGATGTCTTTTCTATGCCTTGTTGTTTTACTCTCCGGTTGGCCCAAGAAAAAGAGAAGACCCATCAAAAGTGAATTAGATTCGGAAAAATTGCATGACCCTTTTAATTTATACCCGTTTTTTTTAATGTATTCGTACCTAATTTTGTGAAAAGTATTTTAAAAAAAGATTTTGTCCTTTTTAATAAAAAATTATTGATAAACTACATGATAAGAACTTAAGTATGTCTAGGCTAAAGTTTTAACAAATAAACTTAAAAATTGCAGCTTATTTAGGCTGAAATTTCGGATAAAACTCAAGATAAAACTATAGACTACATTACAAAATTTTAACATGTTATGTTATGAAGTTTTAACAAATAAATTAAATAACTTCAGTATGCATTAGCAAAAACTCTTTAGAAAATTACATACTGCAAGACAAAAACTTAAGCATGTTTAGTGTGAAGTTTTAGCAAATAAACTAAAAAGCTTCAACATGTTCAATATGAAATTTTAACAAACTAATTAAATAACTTCAGCATGTTTAGTCTGAAGTTTTAGCAAATGAACTAAATAACATCAACATGTTTAGATTGAAGTTTGGGATAAAACTCATGACAAAACTGTATACTACAGGATATATAATTTCAGCATGCATTAGCATAAAATTTTAGCTTTAATGTGAAATAATTTAATGTTATATTAGCATGAAGTTTTAGCTTCAACACGAACAACTTCATGCTACATCAGCATGAAGTTTTAGCTTCAATATTGAACAACTTCATGCACGTGTGATTCTAAAGAAGAATCTAGATAAGTTTCTAATTTTTTAATAAAGCCGATGAGAGGAGAATATGTGATCTTTTTTCACGGATGAGGTTGCAGATCACGCAATTAATGCGTAATGTAGGTTTTATATCTTTTGTCAGGGGTGTAATTGTTACATTAGTACAGATTTTTTATCGATGAGCTACCAAATTAATAATTTTTAAAAATAGAGAAGGTGGCCCAAATATAGGGTACAACTGCAAATCCTGATAACTAAAGCTCTATTGAATTATTTTGAAATCTTTACGCAAAAAGTCAACCAGATTAGGTATATATATATATATATATATATATATATATATATATATATATATATATATATATATATATATATATATATATATATATATATATATATATATATATATATATATATATATATATATATATATATATATATATATATATATGTATGTATGAATTAGGTATTCTATCCCCAACAAAAAATAATTTGTTATCAAGATTATATGATGCCAATATATTTTCAAAGTTTGACTTAAAATATGGTTATTGGCATATTCAAATATTTAAAGAGCATACTTATAAAACTGCTTTTAATGTTCCATTCGGCTAATATGAATGGAATGTTATAACTTTTGGTTTGAAAAATGCCCTTTCTGAATTTCAAAAAATAATGAATGATATTTTTAATCCGTATTTAAATTTTATTATCGTTTATATTGATGACATAACGGTATTTTCTAAAACATTTGAAATGCATATTAAGCATATTGATATCTTTAAAAAGATAGTTATACAAAATGATATATATATATATATATATATATATATATATATATATATATATATATATATATATATATATATATATATATATATATATATATATATATATATATATATGTATGTATATATATATATATATATATATATATATATATATATGTATGTATATATATATGTATGTATGTATATATATATATGTATGTATGTATGTATATATCTTATCCCCAACAAAAAGGATTTGTTATCAAGATTATATGATGCCAATATATTTTCAAAGTTTGACTTAAAATATGGTTATTGGGCAGATTCAAATATTTAGAGAGCATACTTATAAAAGTGTTTTTAATGTTCCATTTAGCTAATATGAATGGAATGTTATGCCTTTTGGTTTGAAAAATGTCCTTTTTGAATTTCAGAAAATAATTAATGATATTTTTAATCCGTATTTAGATTTTATTATCGTTTATACTGATGACATATTGGTATTTTCTAAAACATTTGGTGATTAAGAATTAATTGTATTGGTATCTAAAATTTTATTTCAAATTCAAGATCATTAGGAGCATATTATATGTGTACCCTTTTACTTAAGCAATTGAATAAGCGATTATTTAAGTTAATTCTTGAATTATTTTGCCAACCCAGTGATAAGGATAGCACAATTTGAGGTTCTCAATCCTGAAACTAGCACGGTGTGACCATCAAAAGAGGTGATCTTGGTGGAATGTCTCCATAAGTATTCCCCTTTTTCACTTCAACACCATAGTTCTGCAATTTTTAAAACTTGAAATTCTTGTTTGGTGGTGAAAATAAAAGTTAATAGTTGATTATTGCTTAAATCGTTTAACTGTTGATAATTTATGCTAAAATATTAGTTCAAAACATAGATTTTGTTGATTGACTGTAAAAATCTCAAAAATCAGTTGTTGGATCTTAAAAAGTGTTAAAAATGCAGAGGGAGTCTTTTTAATTTGAGCTTTAGATTAATTGGTGATTGAGAATTAATTGTATTGGTATCTAAAATATAAGTTCAAATTCAAGATCATTAGGAGCAAATTTGGGATGAAATTGCAAATTGGAAGAACAGTTTGTTAAGACAACCCATATAAAGTATGTCAATTTAGTAGACTTCGACGAACAACTTAACATATAGGTAAAGAAAATATAGCATCAAACCCGGTAGAGAAGTACCTAAATAACAGAAGTATAACAATACGGTAGACTTCAATAAATAACTTAACAGATTAATAATAGCATCAACTCTATCATTTCGGTAGAGAACTCCTAAAGAGCAACAATATGATAAACTGAAAGACTTCGATGAAAAATTTAATGGTAAGAGAAACCCTTGCAAATCTCTATGCGATTTTGAGGTCATTTTTTATATACCACCAATTTTGAGGGCATTCCGCTATGACCAACCATAAAAGGTCTCTTCTATGTCAATCACTTCACTAATCTGAATCCAACAATCTTTCCACCACGACTACCCAATATTAACTTATCAATTTTTTCCTTTTCAATGATGAAAAGCTTAGAATTGATGTTCCCTTTTGAGAACTAGATTTTCACATGATCCCCCTACGAATCAGATGCCTTCCCCCTAAGGACCAGTTTCCTCCCCTTAAATTTGTTCCCCCTTTTGGTGTCACTAAAAGAATTACACATGGCATATGCAAAAGGATGTCCTCCAACAGTAACTCATGCCACTTATGTGCATCTAATATGGATAAAAACATAACACAGGAGATTAACTTTTCACAAAATAGATAGTCATGCCCATTGATTATAAGGGAAAAAGAAGGAAAATCATAGGAGTAGCAGTACCAGTCACACAAATATTAATAAATCAAAAACTAAAGTATCATGATCACAAAATATGATCAACCAAAGGACAGGGTTAGGAGCTAAGAAGTGGTGCAAAAATAGGAGACACCGGATAGGGGAAAAGAAGGATTAAGGAGAAAAAGTCTTGATGAGACTATCCATTCGAGTATTAGCAACCCTTATATCCTTGATCAACTGTGCCTCCATGTTCTCAACTTGTTTCCTCAATTCAGCATTTCCAGCCTTCAAATAGGGTATCTTTGCACCCTGAGCATTGTTGGAACTAGTTCATTTGATGGCCTGAGTAAGCTTAGACTCCAGAATATCATTTTTTCCTTTAAGACTCTTTATCTCTTCATTGGAAGCCTCCTGATCATCGATCAATTGAGAAATAGTTGAGTTGCTTCTTAATCCTCCCTTCTTCACTGCATACTCATATTCTTCCACAGTCCTAGAGAACATTTGCTTTCTAGATCTCATATATTCTTTTCCAAAGACCCTTCAAAGTGTTCAGAGACTCTGGTGAGGAGAAACCCATAGGGGAGACCGTGATTACCATCATTGAAGTCTGTCACCTTCAACATATTTTCAGTCATAATGCCAAGCAGACTAATATAAGAGAAATAGTCCAATGATTCTAGAAGAACCAGGTCCTCAATGGAGGTAATAGATCATCTCTTAGACTTAGGCAACACAACCTTGTTCACCATCTCAAACAACAACCAGCATTCTTGATGAAGAGCTTTCTTGTGCACTCCTTCCCCCTGCCAGAACTGCTTGCTTCTTGATGATCAACTTCTTAAAGTCATGGAACTAGCTCCATCCACAATATTTAGCTCAACAGTGTGTAAATGGATCTCACCAAGAGTTTCCTTATCCATATTAAATTCCTTTCCATTCACCTTCAAACAAAGTGTATCCCTACCAACCATGAAACATGTCAGCATAGAAGCTTCTCGCTTTATCTTCATAAACTTTTGCACTTTTGATTTCAAAGATATGGGTCTACTTTTGGAATTCATCAATTCCTACCGGTTGTCTCATTCCTGGTTGTAAACTCAACCCCACATAAGCTTTTGCTACTTCAGATTTGCCTTTCTCGCCAACTCAGATAAATCGACCCTTGGCCTTTTGGAGGAACCAGGTCCTCACTAGTACTTTGCCTCTTTCTTAGAGGCTTATTCTTCTCTACTTTATTTTTCACCACTTCTTCTTCCTCCTCTACTTCGTCATCCTTGTCACTCACAAGTTCTTTGTCCGATATTGCTTTTTTTGTTTAATAATAATGGTTTTTTTGAGGTTTTCCTAACAAGAGGAGTGGGTTCCTTAATAGGACCCTCAACATCCACCTCAACTACATCAACAGGAGGCACATCCTCCTCATTAATCTACCGGTCACCTTCAGAGCGCTGTCAAGTTCAGCCTTGCTCTGATGTCTAGTGGTAGGATGTTTGGGAATAGAATCCTTTTTGGATTTTCCCCTAGCCCTAGTAGTTATAAAATTTATCACAGAAAGATCACAAAAGCATCATCACTCTCACTACAATTACCCTTAGACACAAATTTCATTTCAGGGCAAATAATATCCAACAGAACAATAATAGGGTGATCAAAAGGGGTTGTGTCAGCACTATCCAGGGGCTTTCTTGTAGAACCTAGAGTTTTATCCTAAATAGAAGTAGAAAAATCCCCTTGGGCAAAGGGACCAAATCCCTCTATTGGTTTCTATGTAGTATAGACAGACATATATTCCCATTTATCCCATTCTTCCCGCGGACTCAGTAGCTCCCCCTAAGTCTTTGAACCTACCATCATCAAACATAGACTCCTTAACTAATTTCTCTATAGCAGCATGCTCTTTATCAAGATAATTAAGTGTACGACTCTTAGTTTTCTCACGCTCCGTACCTAAAATTTCAGTAACAATAGAAGGGGATGGAAGATTACCTTATGTAGATGAGATACTCGAAACAATCTCGTCAACACCTTGAACCTGAAAAACTTATTATGCATGTGAGCCCTCAGCCACATGGGAAAGCAACTCTTCGTTCAACTTAGTTCATTTGTCACAACTTGCCGACTTGAGACCTCAATACCTTCACCCTCTTCCATAATTTCTTATGTGGTTTGAATAAATTTAGAGGTAGACATTGTTTGTTCGGAGTTCACTCTTTTAGTAGGAACAAATAGAGATGGAGAATAAACAAACTTCTTGGAGTTTGATTTTACGACTGCGATGAGGACCAGAACTAGATGGTTTGGCAGAAATAATTTTAGGGTTGGGTTGTTTGGAAATTGGGCTTCTGTGGGTAAGGTGGTTGGATCAGATCCTGATGGAGGTGACTCTTTGGATAGTTGCTTTGGGAGATAAAGTCTCTTCTTGGGTCATGGTCAATGTTGATAATCAAGAAAAAAGGGTTTTAGAGAAGAGAGAGGTTATGTTCGATGTTTGAAGTGAGGAAAAAGGACTAGCTTTTGGGTATATAAAATAAAGGGGGACTAGTTACAAACGGGTGTGAGAGAGAGAAGATGGGTCGTCGAGTCAATTTGGAATGGATGTAACATTTGGGCTTAGGCATCAGAAGAGGCAGGAAAAAAATAATGGCGTGGCACCCTAGCAGTTCAATATGTATACTAGTGTAAAAGTAACTACTAACCAGAGTCATACGAACTAGGTTCCTCGATAATTTTTGAAAATATGATCAAAGACTTCTAGATATTTGCAATATTAATTATAACTTGTTCATCCTGAAATTTTCCATATGTATCAACTTGTAATGGTATAGAGTTGAGTTTATATATATATATGCATGAAAATGAACATATAAAACATAAAGTGACTACAAAACAGTCGGGGCTTCTTGGTTCAACGATTAAGTCTCTGTTCGTAACTTAAAGACGAGTGTTCGAATCTCATAGACATTGGTTCTTTAAGTTTTGTTCTATTTTCTTGCTACTTTTTGAAAACAAAAAAAGTTGGCGAGTATTAACCCTTTAACCTTTAAAACTGTAAAACGATAGCTAAACCAATAAACTAAAGATAAATATGTCACTTAATATGAAAAAAAACTCCTAGTTCCTGAGAATGAATTATTCCAACAATGGGGACATCAAGGATCTCACCAAGAGTTGCCTCATCTATAACAAAGTCCTTTCCATTCATCTTCAAACAATGTGTATCCCCACTAACCACGAACATGTCAGCATAGAAGCTTCTCGCTTTATCTTCATAAACTTTTGGACTTTTGATTTCAAAGAGATGGGCCCAATTATGGAATTCAACAATTTTTACCTGTTGTCTCATTCCTGGTTGTTCAAGTCTCACGATCAAAAATGCAATCCCACATAAGGTTTTTCTTCTTCAGATTTGTCCTTCTCGCCAACTCAGATAAATCCACCCTTGGCCTTTTGGAGGAACCATGGTCCTCACTAGTACTCTGACTCTTTCTTTAGAGGCTTATTCTTCTCTATTTGATCTTTCTCCACTTCTTCTTCCTACTCTACTTCATCATCCTTGTCACTCACAAGTTCTTTGTCAGATACTGCCTTCTTATGTTTAGTAGCAATGGTTTTCTTTAAGTTTTTCCTAACAAGAGGAGTGGGTTCCTTAACAGGATCCTCATCATCCACCTCAACTACATCAGCAGGAGGCACATCCTCCTCATCAATTAACCGGTTTACCACAAGTCTCTTTCTTTTCTTCTTCTCCTTACTCACCTTCAGAGTACTATCAAGTTTAGCCTTGCTGTGATGTCTAGTGATAGGGTGTTTGGGAATAAAATTAGTTTTGGCTTTTCCCCTACCCATAGCAGTTATAAACTTTATCTCAGAAAGATCATCAATAACATCATCACTCTCACTACAATTAACCTCAGACACAAACTTCATTTCAAGGTAAATAATATCCAACAGAACAGTAATAAGGTGATCAAAAGGGGTTGTGTTGACACTATCCAGGGCCTATCTTGTAAAACCTGGAGTTTTATCCTAGATAGGAGTATAAATTTCCCCTTGGGTAGAGGGACCAGGTCCTTCTGTTGGTTTCTCTATTGTACAGATAGACACTTATTCCCATTTACCCTATTCTTCTCGCTGACTCAGTGGTTCCTCCTAAGTCTTTGCACTACCATCATCAGACATAGACTTCTCAACTAATTTCTCCACAACAACAGGCTCTTTTTCAAGAGAAGTAAAGACTTCATTTAGTGTACCACTCACTGTTTTCTCACCCTCCTTACCCAAAATTTCTATAATAGTAGAAGTGGATGGAAGATTACCTGATGTATACGAGATACTCAAAACAATCTCATCAACACCTTGAACCTAATAAATTTCTGATGCATGTGATCCCTCTGCCACATAAGAACCCAACTTTTCATTCAAACGTAGTTCCTTTGTCATAGCACGCTGACTTAAGACCTCAATACCTTCATCCTCTTCCACCATTTCCTCTGCGGTTTGAATAAATTGAGGGGTAGTCATTTTTTGTTTGGTACTCTTCCAGTAGGAGCAGATAGGGAGGGAGAAGAAACAAAATTCTTGGGAGTTTGATTCTATGACTGTGATAAGGACCAGAACCAGATGGTTTCGGAGAAGTGCCTGTGGGGTTGGGTTGTTTGGAAATTGGGCATTTTTGGGTAAGGTGGTTGGATCATTTCTAGATGGAGGTGCCTCTTTAGATGAAGTCATGATTGGGTTTGTTATAGTTGTGTTGGGAGATGAAGTCTCTTGTTGAGTCATGGTCTACTTTAATAAGCAAGAAAAAGGGCTTGAGAGAAGAGAGTTTATGTTCAATGTTGAAGTGAGGAAAAATGACTGGCTTGGGTATATAAGAATAAAGGGGGACCGGTTCTAAACGGGTGTGAGAGATAGGAGACGGGTCGTCGGGTTGATTTGGAACTGATGTAGCATTTGGGCTTAAAGGGCATCAAAAGAGGCGGGAACAAAATAATGGCATGGCACCTTAGCAGTTCAAAATATATACAAGTGTAAAAATAACTACTAACAGAGTCATATGAACCAGGTTCCTCGATAATTTTTGAAAATAAGAGCAATAACTTCTAGATTTTGCAATGTCGTTTGTCACTTTTTCATCCTGAAATTTTTCTTGTGTATCAACCTTTAACAGTATAGAGTTGTGTTAGATATCACTAGAAAATACTTTTTATCATAGTACCTTTCTATCCTTTCATAACCAATCATCGAGGCACTAGGTTCTCGGTTAGGCTTTATCAACCATATCTCTAGATGATTGCTTTAAAAAAATGTTCTCCACTCAGTGCTTTGGTGAAGATATTTTCTACCTGGTCATCCGTTTTGTAAGACTTTATACAATAAGCCCTTTTTGACATTGTCCCTCAAGAAGTGATTTCGCACATCAATATGCTTTGTCCTCTTATGTTGAACCAGGTTCTTTGTCACGTTTAGAGCACTGGTGTGTTCACATATCAATAACACACAGTCTATAAACATACAAACAAATTTTAGTTATAGCTTGATACATGTTTTCATGTATGTGACCACCAAACAGTAGAGTACCTGGTGCTCTATGAGGTGTTACTAAGAACGCTAACAAAAGGGAAAGTAAATTATATACGAGATTTTTTTAATGGAAAAATCCCAACTCAAGGGGAAAAAAACCACGACCTACGCCTGTAGGCTTTCAACTTCACTAACTTGTAAACATCTATCATAAGACACTTTGTAATGACTCCATTAAAAATAGTTCAACTTAACTAACTCGTGATACTTTTACCACAAGCCACTTTGTCACTATTTAGTTACAAAGACTTTAAGTTATGACCAAACCTAGTCACAACATAAACTCATGGAGTTGACAGATTTTACAAGAGGGTTCCTAATCAACGCTTCTGGTTAAGCAGTTTAGGAGACACAATAAGAACTATCATAAAATAAAAATTCAACTAAGGACAACAAAATACTAACTTTAGGAATTGGTCTATAGTCGCATTTAACTTTGTTCTTCAAGCTATTGAGAATTTTATTTTCGACAAGTTTTGCAAAGGGCTTGAATGAGTAGAAACTAGTATTCAAGTGATGTTTTGATATAAACTCCTTGTTATACACCTTGATGACATAATTTGAAATGATGTAAGCACTTTAGTTGGTCAAAAGATAAGTGGCCACTTGAAATAGTGCAATGCAGGCAGTCACGTTGTTTCCAGCTGTGTCAAATTGACTTCGTACTATTATGAGGGAACCACAAAGGTATCAAGTCCTTGTTTGGTTCTCTATCTCCCAAAGTTATAGCAGTTCACATTTAGCTAGAATCCGTTAACTTGCAGTGTAGCCCAACTGTACTAGGTACCCTATCTGGTCCTTGACAGTAAGTTTGTTAGATCATAAAAACATAAGGCAAATACATAGAAAACCTATTAATTTCACCCTTTTTGATGATGAAAAAAACTTAAACATTGGTAACGTGTATTTAGAACAAGGAAAACCAGATAAAGTAACAGGAGATCACAAGTTTCCCCTTACTTTATGCCTTCCATTTTGAAGATTGTACACTTATTTATTTATTCACCTTTTGGAAATCATTGAAAAGATAGAAGCAGTCAAACAGCATAAAGAAGTCTAGCTGAGCTAACTCATGCCACATATGTGCATGCAACATGATAGAGAAGAGAATCATAGAATTTAAGCAATGAGATAAAAAAATATAGATTTTATATAAATAGAAATATACGCCTTTTCTTAAAACTCAAAGACAAAATTGGACTGTTAAAGACGGGAGCAGTATTGTTTCATCTTAGCCATATCAAAAAAAAGAAACCAAAACATCTGCCAAAAAACACCTAAGAGAACATTCCAGAAATTGGTCACTGGAAAACGCGAGCTTCCCGTCGTGAATGCAAAGGCCAAAATCCTCTACCTTCTCTCTAGACCAAAAAATCATTCACAATATTCATCGGAATAGTGTATTCGTCACTATTATCACCGGAATCGTGGTGGATTGTTGCAATTTTGGAGTCACATAATCCCCTTCTTCTTGCGAACAATTCTAAATTGATTTTTTAATCATATATGTAACCATTTCTTCTACATCTCAGATCTTATTTTCGATCTACAGTAACCTCATCAATTTCCAGATTTCCAGCTCAATTCCTTTCCGATTTCATGGAAGGAATGTTTTCTGTTTGAGTTTTGAATTCTAATGGAAGCGTCACCCTCTCCCCAGCCTTGTGCTATGGGAGAGGCTTCTAAAATCATCTCAGAAAAACAAACTGGACATGGATTCAAAAGTTCATATGCGTCGCTTTTTGCTGGACAGCAAACTGCCGAGACAAAATCAAAGCTGGAGCTATGTCCAGTTTCGTTCGATCAAGGTTTGCCGATGGTTGAGCTAACAGTGGATGAAGTAAATTAATTCACAAGGGAGGAAGGTCTTCAACAAGCTGTGATAATCAAATTTTCATACGGAAAGCTAGAACTTCAGGAGTTGAGGCAGATTATGCCGAATCAACTCGGTGTCAAGGGAAGTTGCAACATCGGACAACTAGAATATCGTCACATCCTTGTAAGATTTGATTTGTTTGAAGATTATGCTCAGGTGGTGTCAAGAACAACAGGCTATGTAAAGGCTAATGGAGACGAGTTCTTCTTTAGGACATTCTCATGGACAATGGGATTTAATTCTGCGAGAAGAAACGTCAAAAGCTGTGGTATGGATCTCCCTTCTCGATCTGCCTGCAAATCTGTTTGCCAAAAAAAAATTACTGTCCATCGCATCAGCAATAGGAAAGCCTATTGCAGTAGATATAGCTACCAAAGATCGAACGCGACCAAGTACGGCAAGAGTTAAAGTACTGATCAATTTACTGGACAAACATCCAATGCAAATAAATATCAAGATAGTAGACTCAAAATCTGGAAAAGTAGCAGATTTCCACCAGAAGATCGTGTTTGATAATCTTCCTGCATACTGCACGAACTGTAATTACCAAGGATATAATGTTAAATCGTGTCGATGGATTTCAGAAAATGGAGCACCAGTTCATACTAGTGATTCAAATGGTAGGGGCAGATTGTCTAAATTAGAAGGAGATGCCAGGGACTACTTGAATGCTAATCTTGCAGGTCGTCGAACTGATAGGATGCTACCTAATGTGATTCATGATATAGGACAGTCAAAGGCTTCGGGCTCTGGTGTCCTAACTGTTAAAGTTAGTTCAATTCAAAATGGTAACGGGATACAGATTACCAAAAGGCAAAATACAGTACCATTACACACTGATTTGAATGGTGTAAGTGAAAACCAATCTGTTAATGGAACGGCAATTGTGAAAAAATATGTACAAGGAGTGACTGTGCATAATAATGCAGTCTTGAAGGAGGGTGTTGGTCGAATTAATTCAGCAGTACAACATGCTATGGCAAATGATGTTTTGAAACAAAATGTTGAACCTAAGACTTCCCAATCTGCTGTGATTGATAAAGGAAACAGAGAGCAACATATAATGCTGAAGACTGCTGTGATTACTAATGTTTCAGAAGTGTCACAGGCAGCAGCGCAAGAGAAGTCAATAGATGAGGTACTGAATGTGGACAATCGACCTCCTATTATTGCTAGGGATGTACCTGCTTCATATGTGGATAGTGCTGGGACATTTCTGACCTCTACAGATCATATCACATCTAGTGCACACACTGGACAGTTGTTTGATCTTGCTGGACAGTCAGATAAGGATAAATCCATCGGCCAACAGCTCTTGATACAAAATAAAAAGGCTCACAACTGTGCATCTTCTGATCAAAGAAATGGTACAATGGTAGAGGATTCTGTTTTGAGTGTCAATACAGATTCAACTGTTATATCTGCTGAACCTGTAGAGAAGCCAACAGTGCCAATTCTGTTAGACGCTTCAAGAAAGAAGCTGTCAAGTTTGGTTACTCTTAAAGATAATGACAATGCAAAAAGGCAGGAAAATATTTTGATCGACCAGCAGCACATTTCGCAGAACTCTATTCTATTGGATCAAACATCTGGTGCAAAGGACAGCAATATAATTGCACCATCCAAAGGACAACAAAACTGGAATAAGGTTCAGCAACTAACAGCAGAAGAGATACATGTCCTGACTACTGTGCAGCCAACTCCAGCATTGGATGGCATTAAGGCATCTGTTACTGAGGGTAACAACAGCTCCAGTTGGTCATTGCATAATGAAGCAGCCCCTGCAGTCTGTATTCTGCCAAATATGGATTCTACAATACAAAGTGTTGCAGATCAAGCTATAACTGTGAGTGATGATGCTGTAATAACAGCAAGTCCTTCAGATGATGATATTGCGCAAAATTCATTTCGATAGGATACACATCACAAGCCAGGGATGGTTCAACAAAGCAATTTGAACATCTCAATAAATAAAACAGCTGCAATTGTCTCTAACACTACTTTGCCTCAAAGTGATCTTGATACACATCCTTCAGATGATTCACAACAATCAAAGGCAACTGGACATCATAATGCAAGGAACAATTGGTCATCAAGATCCAACAGAAATGAAACTTTGAAAAACAAAATAAATAAGCAGATCGCAGAGAAGAGCCCAGCTCTAATTCATTTGCTTCGCTTGCCAATGTAAGTAAAAATCATGGAAAGGTGGCTGGAGGAAAGTTACAGATGGTTAAATGTTATCCTCCCATTCCTTTATCCTGTACACTTGTAGAGAAAGGTACCAATGATTATGGGAAATTTTCAATCTTCAATGGAAAGAACAAACATCTAGTTCTAGCTAACATGAGAGATATGGTAATTAAATCGAAACTCTGGGATCAACGACATTTTGATGATGAAGAGAGCTGGGACGAAGGTTCTGCTGGTTGCTCAGCTGCAGAAGAAGACCAAGAAGATGGTTAAGATAGCTCAGGAGAGGACATTGAAGCTCCAATCAAGCCAAAATTTCAAGGGAAACCTGTAACTATAAATTAGAATGCAAAAATGCCATCTGTAGCAAATCCAAACAACATTTTAAACCATAATGCTCCAGTTTTCATTCCAAAAACTAATACAACAGCAGGTACTTCAAGGAAAACAACTCAAAGATCGACCAAAAAGAAACAACACAAAATATAATCCAATTCTCGGGTGAAACATCAGCTGTTGGAAACAAAACAGCATTGCAAAACAGTGGACAAAATCAGATTATACCTATACACACTGAACAATGGCAGCAAATGAATGAAAATACATCAATGAACTGCCTTGTTGGACAGTTCCATCATGAATCTTCTACTCCGCTAAACTCTTCAGAGCAAAGACAACTCCAGAATGATATGGAATGAAGACATATATATGAAGAAGGAGCGGAAGAGGATATCTTAACGCAATGTCGTAAAAATGCTGCAAGAATAGGGGATTTGTCACCAACGCACAGTAAAACAAGTAAAAAGTGTCCAAAGGGATAGAAGCTGGGACGGTAGGTGGTCGAAGACGCAAACATAAGGAGGCCTCCAGTGAGAATTGCAAAACAAAAATAGGTTACCCAAAGAACAAAGAACAAAGCATAAATTTGGAAGATATTTTGAGAAAATTTGTGGATGAAATCAATATAATTCTTTTTGAATTCATCACAAAGTTGGAGAAAGGACAACAACTTCGTCGCTTCATCATATTTTATTGGACCGTCTTAATATCCTCATATGTAATATCACCACAGAGTATGTTATATACTCTGTGATGATCATAGCTTATTTGGCACGATCAAGTTCTTATGTTGTAATTTTTATTTTCTGTTATTAATAAAAAAACCTAACCCTAGGCTCCGCCTAGTGGATTGCCAAAAAAAAAATAAAAATAAATTGGTCACTGAAGGGGTACTTAGTGGGAACTAGAAGTAGAGGGCTTGGAGGCTACAACAAGTGCTTGGAGAACTAGGTCTATTCGGGAATTGGCCGACTTTTGATCGTTGAGCAGTTATGCTTTTAGGTTCTGTAATTTCCCCCTGAGATCAACATTCTCTTTTGTCAAACGAGCTACTTTATGATTATACGTCGGGACCCCTTGGGCTTGCTGACCTTCCAGGATAGCATTCCTAGCCTTCAATTGGCGAATCTCCTTAGTTGCAATATTTTAAGCGTTAATGAGCTGTGAGACGGTTGATGTACTTCCTACCCCCCATTTATTTCTATGCACTTGCATTCTCCGAACATTGTCTATTAAAAAGTCTGCTTATCAGTTCCTACCTTGCCTTGCCCCAGCGGCACCTCGAAGAACTTAAACACTCGCGTAAGCAGAAACCCATAAGGAAGGCCATGATAACCATCCTTGAGATTTCTACTTTTTGCATATGTTCAATCATAATAGAAGGCAGGCTTACATGAGTAAAGCTATCCAATTTTTCCATAAAAAACATGTCAGACTTAGATGTCATAGACCTCCTCTCAGCACGAGGCAATCGAACTTTGTTTACCAATTTTAAAAGCAGTTGATAAATAGGAAGTAATGCCTTCTTGTGGATCCAGTCCCCCTTTTGGTTCGCATTATCCTTTACTTTAGCATTTGAAAATTATACTGACACACATCCTTCACACTAGACACACCAATTGTAGGGTCTTTAAGAATTTCCCAAGCAACTTTATATCGAACACAATACCTACTCCATTCACCAAAGTAACAATGTGGTCGGTCTTAACGGGAAAAGGGCTATCAAAGAAGCTTTGAACCTCATCCCCATACACCTTAGGTGAATCTATTTGGAATAGATTCCCCCTTCGTTGAAACTCAACAATTTCAAGAACTTGTCGTATACTAGCCATCTTAGAGATTGGTGCCTCAAGCGTTTTGAAACAAAATTGCCTTCACTCCTCAACCTCTTCACAAAACCAAGTTCCTGAATAGTTTCACACTTTCGTTTGCCGGACTTCCCACCACTTGATTTCTATTTTCCCTTGGACTTGACTAACACATCCTCATCAGACATCAAGAACTCACTCACAACATCCTTCAACTTGGAACTTGGGGTTGAAACTTTCTCTACTAAAGCAGGCTGATTCTTTTTCTGGGATCGTCTCACTAGTGAACAAGGTTCATCTGATGTTTCCTATTCTACTTCTACCATAGGGACCGCTTTATCACATACGGGCCCACTATCTTTTACCAACCTCCTCATTTTCTTCTTACTCCCTTTTCTATTTTTTAAGGGCTGAGTCGTAGGCCACCTTAGCTTGCAACCTAGTAGTAGATCGCTTGGTGTAAGACTCAGGAGTGGGCACCACCCTTCGCTTAACTATGAACGAATCAACAGCCAGGTTTTCTAGATCCTCCTCATTGCTGGACCTCATCTCAGGAGCTTGAATGTCTAGAGGCGCAACATCAAATGCAGGAGCAGAACTGTCCTAGGAATGAGAACCTTGACCTGGGTCCTCCGGAGAGGGATTAGGTTCCTTATGTGAGGGCCTAGTAGTTTTTTCTAGTGCAACATCCTCAACACTCAGTATGGATCCTTCTTCTCCAATACCCCCTTCTCGTTTCTCTGAGTAATTATCTATTGAAGGACACTGTCAATAGATACCACAAAGATGGTTACAACATTTTTTTCCTCAATCGGCACCACTGCTACCACGGAATTTGGAACAATAATGGCAGAACCCTCTACGACCTCATGGCTTTGACCTTGTTCTCAACTTGTTCGTTGATTAGTGGGAATATCAAAAGATAGAGAGGATGGATCAGTACTTTTAAGGATTTTTTTAACTAGAGAGAGACGGATAATCTAGGTGAGGTGTGATTTCAGCAGGGAGATCAGGAGTGGTTATAAAAGACTAAAAAGGTACGGAGGACTCCATAGGTTTTTCAGTATCAGGGATAGTTGAGGTAGGGATGTCGAAGTTCGTATCAGCCATTGAAAAGATAGATCTAAGGCGATTTGTGAAGTTCTAATGGAGGACTTATGGTTTGTGGAAAACAGAGGAGGGTTTTTATTAAAAAATGGATAATTGTGAAGAGAGAGATAGCTACATGTTCTGAACCAGCGGTTGTGCATGGAGAAGTGCAATAGTTCAAAGGAAGATGGAATAATTTTAAGTGAAGAGACGTGACGACAGGGTTTGAAAAGGTGAATGACATGGCAGTTGTGTTTTGTAACTTTTTAAGACGTGTATTAAAGAATGCACATATCTACTAACCTTTGGTATAAGAATTAGGTTCTTGACCTATTATTTGAAAGTATCAATCCTCTTTTATCGTCTATGCACCGCATCTACTACTTCTATAATCATCATGTGTGTTTACCTACAACGGTATTGAAGTGACTTAGACTTGGCAAGAAAACACTTTTGCTAATTTGTTTTCTTGAAGGTGATTTTCATAGCCAAATGATGATGAATCAGGTTCTCAGGTGGGTCTTAAGAGCCCCAACTTCACTCTATTTCTTTCAAAATGTGCCATACTCAATGTTTTAGTGAAAATATCTGCAATTTGGTCTTCTGTGCTTCAGAAATTCATACATATCAACCCTTTCTCCACATTGTCCCTCAGAAAGTGATGCCTCACATCAATATGCTTGGTTCTTTTGTGTTGAACTGGATTCTTGGAAATGCTGAGTGCACTGGTGTTATCATAAAGAAGGGGTACACTCTCAGTGAGTACCTCAAAATCCTCAAGTTACTGCTTAATCCATAGAAGTTGAGCATAATAAGATCCTGCAGCTACTTATTCTGCTTCAGCTGTTGAAAGAGCCATTGAGTTTTACTTCCTTGTTCCCAAAGGATGAGACATGAATCTAGGAAGTGAGCCATTCCAGAAGTGCTTTTCTTGTCTGCAAGATAACCTGCATATACATTTATAAATCCCATAAAATTAAAACATTCACCCGATGGATAATAAAGGACCAGGTTCTATGTTCCTTTAAGATATCTCAGAATTCTTTTGACAACCTTCAAATGAGATTCCTTGGGATTTGTTTGAAACCTTGCACATAGCCCCACACTGAAGACAATATTAGGTCTATTGGCAGTGAGATAGAGAGGAGACGCAAATTCCTCTATACATGGTTTGATTCTCCGAGGATCTAATTTCATCCATGTCAGTAAAGTGGCCATAGCAATGAGAGTGTCTATCACCTTTGATGCTTCCATGTCAAACCTCTTCAAGAGCTCCCTGATGTATTTTTGCTGACAAATTAATGTACCCTTTGAGGACTATTTTACATAAAAACCCAAAAAGAAATTCAGTTCCCCCATCATGCTCATTTCAACATCACTTTCCATGAGTCTTGCAAATTTTTCACACAGAGAATCAAATGTTGTCCCAAACATGATATCATCGACATAGACCTGAACAATGAGCAGGTTGCTTCCCCATTTCTTATGAAACAAGGTGTTGTCAATTTTCCCTCTTTTGAAGCCACGTTTTAAGAGGAACTTTGACAGCCTTTTATCATACCAGTCTCGAGGAGCCTGCTTCAGCCCGAACAATACTTTGTCTAGTTTAAAAACATATTCAGGGTGTTCATGATATTCAAACCCCAGAGGTTGCTTCACATAGACTTCTTCTTTAAGAAATCCATTCAAAAATGCACTTTTGAGATCTATTTGGAACAAGGTGAATTCCATATGAGATGCAAATTCAATCCAATAGCTTCCGTGCGAGCGACATGAGAAAGCGTTTCATCATAATCAATCCATTCCTCCTGATTTTAGCCTTGAACACTAGCCTGGCCTTGTTCTTTGTGGTATTTCCATGTTAATCACGCTTGTTCCTAAATACCCACCTGGTTCCTATAATGGTTCGATCTGAGGGTCTAGATACCGGGTACAAGACATTGTTCCCTTCAAACTGACGTAACTCATCTTGCATGGCTGTAATCCAATCTTCATCTTTTAGGGCTTCCTTGATATTCTTGGGTTCTACATAGGAGAGAAAGGCTGAGAAGGCAAGTGAATTTCTAGCTTTTCACCTGGTTTGCATTCTGAAATCAAGAGGAGTAATTATGGTGTCAAGAGGATGAGAGCTTTTGTGTCTCCAGTTGGACATCTGAGGTTCATTTATGGAGAATGTAGGTACATTTATAGTTTTCCTATGCTTTTCTCTCATGTGCTAGTGGAGTGCATTGGATTGCATAACCACTCTTTCTTCAGCTTTAGTGGTTGTAATTGAAGTACCTGGTTCCATTGAAGATGAGGCAGTATTGTCTTCACTCAGCTCTTTTACTTGGCTTATCATATCTGCCTTTCCATTTCTCATGTCAATGACTTCACCAGGGACTAGTAGGGGTTCTCCATCTTTATCCTTTTTAGCACTCTTCTCACAAGATGGATAAGACTAATCAAAAGTAACATGAACACTTTCCTCAACATATTGAATCTGCTTATTCTATATTTTTTATGTTTTGCTTTGAGAAGAGTAGCCGAGAAATATTCCTTCGTCACTCTTGGCATGAAATTTACCAAGCTGATCTTTTCAATTATTAAGAAAATAGCAGTTGCACCCAAATGTTCTTAGGCGAGTCAGCTTGGATTTCTTTCCATTCAGCAACTCATATAAGGTTTTGTTCAGGAGTGATCTGATCATGCACCTGTTCACCAAGTAGCAGGCAATGTTGACTGTTTTGTCCAGAAGTTCTTTGCAATTCCACTATCGATTAGCATCGTTCTTGCAAATTCTTCAAGAGTTCTATTTTCCCTTTCCACTACTCCATTTTGCTGGGGGGTTCTAGAGGCAGAGAAGTTGTCAGTGACGCCATTTTCATTGTAGAACATCAAATTTGGCATTGTCAAATTCTGTTCCATGATTTCATCTAATGCATGCGACTCTAGATTCCATCTTTATGTGGATTTTCTTCACAAAGGCCACAAACACTTCAAAGGTTCTAACTTTGGTTCTAAGAAATAGAGTCCATGTGAATCTGGAGTACTCATCCACTATCCACAAAATGTATTATTTTCCTCCCCTGCTTTGCACTCTTATAGGACCACATAGGTCCATATGCAGAAGCTCGAGTGGATTTGAGGTGCTCACTTCACATGTTTTCCTCTAGCGCAAGCATCAAAAACTTCCTATACCTTGAACTTTGACATGGGCAGACCATGGATCAGGTCCTTCTGAATTAGTTTGTTCAGAAGAGAGAAGCTTGCGTGTCCCAATCTTCTATGCCAGAGTTCAGCATCATCATCAACAACTTTCAAACAACTTATATCACCACTTTGTAAGGACTAGAAAGCTACACCATAAATGTTCTTATATCTCTTGGCCACAAGAACTACTTCACCAAGTAGCAGATTAGTAACTGTACATATCTTGGACAAGAATTTCACCTTGTTTCCTTTATCACAGATCTGAGAGACACTCAAGAGATTGTACTTAATACCATTGACATAGTACGCATTTTCAATAGAATGAGTCAATGACTTCCCAGCTTTTACAATTTCAAGAATGTACATTTTTTTCCCATTTCCAGAGGATACCCTCCCTCCTTGCTGGGCTTTTAGTGAAAGAAAGTCCATGGTGTCCCTAGTCATGTGCTTTGAACACACACTATCTATGAACCGTTGTTGAATGCTTTCTTTCACTATTCCCTGCACAAGAAGATCAAGAGTTAGTTCTAGGGACCCAACAAAGTAGGGATCTCTTGTAATAGGAAAGAGGATGAATAAGAGCTCTCTTAGTCCATTTTCTGCTACCATTCTGTTATCTGAGGGAACATGACCCTGGATTGACAATTTCCATGAAATTCCCATCGTTCCCACATTGGGTACAGAACCAGTTTTTGGGTACAGTCACATATTTGCTATGTGGGTTTTAAGGGGTTTTCTCACTTTGGAACCCTATTCCTTGCCTGTTTCCACCATTATTAGTGTACATAGTAGTGATAGATTCTGAGGACCAAGTCATTTTTCAAGATCATTTTTCAGAGATTTTTCAAGATCATTTTTTACTCTTTCCAGTCCAGTTTGGAGGTGATTATTTTTCTTAGTCTCAACATACATCCTAGTTCTCACAGCTTTCAACTTGTTTTCAAGCCTAATGTGTTCCTCTTGGCTATCTCCTTTCCTTTTCCAGTATTTCCAGGTTTAACTTAGATCCTAGTTCCTACATTGTTTCCCTCGGAGCTGCACTTTCTACCATGTGATTATCTCTTTCATGCTCTAAGTTAGCAATCCTTTTGGTCACGACCTCTTTTTCTTTCTTCAACTCACAAATGGTTTCCTTCAGATCCACTACACACGCTACCAGATCATCTCTAGTGTTTTCAGCTTCCCCTAGTTCTAAGATCAAGTCATCCTTATCCTCTACGAGGTTATGATAGACATCAATCAATACATTAGCTAAAGACATAAGTTTCTTAGGAGAGTAGGATTTTAGATTTCTCTGAACCTCCCTAAAATTTACCTCTTTTTTGTCATCGTATTCATCATCTTCTGATTGGGCCATCAAAGTAAGAGTTGAGTCATATTCATTTTTATCAATTTCAAGTACCATCATGGAACTATCGCCAGTATCAGTTTCTTCTTCGGTCTCACTTGTGGACTCCCCCCATGCTGCAAGAGTTTATTTCACCACATTTTCAGCAGATCTCTTTCTTTTGAAGTCCTTGAGAGGAACCGAGTTCCTCTTAGCTTCTTTCTCAAGGTTGTACTTGGAGAATTCTTGCTTCAAGAGAGGACGGTCCTTGATGAAGTGTCCAGGCTTTCCACACTTATGACAAAAATCATAGTTTTTTGGTTTGCTAGAGCTGCCCTATTTTAGCATTTCTCCACTTTTTCTGACCATCTTTTGAAATCTTTTGGTTAAGACATGTCACTGTCTTCCTCACTTAATTCATTGCTATCAGCTTTGAGTACGAAGTTCTTTTGTTTATTTGGTTTTCTTCTTTCATTGTCTATCTTCATTTTTATCTCGTAGGTCTTCAGATTTCCAATAGCTCTTATGTGATCAGCTCCTATAAGTCCTTTGCTTCAGTAATATCATTTACTTTGTTTTCCTAAGGACTAGGCAGAATATTGAGGATTTTCCTCACCAGCTTGTTCCTAGGAATGGTTTCACGAATTGAGTGTAATTCATTTATGATGGAAATGAATCTTGTGTATATATCTTGAATAGATTCATCATCCTTCATCCTAAAGAGTTCATACTAGGTAGTGATCATATCGATCTTAGGTTGTTTTGCTTGGGTGGTTCCCTCATGAGCTGTTTGCAAGGCTTTCAGGTCCTATTCCACATACCAAATCTTCTTGGCACAAAAATCCTTCTCCACGACTTTCTTGTCTGCATCAATGTCTTTTTTATTGCTTTTTGGCATTAAGAATGGAAGTTTGTCAAGTACCTTTGTTGGGACATAAGGACCATCACATATGACATCCCATAACTCAGAATCCACAACCATGATAAAGTCATGCATTCTTGTCTTCAACCATCGATAGTTTTGTCCACTAAACCTGGGTGGTCTATATGTATATTGACCTTCTTCTAAATTTGGTGGAGCAGCCATAAGGATCCTTCCTAGGTGTTAGCCTGATAAGAGGAACCTGCCCTAATACCAATTAATAGTTTGTATGACAAACAGTATAATACCCGGTCCTCTATGAGGCTATACTTAAAATGCTAATAAAACGGTTAGTAAATCATACACGGGATTTTTACGAGGAAAAATCCCAACCCTAGGGGAAAAATCTATGACCTACACCTATAGGATTTCGACTTCACTAACTTGTAAACACCTATTACAAAACACTTTGTAATGACTCCATTACAAAGAATTAAACTCATCTAACTTGTGATATGCTTACCATAAGCCACTCTGTCACTCTCTAGTTACAAAGAATTTAACTTATGACTAAACCTAGTCACAATATAAACTCAGAGAATTTATGAATTTTACATGAGCGTTCCTAATCATCTTTTCTGGTTAAGCAGTTTAGGAGATACAATAAGAACATTCACAAAGTTATAAAACTCAACTAAGGACACCAGAATACTAACTTTAGGAAGTGGTATGTAGTAGCATTTAACTTTGTTCTTCAAGCTTTTGAGATTTTGTTTCTGACAGTTTTTGCAAAAGGCTTGAATGAGTAGAAAAAAGTATTCAAGTGATGTTTTGATATAAACTCATTGTTTATACACCTTGATGACATAACTTGAAATGATGTAAGCGCTTTTGTTGGTCAAAAGATAAGTGGTCACTGGAAACAGTGCAGTGCAGGAATAAATAGTGCATAGTGCAGGCAGTCATGTCGCTTCCAGCTGTGTCAAATTGACTTCGTACTACTATGATGGAACCACAAAGGTATTAGGTCCTTGTTTGGTTCTCTATCTCCTAAAGCTATAGCAGTTCACATTTAGCTGGAAATTATTAAATTGCAGTGAAGCCCAAGTGTGACAGGTTCCCTATCCAGTCCTCGACAGTAAGTTTGTTAGATCATAAAAATATAAGGCAAATACATTGAAAACCTATCAATTTCCCCCATTTTTATGATGACAAACTTAATAATTGATAACGTGTATTTAGAACAAGGAACACCAGACAAAGTAACACGAAATCACAAGTTTCCCTTTACTTTATGCCTTCCTTTTTGAGAGATTGTACACTTATTTTTATTCCCCCTTTTGGAATCATTAAAAAGACACAAGCAGTCAAACAATATAGAAAACTCTAGATGAGCTAACTCATGCCACATATGTGCATGCAACATGATAGAGAAGAGAATCATAGAATTTAAGCAATGAGATAATTAAAGAGGATAGATTTTATATAGACAGAAATATATGCCATTGCTTAAAAATCAAAGACAAAATTGGACTATTAAAGACGGGAGAAGTAAGATTTCATCCCAGCCACATCAAAAAAAAGAAAACGAAACATCTGCCAAAGCAAAACATAAGAGAGTATTCTAGAAATCGGTCACTAAAGAAGTACTTAGGGGGAACTAGGAGTAGAGGGCTTGGAGGCTACAACAAGTGCTTGGAGAACTAGGTCTATTCGGGCATTGGTCTACTTTTGCTCATTGAGAAATTCTTCTTTCAGGTTCTCTACTTGTGCCCTGAGATCATCATTCTCTTTTGTCAAATGAGCTACTTCGTTAATTGACGTTGGAACCCCTTGGTCTTGTTGACCTTCCAGGATAGCATTCCTAGCCTTCAATCGGTGAATCTCCTCAGTTGCACTATTTTGACGATTAACGAGCTGTGAGACGGTTGATGTATTTCCTACCCACATTTTTTTTCTATGCACTCGCATTCTCAAACGTTGTTTGTGAGAAAGTCTACTTATTAGTTCCTATCTTGCCTTGCCCCAGCAACACCTCAAAGAACTTAAACGCTCGTGTAAGAAGAAACCCATAAGGAAGGCCATGATTACCATCCTTTGCATGTGTTCAATCACAATAACAGGCAAGCTTACATGAGTAAAGCTATCCACTTTTCAAGGTAAAAAATAGGTCAGACTTAGAAGTCATGGACGTCCTCTCAGCACGAGGCAATAGAACTTTGTTTACCAATTCGAAAAGCAGTTGATAAATAGGAAGTAATGCCTTCTAGTGGATCTGATCCCCCTTTTGGTTCGCATTGTCCTTTACCACAGCATTTTGAAAATTATACTGATACACATCCTTCACACTAGACACACCAACTGTAGGGACTTTAAGAATTTCCCCTAGCAACTTTATATCTAACACGATATCCACTCCATTTACCAAAGTACGAATGTGGTCGGTCTCAAAGGGAAAAAGGCTAGCAAAGAAGTTTTGAACCTCATCTTGATACACCATAGGTGTATCTATTTGGAATGGATTCCCCCATCCTTGAAACTCAACCATTTCAAGAACTTGTCGTATACCATTCATCTCATACATTGGTGCCTTAGGCCTTCTGAAACAATACCGCCTTCACTCGTCAGGCTTTTCACAAAACCAGGTTCGTTATTAGTTTTGGACTTTCGTTTGCCAGACTTTCCACCACTTGATTTCTAATTTCCTTTGGAATTGACTAACACATTCTCATCAGACATCTAGGACTCACTCACAACATCCTTCAACTTGGAACTTAGGGTTGAAACTTTCTCCACTAAAGGAGGCTTCTTCTTTTTCTGGGATCGTCTCACTAGTGAACTAGGTTCATCTGGTGTTTCCTATTCCACTTCTATCACAGGGACCGCCTTATCACTTATGGGCGCACTATCTTTCACCAACCTCCTCCTTTGCTTCTTATTCCTTTTTTTATTTTTTAGAAGGGCAGAGTCGTAGGCCACCTTAGCTTGAGACCTGTTTGTAGATCGCTTGGTGGAAGATTCAGGAGTGGGAACCACCCTTCACTTAACTATGAACGAATCAAGAGCCAGGTTGTTTAGATCCTCCCCATTGCTAAACCTCATCTCAGGAGCTTGAATGTCCAGAGGCGCAACGTCAAATGCATGGCAGAACTGTCATAGGAATGAGAACCCTAACCTGGGTCCTCCGGAGAGAGATTAGGTTACTTATGTAAGGGCCTAGTAGTTTCTGCTTGTGCAACGTCCTCAACAGTCAGAATGGATCCTTCTTCTCCAACACCCTATACCTCGTTTCTCTAAGTAATTATCTCTTGAAGGATGCCGTCAGTAGATACGACAAAGATGGTTATAATATTTTCTTCCTCAATCAGCACCATTGCCACTATGGAATCTGCAACAACAATGGCAGAACCCTCTTTGACCTCATGGATTTGACCTTGTTCCAAACTTGTTCGTTGATTATTGGAATATAAGAAGATAGAGAGGACGGATCAACACTTTTAGGGGTTTTTGAAATAGAGAGAGACGGATAATCTAGGTGCGTTGTGATTTCAAAAGAGAGAGTAAGAGTGGTTATAAAAGACTTAGAAGGGACGAAGTACTCCATAGGTTTTTCAGTATCAGGGATAACTGAGGCATGGATGTCGAAGATCGTATCAACCATTAAAAAGATAGAGCATAGGTGCTTTAGGAAGTTCTAATGGAGGACTTATGGTTTGTGGAGGATAGAAGAGGGTTTTATTAAGAATGGATAATTTGAAGAGAGAGATAGGGACATGTTCTAAAGCGGCAGTTGTGCGTGGAGAAGTGCCATGTTAAGAGGGAGATGGAACAATTTTAAGTGAAGAGACGTGACAGCAGGGTCTCAAAAGGTGAATGACATGGCAGTTATGTTTTGTACCTTTGTAAGACGTGTATTGAAGAATATAACATAACTACTAACCTTTGGTATAAGAACCAAGTTCTTGACCTATTATTTGAAAGTATCAATCCTCTTTAATCGACTTTGCACTGCATCTACAACTTCTATAATCAACATGCGTGTTTACCTGCAACAGTATTGAAGTGACTTAGACTTTGCCAGAAAACACTTTAGCTAATTTTTTTTTTCTTGAAGGTGATTTTCATAGCCAAATGATGAGGAATCAGGTTCTCAAGTGGGACTTAAGATCCCCAACTTCACTCTATTTCTTTCAAAATGTTCCCTACTTAATGTTTTAGTGAAAATATTTGCAATTTGGTCTTTTGTGCTTCAGAAATTCATACATATCAACCCTTTCTCCACATTGTCCCTCAGAAAGTGATGCCTCACACTAATATGCTTGGTCCTTTTATGTTGAACTAGATTCTTGGCCATGTTGAGTGCACTTGTATTATCATACAGAAAGGGTACTCTCTTAGTGAGTACTTCAAAATCTTCAAGTTACTGCTTAATACATAGAAGTTGAGCACAGCAAGATGCTGCAGCTACATATTCTGCTTCAGTTGTTGAAAGAGCCACTGAGTGTTACCTCCTTGTGCCCAAAGGATGAGACATGAATCTTGGAAGTGAGACATTCAAGAAGTGCTTTTATTGTCTTCAAGATAACCTACATCGTCTGCATTAGCATATCCAATGAGATTAAAACATTCACCCGATGGATAATAAAAGACCAGGTCGTATGTTCCTTTAAGATATCTCAGAATTCTTTTGGCTGCCCTCAAATGAGATTCCTTGAGATTTAACTGAAACCTTGCACATAGCCCCACACTAAAGTCAATATCAGTTATATTAGCAGTGAGATAGAGAAGAGACGCAATAATGGCTCTACGCATGGTTTGATTTTCTAAGGATCCAGTTTCATCCATGTCAGTCGATTGGCCGTAGCAATGAGAGTGTCTATCACCTTTGATGCTTCCATGTAAAACCTATTCAAGAACTTCTTAATGTATTTTTGCTGACAAATAAATGTAACCTTTGAGGACTATTTTACTTGAAGAACCAAGAAGAAGTTCAGTACCCCCATCATGCTCATTTCAAACTCACTTTCCATGAGTTTTGAAAAATTTTAACAAAAGAGAATCAGTTGTTGCCCCAAATATGATATCATCAACATAGACTTGAACAATGAGCAGGTTCCTTCCCTATTTCATTAGAAATAAGGTGTTGTCGATTTTCTCTCTTTTGAAGCCACATTCTAAGAGGAACTTTGACAGCTTTTCATACCAATCTCGAGGAGCCTGCTTCAGCTTAAGCGATGCTTTGTCTAGTTTAAGAACATATTCAGGGTGTTCATGATATTCAAACCATGGAGGTTGCTTCACATAGACTTCTTCCTTAAGAAATCCTTTCAAAAATGCACTTTTGACATCCATTTGGAACAAGGTGAATTCCATATGAGATGAAAAATCAAATAGAATTCTAATAGCTTCCATGCGAGCGACCGGAGAAAGCGTTTCATCATAATCAATCCATTCCTCCTGATTGTAGCCTTGAACACTAGCCTAGCCTTGTTCTTTGTGGTATTTCCATGTTCATCAAGTTTGTTTTTGAATACCCACCTGGTTCTTATAATGGTTCGATCTGAGGGTCTAGATACCAAGTGCAAGACAATGTTCCTTTCAAACAGATGTAACTCATCTTGCATGGCTGTAATCCAATCTTCATCTTTCACGGATTCCTTGATATTCTTAGGTTCTGCTTGGGAGAGAAAGGCTGAGAAGGCAAGTGATTTTCTAGCTTTTGACCCGGTTTGCACTCCAAATCAAGAGGCATGATTATGTTGTTAAGAGGATGAGAGCCTTTGTGCCTCCAGTTAGACATCTGAGGTTCATTTATAGAGAGTGTAGGTACATTTAGCTAGTTTTCCTGTGCTCTTCTCTCATGTGCTAGTGGAGTGCCCTGGACTGCATAACAACCCTTTCTTCAGCTTTAGCGGTTGTAATTGAAGTACTTGGTTCCCTTGAAGATGAGGAAGTATTGTCTTCACTCAGCTCTTTTACATGGCTTATCATATCTGCTTTTCAATTTGTCATGTCAATGACTGCACCAGGGACCAGTAGGGGTTCTCCATCTTTATCCTCTTTAGCACTCTTCTCAGTGGATGGATAAGACTCATCAAAAGTAACATGAACACTTTTCTCAACACATTGAATGCGCTTATTGTATATTTTTTATGTTTTGCTTTGAGAAGAGTAGCCCAGAAATATTTTTTCATCACTCTTGGCATGAAATTTACCAAGCTGATCCTGTCAATTGTTGAGAACATAGCATTTGAACAAAATGTTCGTAGGTGGGTCAACTTGGATTTCTTTCTATTCAGCAACTCATATGGGGTTTTGTTCAAGAGTGATCTGATCATGCACGTGTTCACCAAGTAGCAGGCAGTGTTGACTGCTTTAGCCCAAAAGTTCTTTGTAATTCCACTATCGATTAGCATCGTTCTTGACATTTCTTGAAGAGTTCTATTTTTCCTTTCCACTACTCCATTTTGCTGGGGGGGGGGGGGGCACTAGAGGCTGAGAAATTGTGAGTGATGCCATTTTCATTGTAGAACTCATCAAATTTGGCATCATCAAATTATGTTCCATGATTTGATCTAATGCATGCAAATTTAGATTCCATCTTTACCTGGATTTTCTTCACAAAGGCCACAAACACTTCAAAGGTTATATCTTTGGTTCTAAGAAATAATGTCCATGTGAATTTGGAGTAGTCATCCACAATCACCAAAATGTATCTTTTTCCTCTCTTGCTTTACACTCTCATAGGACCACATAGGTCAATATGCAGAAGATCAAGTGGCTTTGAGGTTCTTACATTCCTTTTTCGACTTAAAACAGGACTTCACATGTTTTCCTCTAGCATTTCATCACAAACTTCCTGTACAAAACTTCCAGAACCTTGAACTTTGAGATGGGTAGCTAAGGATCAGGTCCTTCTGAATTAGTTTGTTTAGAAGAGAAAAGCTTGCGTGTCCTAATCTTCTATGCCAGAGTTGAGCATCATCATCAACAACTTTCAGACAACTCATATCACCACTTTGTAAGGACTCAAATTCTACAACATAAATGTTCTTGTATCTCCCTTCCACAAGTACCACTTTACCAATTAGCAGATTAGTAACTGTACATATCTTGGACAAGAATTTCACCTTGTTTCCTTTATCACAGATCAAAGAGACACTCAAAAGATTGTACTTAAGACCATTGACATAGTACGCATTTTCAATAGAATGAGTGAGTGACTTTCCCAACCTTTCCAACTACAAGAATGTACACCTTTTTCCCATTGCCAAAGGATACACTCCTTCTTGATGGGCATTTAGTGAAAGAAAGCCCATGGTGTCCCTAGTCATGTGCGTTAAACACCCACTATCCAAGAACCATTGTTGACTGCATTCTTTCACTGTTCCCTGCACAAGAAGATCAAGAGTTAGTTCTAGAAACCCAACCAAGTTTAGATCCCTTGTCATAGGAAAGAGGATGAATAAGAGCTCTCTTAGTCCATTTTCTGCTACCATCTGTTATTTTGAGTGAATATGACCCTGGCTTGACAATTTCCTTGAAATGACCATTGTTCCCACATAGGGTACACAACCAGTTTTTGGGTACAATCATATATTTTCTATGTGGGTATTAGGGGGTTTTCTGACTTTGGAACCCTATTACCTGCCTGTATCCACCATTATTAGTGTACATGGCAGTGATAGATTCTGAGGACCAAGTCCACTTTAGATATTTTTCAAGATTAATTTTTACTCTTTCCAGTTCAGTTTGGAGGTGCTTATTTTTCTCAATTTCAACATACATCCTAGATATCACAGGTTTTAACTTGTTTTCAAGACTAATGTGTTCCTCTTGGATATCTCTTTTCCTTTTCTAGTATTTCCAGGTTTAGACTTAGTTCCTAGTCCCTACCTTTCTTCCCTCGGGTCTGCACTTTCTACCAAGCGATCATCTCTTTTATGCTCTAAGTTGGAAATCCTTTTGGTCAAGACATCTTTCTCTTTCTTCAACTCACAAATGGAAACCTTCAGATCCACTACACACGCTACTAGATCATCTATGGTTTTATCAGCTTCCCCTAGTTCTAAGATCAAGTCATCCTTATCCTCTACAAGGTTATGGTAGGCATCAATCAATACATTAGCCAAAGACATAAGTTTCTTAGGAGAGTGGGATTTTAGATTTCTCTGGACATCCATAAAATTTACCTCTTTTTAGTCATCGTCTTCATCATCATCTGATTGAGCAATCAAAGCAAGAGTTAAGTCATATTCATTTTCCTCGCTTTCAACTAACATCATGGCACTATCACCACCATCAATTTCATCTTCAGACTCACTCGACGACTCCCCCCATGCTGCAAGAGCTTATTTCACCACATTGTCAGCAGATCTCTTTCTTTTGAAGTCCTTGAGAGGAACCGGGTTCCTCTTAGCTGCTTTCTCAGGGTTGTACTTAGAGAATTCTTGCTTCAAGAGAGGATAGTCCTTGATGAAGTGTCCAAGCTTTTCACACTTATGACAAAATTGTTTTTTCGTTTGCTAGAGTTGCCCTTTTTTAGCATTTCTCCATTTCTTCTGACCATCTTCTGAGATCTTTTGGTTAAGCCATGTCACTGTCTCCTCACTTGAGTCAGTTCTTTTCTTTCTTTGGTTTTCTTCTTTCATTATCTATGTTCCTCTTCATCTCGTACGTCTTCAGATTTCCAATAGCTCTTATGTGATCAGCTCCTACATGTCCTTTGCTTCAGTAATAGCATTCACTTTGCTTTCCCAAGGACTAGGCAAAATATTGAGGATTTTCCTCACTAGCTTGTTCCTAGGAATGCTTTCACCAATTGCGTATAACTTATTTATGATGGAAATGAATCTTGTGTATATATCTTGAACAGATTCATCATCCCTCATCCTGAAGAGTTCATACTAGGTAGTGATCATATCGATCTTAGATTGTTTTACTTGGGTGGTTCCCTCATGAGCAGTTTGCAAGGCTTTTATCTCCTTAGCAATGTCACGGGCAGAGATTCTATTGTATTCATGAGGTCCTATTCCAGATAAGAAAATTGTCTTGGCACGAAAATTCTTCTCCACGGCTTCCCTGTCTGCGTTAGTGTCTTCTTTACGTCTTTTTGGCATTAAGAATAGAAGTTCGTCAAGTACCTTTGTTGGGACATAAAGACCATCACATATGACATCCCATAACTCAGAATCCTCAACCATGATAACGTCATGCATTCTTGTCTTCCACCACCCATAGTATTATCCACTAAACTTGGGTGGTCTATGCAGATTGACCTTCTTTAAAATTTGGTGGAGCAGCCATAAGCATCCTTCCTAGGTGTTAGCCTAATTTGAAGAACCTGCCCAAATATCAATTGTTAATTTGTATGACAAACAGTAGAATACCCGGTCCTCTATGAGGTTATACTTAGAATGCTAATAAAACGGTAAGTAAATCAGACACGGGATTTTTATGTGGAAAAATCTCAACCCAAGGGGAAAAAATTACGACCTACACCTATAGGCTTTCGACTTTACTAACTTGTAAACACCTATTTCAAGACACTTTGTAATGACTCCATTACAAATAATTCAACTCATCTAACTTGTGATACTCTTACCATAAGCCACTTTGTCACTCTCTAGTTACAACGACTTTAACTTATGACTAAACCTGGTCACGATATATACTTAGAGAGTTTACGGATTTTACACGAGGGTTCCTAATCAACGGTTTTGGTTAATCAGTTTAGGAGATACAATAAGAATAATCGTCAAGTTACAACTCAACTAAGGACACCCGAATATTAACTTTAGGAAGCGGCCTGTAGTAGCGTTTAACTTTGTTCTTCAAGATCTTGAGATTTTTCTTCCGACAGTTTTTGCAAAAGTCTTGAACGAGTAGAAATAAGTATTTAGGTAATGTTTTGATATGAACTCCTTGTTTACACACCTTGATGACATAACTTAAAATGATGTAAGCGCTTTAGTCGGTCAAAGGATAAGTGGCAACTGGAAACAATGCAGTGCAGGAAGAATAGTGCAGGTAGTCACGTCGCTTCCAGCTGTGTCAAATTGATTTCGTACTGCTATGAGGTAACCACAAAGGTATCAAGTCCTAAAGCTATAGCAGTTCACATTTAGTTGGAATCTGCTATCTTGCGGAGTAGCCCAAGTGAGCCAGGTTCCCTATCTGGTCCTTGAGAGTAAGTTTGTTAGATCATAAAAACATAAGCCAAATACATAGAAAACCTATCAATTTCCCCCTTTTTGATGATTACAAACTTAAACATTGATAATGTGTATTTAGAACAATGAACACTAGATAAAGTAACAGGAGATCACAGGTTTACCCTTACTTTATGCCTTCCTTTTTGAAGATTGTACACTTATTTATTTATTTATTTATTCCCCCTTTTGGAATCATTAAAAAGACATAAGCAGTCAAACAGCATAAAAAAGTCTAGATGAGCTAACTCATGCAACACATGTGCACGCAACATGATAGAGAAGAAAATCGTAGAATTTAAGCAATGAGATTACAAAAGAGGATAGATTTTATATAGAAAAAGTTATATTTCTTTGCGTAAAAAGCAAAGACAAAATTGGACTGTTAAAGACGGGAGCAGTACTGTTTCATCCCAGCCACATAAAAAAAAGAAAACAAAACATCTGCCAAAAAAAACATAAGAGAACATTCAAGAAATTGGTCACTGAAGGAGTACTTATGGGGAACTAGGAGTAGAGGGATTGGAGGCTACAACAAGTTCTTGGAGAACTAGGCCTATTCGGCCATTGGCCGACTTTTTCTCACTGAGCAGTTCTGCTTTCAAGTTCTCTACTTGTGTCCTAAGATCAACATTCTTTTTTTGTCAAACGAGCTACTTCAACAATTAAAATCAGAACCCCTTGGGCTTGTTGACCTTCCAGGATAGCATTCGTAGCCTTCAACCGGCGAATCTCCTCAGTTGCACTATTTTGAGCATTAACGAGCTGGGAGACGGTTGATGTATTTCCTACCCCTTTTTTTCTGTGCACTCGCATTCTCCCAAAATTTTCTATGAGAAAGTCTACTTATTAGTTCCTACCTTTCCTTGCCCCAGCGGCACCTCAAAGAACTTAAACACTCGCGTAAGCAGAAACCCATAAGGAAGGCCATGATTACCATCCTTAAAGATTGCTACTTTTTGCATGTGTTCAATCATAATAGCAGGCAAACTTACATGAATATAGCTATCCACTTTCTCCATAAAAAACATGTCAGACTTAGAAGTTATGGACCTCCTCTCAGCACGAGGCAATAGAACTTTGTTTACCAATTCGAACAGCAGTTGATAAACAGGAAGTAATGCCTTCTAGTAGATCTGATCCCCCTTTTGGTTCGCATTCTCCTTTACCACAAAATTTTGAAAATTATACTGACACACATCCTTCACACTAGACACACCAACTGTAGGGACTTTAAGAATTTCCCAAGAAACTTTATATCAAACATGATATCTACTCCATTCAACAAAGTATAAATGTGGTTTGTCTCAAAGGGAAAGAGGCTAGCAAAAAAGCTTTGAACCTCATCTTTATACGCCTTAAGTGTATCTATTTGGAATAGATTCCCCCATCGTTGAAACATAACCATTTCAAGAACTTGTCGTATACTAGACATCTCAGATATTGGTGCCTCAGGCGTTCTAATACAAAACCGCCTTCACTCCTCAGCCTCTTCACAGAACCAGGTTCCTGAATAGTTTCAGACTTTCATTTGCCGAACTTCCCACCACTTGATTTCTATTTTCCCTTGGACTTGACTAACACATCCTCATCAGACATCAATGACTCACTCACAACATCCTTCAACTTAGAACTTAGGGTTGAAACTTTCTTTACTAAAGCATGCGGCTTCTTTTTCGGGGATAGTTTCACCAATGAACCATGTTAATCTGGTGTTCCTCTTCCACTACTAGCACAGGGACCGCCTTATCACTTACAGGCACACTATCTTTCACCTGCCTCCCCCTTTGCTTCTTACTCCTTTTTCTATTTTTTTGAAGGGCAGAGTCGTAGGCCACCTTAGCTTGCAACATGGTAGTAGATCGCTTGGTGGAAGACACAGGAGTAGGCACCACCTTTTGCTTAACTAGGAAAGCATCACGAGCCATGTTATTTAGATCCTCCTCATTGCTAGACCTCATCTCAGGAGCTTGAATGTCCAGAGGAGCAACATCAAATGTAGGAGCAGAACTGTCATAGGAATAAGAACCCTGACCTGGGTCATCCGGAGAGAGATCAGCTTCCTTATGTGAGGGCCTAGTAGTTTCTTCTAGTGCATCATCCTCAATAGCCAGTATGGATCCTTTTTCTCCCATACCCTATACCTCATTCCTCTGAGTAATTATCTCCTGAAGAACACCGTTAGTAAATACCAAAAAGATGGTAACAACATTTTCTTCCTCAATTGGCACCACTGCCACCACGGAATGTGATGGTAGAACCCTCTGCGACCTCATGGCTTTGACCTTGTTCTCAACTTGTTCGTTGATTAATCAGAATATTAGAAGATAGATAGGATGGATCAGTACTTTTAGGGGTTTTCGAAATAGAGAGAGACAGGTAATCTAGGTGAGGTATGCTTTCAGCAGGGAGAGTAGGAGTGGTTATAAAACACTTAGAAAGGACGAAGGACTCCATAGGCTTTTCATTATCAGGGATGACAGAGGCAGGGATGTCGAATTTCGTAACAACCATTGAAAAGATAAAGAGAAGATGCTTTGGGAAGTTCTAATGGAGGACTTATGGTTTGTGGAGAACATGGGAGGGTTTTACTAAGCATGGATAATTATGAAAAGAGATATAGGGACATGTTCTAAACCGGCGGTTGTGCATGGAGAAGTGAAATGTTTAGAGGGATATTGAAAAATTTTAAGTGAAGAGATGAGATAATAGGGTCTGAAAAGGTGAATGACATGGCAGTTGTGTTTTATACATTTTTAAGACGTGTATTAAAGAATGCACATATCTACTAAGCTTTGGTATAAGAACCAGGTTCTTGACCTGTTATGTTAAAGTATCAATCCTATTTTATTGTCTGTGCCCTGCATCTACAACTTCTATAATCATCATGCATGTTTACCTGCAATGGTATTGAAATGACTTAGACTTGGCCAGAAAACACTTTAGCTAATTTTTTTCTTGAAAGTGATTCTCAGACCCAAATGATGAGGAATCAGGTTCTCAATTGGGCCTTAAGAGCTCCAACATCACTCTATTTCTTTCAAAATGTTCCCTACTTAATGCTTTATGAAGATATCTGCAATTTGGTCTTCTGTGCTTTAGAAATTCATACATATCAACCCTTTCTCCACATTGTCCCTCAAAAAGTGATGCCTCACCAATATGCTTGGTTCTTTTGTGTTGAACTATATTCTTGGACATGTTGAGTCGCTGGTGTTAGCACATAGAAGGGGCACACTGTCAATGAGTACCCCAAAATCCTCAAGTTACTGTGCAATTCATAGAAGTTGAGAACAACAAGATGTTACAGGTACATATTCTGCTTCAGCTGTTGAAAGAGCCAAAAAGTTTTGCTTATTTGTGCCCAAAGATGAGACATGAATCTAGGAAGTGAGCCATTCCAGAAGCGTTTTTCCTGTCTGCAAGATAACCTGCATAGTCCGCACCTGCATATCAAATAAGATTGAAACTGTCACCCTAGGGATAATAAAGGACCAGGTACTGTGTTCCTTTAAGATATCTCAGAATTCGTTTGGCTTCCTTCAAATAAGATTCCTTGAGATTTAATTGAAACCTTGCACATAGCCCCACACTAAAGACAATATCAGGTCCACTAGCAGTGAGATAGAGAAGAGACGCAATAATGGCTCTATGCATGGTTTTTTTTTTTGAGGATCGAGTGTTATCCATGTTAGTCGAGTGGCCGTAGCAATGAGAGTGTCTATCACATTTGATGCTTCCATGTCAAACCTCTTCAAGAGCTTCTTAATGTATTTTTTTGACAAATAAATGTAACCTTTGAGGACTCTTTTACTTAAAGACCCAAGAAGAAGTTTAGTTCCCCCATCATGCTCATTTCAAACTCACTGCCCATGAGTTTTGTAAATTTTTAACACAGAGAATCAACTGTTGCCCCAAACATGATATCATACACATAAACCTGAACAATGAGCAGGTTCCTTCCCCATTTCTTTAGAAACAAGGTGTTGTCAATATTTTCTCTTTTGAAGCCACTTTCTAAATGGAACTTTGGCAGCCTTTCATACCAATCTCGAGGAGCCTGCTTCAGCCCATACAATGCTTTGTCTAGTTTAAAGACATATTCAGGGTGTTCATGACATTCAAAACCCGGAAGTTTCTTCACATAGACTTCTTTCTTAAGAAGTTCATTCAAAAATGCACTTTTGACATCCATTTGGAACAATGTGAATTCCATGTGAGATGAAAAAGCAATAAGAATTCTAATAGCTTCCATACGAGCGACCGGAGTAAACGTTTCATCATAATCAATCCATTCCTCCTGATTGTAGCCTTGAACACTAGCTGGCCTTGTTATTTGTGGTATTTCCATGTTCATTAAGCTTGTTCCCGAATACCCACCTGGTTCCTATTATAGTTTGATATGAGGGTCTAGATATCGGGTGCAAGAGATTGTTCATTTCAAACTGATGTAACTCGTCTTGCATGGCTGTAATCCAATCTTCATCTTTCAGGGCTTCTTTGATATTATTGGGTTCTGCTTGGGAGAGAAAGGCTGAGAAGGCAAGTGAATATTTAAATTTTGATACACCTTGATGAAATCACTTGAAATCATAGCACTTTAGTTGTTCAAAAGATAAGTGGCAACTGGAAACAGTGCAAATAGAAACAGTACAGGCAGTCACGTTGCTTTCAACTATGTCCAATTGACTTTTTACTACTATGAGGGAACCATATAGGTATCGGGTCCTTTTTTGGTTCTCTATCCCCTGAAGCTATAGCAGTTCTTATTTAGCTGGAATCCTATAACTTGCAGTGTAGCCCAAGTCTGTTAGGTTTCCTATCTGGTCCTTGAAAGTAAGTTTGTTAGATCATTAAAACATAAGGGAAAGACATTTGAATCCTATCAATACAGAACAATTTGGCACAACACAAGGCAACATCCACATACTCAGCTTAAGTAGTAGAATGAGCCACGAAGTTTTATTTCTTTGCACCCCATGAGATCAAGCATGACCATAGAAAATGTGTCATTCTAGATGTACTCTTTCTATCCACCAAGTATCTATCATCATCGTTTCCAAATAGATCAAAATTATGACATGAGGGATAGGAGAAGATCAGGTCCTATGTTCCCTTTAGATACCTCAAGATTCTCTTGGTAGCCTTCAAATGAGATTCTCTTGGACTTGATTGAAATACGGCGACCGCATAATAAACACAATGCTAGGTATGCTAGCCGCGAGGTACAGAAGAGATCCAATGATACCAATATACATAGTTTCATTGACAGGAGAACCAAGTTTGTCCACATTAGGTGAGTAGCAGTAGATATAGGAGTATCAATGATCCTTGACCTTTCCATCTCAAATCTTTTCAACATCTCCTTGATGTACTTCTATTGACTTATCATAGTACCTTTTTGAGGTTTTCTTTACTTGTAACCAAAGAAAGAAGTTCAGATCCCCCACCATTCTCATCTCAAATTCACTTCCCATGAGCTTTGCAAACTCCTCATAAAGTGAATCATTTGTTGCACCAAATATGATATAATTAACATAGACTTGCACAATCCACTTTCCTTATAGTGAAGCCATTCTCACGAAGGAACTTGGACAATCTCTCATACCATGCACGAGGGGTCTGCTTCAATCCATATAAAACATTTTTCAAGCTTGAAGACATATTCAGGATGTTCATGACATTCAAACCCTGGTGTTTCTTGGTATAAAGCTTTCTCCTTCAAATATCCATCCAGAAATGCACTTTTAACATCCATTTAGAAAAATTTAGATTTTATATCAGATGTAAAAGCTATGAGAATTTTGATGGATTCCATTTGCGCAATAGGAGTAAAAGTTTTCAATCCCTTCTTCTTCATTGTTACCATGTACCACCAACCTAACTTTGTTTCTTATTGTATTTCCAAACTCATCAAGTTTGTTTCTAAACACCCACCTGGTTCCAATCATTGCTCTATCTGAGGGCTAGAGAACCAGGTGCCACACTTTATTTCTCTCGAACTGATAAGCTCGTCTTGCAAAGAAGAAATCTACGCAGTATCTTCCAATGCTTCCCTGATGTTTTAGGCTCAATTTGAGACAAGAAGGCTGAGAAGACAAACATTTTTCTTGTCCTAGATCTAGTTGAATTCCAGAGCCCAAGGGAGTGATCACATATTGAAAAGGATACAAACTCAAGTTCTTCCGGTTAGGAACTTGAACTTCAGAGTGTGATGGGCCAGGTTCCTCCATATTTGACCCATCATTGGCATCAACATAAGTATGAATCCTAATTCTTTGTCTTGCATCAATTATATCTAATAAAGCATTAGAAACCATATGCTCAGCTTCAGTTGCAGTGATAGAGGGACCATGTTCCTCTATTTCGATTGGAGATTCTACTTCATCTTCTTCACCAATCTCCTTGACTTGACTCATTAGATTAGTCTTCCTATTTTTCATATATATGTCTTCTCTAGGAACCTTTGAGAAATCTCCATCTTGATCATCCTTATTGTGTGAATACTACCCACTTGAGTGGTGAGATTCATCAAATATCACATGCACTTTTTCCTCTACACATTAAGTCATTTTATTATAGACTTTGTATGCCTTGCTTTGAGAAGAGTAGCCAAGAAATATTCCCTCATCACTTTTTGCATAGAATTTTCCCAATCCTTCCTTACCATTGTTGAGGACAAAACACTTGCATCCAACTACCCTTAGGTAAGCCAGCTTTGGTTTTCTTCCATTAAGCAGTTCATAAGGAGTCTTGTCAAACAGGGACATGATCATGCACATGTTGATCTAATAACATGCAGTGTTAACTTCTTCAGCCTAAAAACTCTTTGACCCACAATATTGTTATAGCCATATCCTCAAGAGTCCTATTTTTCCTCTCCACAACACCATTTTGTTGAGGTGCTCTAAGAGCAGAAAAATTATGACTTACACCATTTTAAGCATACAATTCTTCAAGCTTGGCATTGTCAAACTCAGTGCAATGATCAGATCAAATACTCACAACATTGTAGCCCATCTTTACCTGAATCTTCTTCAAAAAAGCGACAAATACTAGAAAGGTTTCATCCTATGTCCTCAGAAGTAAAGAACATGTAAATCAGGAATAGTCATCAACAATCAGAAAGTGTACTCCTTCCTTGCTTTTGCTAGGTATCCTCATAGGCCCATAAAGATCCATATGAATAAGGTCCAGTGGCCTTGAGGTGCTCCCTTCCCTATTTGTTTTAAATGAGGACTTGACTTGTTTCCCTTTTACATATGCATCACATAATTTGTGTCCCTTGAACATTGACATTGGCAGCCCAAGAACTATGTACTTCTTGATCAGCAAAGAAAAGCTTGCATGTCGTAGTTGTCTATGTCATACCTCGACATTATCATCAATATCACTTAGGCATGTAATATCACAACCATTTAGAGAATTGAAGTCTATAACACAAATGTTCTTGAACCTCTTTTCAAACAATACCACTTCACTAGTATGAGATTTTTTATAGTACAAGATTTTGACAGGAACTGCATGTTGTTCTCTTGTCACAGATTTGCAATACACTCAATAAATTGTATTTCAAGACATCCACATAATATATATTTCAATTGAGTGGGAGAGTGTTTTGGTAATCTTTCCAACTCCAAGAATATATTCCTTCTTGCCATTCCAAAAGACACACTCCCACCTTGTAAGGCGTTGAGTGAGAAAAAATCATCAATTTTCCCAGTCATGTATTTAGAGCAGCTATTTTCCATGTACCATTTTTGACTGCTTCCCCTCACTTCAGCCTACATATAAAATTTCTTCTTTTATTTATAGCCAAAACCAGTTTGGATCCCTTGAAATGATATATAGGTGAATCAAAATTCTTTTTCCCCATGCAGGCATCACATATTTCTTATTCAGAGAACTGGGCTCCTTAGCAGTATATTTCTTTTCAACAAAAACTTTGTTTTTCTACTGAGATTAAAATTTAGCTTTATAATAGTCCTTATAATAACTAGTTTGACCACAATGAGTGCAAAGCCAATTATCAATCACAGTAACATACTTGGTATGGGAGTTATAACGAGCTTTAGCCTTATCGAACTTGATTCCTTGCATGTTTCCACCATTACGTTTATACATAGATGTGATTGCATCAGAGGACCAAGTCCATCTATGAGACTTATCCAAATTATTTTTAACCCGTTTTATGTCTTTTGAAGTTTTCTATTCTTTTCAAGCTCAACAGTGAGGCCCATCTTGACCTCTTTGAGCTCGCTTTCAAGATTAAGTTAAGCCTCACTAGCCACTTCTTTTATCTTAAGGGTATTCATCCCCCTTTCCATTTGAATTTTTAATAAAGTATTCGCTCTTGTTACTTCTTCCACTTGTTCCTTCAGATCTACAATGACAACCACCAAGTCCTTTATATCTTGTTTTACCTCTCAATATTTCCCAGTTAAAACATTTTTCTCACTAATAAGATTGTGATAAGCATCAATCAAAACATTTGCTAAGAACATCAATTTCTTTTTAGAGTAGTTTTTGAATTTTCTTTGAACGCCAAGAAAATTCACTTCATCTTCCTTGTTGTCCTCATTATCATCAAATTTGGACATGAGTTCAAAGATATAATAATACTCTGTAGTCTTCTTTCAACCGTCGTCAAGGGGGTATATCCTTGGTCATCCTCACCTTCATATTCAATTGAGGAATATCCACAGGCAGCTAGAGCTTGCTTCACTACGTTGACATCTTTTCTCTTGAACTTCCTGTCAGGAACCGGGTTCCTCTTGACCATATTATTAGCATTGTGTTTGTAATGGTCCTACTTGTGAAGAGGACAGTCTTTTGATAAAGTGTTCTAGTTTTTCGCACTTATGACAAAGGTTATTTCCTTTGATGTTTCTGCTAGAACTTCTTCTCTTGGGAATTTCTCCAGTCTTCGAACTATCGTTTAGAATCTTCCATTAAGATAGGTCATGTCTATCTCATCACCACTTGAGTCATTGTTGTTAGCCTTGAGATTGGGGTTCTTCTCCTTTTTGGTTTTTCTTCTTTCAAGATCTTTCTTCTTCTTTATCTCATAAGTTTTGAGATTTCCAATGAGTTGACCAATGGTCGTATTCTATCGTCCTTGGATTCACTAATAATATTTATTTTACTTTCCTAGGAATCTGGTAGAACTTTGAATATTTTCCGGACCATCTTATTTCTTGGGATAACTTTTCCAATGGAGTGTAGCTCATTGATAATGGAGGTAACATGTGTATGAATTTCCTGAATGGACTTATCCTCTTTTACCTTGCAAATCTCATACTCGGTAGTAAGCATCTAAATTTTGGACTGCTTAACTTGAGTGGTTCCATCATGGGCAGTTCAAAGGGCTCCTAGATCTCCTTAGCAGACTGACAAACAGAGAAACAATTGTATTCATCTTGTCAAATGCCACATATAAGATCTTCTTTGCTCTAAAGATCTTCTCGATGGCCTTTCTACCAGCATTGTACTCACTTCTTGTTTTAGGACTGTAAATATCCTATCACCAATAGTTTTCATGGGAAAAAAAGGACCGTCATAGATCATTTCCTACAGCTCTGAGTCCTCAACCATGTAAAGTCATGCATTCTTATTTTCCATCATCCATAGTATTGGCCGTTGAATCTTGGTGGTCTGTAGATTTATTGTCCTTCCCTGGAGTTTGGTGGAGCATCCATAGAGATCCTTTCCTGGTGTTAAATATTTAGAAAAACCTACTCTGATACCAGTTGATAGAAACTAAGGGTCCACCAAACTGTATAGAGAATCAGGTTCTCTAGCAGTTCCCACATAAAATAGTGTAAATAAAGAACACATAATATTTACGTGGGAAACTTCATGTTCATGAGTTTAAAAAACCACGATATACCCTAGTAGTTTCACTAACTGAGAAAACTTTATATTACAACCTATTACAATCTAGGAATTAGACTCTTAATTCCTCACCTCTTATAATAACTCTATGTAAGCTCTTTGTAATAACACTACTAAAAATCCACACTCTTGACTAACTCTGGTCAAACAACCAAAAGCGATAATGGTTAAATGATGTCCTACTAAATATTTTTAAAACGTTGTGTATGAATATAAGTAAATAACAAAAGACAAAGACATAACAAACTAAAGGAAACAAGACACATTCAATGTAAGGATATGGTTCTTAGGTTTGTAGAAGCTTTGTTCTTCAATGCACCTGAGCAAATAGATGTGGCTGCAAACTTGAGAGAATATATGTTTTTGTATTTGCAAGTGTTAGGTCAAAACCTTGTAACGTGTTGTTTATATATGTGAGATCATGAGAGTAGTTACAAGGTCATTTCTGGTTTCAAGCAAATCGTAGTTGTGTTGTTGTACTGTTGCAAGTTCAATGCACCAACTTTAACATCTGTAGAGTTGACTTGCACGACGACCTGAGGAACTGATACTATCTCTTCCCTTTGCAGTTCCCTTGTATGTTTTTCTTGAGAATTAAACTAGATAACAAGGTATGTTGCAATGAGCAATAGGGAACTGATTGTATCAGGCTGCTATCTAGTCACTAAGTTTGACAAAATAATCAAACTATACTCGCATAATTTATCATATTTCCTGCCTCCACCAGTCAACTTTATGTGTGCATATGTGTATATCCAAGTGTCACACCTCCTTTTTACCTACACCACATTTATAAACGAGTTTTTCCAACGTAAAGTTACAATCAAAAGGAGATTTATTTATTTAAAAATCAGAGTCGCCTCTTGGAATAATTTATGGTGTCCCAAGTCACAGGTTAAATCCCGAACCGAGGAAAAGATTGACTCTGTTTTAAAGTCCGTGAACATGAAATCCGGGTAAGGGATTATGTTAACCCGGGAAAAGATGTTAGGCATTTCCGACTTCCATGGTTCTAGTACGGTCGATCAACTATCATAACTGGCCTATTTACTTGATTTTAAAACATGTTATAGCCTATGGTTCAATTTAAACTTTAACAATTTTTATTCCTTTTTAGGAAGATTGCAACGTTTTTTTTTTGGTAATTAAATTTGTTGTATTAATCACCAAAGGTATTTCTTCACAAAGATATAGTTCAGCTATACATAGCTGACTATCATCTATAAAAACTAGCTAGCATCTACATTTACTGTACCTATGTTTCTAATTACCGGAGATAATGCAGAAGGTGTAGACTAACTTTAGGGGGACTCCTAACATGACATGTATAAGCAATGCTACTAAGTAGATGATTACTAGAACAGGATGTTTGATTGAACAATCTTGAGTTTCTCTCTAACCAAATACTATATAGCATTTCAGCAAAGACCATTTTAATCATTTGAGCTCGACCAGATTTCCCTTTAGACTTGGTTATGATCCACTGTATGTATTGCTCCCAATTCTGGTAATTGTCTTGAGTTACTCCAATCCACTGCAAAGTGTGGTGTCTCAGCAAGGAAGTGAATGTGTTAGAAACACGTTCTCAATGCAATATACTAAACGTGTACTCTTTTGTAGGTTTTGATGAATGACAAACGAAGCAAAAATTGATATATGACGGAATTCAAGTACAAGCGCACAATGGTTGCGAATAAGATTGAAGTTCAAGATATAGCTTTTAATTGTTATTGAGTTGTTCTAAAACTGTAATCTCGATCCTATAACTTGACTCATAGTATGGCCTCTCTCATAAAACTATTTTCCAAAATCATGCATATTTAATTCTATGTCAAAAAGATTTTAAATCATGCATATTTACATTAGACAAAATGTTTTCTAAACATGCCTCAAAAATCTGGGCTAAAATAATCGATTATGTACTTATGATAATCGATTGTTTCTGAGCCAAGACTGCATGACAATCGATTATGAATTAATGGTAATCGATTGTGAGTAAGACAGTGAACATCAGGTTTTTCCAAATCTGCATGATAATCGATTGTGAACAAATGACAATCGATTGTTGTTGAGGTAAAGTTTTTCAATACTCAAAATAATCGATTATGAACTAATGGTGATCGATTGTGTTGAGTTGATGTCTTCCAGTGATATTAAATTTAATTAAGTAATCGATTATGTCTTTAGATAATCGATTATCACTGAGACAGTAAGTTTTATGATTTTCAGAAAATAACAAGTAATCGATTGTTGCAAAGGACAATCGATTGTTGAAGCTGGCCGTTGTCAAATGATTTTCAAATACCATAAGGTAATCGATTATTGATTCTAGATAATCGATGTTCTGCTTAAAATCTGGAAATGATTTTTAGAACGTTGCTGAAATAATCGATTATTGATTTTATATAATCGATGTTTTGCTTAAAATCTGGAAATGATTTTTAAAACGTTGCTGAAGTAATCGATTATTGATTTTATATAATCGATGTTTTGCTTAAAATCTGGAAATGATTTTTAGAACGTTGCTAAAGTAATCGATTATGAACTTAGTGTAATCGATTATCTGATTTTGAATATTGCCAGTAATCGATTATAGATTATGTATAATCAATTGTGAAGCGTTAAATCTGGGATTGATTTTTAAACTGACTGGCAGATAATCGATTGTTTGGTCTTAATAATCGATTATCACTGAGTAATTTCAGCAACTCTTAATTGGCAATTAGACAACGGTTGAACCAACTTTTTCAACTATAAATACAGCTTCATTTCAGTGTTTTAAAAATAACAACATACACAAACTGATCATTACATTGCTATAAGCTTTCATTCAATTGTTCTTCATTTTCTACTCATTTCATAAAGCTTTTGAGAGCCATATTATTGCTTAAAGTTGTTGTGATCTTGAACATATTCTTTTACTCATATCTACTCAATAAGGAGTACTTTAGTTAAGTGAGTGTCCAAGTATTTGATATACTTGTAAGAGAATTGCGATTCTCTTGTTTCAAGGAACTTGCGTTTCCTTGGGTGAAGTCTTTGAGATTGCGATCTCCGAGCAACTGTTTGAGGCTTGTGTCCTCAAGTGTGTAACGGTTTGTTGAGCACCCTTAAGCTTAACAAGATAGTGAAAAATCTCGAGAGAGTCTCTCGGGGACTGGACTAACCACGTTGGTGGCCAACCAGTATACATCTTTGTGTAAGTTTATTTTTCTGCATTTATTTTACTTCCTGCAAAGTTTAAATTTCGCAAGAAAACGCTAAATTCTATTAATACGCTATTCACCCCCCCCCCCCTCTAGCGTAAAGCGTAGTTTCTAACAATTGGTATCAGAGCCCAACTCTCTGAAAACTTAACCGTTTGAGAGAACCATCCATGGCTTCTACTCTTGACTCTTTTGCAGGAATTGAAGAAGGACAATGCTCTACACGACCTCCTCTATTCAACGGCACAAACTACTCATACTGGAAGGAGAGGATGCAAATCTTTGTGCAATCAAATAGCTTTCATTTGTGGAAAGTATTCACCAATGGAAACCACATTCCAACCAAGAAGGTGGAAGACGAATGGGTTCCAAAGACCGAAGAGGAATATACCGCGGAGGATATTCGTAAGGTTCAAAATCATGCCAACTTATTGGATATTCCGATTCCGATTTTGCTGGATGCAAATTGGACCGCAAGAGCACAAGTGGCACTTGCCATTTGCTCGGTAGCTCTCTTGTCTCTTGGTTTAGTAAGAAACAAGTAAGTGTTGCGTTGTCTACCACCGAGGCTGAATATGTAGCTGCGGGGAGTTGCTGTGCTCAAATCCTATGGATGAAACAACAACTCTTGGACTATGGCCTAAGTCTTGATCACATTCCTCTTAGATGTGATAACACTAGCACCATATGCTTGACGAAGAACCCCGTTCTTCATTCGCGAACAAAACACATCGAAATTAGACATCATTTTATTAGAGATCATGTACTCAAAGGCGATGTCGAAATTGAATTTGTTGAAACCAAAAGCCAATTGGCAGACATCTTTACCAAGCCTTTAGAGAAAGAGTCCTTCTTCCGAATTCGCAGTGAACTCGGGATCCTTGACTCCACTTTGATCTAACTCATGCATTGCATTTTCTTTCCTACATGATTTCTAACTTGAGCGTCGGAGGCGTCTAACTTCTTTTTGCAGGTATCACCCTAGAGCTAAGAGCAATTCTTAAGCAAACCGCGAATCTGCAGCAATGTCCCTATAAAAATCGATTATCCCGTATAATTAATCGACTACCCTCTCTTTTTTTTTCCAATAAATAAACCTTGTTTATTTCATCTTTTTGCATCTTTCCTTACTATTTTTTTTTTTGCTAATGGCAAAAGGGGGAAGAAAACGGGATATCGGGTATGCACCACCTCTTAATTCATTGATTGCTTATAAGCTAAAATTGAGGGGGAACTCTTAAATTGAGGGGGAACAAGAACAAAATTGCATAATTGTTACTTGTCTTGAATTGTCAATATCTTTTGCCTAAATTGCATATCCCGCTTAATGTTTGCCATTATCAAAAAGGGGGAAATTGTTAGAAACACGTTCTCAATGCAATATACTAAATGTGTACTCTTTTGTAGGTTTTGATGAATGACAAACGAAGCAAAAATTGATATATGACGGAATTCAAGTACAAGCGCACAATGGTTGCGAATAAGATTGAAGTTCAAGATATAGCTTTTAATTGTTATTGAGTTGTTCTAAATTGTAATCTCGATCCTATAACTTGACTCATAGTATGGCCTCTCTCATAAAACTATTTTCCAAAATCATGCATACTTAATTCTGTGTCAAAAAGATTTTAAATCATGCATATTTACATTAGACAAAATGTTTTCTAAACATGCCTCAAAAATCTGGGCTAAAATAATCGATTATGTACTTATGATAATCGATTGTTTCTGAGCCAAGACTGCATGACAATCGATTATGAATTAATGGTAATCGATTGTGAGTAAGACAGTGAACATCAGGTTTTTCGAAATCTGCATGATAATCGATTGTGAACAAATGACAATCGATTGTTGTTGAGGTAAAGTTTTTCAATACTCAAAATAATCGATTATGAACTAATGGTGATCGATTGTGTTGAGTTGATGTCTTCCAGTGATTTTAAATTTAATTAAGTAATCGATTATGTCTTTAGATAATCGATTATCACTGAGACAGTAAGTTTTATGATTTTCAGAAAATAACAAGTAATCGATTGTTGCAAAGGACAATCGATTGTTGAAGCTGGCCGTTGTCAAATGATTTTCAAATACCATAAGGTAATCGATTATTGATTCTAGATAATCGATGTTCTGCTTAAAATCTGGAAATGATTTTTAGAACGTTGCTGAAGTAATCGATTATTGATTCTATATAATCGATGTTCTGCTTAAAATCTGGAAATGATTTTTAGAACGTTGCTGAAGTAATCGATTATTGATTTTATATAATCGATGTTTTGCTTAAAATCCGGAAATGATTTTTAGAACGTTGCTAAAGTAATCGATTATGAACTTAGTGTAATCGATTATCTGATTTTGAATATTGCCAGTAATCGATTATAGATTATGTATAATCGATTGTTAAGCGTTAAATCCGGGATTGATTTTTAAACTGACTGGCAGATAATCGATTGTTTGGTCTTAATAATCGATTATCACTGAGTAATTTCAGCAACTCTTAATTGGCAATTAGACAACGGTTGAACCAACTTTTTCAACTATAAATACAGCTTCATTTCAGTGTTTTAAAAACAACAACATACACAAACTGATCATTACATTGCTATATGCTTTCATTCAATTGTTCTTCATTTTCTACTCATTTCATAAAGCTTTTGAGAGCCATATTATTGCTTAAAGTTGTTGTGATCTTGAACATATTCTTTTACTCATATCTACTCAATAAGGAGTACTTTAGTTAAGTGAGTGTCCAAGTATTTGATATACTTGTAAGAGAATTGCGATTCTCTTGTTTCAAGGAACTTGCGTTTCCTTGGGTGAAGTCTTTGAGATTGCGATCTCCGAGCAACTGTTTGAGGCTTGTGTCCTCAAGTGTGTAACGGTTTGTTGAGCACCCTTAAGCTTAACAAGATAGTGAAAAATCTCGAGAGAGTCTCTCGGGGACTGGACTAACCACGTTGGTGGCCAACCAGTATACATCTTTGTGTAAGTTTATTTTTCTGCATTTATTTTACTTCCTGCAAAGTTTAAATTCCGCAAGAAAACGCTAAATTCTATTAATACGCTATTCACCCCCCCTCTAGCGTAAAGCGTAGTTTCTAACAATTGACACAAGATAGTTAAAAATCTCGAGAGAGTCTCTCGGGGACTGGACTAACCACGTTGGTGGCCAACCAGTATACATCTTTGTGTAAGTTTATTTTTCTGCATTTATTTTACTTCCTGCAAAGTTTAAATTCCGCAAGAAAACGCTAAATTCTATTAATACGCTATTCACCCCCCCTCTAGCGTAAAGCGTAGTTTCTAACAATTGGTATCAGAGCTCTAGGAGGTTCACAAGTTTGTCTAAAATATGCATCATTTCTAGAATATCTATTTCTAGGTGGAGGGTCATTTCTTGGTCTTCTAAATTGTTCAAGGTTTGGCCTAAAATATGCATCATTTCTAGGTCTTCTAGCATTTTCACTATTTGGTCTAACATGCAAGTTATTTCTAGGATTTCTACTTCTAGGATACGCATTTTGGTTATTAGTCCTAGGTTGAGCTCTAGGTTGTTGTGGTTTAGCACCAACCTTTTCTTCATTCTTGAATCCTATTCCATGTTTAGTTGATTTTAGATTAACAAGCACATCATTCAAGTTTTTATGCGAAGAATTAAACTTATCTAATGTGCCTTTAAGTCTAGCTACTTCATTCTTAAGAAGCACACAAGAAGAACAGTTTCTAGTAGAACCTTCAGGTTTATCAGCACTTCTTTTTCCATAAAACTTGTTTTCCTCTTTTAGCTTCTCATTTTCGAAAACCAGTTTTTCTAATTCTTTTTCTTTTAATGAAAGCTGTGTTTGAAAATCTTTTTCTTTTAGAGAAGCGCTTTCTTTAACACTTTTGACAGTTTTTGAAGCTTTGATAAATTCAGCATATAGTTCATCAAAAGCATTTCTCATTTCATCAAGAGTAAAGAAATTTTGAGAAGAGATTTGACTTACCTCGTCTTTGCCGTCTTCTTGAGCCATGAGACATAAATTTGCTGCTTCATCGTCTTCTTCTTCGCTTGCTTCATCTCCGGAATCTCCTCCCCAAGAGATGTATGCACGTTGCTTTTTGAAGGGTTTCTTCTCCTTTTTGATGTTAGGGCAATTTGATTTTATGTGCCCGGTTTCTCCGCATTCATAGCATTTTAGTTGATCGTCTTGCTTTTTGTTCTTGTGTTCATACTCTTTGCGCATGAATTTTTGAAACCTTTTGATAACGAGTCCAAACTCGTTGTCACCTTCCTCATCAATTTGTGGTTGGCTAGCCTTTAGAGCAATCCTTTGCCTTCTTTGATCATCAACAAACGGGTTAAGTAAAGTTGATTCATAGGTTTTGAGATTACCTCTTAATGCGTCAATTGTGACATTTGTGATGCCAATGGATTCTTGGATTGCATCGGCCTTTGATCGCCATGCCGGAGTGAGACTTCTGAGGATCTTCCGGACAAGTTCTCTATCTGTAAACGTCTTTTTGAGGGCGTGTAGATCATTCACGATCATTGAGAATCGCTCAAACATTTCGTCTACTTTCTCTCCTTCCTTCATGTGGAATAGTTCATATGGGGTTTTCATGAGTATCGGCCGAATTGCTACTCTATTTAAAACATAGCAAGCGGTACTCACGGCGTCCGCCCAAAAGTATTTGGGAATCTTAGCTTCGTCGAGCATGGTTCTAGCCATCTCTTCGAGACACCTATTTTTCCTTTCCACCACCCCATTTTGTTGTGGTGTCCGTGGAGCGGAAAAGGTGTGTTCGATTCCGAGTTCGTCACAAAAATCCGCAAAGAGATTGTGATCAAACTCTCCCCCATGATCACTTCTAATCGAAGTGACGGTCGATTCCTTTTCGTTTTGAACATGCTTAAGGAAATACTTGAAATTTTGAAAAGCATCACTTTTATTTGCAAGAAATAGAGTCCAAGTAAATCTAGAAAAGTCATCAACAATTACAAAAACATATTTATTTTTACCAAGACTTTCAATACGAGAGGGACCAAATAAATCCATGTGAAGTAATTGCAAAGGTCTAGACGTTGAAACAATATTCTTGGATTTAAAAGATGCTTTGGTTTGCTTCCCTTTTTGACAAGAATCGCAAATAGAATCATTTTCAAACTTTAAACTGGGAAGACCAACTACTAAGTTTTGAGAAAGAAGCTTGTTCAAAAGATGCATGTTCATGTGTGCTACTCTATGATGCCATAGCCAAGAGTTATCCTCTTTGCTTACTAAACAATCAACATATTTGGGTGAGGAGTTTGCAAGATCAACCATATAGATATTATCAATTCTAAAACCACGAAGTATGATCTTGAAATCACTACGTCTAAATACAAGACATTCATCCGAATTAAATAGAGCAAGATTTCCCTTGTCACATAATTGGCTTATGCTCAAGAGATTATGCTTCAAACCTTTCACAAGTAGTATATGTTTAATAGAGGAGTTTTCGTCCTTACCGACCGAACCAATGCCGATGATTTTTCCTTTATTGTTATCACCAAATGTGACACTTCCTCCTTCTTTGTGCTCTAGTTGAAGGAATTTGGATTCATCTCCCGTCATGTGTTTGGAGCATCCACTATCAAGGTACCATAGTACACTTGATCCCTTCAAGCACACCTACAAAACAAATTAATGTTCTTTAGGTACCCATGCCATCTTGGGTCCTTGAGGGTTAGGCATGTTATAATGATGCAATTAATTTATATGTCTATGACGAGTAAAGCAAGCGGGAGCAATATGACCAATACGTCTACAATAATGACAAGTCACGTTGGGATTATGCATTTTTCTAGGTACATAGAAACTAGATGAATGAAGGTTGCTTACTCTACTTTGAACACCATTGTTACTTCCATGTTTGGATCAGAGTTGCGCAGCGGAAGCGTGGTGGGCCCATAACCCACTCAAGCACTATCTCTAGTATTCAAAAGCTAAATCTCTTCTATTTTCTTTGCCAAATTCCAGTAGTCTTCTTCCTAACATGTCTGGACGATCTTCAAAATGTTCCCGATCCAAACATGGCGCATCAGCCTCAACCGCCCCTCCTCCTTTAAATTTTCCATACCAAGACGGTTCCGTCTTGTTCTTTGAAACTGAAAATAAACTCACAAGGTTCCTATCAAAATTTGAGAAACGCACCATTCTTCCTCCTCGGTTCTCAAATAGTAAACTCCTTGAGCCTTTCACCCCTGCCGCAAATATGTTAAAGGAGTGTCAACTATATGACTTCTTGCTTCTCACTCATCCTCACATAAACACAACTCTCGTTCAAGCTTTTTACTCAAACCTCCATAAAGATGAAGATGGCGAACTTGTCACCTCCATTAATGGGGTTCAAATTCTTCTCTCTGAAGAGAATCTCCACACCATTGCCCGCCTTCCAAATGAAGGTGAAGACCTTTACCGGTATATTGATAAGGCCGGGGCTCTCTTTGATGAAACCATCCTTCTCCACCAAGCCGGTATAACCTCCTATGATCCATCTATCTCTACCCGTCGTCCTACCATAACGGGAATGGATCCAAACTACCGGTTGATTCTTTACTTCATCACCCGAGTCCTCAAGCCTAGACGGCACAATCACACCACCATCTCCCAGGAGGATACCAAACTTCTGCATGCCATTATCACCGGAGCCAAAATAAATTGGTGTCGGCTCATCAAAATTCATATGCTCGATGCCATCGGTGATGACATGCCTCTTCCTTATGCCCTCCTCATTATGAACTTCCTTGAAGCATCCGGATTTGTCACGGAAAATGGTCCTCTCAAAAGGAGTACCAAAATTTGGGAAATCTCGGAGTCTTCTTTCCATCATGATGGTGATCATGCTCCAGCTCATTCTTCAAGTCGTCCACCCCGTCGTGCTCGTTCGTCCCAAGAGCCTACTCTCCAAACCATATCCGACCAGCTTGCTCAACTCACTCATGAGATCCATGGATACTTTGATCATGTCAATTATCCATATGCAGCTCTCGTTCCTTTTGAAGCAGAGCCGGATAACGAGGCGGACAACGACGGAAATGAATAAATTTTTTTTTTTGTGTTTTGTGTGGTTTTTGCTGTTGTTCTCTTTGGTTCCCATTGATGTACCCTCTTTTTTTTCCAATAAATAAACCTTGTTTATTTCATCTTTTTGCATCTTTCCTTACTATTTTTTTTGCTAATGGCAAAAGGGGGAAGAAAACGGGATATCGGGTATGCACCACCTCGGGTATGCACCACCTCTTAATTCATTGATTGCTTATAAGCTAAAATTGAGGGGGAACTCTTAAATTGAGGGGGAACAAGAACAAAATTGCATAATTGTTACTTGTCTTGAATTGTCAATTTCTTTTGCCTAAATTGCATATCCCGCTTAATGTTTGCCATTATCAAAAAGGGGGAAATTGTTAGAAACACGTTCTCAATGCAATATACTAAACGTGTACTCTTTTGTAGGTTTTGATGAATGACAAACGAAGCAAAAATTGATATATGACGGAATTCAAGTACAAGCGCACAATGGTTGCGAATAAGATTGAAGTTCAAGATATAGCTTTTAATTGTTATTGAGTTGTTCTAAAACTGAAATCTCGATCCTATAACTTGACTCATAGTATGGCCTCTCTCATAAAACTATTTTCCAAAATCATGCATATTTAATTCTGTGTCAAAAAGATTTTAAATCATGCATATTTACATTAGACAAAATGTTTTCTAAACATGCCTCAAAAATCTGGGCTAAAATAATCGATTATGTACTTATGATAATCGATTGTTTCTGAGCCAAGACTGCATGACAATCGATTATGAATTAATGGTAATCGATTGTGAGTAAGACAGTGAACATCAGGTTTTTCCAAATCTGCATGATAATCGATTGTGAACAAATGACAATCGATTGTTGTTGAGGTAAAGTTTTTCAATACTCAAAATAATCGATTATGAACTAATGGTGATCGATTGTGTTGAGTTGATGTCTTCCAGTGATTTTAAATTTAATTAAGTAATCGATTATGTCTTTAGATAATCGATTATCACTGAGAAAGTAAGTTTTATGATTTTCAGAAAATAACAAGTAATCGATTGTTGCAAAGGACAATCGATTGTTGAAGCTGGCCGTTGTCAAATGATTTTCAAATACCATAAGGTAATCGATTATTGATTCTAGATAATCGATGTTCTGCTTAAAATCTGGAAATGATTTTTAGAACGTTGCTGAAGTAATCGATTATTGATTCTATATAATCGATGTTCTGCTTAAAATCTGGAAATGATTTTTAGAACGTTGCTGAAGTAATCGATTATTGATTTTATATAATCGATGTTTTGCTTAAAATCTGGAAATGATTTTTAGAACGTTGCTAAAGTAATCGATTATAGATTATGTATAATCGATTGTGAAGCGTTAAATCCGGGATTGATTTTTAAACTGACTGGCAGATAATCGATTGTTTTGTCTTAATAATCGATTATCACTGAGTAATTTCAGCAACTCTTAATTGGCAATTAGACAACGGTTGAACCAACTTTTTTAACTATAAATACAGCTTCATTTCAGTGTTTTAACAACAACAACATACACAAACTGATCATTACATTGCTATATGCTTTCATTCAATTGTTCTTCATTTTCTACTCATTTCATAAAGCTTTTGAGAGCCATATTATTGCTTAAAGTTGTTGTGATCTTGAACATATTCTTTTACTCATATCTACTCAATAAGGAGTACTTTAGTTAAGTGAGTGTCCAAGTATTTGATATACTTGTAAGAGAATTGCGATTCTCTTGTTTCAAGGAACTTGCGTTTCCTTGGGTGAAGTCTTTGAGATTGCGATCTCCGAGCAACTGTTTGAGGCTTGTGTCCTCAAGTGTGTAACGGTTTGTTGAGCACCCTTAAGCTTAACAAGATAGTGAAAAATCTCGAGAGAGTCTCTCAGGGACTGGACTAACCACGTTGGTGACCAACCAGCATACATTTTTGTGTAAGTTTATTTTTCTGCATTTATTTTACTTCCTGCAAAGTTTAAATTCCGCAAGAAAACGCTAAATTCTATTAATACGCTATTCACCCCCCCCTAGCGTAAAGCGTTGTTTCTAACAGTTGAGGAAGAGGCATGTCATAAGGAAGAGGCATGTCATTATCTCTAGTATTCAAAAGCTAAATCTCTTCTATTTTCTTTGCCAAATTCCAGTAGTCTTTCTCCTAACATGTCTGGACGATCTTCAAAACGTTCCCGATCCAAACATGGCGCATCAGCCTCAACCGCCCCTCCTCCTTTAAATTTTCCATACCAAGACGGTTCCGTCTTGTTCTTTGAAACTGAAAATAAACTCACAAGGTTCCTATCAAAATTTGAGAAACGCACCATTCTTCCTCCTCGGTTCTCAAATAGTAAACTCCTTGAGCCTTTCACCCCTGCCGCAAATATGTTAAAGGAGTGTCAACTATATGACTTCTTGCTTCTCACTCATCCTCACATAAACACAACTCTCGTTCAAGCTTTTTACTCAAACCTCCATAAAGATGAAGATGGCGAACTTGTCACCTCCATTAATGGGGTTCAAATTCTTCTCTCTGAAGAGAATCTCCACACCATTGCCCGCCTTCCAAATGAAGGTGAAGACCTTTACCGGTATATTGATAAGGCCGGGGCTCTCTTTGATGAAACCATCCTTCTCCACCAAGCCGGTATAACCTCCTATGATCCATCTATCTCTACCCGTCGTCCTACCATAACGGGAATGGATCCAAACTACCGGTTGATTCTTTACTTCATCACCCGAGTCCTCAAGCCTAGACGGCACAATCACACCACCATCTCCCAGGAGGATACCAAACTTCTGCATGCCATTGTCACCGGAGCCAAAATAAATTGGTGTCGGCTCATCAAAATTCATATGCTAGATGCCATCGGTGATGACATGCCTCTTCCTTATGCCCTCCTCATTATGAACTTCCTTGAAGCATCCGGATTTGTCACGGAAAATGGTCCTCTCAAAAGGAGTACCAAAATTTGGGAAATCTCGGAGTCTTCTTTCCATCATGATGGTGATCATGCTCCAGCTCATTCTTCAAGTCGTCCACCCCGTCGTGCTCGTTCGTCCCAAGAGCCTACTCTCCAAACCATATCCGACCAGCTTGCTCAACTCACTCATGAGATCCATGGATACTTTGATCATGTCAATTATCCATATGCAGCTCTCGTTCCTTTTGAAGCAGAGCCGGATAACGAGGCGGACAACGACGGAAATGAATAAATTTTTTTTTTTTGTGTTTTGTGTGGTTTTTGCTGTTGTTCTCTTTGGTTCCCATTGATGTACCCTCTTTTTTTTCCAATAAATAAACCTTGTTTATTTCATCTTTTTGCATCTTTCCTTACTATTTTTTTTGCTAATGGCAAAAGGGGGAAGAAAACGGGATATCGGGTATGCACCACCTCGGGTATGCACCACCTCTTAATTCATTGATTGCTTATAAGCTAAAATTGAGGGGGAACTCTTAAATTGAGGGGGAACAAGAACAAAATTGCATAATTGTTACTTGTCTTGAATTGTCAATTTCTTTTGCCTAAATTGCATATCCCGCTTAATGTTTGCCATTATCAAAAAGGGGGAAATTGTTAGAAACACGTTCTCAATGCAATATACTAAACGTGTACTCTTTTGTAGGTTTTGATGAATGACAAACGAAGCAAAAATTGATATACGACGGAATTCAAGTACAAGCGCACAATGGTTGCGAATAAGATTGAAGTTCAAGATATAGCTTTTAATTGTTATTGAGTTGTTCTAAAACTGAAATCTCGATCCTATAACTTGACTCATAGTATGGCCTCTCTCATAAAACTATTTTCCAAAATCATGCATATTTAATTCTGTGTCAAAAAGATTTTAAATCGTGCATATTTACATTAGACAAAATGTTTTCTAAACATGCCTCAAAAATCTGGGCTAAAATAATCGATTATGTACTTATGATAATCGATTGTTTCTGAGCCAAGACTGCATGACAATCGATTATGAATTAATGGTAATCGATTGTGAGTAAGACAGTGAACATCAGGTTTTTCCAAATCTGCATGATAATCGATTGTGAACAAATGACAATCGATTGTTGTTGAGGTAAAGTTTTTCAATACTCAAAATAATCGATTATGAACTAATGGTGATCGATTGTGTTGAGTTGATGTCTTCCAGTGATTTTAAATTTAATTAAGTAATCGATTATGTCTTTAGATAATCGATTATCACTGAGACAGTAAGTTTTATGATTTTCAGAAAATAACAAGTAATCGATTGTTGCAAAGGACAATCGATTGTTGAAGCTGGCCGTTGTCAAATGATTTTCAAATACCATAAGGTAATCGATTATTGATTCTAGATAATCGATGTTCTGCTTAAAATCTGGAAATGATTTTTAGAACGTTGCTGAAGTAATCGATTATTGATTTTATATAATCGATGTTCTGCTTAAAATCTGGAAATGATTTTTAGAACGTTGCTGAAGTAATCGATTATTGATTTTATATAATCGATGTTTTGCTTAAAATCTGGAAATGATTTTTAGAACGTTGCTAAAGTAATCGATTATAGATTATGTATAATCGATTGTGAAGCGTTAAATCCGGGATTGATTTTTAAACTGACTGGCAGATAATCGATTGTTTTGTCTTAATAATCGATTATCACTGAGTAATTTCAGCAACTCTTAATTGGCAATTAGACAACGGTTGAACCAACTTTTTTAACTATAAATACAGCTTCATTTCAGTGTTTTAACAACAACAACATACACAAACTGATCATTACATTGCTATAAGCTTTCATTCAATTGTTCTTCATTTTCTACTCATTTCATAAAGCTTTTGAGAGCCATATTATTGCTTAAAGTTGTTGTGATCTTGAACATATTCTTTTACTCATATCTACTCAATAAGGAGTACTTTAGTTAAGTGAGTGTCCAAGTATTTGATATACTTGTAAGAGAATTGCGATTCTCTTGTTTCAAGGAACTTGCGTTTCCTTGGGTGAAGTCTTTGAGATTGCGATCTCCGAGCAACTGTTTGAGGCTTGTGTCCTCAAGTGTGTAACGGTTTGTTGAGCACCCTTAAGCTTAACAAGATAGTGAAAAATCTCGAGAGAGTCTCTCAGGGACTGGACTAACCACGTTGGTGACCAACCAGCATACATTTTTGTGTAAGTTTATTTTTCTGCATTTATTTTACTTCCTGCAAAGTTTAAATTCCGCAAGAAAACGCTAAATTCTATTAATACGCTATTCACCCCCCCCTAGCGTAAAGCGTTGTTTCTAACAGTTGAGGAAGAGGCATGTCATAAGGAAGAGGCATGTCATTATCTCTAGTATTCAAAAGCTAAATCTCTTCTATTTTCTTTGCCAAATTCCAGTAGTCTTTCTCCTAACATGTCTGGACGATCTTCAAAACGTTCCCGATCCAAACATGGCGCATCAGCCTCAACCGCCCCTCCTCCTTTAAATTTTCCATACCAAGACGGTTCCGTCTTGTTCTTTGAAACTGAAAATAAACTCACAAGGTTCCTATCAAAATTTGAGAAACGCACCATTCTTCCTCCTCGGTTCTCAAATAGTAAACTCCTTGAGCCTTTCACCCCTGCCGCAAATATGTTAAAGGAGTGTCAACTATATGACTTCTTGCTTCTCACTCATCCTCACATAAACACAACTCTCGTTCAAGCTTTTTACTCAAACCTCCATAAAGATGAAGATGGCGAACTTGTCACCTCCATTAATGGGGTTCAAATTCTTCTCTCTGAAGAGAATCTCCACACCATTGCCCGCCTTCCAAATGAAGGTGAAGACCTTTACCGGTATATTGATAAGGCCGGGGCTCTCTTTGATGAAACCATCCTTCTCCACCAAGCCGGTATAACCTCCTATGATCCATCTATCTCTACCCATCGTCCTACCATAACGGGAATGGATCCAAACTACCGGTTGATTCTTTACTTCATCACCCGAGTCCTCAAGCCTAGACGGCACAATCACACCACCATCTCCCAGGAGGATACCAAACTTCTGCATGCCATTGTCACCGGAGCCAAAATAAATTGGTGTCGGCTCATCAAAATTCATATGCTAGATGCCATCGGTGATGACATGCCTCTTCCTTATGCCCTCCTCATTATGAACTTCCTTGAAGCATCCGGATTTGTCACGGAAAATGGTCCTCTCAAAAGGAGTACCAAAATTTGGGAAATCTCGGAGTCTTCTTTCCATCATGATGGTGATCATGCTCCAGCTCATTCTTCAAGTCGTCCACCCCGTCGTGCTCGTTCGTCCCAAGAGCCTACTCTCCAAACCATATCCGACCAGCTTGCTCAACTCACTCATGAGATCCATGGATACTTTGATCATGTCAATTATCCATATGCAGCTCTCGTTCCTTTTGAAGCAGCGCCGGATAACGAGGCGGACAACGACGGAAATGAATAAATTTTTTTTTGTGTTTTGTGTGGTTTTTGCTGTTGTTCTCTTTGGTTCCCATTGATGTACCCTCTTTTTTTTTTCAATAAATAAACCTTGTTTATTTCCTCTTTTTGCATCTTTCCTTACTATTTTTTTGCTAATGGCAAAAGGGGGAAGAAAACGGGATATCGGGTATGCACCACCTCTTAATTCATTGATTGCTTATAAGCTAAGATTGAGGGGGAACTCTTAAATTGAGGGGGAACAAGAACAAAATTGCATAATTGTTACTTGTCTTGAATTGTCAATATCTTTTGCCTAAATTGCATATCCCGCTTAATGTTTGCCATTATCAAAAAGGGGGAAATTGTTAGAAACACGTTCTCAATGCAATTTACTAAACGTGTACTCTTTTGTAGGTTTTGATGAATGACAAACGAAGCAAAAATTGATATATGACGGAATTCAAGTACAAGCGCACAATGGTTGCGAATAAGATTGAAGTTCAAGATATAGCTTTTAATTGTTATTGAGTTGTTCTAAATTGTAATCTCGGTCCTATTACTTGACTCATAGTATGGCCTCTCTCATAAAACTATTTTCCAAAATCATGCATATTTAATTCTGTGTCAAAAAGATTTTAAATCATGCATATTTACATTAGACAAAATGTTTTCTAAACATGCCTCAAAAATCTGGGCTAAAATAATCGATTATGTACTTATGATAATCGATTGTTTCTGAGCCAAGACTGCATGACAATCGATTATGAATTAATGGTAATCGATTGTGAGTACACGTTTAGTATATTGCATTGAGAACGTGTTTCTAACAATTGGTGTGAGCAAAGTAGTTTTGTGATTTTGGAATATTTTGTGGGGTGTGGAGTTTTGAGCATTTGGGAAACTGACATTTGGGGTGGTGAGGGAAAAGGATAAGCTTTCCAAGTTCCAAATTTGGTCCAGTTCTTCTTAAAATTTCAACAACTTCGGCTCGAGTTGAGAGGAACTTTCCTTGGAAACCTTAATATCCTAAGTAACCTCTACCAGTTCAATTTAATTCTCCTTCCTGGTGTTGCTCAAATCTTCCATTTTCCTCCGTTCCTGTTTCTGATATGACTAGGAGGAGGAGTAGGTGGAGGGCCCTTGGATCTTGTAGAGTATGATGACGATGCCAGAGTGCACGAACTAACCTTTGGGGAGGGGAATAAACAAACTAAAAACAAAACAAGGTAACAAGTTAGTGAGGATTATAAGAGAAGATGTTGCGAGATTTAAACACACAGTGCAGGAATGTAAATCGTGTCCTAATTTGGGAGCCTCATCATGCCCGAGGTAGGCCTAGCGACAAATTGATTTGGAGAACATATAATGCTAAATGACTCATTTTATTGATAGAAAATAAGGCGAACCCCAAAATGACACTAAATAACAGGAAATAAAATGTCATTAATGGCCATTGGCCTTATTACATTCATAAATGAAAAGGTAAATCTATTTGGTCCCAGAAGGACCTTACCCAGACTCGGCATCTTTGGCTCTATCAAATAGTTGTACCAGCTCGTGAAGTCCCAACAGCAAGTAGGTTCTGGCTAGGTGCCTATCTTCATTTCCCTCGGCATTCTGGTAGTCCTCGATCCTTATGGAGAATTTCCTTTCCAGCTCTAAAAAACCCTGCTCTAAGTACCCTAGTCGTTTGTTGGCGCTGACAGCCATGTCTTTCCATTCTTCAATCAGCTTTTCGTTGCTTCTTGAATTTCATGGTGCTCACTTTCACATTCCACAATCTTTTTGCACAATTGGTTGTATTTGACATGTGCTTCAGCCTTTTCATCGATGATCTTGTGACCTCGAGCGAACCCGGGTTGACCCAAACCACTATGATTGTCTTCTAACCAGCTGGGATAATATGGAGTATAACCAGCATGGTACCTGTCTGGATCAATAGTGTCCCTTTCCGTGACGATTTTTCAGTGTCATATATGCTGAGCTTGGCACTTGTAATGGCTATCATTATCTTGAAACTCAGCCCGGAAGTGAATCATCTTGTCACATATGCCCCAATTATGTAAGGGCGAACTCATCAGGATAAGTATAGTAGGATTTGTTGTGACTGTACCTTTTGTACATATATTCAAAGGGAATGTATGACTCCTTTAGGCAAGTTAAATCCCAATTCTTCTTTAAACCCATCATCTTGAGAAAACCTCGACCCTTGCGTTTCTCTGGTATTTGCAGATCCGGAGTTTCCCATGGTATACCAGCCAGCCATCCTATTTCCTCTAGTATGGGTGTTATCTCAATCTCTCCGAAGTGAAACACAGACCTATCGCAATCCCAGAACAGGGTAGCAGCTTCAATAATTTTGTTGTTGGGTTGGATTTCCAGAAGTGAAGGTAAATTCCCCAAGTATTATTGGACAAGGGTCTGATCATTGGAATGAAGATCTTCCCACCAATAAAGTAATTTCGGGTGGATGTTGGTGACCGTTGTGAGCATGTGATTTTTTCCGTACATGAATTACTCCTATAATTTCAAGCAAAATAATTTCCGTTATTTGTTTGCAATTTTATGGATTTTGTGGTATTTTTCTTTAATTGTTTGCATTTTGTTTGTACATTTAAATTAGTGAAAAATACAAAAATATGTTGCATGTTACGAGTTAATTTTATATTTTAAGAATTATTTGGTAATTAAGTTGTTTTAGAAAAAGGAAAACCACAAAAATAGTCATTTTGCACCCTTTAATTTTAATTTTTGATTTTTAGGTGATATTGCTTTTAATTTCGTTGTAGTTATTTGTGATAATAATTATGTAGGATTGATTAGAATTTTGTAGGTAAATTTTAGATTTGTAGTTGATTTAGGATTTTTAGTAATTTTTGAAAATGAAAAATGAAAAAAAATGAAAAACAAATGAAGAGAAATCTGAAAAATTTTAAAAAAGAGAGAAGAATAAAACAATTTGGCCAAATCTTGTTAAAACTCCAGCCCGAACACACCCCTTAACCCATTTAACCCGCCCCGACCCGCTCGCTGACCCAAATTACAACACAAAACGAACCAAGAACCCTAATCTCCTGAGCTCAAACGACACAGCCCTGCTCCTCTTCTCCAAACACCATTCGAACCAAGCCCCAAATTAGTCAGAGTTCAAGCGAGTGAAGCTCAAACCCTCAACCACGCGTTCCTCAATTCCTCCTCTTACACTTCTAACGATTTCTACCGCGAGATTCCTCTCCTCTCTTATCGCTCGAATTGGATATATCTCACAATTTGGAAGGTCCTAGAGCGGATTCACTGGATTAGTGTGAGGCATTGGATTGAGGTCATTCAATTTGAGCCCTACGTTCATCAAGGGATTACTTTTAAAATAGGGTCAGTTCTGATTTTGAAAAAAAAAATTTAGAGAAAAGTTGAAAGGCTTCAATTTTTTTTCTGGTTTTCCGATTCCATTTCTTTTTTCTTTTTTTGAAGAGTTCTTTCAAAGTTTAAGAGAAACGTATATATAATTTTTATTTTTGAATCTGGATCTGAGTTTGAAGGAGATACAAATTGACATTCGAGCTTGGTTTTCTACTGTCATCTTGTCGAGTTTATAATTGTTACATAAAAGAGATTTGCAAATTCAGGTTTACTTTCCCTCTCTTTTATTCTATGCGACTCTGTTTTGTTCCGGTGCTTTTGAGCTATGAGATTCAGTTTATAGTAGTCTGTTTTGTGTTATGATCAAATTTCTTGCTGGTGAATCTCTTCGCAGTGGTGTGATGTAGTTGAGTATGTTCAGTTAGTAAAAGCTGAGTTTGAAGGGTCATCCTCTATGCTTATGCTTTAATTGCTATCATGATGTCGAGTTTTCATTTAAGTCAAGATCTCGAGTTAATTTTCTGAGTTTAAATCTCTATTTGAATGGTTCTGTTGTGGAAATGTGACAGCCTATTCGAGGTTGGATGTCTGCTTGAGTTGTTGCATTGCTGAACACTGTCAGCTCTTTCCCTGCTAATTTGAGTTGTAATTTGCTGTGCCTAGATTAATGTAGGATTTGTTGTTCATCTTTAGCCTCAATTTAGTTAGTGTTGTTTATCAAGATCTGCTATGAATGTTGAGAGATAAGCAATTCAATGCTTGTTTTAAAGCTGTAGTTGGCCTAAATTTCAGCTGTCAAAGACTCATGTGTTTTTTTCTCTGAAATTCCATGCCTACTCATGTACTATTTGCAAATTAGTCGGGCTGAGTACAGTTTTCGTTCAAGACTTAACACTAGAAAGGTGTTAACTATCTTGATGTTTGCATCTCCATCATTTTGCATTCTCCATCTGTTTTGTAGACACTTCCAGTGATCTGTTTTCACTCTTGGTTAAGATTGGGATCATTTCAGTATCCCAAACATCATTTCTGTCCTAGTCCAGTTATATGGTAGTTGCGGCTTCATTTCGTCCTAATACAATCAAGAATAGATAGATTTTGGAAAGAATTTCTGAAATTGGATCCTCTTTTCATTTTCTGGGACTGCTCTCTTTTGAACAATGCTAGAAAGTCTAGGATCTGGGTGAGTTTTTCTCTAGTATGCTACTGTGTTTAGCTGCGGTAGAGGTCTAGCTTAAAAACCAAGTTCAGATTGTTGTTTTTTTCCTTTATTTCTTCTGAGGAAACAAAAGGAAAGTCTTGTGGTTATTCATGAAAGTTCAAGGTTTCAACTGTTGGAATATAGTCCATGCTCGTGTTAACAGTGTGCTGAAGTTCTGATTTGTTGGTCTATGTTCCTGGACTGCTCTCATGTCAAAGGAATGTTTGTATACTCTCGAGTCGTATCATTTTTCATACTCCTATTATGATACTAGAACATGAAGATTTGACCCAATTCTTGTTTCTGTTTAACATCTGAAATTAGGAGGACGTTAAGCCCGGACTTTGGCATTCCCTAATGTTTACCTTAATCCCTATTTGTTGTGTAAAAACTGTGATGGAGCTATTGACTTAATAATTTATCTAGTTCTTGTATGCTCCTTTTGGTGCACCCTTCTTGAGCCGTAAAGTTCAGGAGGTTAGTTAATAGTTCAGTAGATTGCTGTACTGGAAATGTATAGCCGACCTAGAATGGCTTTCACCGTTAGCCGTGGTGCAAACTTTTGAGGATTCAATACAACTAGTCAATGGGTGTGCTAACTTCAAATTGATCTTCCCAAACCTCTTAACAATAATCAGTTTGGCTGGAAGTCTTCTATGTGCTGATAATAGACTGTAGTTTTGTACATGTTTAGTTTCATTTATAAACAGCAAGAGGCTAATTTGAGTAAGATGAGCTAAAATCAGTAGTAATTTATGGGATTATGTTCAACTTTCGAAGCAAGTTATGTTGCATTGATTGAACTTCCTGAAATTTTGTTCACCCTTAACTTGATCTCTTAGACTGAATAGTTCTAGTTTTGATTAAATCCCAAACCATATTTCAGTTAATCTCTATAGCTATTTTGTTTGTCAGGATTCATTGGTTAAATTAGTACATGTGATGAATAGTCTTTCCTAATCCATCCTAAGGTTCTTGATTGCATAATTGGATTAGTGACATGCATCAATGATCCTCTTCATCAGTGACATGCATCACTGGATCATAAAAAGTGAAATTAGCCGCAGGTGCTTGACATTGCCACATTTCAATGGCATTGTAATCCTTAATCCCTATACTAGTTGAGCTATTAACCTAAGCTTTGGGAATATACTACTACCTACAGGTGCACTTTCTCCTGAGTGCACCATAAAATTAAATGGACATGCATTGTCATTTGAGAGGCTACGCTGTGAGCGATTATCAACAGACCAATCCCTCACTCGGCAGTTGCGGGAGTCTATTTCAGATGAACAATCTTGCCTTCCTACTGCACCACAAGGCCAATCCATTCTGATGTCAGACTCATCATTTGCATATTCTCCCCGTCTAGCCAATTCGTGAAATAAGGGTATCTTAGCTAATTTAATTTAGATCATATAATTCGAGGCGTGCCGTTTAGTTAAAATTCCATGACTCTCGCAAACTTGCAAACGCGTATTCATTTTAGGCGCGCTAGTTAAATAATTCACTTTCCTAAATACGGCTGCGCATTTATGTGACCCAAATCCAAATCCCAACGATGTTGAAATATGTCAAAAACTATGGGTGCATTTATGTGACGTGGTTCGAGACGTGTTTTAATGACGTTGCAATCTTCTTAACAATTAAATAAAAGCGGTTAACAGTTAAAATATGCATGTAGGCACTAAAATGTATTAAAATCAGATAGTTAAGCCAAGTATAACAGTTGATCGACTGTGCTAGAACCACAAAACTCAGGAATGTCTAACATCTTCCCCCGAGTTAACATAATTCCTTACCTAGATTTTTGGCTCGCAGATTGTATACAGAGTCAAACTTTCCTCGATTTGGGATTTAAACCGGTGACTTGGGACACCCTTAATTATCCCACATGGCGACTCTAAAATCTCTAAATAAATGAATCTCATTCTGATTGTCCTTTTAATTGAAAAAATCCCTTATCTACGCCCTTCGCGGGGCGTAGTGGTAAAGCGGAGGTGTGACAACCGTGCCGAATCTGGGGATTTTGAGCCTCATCTCTAAAAATCAACAGTGTTAGGACCTTACCTTCACCAGACTCGACTATTTAAATATCAATAATTGGCATGAGCAATATTTAGTTCTCAAATAAATGCACGGAACGTGGTAGTGTCCTTTTTGTTCCAAGTAAACCCAGTGGACTTTGGACAAGGCTATCTTAAAGAGTCGTTATCCGGAAAGCATAACTGACTCGGCTAAGTTTTGACAATGATGCATGCACAATTAAATAGAATAAGGTTATATAGGGTATTAGACTGGTACCTTTGAGCGGACAACTCAAGAGGGAAAGGCACGGAACCGTCAACTACACTATAGATCGACTGGCTTTACCGCAAATATGCCTTTGCCGGATTCAGGGGGTGATGATATCGGAAGGGCGCAACCACTCATTATAAGCGTTGCTATGGTATTTTATTTGGCACAAGTGGAAGATGATGTTGAATATGCAGTCACAATAATTAAACAAGTTGTCATGTATTTGTACGTTCATAAGTAATAATTACAATAACAGCTCATGATTACAACAATATTAAAAGAAAGCATTAAACAAAAGAAACAAAAAGCCAAGTCATTTTTGGAGAGAAAAACAAATACTTAAAGATATTAAAGACATTTAAAGGAGCATAAAATCACAAATAGCATAAAATGGTAAAAAACCTTAAAGAAAATCGCCAGCAGAGTCGCCATGCTGTCGATGCCCCCTTTTTCAAGTGAAATCAGGTTTACGACATTTGGACGGACAATTATTTCCCTTTTGGAAATTGGGTTTGAATTAAAGAGTCGCCACCTAAGGATTAAGTGCATTAGGACACTAAAAGGATTTTGATTTAGAGACCAGAGATTTGGGTAAGAGCTAGAAATTATCTCGAGGGGAAGGTGTTAGGAATCCCTCAAGATTCACTAGTGTGGTTCCCGTCCATGCTACAATTGTGACTTTAAATAATAAATAAGCGAACAAAGGTTTCAAATATGAGAGATTGTCACATTATGGCTGCACACAAATTAAAGTTTTGAAGAAACAAAGAAAGTTGGAAATTTGAGGGAATAGTTTGAAAATTCTGAAAATAAACAAATAAAGGGAAGGGGGTTTCATATAATTGTTGCATGCAATTAAAGTAAAAGAAGTTAATGAAGCTGAAGGTTGAGCAGTTTTTAAAATTCTAAAAAATAAACAAGTAAGGGGAAGGGGGTCCTAGGTTTATAAATAATATGAATCAGGTTAATAAAATACCCGGTAATCACTCTTCATAAGAGGGTCTACAAGTGGTATTAGCGCACCGGTCATCATATCCATGTCTACCCTTTCCCACCCCGTTAAGGTATAAAACGCGGAATGGTCCCGTTTTCCTATTTCATGCTACTACTCGAATCCTATTAGCCCCGGAGGCATTTGGGAGTAATATTCCTAAATGGAAGGGAGATCTGGGCTTTTATGGTTTAAAGGAGAAAAGTCTAAGGCGACAAACAAAACATATAAAGTAGACATGGGAAAGCACATAACAGGTAAAAGGTTCAAACAGGCCTCCTTACTTAATGACAAGATTGTTTAGCATGTCTCGCATGTATTGGTTACGGTCTTCTTAAATTTAAGAGCTATGGCAGATTGATCTATTACATATTTCAGATGAGAAGCCCGAGTCAGGCCTGCCTGCTGGCTGGAGTTGATAGAATATGATTCGATTTACAAGTTACTCTATAGCTTGTTTAAGTGATACCTATATGCATGATATCTAATAATATGAGAGAGAGGTATACTGATTCTAGAAAAGATTTATTAACTGGAGGAACAAAAGTTCTACATACATTTCAGCAAGGATGTCACTGATTTTTAAACTCATAAGTGAGTGGTCGGTTCAGATGAATCGATTACTCCTATAGGCATGCTTTCTAAGTGTTATTGATTCTAAACACTTTTCTTTAGTCGAAATAAGAGTGCAGAAGTCCTATAAGCATGGTATCTAGAATGTTATTTGTTATGTAAAACTATAAGTACGTTTGCCTAATGACATATACATATGTAGAATTCAAAAAACACTATAGGCATGATCTCTAAGTGATAGGCAGAAAGGCAGACCCTATATACATGGTATCTACGTATAAATGCAGCTCCTATAGACAGGATGTCTACATGAAATGCAGAACTTGTAGGCATAGTTTCTATATGAAAAAATGCAGAAGTGCAGAACTTGTAAACATGATTTCTATATGAAAAATGTAGAAGTGAGAACAAGACATGATTGCAGAAGTAGCTACATATGAACATGATATCTACCCTTATGCATACATGAGTGACGCTCCCCTTTATACTAAAATCCCCATAAGTTATTACAAATTATTACAACCCCAAATTAAATAGGAAAAAAAAAGTAAAATTACATCAGAAAATAAAAAGCTCCAATCAAGGAGAGCCTGATTCAAATTTCCTGCCTAAAGCATGAATTAGACCAACTCCAAAGATCCAAATCCAAAGTCTTTCTCATTTTTTAGGTGTGTTAGAGTTCCCAATAGACTCATGAGCTCCGGGCAGTGCTTACACCCAAATTCATTACAAATTTGAGACATAGTGTAGTGTGGAAGAGCCAACCATCAAGTCTCCAAGTTCAGAGGGAAATCAAGTCCCAAAGCATGGCTCATAGGAGGGGGGAGAACTTAGAAGCTAGGAATGGGTGTGAGTGCAATATAGGGGATTTTGGGGAGAGCCAATACAGGTTAGTGGTCATACCCAGTAATTGGAGGTGATGGCACACCCCAACCAGCCATGTTGGCCACATTATTTGTGAGTTAGGATACATTAAAGGATCAATTCCAAACATGAGAAACAATTTGGATGTCGCCATGCTTTAAAGTTTAACTCAAACATATAGAAGGGAATGGGATAAGGGGATTCACAACAGCAACAGATGTAAAGAGAACTGCATATTTAATACTGAACATAGACAGCAAAGTAGACAAAACTGTAGAAGTTGTAAAGCAAACACATAGGGATGAGGCAGGAAACTAAATTAGAACATACCAATTTACAAGAAGAAAAGAAAAGCATTAGTCTTGTAAAGCAAAATTGCAAGCAAATAGTCAGAAGATTCTAGAAGAGAGTAGAGTGTAGAATTGAGAATGTGAAGTGTGAGAGTATTGGAATTGAAGGTGTTCAGTAAGTAATGTGTGTAAAATTATTGGACTGAAGGTTGTCTCAAAGTGCAGGAGGGTCGTGCCCTTTTATATTGTAGAAAGCAAGCAGAAATAGGTAAGAAAATAGTTTGGAAATCAATTACACAATTTCTCTCTTTAATTAAGGGATTCTGATTTGAAACAGGTAAAACTAATTAAGGGAGACAAATCTAACATTTTCCTAAAGCATCATAAGAATGGTAAATAGCAGGGACTTATTTAAAGGAAAAAGTCTTATAGCACACGGTTTGTGCAAATAAGGAAAGAAAATCAATCAACAACCAGTAAATCACTGAGTCTGAGTTTTGGTATGAATTAATCCAGTTAGAAAACGTGAAGAAGGGTTTTTACTTAAAGGAAATCAATAACAATCAATCGAACCTTATTAAAAGGAATTCTGAATCAATCACAAGTTGGAAAAAGGAAAAATTCCTCATATATAAAGCACATGGACATGTTAAACCCGAAGAACTATCATGCCAATTAGTAGAGAGTCTGGCATAGAAAAGTTTTGATTCATAAACAAAGGATTTCAAGTTCAGTACATAGACTCAAAATGAGTCTGAGAGAGTCCAGGGATCCAAATAGAACCCTAGTCCAAACACAAGATCAAACTCGCCAACCCCCCCCCCCCCAATCTTAGGGTTTTCACCTCGGATCAAATACAGAGAAGAGAAGACAAATAACTAAAATAGGCTCAGGGGTCTCTCTCGGAGGCATATGAGAAAACTAATAATAGCAAGTTTGAAGCAACAGATTGATTTGAAACATAGTGAGAGTAGAAAAGAAATGTTTAAGAAGAAAGTAAAAAAAGAAACCTGGGACTTAAACAAGTTCAGAAGAGAGTAGAGATAGTATGGCACTTAAGAGAACAATAGAAAAGCATGTTTAAAAGAACTCAAACAAAGTCCAGAATAAGGAAAATAAAGAACTTAAGAACTCAGTAGGAAACACGTACAGTAAAAGAGCTCAAAATACCAAAATAGTATATCATATAGAAAAACACAACAAGATGAACATTTGAGCCTGGTGTAGAAGCACAGTAAAACACAAAGTACAGATGAATCATGTATAGTAGAAAGAAAGCAGAAGAAAACACATGCCTGGTAGAAAAGAAAACATACGAACGTAGCATAAACACATGAGTGGTGTAAAAGAAAACATATGAACATAGTATAGACGAATACATACAAAGAAAAGAAAAGGATGAGTCAAAAAATTGAGACTTTCAGAAACCCTAAATCGAAGAGAAGTAATTTTTGAAAATAAAATTGGAGAAAACGTTTTCAAAATCCAGTAGAGCACAGATATAGACTAGATTTAAGAAGACAATCAGAGAAACCTCAAATAGCTAGGGTTTTAGAGGAACCCAAGAATGAGAAAGGCTTGGAAAAAGGTCCGATCGTGAGTCGGACAAGTTAGAACCAGGCTCGAAACGCTTTGAATACACCGGAGTAAGGCCGGAGAGGCCATGGAACCTTGAATCGGAGATGATCTAAACGGGCACCATCGAGGTCAGACCTTAAAACATCGAGCAATAATTGTTCAAGAGTAGAGGGAGGTGAGTGTAGGCCATCCATGGCCTGAGAAGCCATGGATTCTGGTGAGATGGCGGTTGAAAGTGGTAGAAGAGGATTAGGGTTTCAAGAGCATTCAAGAGAGTATGAGAGACAGAGTGGTTTTAGAGGCGTCTGATAGAACGAAATGAGGGGATTAAGGTAGGGTTGGTGAATTAAAAAGGTAAGGAGTGATCTCGGCCTTTGATCAAAATGATCAACAGCCTGGATTAAAAGATTAACCGGGCGGGTCATGTTGATAGGGTAGGGGTCGGGTTATTTTAGGGTTTGGGCTGGTCTGGTTCGAGTTTGAGATTGGGTCAATTAGGGGATCAATTTGGCTATAATTGAAATGCAAATGAGGCTAGTTTTTAAATAGCTAGTTTTTCCTTTGATTTTATAAAAAATAGTAAACATGATTTTGAAAGAAATTTAAATGCAATAGATCAGTTAATAATATGAAAATATTGATTTAGAAATATTGGAAGCAATTTCATAATTATAAAATGTTATTAATTCTTAAAATAGGCTAAAATTGCAATTATATGCAATTTGACTTTTAAAATGCCAAATAAATTTGTAAAAATGTATAAAAATTACTTCTAGCTATATTTGGTATAAATATGAGAATAAAATAAATTATTCACCAAGATGATAATGTTGGAAATAATTATTAGTTTTATACTACTAAAATGGGCAATAAATTGATTTAAAAAAATATTTTTAAAAATTGTAAAAATACTAAAATAATTAGGCATACTTATATATGCATATATATAGTATTTTAAAGTATTTTTCATATAAAAATAGATGAGAAAAAATTGGGTATCAACATATACGAGTTGGGGAGGTAGCTTATGAGTTTGCTATACCTCCTAGCCTATCAGGGGTTCATCCAGTTTTTCATGTGTCCATGCTCCTGATATACCACGTTGACTTGTCACATATGTTAGACTTCAACACTATTCATCTAGATGAGATTTTTGGTAATGAGGAGAAGCCAATTGTTATTGTTGCTATAAAGGTTAAGTGGAGAGGCAAACCAGTCAAGGAGGCAACCTGGGAGTCTGAGGAGGACATGTGGAGCAGATATCCACACTGATTCAACAATTAAGGTATGAATCCTAACCCGTTCGAGGATGAACATTTGTTAAAGAGGTGGAGAATGTAACGACCCGGCCTGTTATTTTTTCATTCTAGAACCTCATTCTCCTAAATAAGACTTCATGTACTTGCTTTTACTGATTTATGACTTGTGGGGATGGTTAGTTCGGGGTTTGGATGAGTTTGGGTTGAAATTGAAACACTTGGTTCCTTAAGGTTGGCTTAAAAGGTCGAGTTTAACTTCGGTCAACATTTTGAGTAAACAACCTCGGAATCAGGATTTTATTGTTCCAACAGGTTCAAAGGATGATTTCAGACTTGGGCGTAATTCAGATCATATTTTGGGTGACCCGGGGGCGTTTTGGCACCTAATAGTGAAAGTTGGTTCTTGAAGGATTTTGAAGTTCTTTAAATTTGGTTTGGAGATAGTTTTGGTGATATCGAGTTCCAAATGGAGAATATTTCATAATGTCATATTAGACTTGCACGCAAAATTTGGTGTCATTCTGAGTAGTCTAAGTATGATTCGGCGCATTTGGAGAATTTGGAAAACTTGAAGTTCAAAGTATGATTCAATTTGGTGTTAAAGTATGATTCTTCGTTTTGTTGTTATTTCTCGCATTTCGAGAGCTCGAGAAAGTCCGTATGAATACAGACCTGGTTGTGCCTTTGGATGGGGTCCCGAGGGGCTCGGTTGAGTTTCAGACCCTTCAGGGCAAAGTATTCACGTAGAAAGAATTGGGATTGGGAGGGGGGGAATATTCTATACGTTCGCGATAGCGGTCCGCATTCGCGAAGCTCTAGGCTGGTGATGTTCGCATTCGCATAAGGCGACTCGAGTTTAGGTAGAGTAGCCTGGGTTGGGCCGATTTGTTCTTTGCGTTCGTGAAGGATAGGCCAAGTCGGCCTTCACATTCGCGAGACTTTTGGTCACGTTCGCGATGTAGAGCCTCCAAGGGGTCTGAGTCGTTTGCCTTCGCGAACACAGGCCCCTTCCGCGTTCGCGATGAAACAGGCAGTTGAGCAGTGAGTTTTAAAAACAGGACTCGATCATTTTTGGGGTCATTTATTACACTCTTGGGCGATTTGAGAGCTCTTAAGGAGGGGATTTCGACCTAGATTTGTAAGGTAAGTAACTTTTACTTAATTTGAGTTTAATACATAGTTTATGGTATGTTATAACATGTAAATTAGTGAAAATCATGGGTTTAGAGGAAAACATAGGTTTTTGATAAAAATGGAGTTTTACCACGAAAATAGTTATGGAACTTGGTGAATGTCATATATTTATGTTCCTAAGGATATGGGTAACAGCTTTCTTCAAAAAAAATTGGAACCCGCGCACGTGGGCCCGGGTATAATTTTAGGAATCTTGTATTAGGGTAGGGCAATTACATTAATAGTTGGGATATGAACTTTTAAACCAATGTTGATTAGTTTTTACACTATTTGGATAGTTTTGGATTGTTCGGCATCAAATTGAGGGTTTGCACATAAGCTTGGACCCGAAAGTAGGCTTTGAGGCGAGGTAAGCCTCTTTTCTAACCTTGGAAGAGGGAAATTTTCCCATAGATGAACTTAATTATTATTTAATTATTTGTGGGGGATACATACGCACGAAATGATGAGAGTCTGTACATAGTTACTATTCATGTTATGTCCGGGTAGTTTTAGGCATACACCATCCTTTGTGGATACTGTTATCTGATCATATTTGTTTTTTTGCATTTAATGGAACTAATTTGAGGATTTCAAGGTTTCAAGTAAATTATTATTTTGAAAAGAGTTGAGAAAAGTTATGTTATAATTATATTTAATCGCGTCACAAGTATATTCCGTGAGCGGGGTGACTATTTCCACTACTCTCATGGGAGTGGGCCGTTCGCCTCGGCATGTTAATTGATGCATCTATGGTTCGCGCCGTTCGACCCTCTTCAGTACACAGTTTACATTTTATATTGGATCGGGATGAAGGTCCTCGACAGAAATTGTGTGTGATAATAGAACTGGAAGCCCCTTTTCATAATTGGTTAAATTTACTATTTTAGAGATCATTGTTTTAAACGAGGGAAGTGTTTTGGGTTCTTAAATATGATAAAAAAATTGTTCAATTATTTCTTGTTCTGAGTTTACTGTTAGCAGTATACATCATGCTTAATTAAAATCACATAGTATTATATTGGTTGGCCCTAATAAGTATCGGAGTCGACCCCTCATCACTACTTCTTTGAGATTAGACTAGATACTTAGTGGGTACATATTTTTATGTACTTATGCTACACTTTTATACTTGATTGTACAGGATTTGAGGCGGGTGCATCTGGCCACAAGTCCAGTGCGTAGATTTGATTCCCCAGCTCAAGACTTCCCTGTGAGCTGCCCTTTTGAGTCATTTTGCAGCAGCTGGAGTCTCTCTTATGCTTTATTTTCTGTCTATTTCCTTTTAGACAGTAGACTAACATTATTTTGCATTTTTTACTAGATTGCCTACATACTTGTGATGCATTTCTTGGCACACACACTAGTAGACTTATGATTTTGGATTACTTACATGATTTCGATTTGTAATCATTTCTTCCATTTACTTATGTTACACTTTCAAGTTTCTAAATCTTTTAACAAATAAGGAAAATTTACCACTTACTAATACAAAAGCAGGAAATCACTAGTTTGATCGGTGTTGGCTTGCCTAACAACGGTGTTGGGTTCCATCACGGCCTATAATGGAATTGGATCATGATAGTCGTAGACGTGGACGTGGTAGGGGATGAAACAATTATCGTCATTATGGTGAAAATAAACTGAAGAACAATAAGGGTTCTCAAATTATTCCTTCAAAAAGGTAATATTAGTATGTGTCACCAAAGTGGTATGAAAAGTCATTGGGCACGCATTTGTCATACACCAGATCATTTTATCAAAATTTATCAAGCATCCCTCAGAAAGAAAGAAAAAAATTTGGAGGCTCACTTGACCTTTCAAAATAATGATGATAAAGCAGGTCCCTCGAACAAATATGATTCTGAGACACATGTTGCATACAAAGATGATGATTTTGGAGGACTAGCAATATATTACTCATTTAGAAGCTGGAGCCTTCTTTGAGGATATTGACTGAAGAACTAATCATCTTACTGGGAATGAAGTTATAATAAAAGTTGTTTTTTTTTTATGTTTTCAACTAGTTTATTTTTCTTGAGTGTATTATCCTAATGCATCATGTGCTGCTAGTTTTTATATTTCTAATGTATTTCTTAATGCTTTTATTCTATTTGTCTTTCATATTACTTATGATGTATGTTGGAAACACGTTCTCAATGCAATATACTAAAACGTGTGTTCTTTTGTATAGGTTTTGATGAATGACAAACGAAGCGAAAATTGATATATGACGAAGTTCAAGAAACGAGCGCACAATTGATATACAACGAGATTCAAGCTCAAGACAAAGTTTTATAGTTTAAATTGAGTCATTCTTAATTGTGATCTTGATCCTACAACTTGACTCGTAACATGGCTTCTCTCATAAAACTATTTTCCAAAATCATGCATATTTAATTTAATGTCAAATGATTTTAAATCATGCATATTTACAGTAGTTAAAATAATTTTTAGACATGCCTTAAAAATCTGGACTAAGATAATCGATTATGTACTTATGATAATCGATTGTTTTAAGCCAAGACTGCATGACAATCGATTGTGAACTAATGACAATCGATTGTGAGTAAGACAGTGAGCATCAGGTTTTTCAAACCTGCATGACAATCGATTGTGACAGAGGCAGTGTCCATCAAAGTTTTTCAAAACTCAGAATAATCGATTATGAGCTAATGGTAATCGATTATGTTGAGACAGTGTCTTCCAGTGATTTTCAAATTTATTAAATAATCGATTGTTACATTGGACAATCGATTGTCAAAGAGACAATGTCTAAAATGTTTTTCAAAAACTGATAAGTAATCGATTGTTGACTTTGTGCAATCGATTGTGAAGCTGACCGTTGTCGTAAAGTTTTCAAATACCGTCAGGTAATCGATTATTGATTCTGTATAATCGATTGTTTTGATTAAAATCCGGAAAATATTTTTTGAACGTTATTGGGTAATCGATTATTGATTCTGTATAATCGATTGTTTTGATTAAAATCCGGAAAAGATTTTTTGAACGTTGCTGAGTAATCGATTGTTGATTCTGGACAATCGATTGTTTGTGGTAAAATCTGGAAAGGATTTTTTGAACGTTGCCAGTAATCGATTATGGATTGAAAGTAATCGATTATCAAGCGTAAAATCTGGGGTTGAATTTTGATCTGACTGGCAGACAATCGATTGTTGGGGTTTGACAATCGATTGTCAGTGAGTAAAATCAGCAACTCTTAATTGGCAATTAGGCAACGGTAATGCCAAGTTTTTCAACTATAAATACAGCTTCATTTCAGTGTTTTAAACACAACAACATACTACAACTGATCATTACATTGCTATAAGCTTGCATACTTTTGTTTATTATTTTATATTCAATTTCATAAAGCTTTTGAGAGCCATATTCTTGTCCAAAGTTGTTGTGATCTAGAGCTTACTTCTTTTACTCATATCTACTCATTAAGGAGTATTTTGTTTGAGTGTTTAGTGTTTTATACACTTGTAAGAGAATTGTGATTCTCTTGTTGTAAGGAACTTGTGTTTCCTTGGTTGAAGTCTTGGAGTGTTGTATCTCCGAGCAAAGGTGTTAAGGCTTGTGTCCTTAAGTTGTAAAGGTTTTTTGAGCACCTGTAAGCTTAACAAGTTAGTGGAAAATCTCGAGAGAGTCTCTCGGGGACTGGACTAGCCACGTGTTGTGGTGAACCAGAATATATCGGTGCGTTCTTTCCTTTTGTTTATTTAACGCACTTATTTATTTCCTGCAAATTTTAATTTCCGCAAGTTTACGCTAAATTTTATTATAACGCTATTTACCCCCCCCCCCCTCTAGCGTTAAGCGTATTTTCTAACAATTGGTATCAGAGCCATACTCTCTGAAGACTTAACAGTTTGAGAGAACCATCCATGGCTTCTACTCGTGATGCTTTTGCAGGAATTGATGAAGGATAGTGCTCCACACGACCACCTCTATTCAACGGTACAAATTACACGTACTGGAAGGAGAGGATGAAGATCTTCGTTCAGTCCAACAGCTTTCACCTTTGGAAGGTGATAATGAAGGGAAACCAAATTCCAACAAAGAAGGTGGAAAACGAATGGGTTCCCAAGTCCGAGGATGAGTATGACGCGGATGACATCCGAAAGGTTCAAAATAATGCTAAAGCAATTAATTTATTATATTGTGCTGTAAATGCTGACGATTACAGGAAAATATCGTGTTGCACAATGGCAAAGGAGATGTGGGATAAGCTAGAAGTTACGTACGAAGGTACGGACCAGGTAAGGGAAGCAAAAATTGATTTCCTATCCCATTCTTATGAATTATTTCACATGAAGGAAGGTGAAAAGGTGGACGAAATGTTTGAGCGATTTTCAATAATCGTAAATGACCTACATGCTCTCAAGAAAACATTCACGGATAGAGAGCTCGTTCGAAAAATTCTTAGAAGTCTCACACCGGCATGGAGATCAAAGGCCGATGCAATTCAAGAATTCATTGGCGTTTCAAACGTCACCATCGACGCACTAAGAGGTAACCTTAAGACCTATGAATCTACTATTCTTAACCCTTTTGTTGATGATCAAAGGAGGCAAAGAATAGCTCTAAAGGCGAGCACAAGCCAACCACAAATTGATGAGGAAGCAGACAACGAGTTTGGACTCGTTATCAAAAGATTTCAAAAGTTCATGCGCAAGGAGTATGAACGCAAGGGCAAAAAGCAAGGCGAACAAATCAAGTGCTATGAATGTGGTGAAACCGGGCACATCAAATCAAATTGCCCAAACATCAAAAAGGAGAAGAAACCTTTTAAAAAGCAACGTGCATACATTTCTTGGGGAGGCAACTCCGGAGATGAGTCAAGCGAAGGAGAAGAAGACGAAGCAGCAAATCTTTGCCTTATGGCACAAGAAGACAACAAAGATGAGGTATGTCAAATCTCGTCTAAAAACTTCTTCACTCTTGAAGAAATGCGCACTGCTTTTGATGAATTATATGCTAAGTTTATTAAGGCTTCAAAAACTGTTAAGGGCATAAAAGAAAATGCTTCATTAAAAGAAAAGGATTTTCAAAAACAGCTTTCTTTGAAAGAAAAGGATTTAGAAAAACTGGTTTTAGAAAATGAAAAGCTGAAAGAGGAAAACAAGTTTTTTGGAAAAAGAAGCGCCGATAAGCCCGAAAGTTCTACTAAAAATTGTTCTTCTTGCTTGCATCTCAAAAATGAGGTAGATAGACTCAAAGGTACCTTAGACAAGTTTAATTCTTCCCACAAGAATTTGAATGAGGTCCTTGTAAATTTGAAATCAACCAAGCATGGCATAGGATTTAAGAATGAGGTTAAAGAAAAGGTTGAAGCCAAACCCCAACCACGTAAGGCTCAACCTAGGACTAATAAAACAAATGTTTATCCTAGAAATAGCAATCCTAGAACCAATATGCATGCTAGACAAAATGTTGAACATTTTAGGAGACCTAGAAATGACTTACCACCTAGAAATAGTTACCCTAGAAATGATGCATATTTCAGGCCAAATGTTGAACCTTTGAGAAGACCTAGAAATGGCCTTCAACCGAGAAACAATCACTCTAGAAATGTTGCCCATCCTAGAGCTCATAGTAGGAGAAATAATTCTCATGAAATGCGAAATAGTCATAGTGTAAGAATTTTTCATCCGTCCAGTTACTATGAACCTAGAAGGATGCATAACCCAAATGTGACTTGTCATTATTGTAGACGTATTGGTCATATTGCTCCTGCATGCCTTACACGTCATAGACATATTACTCAATCGCATCATTATAATATGCCTAACCCCCAAGGACCCAAGATGGCATGGGTACCTAAAGAACATTAATTTGTTTTGTAGGTGTGCTTGAAGGGATCAAGTGTACTATGGTACCTTGATAGTGGATGCTCCAAGCATATGACGGGAGATGAATCCAAATTCCTTCAATTAGAGCACAAAGAAGGAGGAAGTGTTATCTTCGGTGATAACAATAAAGAAAAGATCATCGGCATCGGCTCGGTCGGTAAGGATGAAAATTCCTCGATTAAGCATATATTACTTGTTAAAGGATTAAAGCATAATCTCTTGAGCATAAGCCAATTGTGTGACAAGGGAAATCTTGCTTTATTTGATTCGGATGAATGCTTAGTGTTCAGACGTAGTGATTTCAAAATTATCCTCCGTGGTTTTAGAGTGGATAATATTTATATGGTTGATCTTGCTAATTCCTCACCCGATTATGTTGATTGTCTAATGAGTAAAGAGGATGATACTTGGCTATGGCATCGTAGAGTAGCACATATCAATACGCATCTTTTGAACTAATTGATTTCTCAAAACTTAGTTGTTGGTCTTCCCAATTTAAAATTTGAAAATGACTCTATTTGTGACTCGTGTCAAAAGGGGAAGCAAACAAAAGCATCTTTCCTAAAATCATTGTTTCAACTTCTAGACCATTGCAATTGCTTCATATGGATTTATTTGGTCCCTCTCGCATTGAAAGTCTAGGAAGAAATAAATATGCTTTTGTGATTGTTGATGATTACTCGAGATTTACTTGGACTTTATTTCTTGCCAATAAAAGTGATGCTTTTCAAAATTTTAAATATTTTCTTAAGCGTGTTCAAAATGAGAAAGAAACAACCGTCACTTCAATTAGAAGTGATCATGGGGGAGAGTTTGATCACAATCTCTTTGCGGACTTTTGTGACGAACTCGGAATCGAGCATACCTTTTCCGCTCCACGTACACCACAACAAAATGGGGGGTGGAAAGGAAAAATAGGTGTCTCGAAGAGATGGCTAGAAACATGCTCGACGAAGCTAAGATACCCAAACATTTTTGGGCGGACGCCGTGAGTACCGCTTGCTATGTTCTAAATAGAGTAGTAATTCGGCCGATACTCATGAAAACCCCCTATGAACTTTATAAAGGTAGAAAACCAAATATTTCCTATTTTAGAGTTTTTGGTTGCAAATGTTTTGTTCATAACAATGGCAAAGACCAATTGGGTAAATTTGATGCTAAGTCGGATGAAGGTATTTTCATTGGATATTCCTCACGTAGTAAAGCATATAGGGTCTTTAATAAAAGAACCCAAATTGTCGAGGAATCCCCTCATGTTGTATTTTCCAAAAATAATGCTCGCTTGGCGAGAAAGGATTCCGGTTTTGATCTTGCAGGTATCTTAGATAGCTTGAAAGACAAAATACAAGAGGAACCACCCAAGGAAAATAAAGATGAAACTGAGGAACAACCAACGGAAGAAGCGCCACAATTGGAAAAAGAAACAAAAGTGCCAAATGAGTGGAGGACGATCAAAGATCACCCTCTTGAACAGGTAATTGGCAACGTTGGAGACAAGGTAAGTACCCGAAACTCTCTCAAAAATACCTTAGAACATACTGCTTTTGTTTCTCAAATTGAACCCAAAACCATCTCAAAAGCAATTGGGGATGAATTTTGGACCTTGGCAATGCAAGAGGAGCTTAACCAATTCGAACGCAATGACGTTTGGGATTTGGTGCCAAGACCCGAAGGTCATACCATAATTGGTACGAAATGGGTTTTTCGCAATAAACTAGATGAAAATGGTATAATCACTAGAAACAAAGCTAGGCTTGTAGCAAAAGGCTATAATCAAGAAGAAGGTATTGACTATGAGGAAACATATGCTCCCGTAGCTAGATTAGAAGCTATTCGCTTATTGCTTGCATTTGCCTCTTCTATGAATTTCAATTTATATCAAATGGATGTGAAAAGTGCTTTTCTAAACGGTTTTATTCAAGAAGAAGTTTATGTTGAACAACCCCCCGGTTTTGAAAACTTTAAATCTCCCGATCATGTTTTCAAGCTCAAAAAGGCTCTTTATGGTTTAAAACAAGCTCCCCGAGCTTGGTATGAAAGATTAAGTAAGTTTCTTTTGGAAAATGATTTCATTAGGGGGAAAGTTGACACAACTCTCTTTGTTAAGCATAAAAACAATGATATTTTGTTAGTTCAAATATATGTAGATGATATTATATTTGGTGCTACTAACAATGTTTTATGCAAGGAATTTTCCAATTTAATGACAAGCGAATTTGAGATGTCTATGATGGGTGAGTTAACATTCTTTTTGGGATTACAAGTAAAGCAAATGAAAGAAGGTACATTCATTTGTCAAGCCAAATATTGCAAAGAATTGCTGAAACAATTTGAGATGAACAATGCAAAAGAAATGGCTACTCCCATGAGCACATCCGATCATCTAGACAAAGATGAGAAAGGTAAGGAAGTCGACACCAAAAAGTATCGAGGTATGATTGGCTCTCTTCTTTATCTTACTGCTAGTCGTCCGGACATCATGTTTAGCGTGTGCTTATGCGCTCGTTATCAATCGTGTCCGAAGGAATCTCACCTTACTGTGGTAAAACGGATTTTAAGGTATCTTGTTGGTACTACAAATGTGGGTCTATGGTACCCCAAAGGCTCTTCACGCCAACTTGTTGGCTATTCCGATTCCGATTTTGCTGGATGCAAATTGGACCGCAAGAGCACGAGTGGCACTTGCCATTTGCTCGGTAGCCCTCTCGTTTCTTGGTTTAGCAAGAAACAAGTAAGTGTTGCGTTGTCCACAACCGAGGCTGAATATGTAGCCGCGGGGAGTTGTTGCGCTCAAATCCTATGGATGAAACAACAACTCTTGGACTATGGCCTAAGTCTTAATCATATCCCTCTTAGATGTGATAATACTAGTGCCATATGCTTGACGAAGAACCCCGTTCTTCATTCGCGACCGAAACACATTGAAATTAGACATCATTTTATTAGAGATCACATTATCAAAGGCGATGTCGAAATTGAATTTGTTGAAACCAAAAACCAATTGGCAGACATCTTTACAAAGCCTTTAGAGAAATAGTCCTTCTTCCGAATTCGCAGTGACCTCGGGATCCTTGACTCCACGTTGATCTAAGTCATGCATTGCATTTTTTTTTGTTACATGATTTCTAACTTGAGCGTCGGAGATGTCTAATGATTTTTGTAGGTATCGCCCCAAAGGAAAGGGGAATTATAAAGCATGACGCGCAAGAATCGAGTCTTCTTCAGAAAAGTTTGTTTCCCTCATCTAATAATCGATTATCTCGTATCAATAATCGATTGTAATGCTATCATTTGAGCTATTATACTCTCTTTAAATAATCACACCTTCTTTCCAATAAATAAACAAGGTTTATTTCATCTTTGGCATCTTATTATTATTTTTGCAAATGGCAAAAGGGGGAAGATAACGGGTATGATGCACTCTCAAATTATAAGCTTAAAATGAGGGGGAATTCTCAAATTGAGGGGGAACAAATTGCATACTTGTTGCATGTATATACTTGTCTTGAATCGTCAATATAAATTGCTTGTCTTGCATATCCCGCTTAATGTTTGCCATTATCAAAAAGGGGGAAATTGTTGGAAGCACGTTCTCAATGCAATATACTAAAAGGTGTGTTCTTTTGTATAGGTTTTGATGAATGACAAACGAAGCGAAAATTGATATATGACGAAGTTCAAGAAACAAGCGCACAATTGATATACAACGAGATTCAAGCTCAAGACAAAGTTTTATAGTTTAAATTGAGTCATTCTTAATTGTGATCTTGATCCTACAACTTGACTCGTAACATGGCTTCTCTCATAAAACTATTTTCCAAAATCATGCATATTTAATTTAATGTCAAATGATTTTAAATCATGCATATTTACAGTAGTCAAAATAATTTTTAGACATGCCTTAAAAATCTGAACTAAGATAATCGATTATGTACTTATGATAATCGATTGTTTTAAGCCAAGACTGCATGACAATCGATTATGAACTAATGACAATCGATTGTGAGTAAGACAGTGAGCATCAGGTTTTTCAAACCTGCATGACAATCAATTGTGAACTAATGACAATCGATTGTGACTGAGGCAGTGTCCATCAAAGTTTTTCAAAACTCAGAATAATCGATTATGAGCTAATGGTAATCGATTATGTTGAGACAGTGTCTTCCAGTGATTTTCAAATTTATTAAATAATCGATTGTTACATTGGACAATCGATTGTCAAAGAGACAATGTCTAAAATGTTTTTCAAAAACTGATAAGTAATCGATTGTTGACTTTGTGCAATCGATTGTGAAGCTGACCGTTGTCGTAAAGTTTTCAAATACCGTCAGGTAATCGATTATTGATTCTGTATAATCGATTGTTTTGATTAAAATCCGGAAAAGATTTTTTGAACGTTATTGGGTAATCGATTATTGATTCTGTATAATCGATTGTTTTGATTAAAATCCGGAAAAGATTTTTTGAACGTTGCTGAGTAATCGATTGTTGATTCTGGACAATCGATTGTTTGTGGTAAAATCTGGAAAGGATTTTTTGAACGTTGCCAGTAATCGATTATGGATTGAAAGTAATCGATTATCAAGCGTAAAATCTGGGATTGAATTTTGATCTGACTGGCAGACAATCGATTGTTGGGGTTTGACAATCGATTGTCAGTTAGTAAAATCAGCAACTCTTAATTGGCAATTAGGCAACGGTAATGCCAAGTTTTTCAACTATAAATACAGCTTCATTTCAGTGTTTTAAACACAACAACATACTACAACTGATCATTACATTGCTATAAGCTTGCATAGTTTTGTTTATCATTTTATATTCAATTTCATAAAGCTTTTGAGAGCCATATTCTTGTCCAAAGTTGTTGTGATCTAGAGCTTACTTCTTTTACTTATATCTACTCATTAAGGAGTATTTTGTTTGAGTGTTTAGTCTTTTATACACTTGTAAGAGAAATGTGATTCTCTTGTTGTAAGGAACTTGTCTTTCCTTGGTTGAAGTCTTGGAGTGTTGTATCTCCGAGCAAAGGTGTTAAGGCTTGTGTCCTTAAGTTGTAAAGGTTTTTTTAGCACCCGTAAGCTTAACAAGTTAGTGGAAAATCTCGAGAGAGTCTCTCGGGGACTGGACTAGCCACGTGTTGTGGTGAACCAGAATATATCGGTGCGTTCTTTCCTTTTTGTTTATTTAACGCACTTATTTATTTCCTGCAAATTTTAATTTCCGCAAGTTTACGCTAAATTTTATTATAACGCTATTCACCCCCTCTCTAGCGTTAAGCGTATTTTCTAACAATGTATTTTTTGAATTTTTATGAAGAATGTGAAAATTTCCCGTTCTTCAGTTGGACTCTAGATTAATAAAAATGATATATGTATTCTGGATAGTGCTACAACTCACACTATTTTAAGAGATAAGAGATATTTTTCTTATTTGGTAATAAAAGAAGCCAGTGTTAATACAATATCCAGTAGTACAAGATTAATTGAAGGTTCTGGATGATCCAATTTATTACTACCATATGGAACAAATTTAGCTATTAATGAAGCAATATATTATAGTAAATCTCAAAGAAACTTATTAAGTTTCAAAGATATTCGTCAAAATGGCTACTAAATTGAGATTACAAATGATGAAAAGAATGAATATCTTTATATTACTACAATAATATCTGGTAAGAAATATGTTCTTGAAATGTTCCCTGCTCTTTCCTCTGACATATACTACACAAGTATTAGTATGATTGAAACACATGTCGTAGTAAACAAGAAGCTTACTAACAAAGATAATTTTATTATTTGTCATGACCGGTTGGGGCATCCTGGTTCTAATATGACGCGTAAAATAACTGAGAATTCACATGGACATTCAATGAAGAACTAGAAGATTCTTCAATGTAAGAAATTCTCTTGTGCTGCATGTTCTCAAGGCAAATTAATTATTAGACCATTAATTGTTAAACTTTGTATGGAATCCCCTGTATTTCGAGAACATATATGGGGTGATATTGTGAGCCTATTCACCCTCCATGTGGACCAATTAGATATTATATGATTTTGGTAGATGCATCTACGAGATGGTCACATGTGTGCTTACTATCAACTCACGATATGGCATTTGCGAAATTGTTGGCTCAATAATAAAGCTAAGAGCACAATTTTCAGATTATGCAATTACGACAATTCGTCTTCATAATGCTGGTGAATTTACATCCCAAGCCTCTAATGATTATTCTATATCAACTGGGATAATAATTGAGCATCTGGTTGCTCAGGTTCATACACAAAATGGTCTAGCGGAATCATTGACAAAACGCCTCCAATTAATTGCTAGACCAATGCTTATGAGAACAAAATTTCCCATTTCAGTATGGGGTCATGCTATTTTGCATGCAGCAACACTTTTACGGATAAGACCTACAAGTTATCATAAAGTTTCCCCATTGCAATTGGCTTTTGGTCAGAAGAAAAATATTTCCCATCTTGGAATCTTTAGTTGTGCAATATATATTCCAATTGCTCCACCACAGCGCACTCTCAAAGAAAGTTGGGGATATATGTTGGATATGAATCTCCTTATATTATAAAATATCTAGAGCCGATGACAGGAGATTTATTTACGGCAAGATTTTTAGATTGCCATTTTGATGAATCACTATACCCAACATTAGGGGGAGAAAATAAACAGCTGAAAAATGAGATAGATTGGAATGCATTATCATTGTCTCATTTAGATCCTTGAACAAACCAATGTGAACAAGAGGTTTAAAAGATTATTCATTTGCAAAATATTGCAAATCAACTGTCAGATGCATTCACTGACCTACCAAGGGTGACTAAGTTACATTCTCCGGCTGCAAATGCTCCAATTAGAGTTGATACTTAGGTAGGACAATCAATTAAAGCAAATGAGTCTAAGCCACGCTTGAAACGTGGTAGACCAATTGGTTCTAAGGATAAAATTTCTCAAAGAAAAAAAAAAGAAAGAGCAACTGATCATAGTGATCATAACACGGAGGTAGTGGCTCAAGAAGTTCCCCAAGACATAGCAAATAATAAGACCTTAGGGGAGGTCCGGGTACCTTAAGATAATGAGAATGAAGATATATCAATAACTCACATCTCAACGAGAAAAAGATGGAGCCGAAATAATATTGTTATCGATAACATTTTTGCTTATAATGTTGATGTTGAAATAATGCAAAAAGATGAGGATCTTAAACCAAAATCTGTCGATGAATGTAGAAAGAGAAATGATTGGCCAAATAGAAAGACACTATCCAAGCAGAGCTAACTTTACTTGGAAAACGTAAAGTCTTCTGACCCATAGTTCGACCACCTGAAGGTATATAGCCAGTAGGGTATAAATGGGTTTTTGTACGAAAACGAAATAATAAAAATAAAGTTGTTAGATATAAAGTGCAACTTGTGGCATAAGGGTTTTTCCAAAGGCCCGTCATTAATTATATGGAGACATATTCTCTCGTAGTGGATGCTATCACCTTCAGGTATCTCATAAATATGGCAGTGCATGAAAAACTTGATATGCGTCTAATGAATGTGTCACGGCCTATTTGTATGGATCATTAGACAATGAAATTTTTATGAAAATACCCGAGGGATTTAAAATGCCAGAAGCATATAAAAGTTTTTGTGAAACTTGTTCAATAAAGCTTCAGAAATGTTTATACAGATTGAAACAATCAAGTCGTATGTGGTACAATCGCCTGAGTGAATACCTGTTGAAAGAAGGGTACGAAAATGATCCAATTTGTCCTTGTGTTTTTATAAAAAGTTCTGGTTCTGAATTTGTTATAATCGTCCTGTATGTTGATGATTTAAATATCATTGGAACTCCTGGCTAGCTTCCAAAAGCAGTAGACTGTTTAAAGAAAGAATTTGAAATGAAAGATCTTGGAATGACAAGATTTTGTCTTGGTCTACAAATTGAGTATATGAAAGATGGAATATTTTTCCATCAACATACACCGAAAAGATTTTAAAGCGATTCTATATGGATAAAACACATCCATTGAGTAACCGATGGTTGTGAGATCACTTGATATAAAAAAATATCCATTCCGACCTCATAAAAATGATGAAAAGCTTCTTGGTGCCGAAGTACCATATCTTAGTGCAATTGAGGCATTAATGTATCTTGCTAATAATTCCCGACCAGATATAGCTTTCTCGGTAAGCTTATAGGCAAGATTTAGTTCTTCGCCAACACGAACACACCGGAATGGTATTAAACATATATTCAGATACCTCACCATTGACATGGGTTTATTTTATTCAAATGGATCCAAGCCATCATTGATTGGTTATGCAGATGCATGATATTTGTCTGATCCACATAAAGATCGATCTCAAACATGTTATTTATTTGCAAGTGGAGGTACAACCATATCATGGTGTTCAATGAAACAAACTATGGTTGCTACTTCTTCAAATCATGCAGAGATAATAACCATTCACGAAGCAAGTCGAGAATCCATTTGGTTAAGATTGATAACTCAACACATTCAGGAAACAAGTTGTCGTTCTTCGAAAGAGAATATTCTAATAATATTGTACAAAGACAATGCAACATGCATAACTCAACTAAAAGGAGGATAAATTAAAGGAGAGAACAAAACATATTTCACCGAAATTCTTTTTCACTCATGATTTTCAAAAGAGTGGTAAAATAGATGTTCAACAAGTTCGTTCAAGTGATAATTTAGTTGATCTATTCACTAAGGCATTATCAACCTCGACATTTGAAAAGCTGATATACAAAATTGGAATGTGTCATCTTCGAGACATTAAGTAATGTTTTCATCAGAGGAAATAACTACACGCTGCACTCTTTTCCTTAACTAAAGTTTTATCCCACTAAATTTTCCTAGTAAGATTTTTAATGAGACAGCAAAAAATGCATATCATAAATAACTATATACGTTCTAATATTTTTTTTAGTAAGTTCTTAATGAAGACAGATTATCTTATATCTTTCGGCTTCACTTTAATTGATTTCGGTTGTAGCTTCTATCTTTCAGTATCTTTAAAAAACACAAGTTTTATCAAGTTGGTTGATAAAAAGACTTACTGAAAAAAACCAAAAGGATAAATTTATAACGAACGATTTTGATTGGAGCTGGCTTAGTTATTATACGCTGCTTAGCCTATTTCTACTCCACCCAATTGTCATAACCACCCTTTTCACGAGATGACTTGAGATCCATTCATCGATTGGGTCCACCTTGACCAATCGAAACTTAACCACACTCGTCTGGATCCATATTCCTGGTGCAACCAGAAAGGTTTTTAATATTAACGTTTACTTCTCAAGGTTGCTAGATGATTTGCAGCCATCTAACGGCATTATTCTCTTTCTCATCTTAACTTTTTTCTCTTTTTCCCCCCTCTTTTAAACAGCTAAATTACCTTCCCTGCAAAGCTTGCACGGCAAAAACCCACGAATGCTGCATTCAGTTGCATAAATATCTTCCCAAAGTAAATACATCTGATTTCCAGACAAATTAAGTTCAGTAGCAAAACGAAGATGAATAAAGAAAGAGAAATGTCATTTAGTATACGTATGAAGCATGAAGGAGAAATCGAGTTAACAATATGTCAAAGTATCCTTTACAACTTCCGGAAGTCGAAACACCGGTTAGCACTAAAATTTAGAAGCCTTTTACTATTACATTGAGCAACAAAAACGCCCAATAAAAGCCACAAATTCTAACAGAATATAGAGCTTTAAATTACAAATAGCAAAGCAAAAGCAGAAAAACTTCTTCAATAACCCAACAAAATGAATCAGAGGACAGAAATTACAGATGTCCTCAAAATGATATGTACACAGAATCAAAAATAATTCTAGAACAAAGCAACATTAAAAAGCAAAATTTTGAAACAATAATCTAACCTCAATGTTTAAGCATTTTGATCTCGAGAAGCATGTCCTTGCCATCTGCAATTGAAAGGTCAAACTTGTTTAGAAAGACATGACCAGTCAATGCTTCAAGGTGCCCAGAGTCGGAAGATAGATGCATGCATTATGTAGTTCATATTTCTTGATACATAACACGTAATAATTCTCCATCTAATTACTGTGACATCACTTACTGAAAAATCAGCATTAGGCAATAGATGCTCAAAATAGTCATGAAACAGAGGAAGAATAGATGTTAATTCTAATATCCAGTCTCTCATCTTGCATTTTAAAATAGGAATGTCTAGATGAAGAACTTATTTGGTGCTTCATATTCATAATAACACTTTCACAGCACTAGAAGAACTTAATATTTGCTGACATTTTAGACAAACCTTGAAAGCAAGAACCTTGCCAGTGGACTCAAATTCGCATTTGAATTAAGCTCTTTACTCTGCTGTTTTTTCTTGCTATCAACCTCGGTACTTGTACTCTCTGTTTCAATCTTTCCCTTTGCAAAGATGCGAGCAGCAAGGTCTTGCAGATCTTTCAAAGATGACTCCTTTGAGCTGCAAAGAGTTTCTACTCTCTTGAGAAAACTATATTATAAACAAATAGAGTCCATTTTAAGTTATATTTCAAGGGAAGCATAAAAGTGTGGAATAACTAATAACCTTGCCAGTCGCTGGAGCAACCTAGTCATGAACAGATCGCAAGAACCAGGCTTCATGCGCTCCATATCCAAGAAAGAGCCAACCATCGCCTGCATGAGTGAACCATCTGACTCACTAGTAGCAGCCTAGACACCAAAGTAGATGAAAAGGTGAGCCAGGACATCCAAAACTCCATATAAAACCCCCCACCCCCCCAGGACACCAAAAGATCCATATCAACTGTATTCATCATGCTCATGGTCAAGAGGGTTTGCCGAACTATGAAAGTAAAGCATTCTTGCTGATAATTAGTCACAAAACACTAATTTGTAATGCTTCAAATGCAGAGTTGTGAAAAGCGATCGCTTCCTCGCTTAAAGCAAGACGCGAAGCAAAGTGAGGCGACTGAAGCAAGCGCTTCTCTGTTTTAAAGGGCTGCCTAATTAAAAAAGCTGTTCTTTTATTAAAACATATCGACCAGCACTCAGACAGCAACAGAGAAAGAAAGAGGCGACTAGGGTTCCAAGTTTTCGACACTTTTCAACTTTAAGATCATCTTCAGGTATGTGATTTCTTCTTCCTCCTCTTCTTCTTTTGCTTTTTCTTTCACTGTTTCAGAATCCAAATAGCAGTGAAATGCTGACGATTTTTTTTCCCTTCAGTTCTTCTTTCTTATTCTTCTTCTCCATTTTCTTGCCCTGTTTTTTTGTTTGAAATGCTGCCCATTTTATTGGAATGGTATATTGCCCTTCCTCTTATTTTTCTATCCTTTATTCTTAGTTCTTATTGCCCTTCCCTTCAGTATTTATTTTAATTTTTTTTTTAAATTCCGCTTCACTTCAAAAAAGCGAGCGCTTCGCTTCACGCTTCTCGCTTTAAGCGAAAATGGGGTTGTCGCTTTTCCTTGCTTCACGCCCTTCACAACACTGGTCAAATGAAAGTAAGATGATGCAATGCCACAAACTATTTCTACAGCCAAAACATATTTATATATCAGAGGCAGATCCAGAATTTGAGCCAGCAAGTACAAAGACCACTGCATCCATATTCTGTTATGCTGGGTGCAAATTAGTATTAATATAAATAGAGATATGGTTCGAGTCGATGAAAGCGAGTGCAGCCACACTCTAGTATCTTCCATATTTTGATTGATATGCCAGATAATCTGGATCAGTTACCACATTTGTAATCAGAAGACTTATACGGAAATTATGAACTTTATTCATAAGTAAATTATTAAGCATCAAAGTGCTGATCAGGTACAACATTTGAGTTATATGCAATTACAACTCACACACTACATGCAGCCATGCCAAAAGGCAAATGGTATATCAAATTTTCAGAAAAGCAATTGTGCTAGGCTTTTGATTTTTGAGTCTGATAGAAATAAAAACGACGCATATATCTAGATAGGAGTTTATAATCTGACTTTATATAATACCAGTATTTGATTTCTAGTTCAACTATATTTCTTGTGGAGATGAGTTCATTGAGGTCTACAAGTTCCATCATAACGCTCTCAATTATCAAATATCAGCAATTACAGATTTCCTAGTGGTGATCCTAAGCCACCTAGGATTGATTCTTATGATTACTTAAACTTGAATTTTTGCCACCATTTTCCAGTCTCTATTTTCCTATCTTTCTTCAGCCCGTTTCAGTTTAATGCAATTGAATGCCATTATCCTAAACAAAACTCCTTCACCCCAAAATTTTGAACCTTTCAGCCCCAAATATACACTGTTAAAGCCTCTGCAGCTGCTAGAAATCAGGCCCGCATCAAATGTTTCTGATGGAGAAAAGACAGCAACACATATTCTTGCATGCATACAGCTAAGAATGTATCGCAATCTAAACAAGCCGGCTCAACGGACCTCAGGTTCATCTATCATGACTCCTATAAAAATCACCTTTAAGATATCTAAGTTGACTTAAAGCTCAAGTCTTACCTCTTTTAGTGAAGGAATGAGGAGAACAGATAAGGTGGCAGATGAAGCTGCAGCATATGTTCTCGCACCATCTTCTTCATCACTTGCATGGTGCGATCTTGAAAACACCTTCTGCGCATCCAGATAGTCGCGAGAGTGCCTGAAAAAGCTATGGTGCTTCAGGGAAAATGATGAAACTAGGATAAGCCAACTTCAGACTATTTTTCAGCTTGAAATACTCATGTACCTAGAAGAATCAGAGCTCATTGTTGATTGTTCTGTTTTATTTTCTAGCCCATCACGTTGGACCTTGCCCAATTTTGATCTGTCTCTAACGTTTCCTTTCTTTGGTCCTGCTAGCATGGCAGCCTTGGCCTAAAAAAGTTCACATCTAATAAGCCTTACAAATAACCGAGACATGTCATATTGGAGAGACTCAAACATAATTAAAGTAATATATCAGAACCACTGAATGAAAGAAAATTCCAGTTTGTTAAACATAAGAAATCACAGCCTAATGAATAAACAATCGCTCTTAAGATTCAAGAATTAAAGATGTACTACTGAGGGAAATCAAAGTCTTCTTTGAATAATGTTTTTTTCAGATAACACTTCCTTGATAAAAAAATTTACAATACATCTCCACTTTTATTATCCTTATGGCCGTCCTATACGTAGGTTCAAAGTCTAGTATTACAAAAATCAACCCACGGATTTCATTAATTGTGACAAGAATTTCCCATAAATGGAAACCAGCTTGTTAGTTGGGAGAATTCTGAAGATAGATACCTCTGCAAGGTTTGTTGTGCTATCTTCAAGTGATGCACTTGAAGATCTCTCTTGAATTCCTAACCTAGATTTTGGCGTTCGAGGAGAATCTGGGTCATCATGTCGTCCACGATAAACTACAGTGCCACTGGAAGAAGCATCCTCGAAAGAAGCAAGTGTGCTACTGGACTGCAAAGTGAATTGACACTAGTAGTTAATGACAGATTAAACAAAAAGTTTTTAGCATATGCCTGTTAAGAAATTTTGGTAGAAAAGCTGGCGAATACCGGGGAACTCTGGTCGCTGAACAGAGAAGAGGACTGAAATCCTCTAGGAGATCCTCTTGGAGATCTCACAACCACTGTTCCAGTACCACTCACTGATAATTCCTCCTGTAAATTGCAGATTAGAAACAGGGTCACAAGAAGATTCTAGCAGAAAAATAAAAATGTAAAGGGCAATGTAACTAAATAGTTTGTCGGTACATCTGAAACTTAAAGTATCAAGAACAAACAAGCTCTTCACTTTCTTTCTATTTTTTTAATTTTTTCTTTTGGGAGATCTGTAAGCTTAAGAAGAGATTTCTCTCAGCCGTGGGAAGAATTTGCACAAACTTGATGCATTTAATGTTGCTATTTCATTGGACAGTACACTAAAACTTGCTGTAGATGACAGAACCATCCAACTTTTAGTTCAAGTGTGTCACAACATTTTATTGCATGAAGAGTGCTATAAAACCACCTAATAAGATCTTCCTGACAGTAAAATCCCAACATGCTGCCACATCGCAGACATCAATTACTTTATTTTCGGGAAATCATGATGTCTGAATTTTACATACATTCTCCTGCAACTTGGATCTGTAATCAAGTTTACTCCTTCATACAAGCTTCTAAATTTCACTAAAAGGATATGGCGTAAGACACAAATGGAAGTATATGCATGCATATAGAAAAATAAACACACTAATAGAGAACAAAGCAATACATCTTCACGAGAATAATCTCTTTTCTCATTGTTGTTTGCATCTCTGTCGTCTTTTTGGCTGAAACCCTCTGATGAGTTATAAAGAATAGTTCCAGAAGCAGAGGACCAATTGTTACCACTGTCCAGATTTTTTCTTGAAGCAGGTTGATTCGATGGAACTTCTGGTTTCCTATCTCTAACCTGTGGTGGTTTCACACTTCGGACAGTTCCACTACTAGATGATCCTCCAATGCTGAAGTCCCATCCAGCAGTTTTTAGGGTTTTCCCCTGGCCACTGTAAAGGTAACACTCAGCAAAGAATCACCACATATAACAATAAAGCACATCAAGAGGCTTCACTAACCTGACTTTAATAGTGTTTTCAGTACCCGTATCCCTTGTCACCTTAACGGTGCCCGATGCTTCCCCTAGAGGTTTCAGGCCATTCCTAGGGGAATCAATATCATCCTTTATTTCAAACTTGGGGCGCTCCCTACACGAAAACACATGTAACAACTTTTGAAAAGAATACACAATGGTTGACCCTGTATCATTAAGCAAACAATCCTTAAATTCTACACCACTACTAAGATTCAGAAGCGATAACTTGTCCAAAATGGTAAACCAAAATATCATTTAGTCCCTTTTTTAACAGGATATATATCATTCACTCCCTCGTCCCAAATTGAATTTATGCAATTGACTTTGATATAATTGTTAAGAAAGAAAACTTGAACAAAGAATATTATATGTTAAAGGGAGGAAAAATGTAGGACCATAAGTTTCTTCTGCTTTCTGGTCTTAAAGACATCTCGTGAAAATAAAAAGTGGGACCCAAATAATTTTTTCCACGTGAGAAAAACTTACCACCTTAGAAGTAGATATTATTTTGGAAAAGTGGAAATATAACTAATTCATCAAGTATCATTGTATCAAATGATACTAAGGCAAAATATGATGCCTTAAATTCCTTTTACCAAAGCAAACATGCAAAGAATAGGTGTAAGTGCAGAAAATGTCGGGAAAATGGAATGCACCTGATTCTCTCTAAAAGTCTGGGGCTTTTTCTTGCATTCCTTATGAAACGATGCTTCAGTAGTTCCTTTGCACTTGGCCTCTAGGATCAATAGAATTACAGAATAAGAGAAACAAACCTAAGAATAACCATGTCCAGAAATTACAGACATCACCCAACTAAATAAGAGTTGGATAATTAATATCAGGGAAACCATTGTTGCACAGATTTGTTTCCTGATAAGTTCAGTGTTTGTAGAGAAGATAAAAGATGAATAATTAAAAAGTAGATCATCTATAAAGGATCATGCTTCTACTCTTTCTATTGGCTACGAAGTGTCTTAAATTGGCTTACACCAGGGCCCAAATTTTGAGGTGCTTGTAATAATTACCAGTTGTAAAATGTCCAAACTACAAACACTAAGGATTATTAGAACCAATTGATTCATACACAATTGTTGTCCTTCTTAGACTATAAGGCTGAAGTGACTCATAAGAATGTGTCAAGCGAGTTGGTAACTTTATCTATGCATCTACAGAGATATAGCCATATAGGCACCTTTATTGGATAGACCGCCATGAATACATCCTGAAGTGCTTTAACATTTCTGCAATGGCTCATTCTCCCAGTAAAGCACTAATAATGGAGAATAATTATTTAAACTGCAAATTACAGCTGACATCGATTCGTCCTAGGTTGTCCTCACCACTTTTATCAACTTATTCCAAATGTCATACTTTTGTACATCGAGGTTTGAATATGTCTTGGAGATGTTGAGTAGGATAGTTTATCAAGTTACCTAACGCTATAATAAGAAGTGGTAGGGTGTCCGACAGTTGAGAAAGAACACCTTGAACTATCATGGCATACAACTAATGAGACATACGATAAAACTATGGAAAGAAGTGATATAGTGTAGACTTGGGGACATTACAAGAGTAACTGAGAAGCATTTTAGATTTATGGTAGATCCACAACATAGGCTGTATTTTTGGTAAAAAGATATATAAATTTATTGCGAGATGAAAAAAGATCTACACATGGTGTTTATTAACCTAGATAAAGCATATAACAGAGTACCAAGAAATATCCTTTGGTGGGTATTAGAGAAGAAAGAAAAAAGAAAGAGATTCATATTTCAAAAATCATATTAAATATATAGATGTCATAAAAGATATGTGTGAAGGAGTCATCACTAATGTGAGAATAGTAGCAGGAGATATAATGAAGTTTCAATAACTATGACTGTACACTAGGGTATGCATTGATCTCGTACATTTCGTTGCCCTAGTTATGGCACATGGAGTTGCCACTAGCCATTTGCTAACAATATTGTGTTAATTGACGAAGCCAGCGTCAGTATCAACTAAAAGCTTGAACAGTGGAGAAACACTCTGAAGAGTAAAGGTTTTAGCACAAGATTGAATATATGCATTGCAAGATTAGTCATCATAAGAGTGAAATTGAGGTGAGAATAGATGGGATTGCGGTGCGTAAATGCCAAAAAAAAAAAATCATAAATCTATGCTTGATTTTACAAGAGAATGGTATGACAGATGAAGAAAAAGAATCAAAATAGGATAGCTGAAATGAAGAGTGAAGGTGTTAAAGAACATGAGGTAGACATAAAATAGCATAGAAGGATGCTGTCCGAAAATATCTACAATCTCTTGGAGTCCATGCAGACCCAACGAAAACTAGGGGATAATGGAAGAGAAAATCTATAAAGGCGATACTAATTACTACTCCGTCCCAATTTATGTCGCGGTGCTTGACTAGGCACAGTTTAACAATGAAAGTAAAACTTTTGAAACTTGTGGTCTAAAGCAAACCATAGAAATTTGCGTGATAAATCCTCTAATTAAGGGTCAAATGGGAAGTTTAAAGTTAAATTGCTTCTAAATAAGAAAGTATGACATTCTTTTTAGGACAGAATAAAAAGGAAGGTATGACACATAAAACGGGACGAAGGGAGTAGCTGGGAACATGTTTTAGTCTATGTAATATGTTTAGAAGAAATCTTTTAGCCATGTTAGAAATTTATATGTCAGTAAGAAATATAGTGTCTACTTACGGGTGACATTTGTCGATAACCATATTATCATGTACGCTCTCTAGTTTTTGGCATACGGCTCATAACATAGGAGTTTTTCCCACATTACTAAAATTATTTACCTAATAAAAAAAGGATAGAGAACTTCTAGAACATTTATTGTTCTATTATTATTTTTTGCACAACATTGGTCTAAGATGAACCATAAATGGAGCTAACACGATCAATGAAGATTCATATAGTCTACCACAATTTGCTTGGGATTGAGGTGATATATACTGAAACCCTGGTTCTTCAAAAGCTAACCCCCTGTAGACCAACTTCTACTTACACAATGAAACTCCCAACTCTTTTCTTTGAATGAAAGGATGAATAATTATAGGCGCATGGAAGTATGATAATAGTCAAGCACAAAGCAGAATCAGAGACTGAGAGAGAGAGAGAGAGAGAGAGAGAGAGAGAAACAGGGGGCTTGGCAGCAAAAAAGATGAAACCTACCTCAGTAGGACTCTTCTTCAAACACAAGGACACGAATTCCTTGAGAGGACGAGAAAAGTGTTCCTCTAGCTGCAGAATATCAGAAAATGCATTAATTGCTACCTTTTGAAGAACAAAAGTGTATCATGAAATAAGAGCACTTATAAATCAGAAGTGGATAAACAAAAACAAAATCCTAAAATATTGAACAGGAAAAAGTATAACCTGGGGAGGATTTTCTCGAGGTATGATAAAAAGTACTCTCATGGGGTGCAGATCAGCAAGTGGGGGTTCCCCTTTGGCCATCTCAATTGCAGTTATACCAAGTGACCAAATATCGGCCTGTACAGAAGAAGAACACCTTAGGTGTTTGATCCAAACCTTAAGCAAGGGCATACAGAGGAGAGCAGATATAGGAGTTTCAGGAATCATTTCAATCAGCAATAGAAAGGATTAAAACTAAGAGCTACACGAGGAGGAGGAAGCGGAAAAAGGAAGAAAGGACCAATTAGAAGAAGGAAAATGGACTCCGTATATTGCTGCAGTTCCAGAGATACCTTCTCATTGTATCCTTCTGAGTTCTGAATTACTTCAGGTGCCATCCAGAATGGTGTTCCTACAAATGTCTGCAAATATTAATTACATTAGGAAGCTTTAGCGACTTGACTTTACTACAAACCAACAAAACCCCATGCAACTTCCAGCAAAACTGTGACATCTAACCCAAAGACCTCTATAAGTAGTCAACAAGAAATAATAATAGGCATTCAGCAATGTGATTGAGCAAAAGAATCTAGTCATTAAAACAAAATTCACCAGAGTAAAGAAAATTGTACCTTTCTCCTAGAGATCGTCCTTGTCAGCTGTGCAGAAACGCCAAAATCTGCTACCTGTGAAAGGGTAGATCAGAAAACAATAAACAAGCTAACACGATAGTAACACTAACATATAATATCAAACATTATTATACCTTTACATCACCATTTTCTGAGAGCAAGATATTAGCCGCTGCAAAAAATCGAGAAACCTATGTCATTTCCATAACGGTAAGGGGGTAGTGGGCCTCAAACTGAAAACAAGTTTAGTTAGCAACTAATGGAAGAAGCAATTAACAAATTAAGAGAACTTCCAAAGTGTTAACGATTTATTAAAAAGAGATCCTCTTAGCTGCTGCAGTTTAATACCAAGAAGCATCTAATTCCAAAATGTGGTAACTTAAGGCAAGAACTGATTTGATCCATCCATTGTTTCAAAATCTAAGCTTAGGCCAACATTTTAGCAAATAAAACTGAAAAGATAAAAAGCAAAGGTACAAATGGCCCATGACAATACCAATCTAGATATCTGCCAGGCTCTCAATATTTAGCAACAAAAGAATACAATGAACCTTTGATATCGCGATGAATTTTGCCTTCATGGTGGAGGTATTCAACAGCATGAAGCAAATCACGTAAAATGCATGCAATAGACATTTCATCCAATGGCTGATTTGGTTGAATCTGCAGAAACAAAATCCTGGTTAGTATCCAGAGAAAAGTTCATTGAATAGATGACTGACATGTCGCTTTTGGTGGACCATTTTGTCTTAGTGAAGCAAAACTAACACACCTATAATAGGTGGCCTGTAATGAAACACTGTGGCCGCGGGTGTTGGAATTCCATTCAATTGATCATCAAGATTTCTTTTAGGTTTTGAGGCCATTATTCTATCCCTCAGTTAAATAAATCCCAAATATGGTAACTGCATGTAAAAAGCATTTTAAGTTCATCCCCACCCGTCACTGCAGGATTTACCTTGAGTTCCAAAAATTACTGTGTATTTTCATTTATAAGCTTTACTATAGTGAAATAGATTTTCCTTCAATAAGTAGAATAAGATCCAAACACTTCAAATGAAAGTCGGATCAAGTCAGGAACACTCCATTGTGGTATATGCAGACGGGAATGAGAGAAACCATAGAACTATCTCTTTTATTTCTGAGATAAATAAAAGATAACCTTACACTATCTCATATCATTGTTTTCCTGTCTCACCTCAACATACCCCGCAAAAAAACTAGAGCTACTTGTGTTTTATAGCACAACAGAAAGTAGAAACAACATATTAAACTGATTTGACTTCAAGATTTTTTGGCCTCACAAGCATAAATATAGTGTTATAATTATAAAATACAATATTTCAATACAGGAGAACCCACCTACCCAAAGTCAAAGTTAATCGCATTGTTTTATGATGAATATTCACTTGTGTCCAGGAAATTTTATAGTCAGGGTGGAGAGGTTGGCATTATTTTAGATTTTTCCACTTACTAGATCAGCAACTGAGCCACCAGCCATGTATTCCATTATTATCCATAGCTTAGTTTGGTGCAGGTATGACCCATAGTACTCCGTAATACAGGGAGATCGACATTGTGATAAAACTGCAATTTCCTGAAAAAAGTCATCCAATAAAAACCCTGATCAGTTAATGATCTAATATAATCACCAAAGAATAACGAAAGTCAATCAAAAATGTCGATATACCTTTTGGATATCCTCAACTTCATCCTCCCTGAATGACAGCAATAACAAGGCCATTTAGGATAACTAAACTAGAACCAAGGTATAACAAGGACAGAGACTTCAGGAGAAACAAACAATGAAGTAATTTCCTTGTATGACATACAGTTTCAAGTCTCCACCCAGCCAACTATGTTATCCAAAAAATTATTAGACTGCTTTGTGTAACTCAATGTCAAAGGCTCATTTAAGGCGTGCTTAAGGCCTGCAGTTTGCGCTTCGCGTCGCTTAACTGTGCTTCAGTGTAAGGCAAGGCACTAAGACATGCGCCTCATTGCCTGTGAGTTTTATCGTGAATCAAGCAGCACAACAACAAATATAATTAGAAAATAAGTGTATTAGCTGTAAAGGAAAATATTATGGATGAATTTGTTACTTTGTTCTTGATTTACATATTTCTTTTTATTTTCTCTTTCATTGCGCCTTTTTTACCAAAGCCCATACTTTAAGTGCGCTTTGCGCTTAAAGCCCAATTAGACATATTAGAGCTTTTTGCCTTTGACAACACTGGTGTAACTAGAACCAATTATGAACAGTAGTTTCTTATCAAAGGTCACATGAATGGCAAAGTTTGCATAGATGTCTCAGTGTTGATAAATCGGAAAATCTGGAAATTTATAGCCCTACACCAATTACCAAAAAGTTGAGTGTGCTTCAACTACCAAAAGAAACTTGAAGGAATTCATGGACTTTCAGTACAATCTTTCAATGTTTTGCTAAGGCACAGTTCAAATATGAAGCAATTTAGGTACCTTTACTTGATCAAAATATATATATATATATATATATATATATATGAAGTGAATTAAGAACATATAGGGACTAAAGCTTAGTTGGTCAGTCTATCTGCCACAAAGACTAATCTATTCAAACTCTAATCAAGTAGATCAAAGAACAGACACACTCTTCCATAACAAATATATGGAAAAAAAAAGCTTTCAACTCATCTTTCTCTTAAACTAGCTATTGTAGAGGCCTGAAGATCATCATATTAGAACAGCAAGAAGCCAAATCAGAAACCACTAGTTACAGTTTGCACTGGTTGTGCCTGATATCAGTTCTAACCATTTAATCAATATACATATTTTCTCCTGTATCGATTGTACTAGAGTAATCTATTCGCCAACCTAAATGGTGAAATTGACAAAAAATGTTAGAGCTTATAGTTTATCAACCTAAATGGAGTTCTGCCAAGGGAGTCTAGCCTCATTTCTGTATCCTCAACTGATTATTCACACAATAGAAATATAACTTAAAAGTAAGATGAAAAAAGTTGCACAGCCGAGATGATATAGAAAACATTCAGATCAAAAGTAAAATATGACATGCTGCTTTCATGTAAGCTGCCAGTCTACTCTCCCTCCACGGGAAAGGAGAGTAAATCAGCAGTGGCTCCTGCTAAACAACACATGGAGGACATAGGTTCAAACTCCAAGAAAAGTACCCAAGGCAATATACTCACGATTCTTCTAGATCAATAACCTTGATTGCAACCTCTTTGTTGAGTTCCTTATCAAACCTGCAAATCAAGAAAAATGAAAACCAGACATACTTCTTAACTTATTAACATGATGACATTTCAAGACAAAATTTAAGGTCAAGCTGGAGGAAATAACATGGAAAAACTTATACCTTTCTTTGCTAGAATAGCGTTCGTTCTTAGTCAAGACATAGGTTTCTCATATATTAAGAAGTGTTTATCGCTATTATCATACTATTGTATATCTCTTAATAAATTTGTAAATCCAGACTAGACAAAGACGACCTATTACACTTACCATAGTTGAAGAATAAAATACTGGATCAAGTTAGGAACTTTCAGGACAGAAAACCCTTGGTTGAAAAACGATTCATTTATGATCGGCGGTTAACCTTCATTAGCATTCCAATCTTTACTATCAATGGGAGTATTTTGAAGACGAGAAGCAGGGCATGGGATGTTGCTCCTCTAGCCCTTATATGGGTTGTTTGGAGTGAGAAGAATAGGAGAGCTTTTGATAGAGTAGAGAAAGATCTTGTACAATTGAGGAGTACCCTCTTTTCCCTTATCTATTCTTGGTGCACCCATGAGGTTCCTATTTGTATAGAAGATTGGGTGTTATTCCTAGAAAACCATGTCCTTTTGTAAGATTTTCTACTTTTTGGTATACTCCTTGTATACGGACATGTTCTTTGCTCTTTTTTAATGAAATTTATTACCCTATCAAAAAAAATCAATAGGTGGATTTTCCTTATCCATCTAATAAAGAATAGCATTCAAGTTCATTATCAGAGAGATGGCATTAAAGTCCCTTGAGCTGTTAGAGATATCCTTACCGAAAATATAGAATTAGATTCTATAGATGCACTAAACAAACTTTATCAGTTTGTACAGAAATTAGATCAAATGAATGCCGTCACCAGCTACCACTGAGGTTAAACGTAAAAGAAAGTACATCTAAAGCGCATATCACATCTAATTTACATTTCCATAAACTAAGGAAGCAGCAGCTTAACAGGGCCCAAATCCTGGCCTAGCAATTTATTCACGTGGGTAAACAATATAAATGACTTACTGGCAAGTTTATCCTTTTTAATCACAGTTTTAACAAACATGGTAGGAAAGAAGCGAATCACGACCCTTTTCAGTTATTACTCCCAACCCAACCCCTCCTTCCCTTTTTTCAGTCAAAAATTAAAAATAGTTCAGTACTAATTCTACAGTGTCATATACGGGGGGAAAAAAGATTTAAAAATTGACTTGTTGAGCATTTTCCTGATCGATAGATTTAGCATATATTCTTCTGGCAGTAGGTTAAATTTCCCTCTTTTGGTTACCAATTAATTAGCTTATTAAAATCTCTAGATGTGAAATGCTAAATTGCTGGTATCTAGAACTCGAGTCTCGCCAAGAAGAAAGAGCTGCATAACGAAAACACTTCAGTATGACATTCAGATAAATACATACCAGTCATACTTGTAGTAACATTATTTTTCACTGATTTTCTTACACTTAGACCTCTATTACTATTGGTCGTCTCTTCTGCTTCGGTTATCCTATTATCATGTTGTTATTACTGCCTTTTTTCCATAGCTTTCCCGTTAGTTTATTTCTTTTCAACTATGATGTGACTATGCTTTTCTTGAGCCAGAAACAACTTCTCTAGTCTCCATCTCCACAAGGTAGGGGTAAGGTCTGTGTACACACCATCCTTCCCATATCCCACTTGTAGAATTACACTGGGTTTGTTGTTGTTGTTATAAACATAGACCAGATATCACTATTAGATTTTACAACTGTTGCGACTTACGCCTCAATTGCAACTGAGTTGCACTCAACTGTATGAATTCATTAAATTATAGCTTTACGTTGATTCAGAACCGGAGAAGAACATACTTTATAACATAGTTCCCATTTCTATTATTGAATTTTTTTAGATAGGTTAAGTATGTGTATAACTAGATGAAGGGTTGACAAGCAAGTAAAGAGTAAAATAACTCGCGAAAAAGTGAAGAAAGAACAAGGACCAGTTGCACCAGAACAAATGGCAACAAGTTCAATGAAATGAAATCTACAAATTGCAACAAGTTCAATGAAATGAAATCTATATCATTGATAGCAGATTATGGATAAAAGAGCTTTTAAAAGCTTAGGGTTATAGTGATGTAATTTAGAAAAGCCATGGAAACAAGCAACTAAAGTGGTATGCAGATGCTGAATAGGGGCCATACTAGGCAAGGCATACAATTAACGTGGTGCTCAGATGCTGGATAGGAGCCATACTAGGCAAGGCATGCCAATTGTATTTGCAGTGGAGAGCTTGATTGAGTAATATGCTTTGTATTCCCAACCCCCAACCCCACCCCTACCCCCAAAAAAAAAGTAAAAAACAAAAAGGTTGCCGGTGGACATCTTCTAACCCAATTAGACTTCATTAACCTCTATGCTACCTTTCTCTCTTCTTTTTTTTTAAGCAAGTAATTAGCCTCCATGCGACTATTTACAATTAAGGGATAATTTTCTCTACATCTAGCTAATTTCTATATACTTCAAAAGAGTAAAATTCTATAAGACCCAAACCTAATATATACTCCATTCCAAGCAAATGTTATCACGCTCTGATTTAGTAATTCCGTAATTGACCCCTTTATCTCCTAGATGTATTTCTTGGCGAAGTTCAACTATATTCCAAGTGAAAACACCTTAGTTTCATAAGAAGGTATAAACCATTACTTGAAAAAATTTCTAAAAGAATTAGTGAATTGCTTTGATACACATAGGACAAAGATGATCTTGTCGATAAATTCAATGGCAAGTCCACTTTCGTTCTCCTAAGCTAGAATCAAAGACAAAATAAGAAATCCAGCACAACAATCCATATGATATGATCTCCTATAAACTTCAAATCGCAACTCCTCAATATTACAATCATCATACATCAAAATCCTTAGTCTCCTAATATAGGTATCATCTCGACCTATCAAAAGAACCTAAGAGTTGAACATACCTTGTCTGACTAAAAACTGAATATAACTTACAAAATCCTATAACATGACATATCAAGTTGTTCATAATCACTTAAATCACTCAATTGTGAGAAAGATTATCTAGAGTGCTCTTCATCAACAAAAAAAGACTATCTAAAGAGCTAGACATACTCGTGGATTACCCCTTCCAATCTTATGACGCGTGTTCTACTTTTGTAAGTATCAAGATATCTTTGACGTTGTTCAACAAATAATACTACTCATACACATATTTCGCAGGCATAGATTTCAAGCCCATTAAATAATCTCAAATTTGACCATTCTAAAATATTTTCCTTCTCAAACCAAATTTGACACATTTTGACATAGGGTGCAAGTAGCACATAGAAGATATGCTGAGAAAACGTCGTTTGAGATGGTTTGTCCATGTTCAAAGCGGAATTCTAAATGCAATGGTACGTATGTGCAACAATATAAAATGAATAAAGGTGCTAAAATGGAACAATGTAAACCTAAAATCACGTGTACATCGTACGTAGAGCTCCCAAGCGCTTTTTAGGAAAGGCCACTTTCGGTTGCTTTCATAACGAAAGTTGTTTAAGAGGTCCTATTATCTCTTAGGATTAGTTCAGATTTAACAAAAACAAAGCACAATGAAACTAAAGGATTCAAATACGCAATATCAACTAGTTACAATTAAAATTTAGTCGTTATTACATGTATATCAAATTAAGTGCTTGCAAGAACCATTTTAGTCTGGTTAGAGACTTACATGTCAATGTAGTGATGAGGGTATGACTAAGAGAATATTACTTTTAGAGAACCCCTAATTTTGCTTAAAACGCTAAGTAATTAATAGCATGAAATTGGACCCAGTAAGTGTTGGGGATGTGGAAGATTCATATAATTTACCAGAAATAGTTCAAATGATTGATTGATTGATAACACCTAGCAACAAAAGCAAGATGGAAACACATTAACAAATAAAACATTTTGATTCTTACCCTTTATAAACGTCACCAAATGAGCCTCTTCCGATGAGCTCAAGATCACTAAATCTGGATCCTGAGGCTTCAATAAGAGCAGCAGCATCAGCCATTTTTATATACAACTACTTTTTTCCTTCGCACTCTCAGTAGATGAAGTGAAGGCCAGTATAATACAACCACTCCACATCCCCTAGCTCGCACATTTCGGTCAACTCCGCATTGCAAATATTCAACAAATTCATAAAATGTGGTCACTTAAAATCACTCTTGGTACGGGAAACCAATCTGGCAAAAATATTAAGTGCTGGAATTAACCAATAACGACAGAAATTTTAAGATTCACATTATCAAACACATAAATAGGAAAAATAAAGCAAAATTTCAGATCTGACAGTAATAAATAAAACTGAAATCAAAATGCAGGAAACTAAGGAACACAACATATATAAGAAGAGGACTCGTTAGGTAAAGTGGAAGACGATAATAATGACAGTTCAGCAAATTCTACGTTTTGGCAAAATAAATCGACAGCGAGACGGCGCCAAACAGAGTATTGAAAAACGAAACTGTTATTACAAGGAAGAAGCAAAAAATAATAAAAAGTGCTTAACTTTTCCTCTTTTTTCACCTAAACTAACAAGTAACAAACCTTGCAAATTAGTCGATGGATGAGTATTTACATCAGTAAATACAAAAATTAGCAGGGAAATCAGTAGATCTCTTCTTAATCCTCAAACGAAGACTTGTTTCTGTTTTGTGATTTGGCATATGTACACAGGGCAGGGCTGGCTACAAGGGATCGAGAGAAGAAGGAATGTTGTTTCGTTTTCTGTAATTCATTTATTGGGGGAAAATGATTTGTGGACCGGCTTTCGCGAACCGGGTTTTAAACCAACCGGATTGTTCTTATTCGTCCGGAGACTAGCTAGCTGGACTCTATTTGGCATTTGCCATCGAGAAATGAGATTTGTTACTTCTGAGTTCAGCCCTTTTTACAGTTGGCCATGGTTGTTTTCTCTCCTTTTTTTTTTCCTTTTTTGATTATAACTAGCTTTTGGCTTCGTTTGACCATACATTTTGGCAACTATTTTCGAAAATATTATTTGTTATTAATAGTTTATTTTTGAAAAAATTTTGAAATTATTTTTTAAGTTCTCAAAATCTAGTTTTAGGATAGATTTCGGGTGAAACTTGTTCTCCCACTCATAAAACTTCAAATTTTTTTCAAATAAAATACATGTGCAAACATAATTTTAAATTCCAGGAATTATTTTCAAAACTACTTCAAAAATTATTTTTTCTAAGTTTCAACTAAATCTATGTCCAAACGCTCTGCTTTGTATAATGCATTGCCCGTGTACCTCTATATCACGTGTAGAAACTTTTTAAATATCACATAAATATACAATAAATTTCATATCTCGTGATCCACAATTTCTCAAAGTTTATTTCTTTTTTTCTTCTTTTTTTTTCCAGTAAGAAGAACTTCATTAATACTAAGATAAACGGGATACAATATTTGGAACTGAACGTATAGTTCTAGTTCTAGTTACCTCAAGATCTACAAGTGCATAAATAAAGTTGGGGGCTGGGGGAGAGTCAAAAATTTGAACACCTGGAGGATGGAGTTGAGTCATCGATTTGCAACATTTTGCTAGAGCTCCCGATAGACGTGGTTAATGTGCTGGACTTGGAGATCATGCAGCATCAATGTGCATGCACGCAATAAATTTGAGTTTTTGGGATTATCCAACTCTATGAGTCTGGTCGATACTTGTGAATATGTTTCAATGATTAGTGGCCATAAGTATCGAGTGATTGCAATTTGTAAAGCATAGAAAATGTGACGACCCAAATCCCGCTACAGTCGTGATGGAACCTCTCGTGAAGGCAAGGCCAGCCAGATCATTACATAATACCTTTTTTAAGTAATTAAACAGTTCATAAGCAGTTTAAATATGATGTAATGATATAAATTAGCGGAAGTACCATCCAACACAGCCCAAATCCGGTTGTCACAAGTCACGAGCATATGTTAGAGTTTAAATATAACTACAAGGTCTGAAATATACAAAATAGGAATGATAACAAAAGAAGAAAAATGCGGTACTGCGAACGCTGGCAGTCACCTTGCTAAACTCCGATAACTTAGCCGCCGATCTGCTCAAGACATGTTACTAGGGGAAGAAATACCTACATCTGCACGTGAGGTGCAGGGAGTAAAGTGAGTACTCCAACTGAGTGAGTAATAAAGGTAAATAATAATTGAGCAGTAAGAAAATCATGTAAGGCAAATCATCATGTTGTATAGAAGCAGTATAAAACCCCTTGAGAAAAGCAATGAAGATGTGAAATCTTTAGAAGACGTCTTAACCCAGTTTAAACCTCTTTTGAAAGTGACTTTTTCAACAGTTATGCAAATGAATGAAAAATAATTTGTGCAGAGAAGCACATAAATTTACCCTTCGGGCGCAACACTCACTCGACAGATAATGCCAGACAATCAGGTAGATATCACATGAAGTAGCACAACATCAGATAATGGCTGACAAATAAATAAGTAAATACATACAGTATCGGTATCGCTGTAGCGTGCAGCCCGATCCATATACCGCTACGGCGTGCAGCCCGATCCATATTTTTGTCGATGGCGCTCACTGGGGGTGTGCAGACTCCGAGAAGGGCCCCGTAAGGCCCAAGCGCAATATCAAGCCATCTCGTGCCGTACATATTTCATGCCCTCGGCCTCATAATCAAATCAGTATCTCGTTGTTGCGGCGTGCAGCCCGATCCAAAAGTATCCTCACAACACAGGTCATTGACCTTACTTAGTCAAAAATCACATAAGCCCCTCGAGCAATAGTAAAACATGATGCTCAGCCCAAAGATATTGTTGGAAATATCATTTAAGTGTTAAAGCAAAGTAAACTTGGCTAAGTTTTGAAAACAGTGGAAAATACATGACTGAGTTTAAGTATAAAAACAAAACAGTGAGGAAATATCAACAACCATCCCCGAAAGGGTTCAAATAGCTGGCACGAAGCCCAAATATGGCAATCAGCCCAAGTCATGATGATAATAAATAAGTTTCAGCCAAATACACGGTAAAATCATCAATCGAGACGGACCAAGTCACAATCCCCAATAGTAAACGATCCCACGCTCGTCATCAAGCGTGTGCTCACCTCAATATAGCACTTCGATGTGCAGTGTTATTTACAATCATTACTCACCTCAAACCGACGAAATGTTTAGCTCGCAATACCTTCTCCCCTGTAATCGGCTTCTACGCACGTCAAATCTGTCCAAAATTAGAACGAATACATTAAAATATGCTAAGGGGACAAAGCCCAATTAAAAACAATCAATAACGGGCACAAATCACGAAATTACCAAAACTCGAGCCCCGGACCCACTTTTTGAAACTCATAAATTTTTACATCAACGGGTTCCATATCCTTCCACGAGTTCATACATACTAAAAGTTCTAAAATCCAACCTCAATTGGTCCATCAAATCCCAATATAAAAGTCCAATTCCTCAAGTCCTAAATCTTCAATTTTTGGCTTAGTTTCCATGAATTTCTTGGTGGATTTCACAATATAAAGGAGTTTTAAGTTCATAAATATACCTTCAATCGATTACCCTCGAATCCCTCTTCAATTTCCTTCAGAAGCTCTCAAAAATCGCCAACAGTGGAGTGAAAATGAGCTCTAACCCGCGGATGAGATGTTTATAACCCTTCTGTCAACGCGATCAAAGCCTCTTGTTCGCGAAGCACAACAATTTCATTGACTAAAATTCTCCAATGCGAACACAACAACCATCTCGTGAACGCGTACCTTTACCCAGGCAACCCTCCGCGAGCGTGACCCCGCTCCTGCGAACGCGAAGCACAAATTTCACTTCCAATCCACCTGAACCAATTCTTCTTATGCGAACGCGAATACACCCATGCGAACGCGATGCCTTCCCTTTTCCAAACTATGCGAACACCAGAAGATTCATGCAAACGCGAAGAGCCATCCTACTACCTTACGCGAACGCGAAGGCTTAAATTCTTGACTTCCAAATTCCTCCTACGCGAACGCGGGGATTCTCTTGCGAACGCGAAGAGATAAATCTCTCCAACACCTGTGAAAATCTGCAACTTTAAAACTTAGAAAATGGTCCGATTGACCACCCGAAACTTACCCGAGACCCTCGAGACCGCAACCAAAGCCACCAACATATCCCATAACATCATTCAAACTTGTTCCAATTATCAAAACACCTCAAACAACATCAAATTACCCAAAGCTCATCGAATTCAAGCATAAGTTTTCTAAAAACTTCTGAAATACCCTTTTATTAAAAAACCCCACCAAATTACATCCAAATGACTTGAAATTTTTCACACACATCTCAACTAGCATAACAAAGCTACAAAACTCTCATAATTACATTCTGACACTCGGATCAAAATCTCACATATCAACCGGAAATCGTCAAAATACTAACTTCGCCAATTCAATCTTACTTCTACACCGGACCTCCAAAACCAATTTCGATCATGCTCCCAAATCATAAGTCACCTAACGAAGCCAACCAAATCATAAAAATCCTGATTCGGGTGCATATACAAATAAGTCAACTCTTGGTCAAACCTTTCAAATTCAAAGTCTCCAACTAAGACTGTTCTCTCAAATTCATAGTGATTTCCATGAAAACCAAAACTAATGATATACATCAGTCGTAACACATTACACAGGGCAAGTTGCGCCTGAAAACTGAAGATCAAAGTGCAAAATCTCAAAACGACCGGTCAGGTCGTTACATCCTCCCCTACTTAAACTCATGTTCGTCCTCGAACGTACCCAGAGTAGTTCTAAAATCCAACCAATCATTGACTAACCTTACCATGTATATACCTGGGGGTGATTGATCGCTGCCAACCCAATGCTACACAAAGGTAGGAAGCGCAGGTCGCAATAGTTTTTACCTGAATAGTGGTTGAGATCGAATTTCTACATGGAGCTAGTAGTGAAGTTGTATTTTTTGTCTAGCCTAGAGATGTGTTTGTACTTCTTATGTCACTTCAAACATTTTTGGGTTTTTGTATTTATAAATACTATTATAAAACTAAGGATTAAAGCTAAATTACCGTAAGATAATATTGCTAAGTTATATCTAATAGGGAGAAAGGAACTAGGGTCGTGGCATCTCCTAGGTGGTTAATTAACGGGTAGAAATTACAAAGGATAGATTGACATGTTTGGGGCGTATGCTATAACCATTGCAAAATTATATCCACTCTCACACCTCTCGGTAAAGAGAGTGATTTTGCCCAATTGGCTCTCTCGAGACCAATTGGGTAGGCAATTAGACCAAGCAACTAGGGTTCAAGTGGGGTGATTATTCTCTCGAGATTTAACCATTAATTGGGACTACCATTTCTCATGGGTCCATCCGAATTCCTTGTTGGGTAAATTTTGGGGTCATAGACTCTTTTTCTCAAGAATAATTAAACCCACTAAGCTTGAATCAGTGTTTGCAACCACCAATTCTCAAATAAAAATATAAAATCAACCCAAATAGCAAACACCCAACATCAATCTTAACCCTAGATGGCAACACTGATCAATCGCCCACACTAGGATTGAGCCACAACCCTAGATAATGGGTTTATCTACATATAATTAAAGAAGGAGCATAATAGATAAAGAACTAAACGTATTAATTAATTACTACAAAGAAACTACAGTAATCTATCGTTAATGAAGACCAAAAATGCCAAAAATGGCGATAATATCGTTCCAGGTGCTCAGATGTGTTTCTGAATATACCACTTAACCTAAAAATGGTAAAATGTTCTATTTATACTAGGCTGGAAAAACTGGACAAAAATACCCCTGCGGGGTCAGTGCAAACCGCACAAAAGCAACTGCGACTGCACAGGCTCTTTGACTTGGCAATTTTTAACTCTCTGAACTGGAGGACGTGGACCGCACAAATGAGTATTGCGGCGGCGAAAGGGGTCTAGCGCGGACCGTGCGGCGACGACCGCGTGCCGCGTGGCTTGGCTTGGCTCTTTGAAAATCTCTCTAAATCTCATTCACGCGGACCGCACGAATGAGTGAAGCAGCCGCTAAGCCTGAACACGGACCGCGTGAATCCAACTGCGACGGCGTAGCCATTAGCCATAATATGCCATGCCTCTGAATCTCCTAGTGCGGCCATGGTTGCTTTTACGCGGTCTCACTAGGTCCTCTTTTCTTCATTTCACTTAATCTTTGATACTTGAGTAGGTTTCACTCCTTTTTTAGCCGATATTTGACATTTTTTCACTTTGTTGATCAAACCTGCAATCAAGCATAACTTGTGAGCATTTCGGGACTATTTTGTAGCAATTTATACTCAGATCATAGGCAAGTAGGGGCATAAACACGTTAAAATCCTAACTTATCAACTCCCCCAAACTTAAACCTTTGCTTGTCCTCAAGCAAACAAAATAAGACCCACCCCTTTAAAGAAAAATCCAAGTAATTCCAACTATTATAAAGCAACCTCAACAAGCATCAATTAGGACTAACAATTGCCCTCAGTACGAATGCACCATAAACACATTTTACTTTGAAAAACTATGGATCAAGTATGACACAAGAGCATCAAGAGTTGATATATTTCATCAAAGAACTTCTCTGAATTACTTTGTTCATTGTGGAACCCAAACTCCCACATCCTCAACTCTCCCTAAGCGAACCTCGCCTTTTAAGTATTGACACACAAACTAAGGTTAATGGAATTTCACTCATATCTCTCAAGAAGAAGGTCACAAGTCCGGCTCTAGGTACCATATACTTGCCCATTATGTAAGTATCCACTAATGTAGGCTCCCTTCAACTCAAGATCAAATAGGACTTTTGTGGAGTCATTGTGAAGATTTTTGGGTAAGGGTAATATATGTTTTTATTCAAGTGGGTTCAATCTTCCCCTAAGCACTTTAGAAATGCTTTTTCTTTATTGGAAGTTCATTATGAAAGGGCTATGCTCAATGCTGGCCCAATCAAACCAGCCCAATTAGTTGGGTTGTATCTTCCCTTTCTTCCGTTTAGTTTGTTTAAGCCCAAGCCCCGTTATCCCCTTTATGCTCCTGTCGTTTCTGCAGTAGCTTGGGCTTGTAGTTGGCCCGCTTTTACCCCAAAAACAATTCAAGGACTAGCATATATACCTCAAGTTTTTTCATTGATGGCTCAGACTTTTTCTTAATAAACAAAAATATTAGTAGACTGTTTCAGTTAAGTGTAGCCCATTACAAATAGATTGAGGTGTTTCATTTAATTAAATCACATATGGCACTCACAAATTATTATTAGTTGTTATTAAAATGAACATTCATAGAAAATCCTTTAAGCACATTTAAAATGCTATAGTGATTGTGTACACGTTCGCGTGACATAATTACAATTCTAAAAACAAAATCGGAGTAGCGTTCATGCAACTTTGAACAAACTTTCTTAATAATAAAATTGTTTAATAAGCTGCTAATTTGAATTTATTTTAAATAGTTTGAGGTGTGCTATCCACAATTTAATCATTCATGACCCTCATATTAATTTCATAACCTATATATAAAAATGACAAATGCTCGTAATTGCTTTAGGCTCATTTAATATACCATCGTGATTGCGTACACGTTTGCATGACATGATTAAGATTAAAAAAAACTGGAGTATGCGTTCGCGCAACTTTTGTCAAACTTTTTTTAATAATAATAAAGCATTATTAATTGTCGACATGTTCACATGACATGATTTTTTGATGCGCCAAATAAATGGGTTTATGTATGCGTGACCCATTTCAAGATAATTTTCAAATTAAAAAAGGCAAATGCACATAGATTCTAAATGAGTAATTAGATAATTTGATAATCCAAGTATGATCAAAGAAACCGTGCTAAAACCACGTAACCCCGGAATGCCTAATACCTTCTTCCGGGTTGATAAAATTCCTTACCCGAATTTCTATGTTCGCAGACCGTAAATAGAGTGAAACTTCCTCGATTCGAGATTTTATACCAGTGACTTTGGACACCATAAATTATCCTAAGTGGAGACTCTGATTTGAATAAATAATCCCATTTCGATTGTCACTTAAATTATAAAGAAGTCTCTTATACCCTTTCGGGGGTGGTAAAAAGGAGGTGTGACAACCTCAGTTCGAAGTCAAAGATGCATTCATTAAAGACGAGGTATCTAAACTCGTTAAAATAGGGTCGATTTGGGAGGTTAAATACCCGGATTGGCTAGAACATGTAATGGTAGTCCCTAATAAGAGAATAAATTAAAGATGTGTGTAGATTATAAAGATTTGAATAAGACATTCCCCTAGGGATCTTTCTATTTGCTCGACATTGATCGCATGATCAGTGCAACAGCCGGCCACGAGATCCTCAGTTCTCTTGATGCCTATTCTAGGTACAACCAAATTCAGATGGACCCGGGTGACCAAAAATCGTCCTTCATCACTAAGTATGGTACCTACTGCTATAACGTAATGTCATTCGGACTAAGAAACATCTTGTCCACTTAACAATGCCTAGTAAATCATATGTTCGAAAAACAAATAGGAAAATCAATGGAAGTTTATATTGACGACATATTAGTTAAGTCTTTGTGAGCAAAAAATGCAAAAAACCTTCAACATATTGAAGATGTACTACATGAAGTTAAACTTGAATGAATGCATGTCGTAGTCGGGTCCGGGAAAATTCTTGGATTCATGGTATCCCACTGGGGGATTGAGATTAACCCCGATAAGATCGAGTCTATTGAAGACGTCACTATTATGAACAGTGTCAAAGTCATTCAAAGGTTAACCAGACGCATAACCGCCTTAAGATGAATTATCTCGAGATCCGTCGACAAAAGCCATCGGTTCTTCTCACTATTAAAAAATAATAATAACTTCTCATGGACTCCGGAGAGTCAACAATCCATAGAAGAACTTAAGCGGTACCTTCCAAGCCCACCTTTGCTTCATACTTTAAAGTCAAACGAACAACTGTACCTATACTTCGTAGTATCTAAGGTGGCAATAAGCAGAGTCCTAGTCCGGGAAGAAGAAGGTATACAATTTCCTATCTATTATGTTGGCAGAACTCTAGGCGAGGTACCCTCACCCGAAAAAACTGGTGCTCTCTTTGCAAAGCGCTTCTAGATAGCTAAAACCATACTTCCAATGCCACCCTATATGTGTTGTAACTACTTACCCATTGAGGAACATAACTTAGAAACCCAAACTCTTGGGATGACTAGACAAATGGGCCGTGGAAATCAGCGGGTACGATATTGCATATCGACCTTTGACCGCCATCAAATGTCAAACCTTTGCAAATTACGTGACATGCTTTATGCTAGCCTAATACTCGAGGTCGAAAGAGAATTGTTGTTGAAATCAGAGACTTCCTTGAGAATCTATACCCTCTTTACAGATGGTGCCTCGAACGTAAAGGCGGTCAGACTTAGCATAGTATTAAAGACACCAAGAGGCAACATAGTTAGACAATCTATTAAAATTATAAAATTAACTAACAATGAGGCAGAGTATGAAGCCATAATTGCAGGTCTTGATTTGGCTAAAAGCTTGGAGGCAGAGGTGATCAAAGCTAAAAGCGACTCCCTCATTGTGGGAACCAAGTTAATGGAACTTTAAGTTAGGGAGGAACGAATGTAGAGATATTTGTATAAATCCAGGTAACATTACATCGGTTCAAATATTGGGCCCTACAACATGTGTGTGGGATGAATACAGCGAGGTTGATGCTCTCGCTAACCTGGGTTATCAGTCGACAAGGATGAGTTCAACACAGGGGTGGTCGTACAACTCATGAAGTCGGTAGTGGAAGAAGGTCACACTGCATAAACTCAATAAGCTTGACTTGAGACTGGAGAAACAAGTATATAGGGTATTTGAAGATCAGAAGACTGCTTTCAGATCCTAAAAAATCAAGGGCTCTATGCACGAAAGGGCCCAGTTCATCCCATCCAAAGACGACACCCTATTACAGAGAATGTTTTATGGCCCACTCGTAATATGTCTAGGACAGGGAGATACTGAGTATGTTCTGAGAGAAATCCATAAAGGCACCTACAGAAACCATTTGGGTTATTCGTTTAAAAAGTAATCAGAGTCGGTTACTACTGGATCGACATGGAAAAGGATGCGAAAGAGTTCGTGCAAAATGCAACTGATTTCAAAGGCACACCCCGTTGATTCATCAGCCCGAGGAACTGCTACATTTGGTTTTGTTACCCTGGTCATTCAAGAAGTGGGGAATGGACATCATTGTCCTCCCTCATTCGGCACCTGTTAAGGCTCAATTTATATTATTTGTGACTATATTTTTTTTAAATGGGTGGAAGCCTAGGCATTTTAGGAAGTCATGGAGAAGGAGGTCATTGGTTTCATCTGGGTCCACATTATATGCTGGTTTGGGATGCCGGCCAAGATTGTGTGCCATAATGGGAAATAGTTCGTCGGCAGCAAAGTAAGCAAGTTTTTCATAGACCATAAGATCAAAAGGATCCTACCTATGCCTTATCACCCTAGTAGAAATGGGAAAGCAGAGTCCATGAACAAAACCATACTCCAAAACCTCAAAAAGAGGTTGACCGACGCCAAAGGAAAATTGAAGAAAATCTTACCCTGAGTCCTATGGTTACATCAGACAACCTCAAAGTCGAGTACTGGGGCCACTCCATTCTTGTTGGTTTACGGTTGCGAGGTCTTAATACCAGTTGAAGCGGGAGAACCAATCCTCGGGTTCTGATATGCAATTGAAGAGTCAAACGACGAGGCCATGAATACAAGCTTAGGGCTGTTAGACGAAAGGTGCGAGGCTGCCTCATCCGGTTGGCCGCCCAAAACCAATAGATTTCAAGATCTTACAACTGAAGAGCCAATCTTCGACACTTTAATGTCGAGGACTTGATGTTAAGGAAGTCATACTGAGCTCCTGGAACCCAAACAAATGGGAATTGGGGACGAACTAGGAAGGTCCATATCAAATTATCGAGATAACTTAAAAAGGATCGTACAAACTCGAGATAACAAATGGGGAGCAACTACTGAACAACTAGAACATAACTCACTTGAAATGATACTACTACTAAAGTACGATCCCATTCATTTTCTTTTTATTTACATGATTGGACTAACATTTGTAGGTGATATTCAAGGAACGATGAAACTTTTAGGCATAAAAGCACGCATTGCTCTTTTTCCTTTCAACCGGCATCGTCCCAAATGGTTTGTTTTCAATAAGGTTTTAACGAGGAAATAGTGGAATGTGATAACTTAGAATCAAACACCAGTTATGAACCGATGTCAAAGATCATATTAATAGTACCCAAGGCTTCTCTATGATTGGCCTTGGACATTAGGGGCATCACCCTTGGATAATGGTTTTAGCAAGGAAAGAAACTTTGTGGTCGAATAGTTTAGGCTTAGTCGATAGGGTTTACTATGATGGTCAAACAGTTAAATGAGTCATGCCCACATAGGCCGCTCGATCCATGAAACAAAGTGTATACACATCTGTAATCTTGTTTATTACCAAAATTAAAGGAAGTTTCTACCTTGTGGTTAAATATTCTACCCTTTTTAAGAAAAAAAAAATTTCTTACATTTGGTTCCCTAAAAGCATCGAGCTCGAGGGCCACCTCACTCGGGGACTATTGTCCAAGGCATATACAGACGGCCTGGGACAATGACACACGGTAACACAAAGCTTATTAGACAATGCCCGAACTTTAAAGGCTACAGCCATCCCCATTCGGGAACGGTTGTCTTGGGTAATCCTCGATAATTTAAGGTAACAAGCCCATTCGGCAAAACCTGAACTAAAAAAGCTATGGCCTTAAAAGAACGACTCAAATATGTCCTAGACCCGTAATTAAAACACAAGGCCTTCAAAATTTCTAAATCGGTTCAAGAGGCTACCCTCGACAAATTGTAATCTAAAATATTCTAAGTACCTTGGGGATAGCTCCCAGTCATACCGAGCCCCACAAGTCTTAAGCAAAATAATATCAGGAACGAGGCATGTTCGAACTTCCGAGTGAGACCTAATTATAACATACTAAGGCATTCAGTATGTTTTCAATCATAAAGAAAAAGTAAACAAAGCTTGAAATTTATTGGAGGAAAAAATCCTTAATATATATATCAAAACATTTCTACAAAGACCAAATTGCCTCGACAAAGATTTTTATAAAGCCCAAACGACCTTGACAAAAACAATATACAGAAAACAAAAGGTAAAACATCTACAAAGGCATCTAAAAAGCCTGGTCCTTGCCGGGGCTCGCCTTCTTACCGGGGCCATCAGGTTTTTCTCAACCCCAGATCCGCCTGATCCCTTAGAGTATTCTTAGTCCTATGGGTACCCTACTTCTTGGCATCAGCTTCAATCCCCTTAGCACTTTTGATCTCGGTCGATAAATCAAAACCCCAAGCCTAAATTTCCTCGAGGGCCTCCCTTCGGGACTGTCGCTTCTCATACTCGACAATCTCTTTCAAGTGGTCCTGGGCTGCCTCGGCATCAGCTCTATTCTGGCCACCATCTCGTTAGTGAAAGTACAAGAGGGGGGTGAATTGTATATTTTTTAATCTTAATCTCTATTAGTTGACTGGTTTTTCAGTTAGTCGACTATATGCAATAACCTAACAGTTATAATAGCAGAATATAAAATGAAGAAAATAAGAGCAAGAATTAAAGATACCAAAATTTTATACTAGTTCGGATTCAATGTGAATCCTAGTCCAGTCCCTTAGGTTGCAAGGGAGTTCTCTTTAGTAAATGCATTTCTTCGAGTACAATGTAATTGAAGTGATAACTCAGTTCCTGTCCTATTTTGTTGTGGTGATCGTGGTGCAGAGAAATTATGAGTGTATCCCTAATCATTATAGAAATCTTCAGATGCTCTACTTTAAAATTCTCCTCTACGATCACTCTAAACTGATCAGATATCCCATTTCTCTTTCAACCTTTTTGCAGAAAAATCAAAGTTTCTTAATGCTTTATCCTTATGGGATAATAAAATTACCCAAGTGCAATGTGAATAATCGTCAATAATAACAAAGCCATACCTCTTCATGCTATACTAGAAGTGCTAGTCAGCCCAAATGAATCCATATAAAACAATTGCAGAGGTTGACAAGTAGATACAAAATCTTTATTTTGAAAGAGTTTCTAGTCAGCTTGCCAATTTGACATGCATCACAGACATGAGCTCTAGAAAAATTCAGTTTGGATAAGCCAACAACTACCTTATGTTTGGAGAACTTTTCTATCAAATGCATAGCATGTCCAAGTTTCCTATGCCATAACTATGGATCATCAGACATGGATGATAGCAAATATGACCATCTATCTTTTCAAAAACATATAGGATATAAACATTTCCATACCTTTTACCAGGAAGGATTAATTTACCTTATTCATCTTCAATAGCACAACATGTTTTCTTAAACTTTACCTCATATCCTAAGTCGTATAGTTGACTTGTACTCAGGAGATTGTAGTTGAGTCCATCGACGAGATACACTTCATTGATATCACAATTGTTATTGAAGGGAATTGTTTTAGTACCAATTATTTTGCCTTTTGAGTCGTCCCCAAACCTAACACTTCCTCCATCAATTCTTGTAACTTTTTTGAACAAGTTTTTGTCACCTGTCATATAACTGGAACACACACTATCTAGATACTTCCTTGTGGCTTATTCTTTGGTGTTCCTGCAAAATATAGTGATTACTTTCTTTTAGGTACCCAAGCTTGCTTGGATCATAGAGGGTTAATTGCTAGATTCATAATAGATTTTTGGTTTCCAAACCCGTACTAACAAGTTTGCTTTACGAAAGTGACAAAAATAATATATGTGTCAACTTTTGTTATAGTAGTGACACGTAACTTCTGACCTACCTTTAGGCCATTCATTAGTGTTAGTACTAGTGAACTTTGTTATGACTGGTCCTTTTTCCAATTGACTTGTATGTCGCCTGGTTTGACCTGACAGAATTATGACTGGTGGATTTGTGCATGCCATTAAGTTGCATTTGGAATTCCTCAAACACTTCTTGAAGTATTTCTTTATTAATTTTACATACATCACGTATAATTTTCCAGTCTTTAACCTCTTTTTAGTCTTTTAAGCTCGTTCATCATTTTTAGTCTCTTTTAAAGTTAAATCAAGAATATCCTATAATTAATTGCATCTTTCACAGTTATAAGATCTTACCTCACTTTTTTCACCTCGTGCCATGAAACAATTTTCATTATCATCTTTGCCTTCGTCATCTGACATGTCCTCATCTGTACAATATCCTGAGGATTTATTTATCTCATTTTCCAGAAAGCAAAGATTTGCTATCTCTTCGTGCTCTGAACTGTCTTCATCACTCCAACTTCCAAAATATTTATTCTTGCTAAAGCCTCTAGAAATTTTTCTTTTTAGTTCTGGGCACTCAGCTTGAATGTGTCCAAATCTTCCGTGCTCATGACATTTTCCATCATTCTTGTCCTGTTTGTTGTATTGCCTGGATCGTTTGGGTGGAATTCTTCCTTTCTTTGTATTTCCGAATCTTCTCATTAACCCCATGTTACTCGATAGCATAAAAATCTCTTCACTTAGAGCTTCAGGATCATCGTCAATTTCATTTTCAGCTATTTCATTTGAAGCTTTGAATGCGGCTATCTTCCTTTTCTCTTCTTGACTAGTTTTCTTGAGATGCATCCTTTCAAAAGCTATGAGCTCTCCTCGCAATTCATCATATGATAGTTTGTTTAGATCATGAGATTCAAACGTGACTACTTTGGTCTGTCAAGTGGTTGGCAGGCTTCTGAGAATTTTTCTAACTTGGTCACCGCTGGTATATGGCTTGCCAAATGCCTTTAGATCGCTAATCATTTTGCTGAACCTGGCAAACATCTCTTAAATAGATTTTCCTTCTTTCATTGAGAAGAGTTCGCAATCATGAACCAACATATTGATATGTGTTTCTTTTACTTTGTTGGTTCCATCGTATGTAACCTCAAGCTTATCCCACATTTCTATGATTGTATCACAACTAGAGATTTTCTCATATTCTTCACCATTTATAGCATTGGGATCATGCTGCTATGGACAAATCACGTTCAAAAAGGGGCTAGGATTCTTCCTGATATCATTTATGAAGGTTGTAATAGTTTAGCTTTTTAATATATTTAGGTGATGTAACATTTCTTAACAAAAAGTGTTGATTTTGGAGGTTGTTTATTCTAGCTTCTTTGAAAAATTGTAATAAATCATGCATGAGTGTTAATACAATAGGAGCTTAATTATTATATTTTGTCATGTGTTCTTGTTTTTTTACAAAAATAGCACTGATGTTTGGCTTTTAGCCCACTCAGCAGAACCAAAGGATGCTTATTTGATAAAAAGAGGGGCTGGATTTGTAGTCCAAGTGAAAGATTGGCCTCAACTCAGTTGGGCCTAGTATGTAGGCCCAGACTTTAAGTTAATCCAGAAGCTTTTTTTTTTGTCATGAATCATTTTATATTCAATTGAATCATATTTAATCTTTAAGTTCCATTACTGTTTAAATGAGTAATAAAATTAGAATCATGTTATATATACCCTAGTTTTATTTAAAAGCAAGTTACTTTTATTTATTGTAAATATGTGAGTAATGGTTAAGGATAGAGGTGGACAGGCCGAGCTAGAGAAATAGTGATTGTGCCCGTCTATTTCAGATCCAGTATGGGCCAGCTTGTTCAAACCAGACCAAGACTAACAAGAGCTCGCTGGGGGCTCTTTCGTTTTCCTTGGGCCAAAATCATAAGCCCAGATGTAGCTTTTTGCAAGAGCAGAACCTTCCCGATTTAACCCGGTAATAAATGCCCAAGTCTAAATTTAAGGGATTTTTACATATACATACCATATAGCAAACCTTATTACCACCCATGTTTAAGGTTTGTGTTTATTACATTTAAGTATACCACATTTCAATTTATGTACCAAAATTATATTTAAGGTTTAAATATCAACTTATTAATTATAGCCTTGATTTGTGGAAGTAACTTCCCCTATTTAAGGGGAATGTTATCAGATCCTTAGAGGACATACTTCCCCTTAAGTAACGTACTTCACTTTTCAGTGTATGGTAAGCGTAGAATTAGGCCCTAAATATTCTCTAATTTGTTAATATTAATTATTAATATAAACCTATTATGTTTCCACTAGAACACTACCTTGTAACAAATACTCTTCTTATCTTGAACAATGAAGAATAATGAATTGCCATTTGCAGTTTTCAGCTACACATGCAAGCGAGTAGATACAAAAAAATACATTAGTCAGACATATTTATTAAATACTACATTTAACTACAACTGACTACAATTAGCTACAAAGTTCATATAACTACAAAAATTGAACTATTGCTAAGTAAAATTCAATATAACTACATTTGCATATAAATAAATTTAAATACAGTTTAACTACAAATTCACATTAGGTGATTCAAGGTAACACATTTAGAACACACTTACAGTACATTATAACTACAATCTGCCAAACTGACTACAATTAACTACAAACTGACTACAATTAACTACAATTAACTACAAACTGAATAACTACAAACTGACTACAATTAACTACAAACTAACTACAATTAACTATAAACTGACTACAAGCAACTACAAACTGACTACAAGCAACTACAAACTGACTACAATTAACTACAGCCTTACTACAAGTATTTTATTTCTACAATTTTATCCAATGTATCAATCGATAATTATTCTGCAATTGTAGACTGGAGAATTCCGTAGCTTGCATTATCATCAACCAAAATGGCATCAACTTCAAAATCTCGGAATCTGCCATAGTTATCCAAATAACCATTAGATTTCAGCATTATCGGGATTTTTGACATTGTAGAAGCTCCGCACTGATTGACTATCACGCTTTCAATTCTGATTTTCGGTATTTGATGTAGAAGAATGAGTGATTTCCGAAACTGAAATCTGGAAGAACTACAATTTTATTGACTATCACGTTGTAAATTCTGATTTTCAGTATTTGATGTAGAAAAATAAAAAAATTTCGAAACTGAAATCTGGAAGAACTACAATTTGATTGACTATCACCCTGTAAATTCTGATTTTCGGTATTAGATGTGGAAGAATGACTGATTTTCGAAACTGAAATCTGGAGAGGTTCACGCAGGTTAAGATATTTTACCTTTTTTGATTGATCATTTAATTGGGACAGAATCAAATATTAATTGGGAGCCTTAAAAACAGGCGCTATTTTAGGCTACAAAATCAGATTGATTTCGTTGGGAGCCTTAAAAACAGGCGCTATGTTAGGCTACAAAATCAGATTGATTTCGTTTGGTACATTTTTGGTAACGAAAACATGGAATATGCGGGTAATAACCAAACAAGGCAGAATAATGGTAATAAGGTTTGCTATATGGCATATTTAGGTAAAAATCCCAATTTTTTTAAAGAATTAATCTAAGCCCAGCCTTCCCATATTTAAGTTAAGAGAATTCTTTGTTTGAACTTTAAAATTAGGATCCTTAATCTTAACTAAATGAAATACACCCTTTTTGTTAAAATAAGTTGTGGTGCGCCATACCAAACAAAAATTCATAAACCTATGGCCCTCATATTGGTATTAGCCTAGTATTTAAGTAACCCTAAACACTCGTATTTTGTCTTAGGCTTGATTTAGACTATTATTGTAATTATGAATACATTCTCGTAACATAAATTGCAAATTTAATTCTAAAACGTAACTCGAGGGATGCGCTCGTGCAAACTTCAACAAAGTTTTTCTTAATAAAATAAACAAAAGCGTCATTAATTGCGGACACCTTCGCATGACATGATTTTTTACGCGCCAAAAGAAAAGTGTATACGCACATGTAACTCAATTCATTAATTACGAACAATCAAGTTATTAAAAGCGGTAAAAGATAAATGCACATAGGTTCTAAAAATAAGTAGTTAAACAATTTAAGCCAACTAATAATCACTAAGCGACCATGCTAGAACCACGGAATTCGGAAATGCCTAATTCCTTCTCCTGAGTTAATAGAATTTCTAATTCGCAATTCTAAATAAAATCGAAAACTTCCTCAATTTGGGATTTAAAATAAACCGGTAACTTTGGAAACCAAATAACTATTCTAAGTGGCGACTCTGATAATTAATTAATTAATCCCGTCTCGATTTATATTACTTTAATTGGAAAACTCTCATATATCCTCGCGAATGTAAAAAATGAGGTGTTACAGCCGTTGCACTTCCTTAATGTGAGGAAATTAACAGCTTTCCTTCTACATTTGTTAATGATGAGGGTTTACTCCTTGATTCTTTGTCCTTCCAAAATTAGCCACTCAGCTACTCTTCTTACATAACTTGATGCTTTTTGACTGCTTCAATCATCCAAATTTGAATGTGTTGGTCTTGATTAATGCCTTAAGTTTAGGCTTGCTTGTTTCTTTCCATCGCAATCTTTGCTAATTGATTTACTTCCTTAAGCATCTACATTTGCTGACTAATTCTTAACCTTTGCTAATTGATTCCTTTCCTTAAGCATCCAATTTGACTCGTGAAATATTATTCTTCCTTAAGTAGCTCTTTGGTTCCTTGTTCTTCTGTAATTGATTTCCTGAATAGATATATTATTTTCATTATTAAAATTAGATCAAATAGTTAGCATTAGTCTTAGTTATTTCTGCCACCGACTTGGCTGCTTTGAGCTTCTTGGCAAGGGTTTCCCAATCGGCACCAACTGAGCTTAGTTGAAACTTGAACTCCTCAATATTCTGAGATCGTGACTCGGCCTTCTCTCTCGTCTCCTGAATTTGAGCTTCCACCAAGGCCAGTTGCACCTCGGTAGTTTCCCAAGCGGACCATTTAGCCTTTCCACTCTTCGGTATTGACCTTGATAATATCCATCTCAGGCCGGAGCTGGTCGATCCTATCAATCTTCTACTGTACCTTCAGATTCTTACTATTAGTCAATGTGTCTAGCTCATCCTCACTAACTTCAAAGACTTTTACATGTTCCACCAGCTCGACGTGGTCTTTTTGAGCCGCATCCAGCTGAGCTCGAAGGTCGTTTGCCTCTCCTTAACGTTGCTTACTAAAAAGTTTGTACATGTATCTCTTCTCAGTGAGCTCTTTGACTTCAGCCTCGAGTTAGCTCAGCTTATAATGATAACGGAGGAAGGTCTTATGGTGAAGCACCAAGGCCTGCAAATATGAGAAGAAATCTTAAGATCACCAATAGCTAAAAGCAAAAACTGAAAAAGGTTTGGTAGTGACTTACTCAGTTCATCGCCTATTATGCTTTATTGAACATGCACGGGGAATCCACTTCGTTCATTTTTGCATGCTCCTCTTTGGTTACCAGGAACCGGAGGTAGCTGGCTACCCCGACGGGTATGGAAAAAATCCATACATCCTTCGGAACGATGATAATAATCAATCGCTTCTGACCAGGATCCGCACTTGGGTCAAAGAACTGGTTGACTAGTATCAGGCTCGAATTAGAACCACTTGCCCCTGAGAATGAACTTTTTCTAGGCACTTCTAAGTCACCTAATCTAGTGGCGTCCTCCATGGTGGTGGAATCCACGCCATCAAAAATACTTTGGAGGGGATTGTCCACTCCATGGACCACCTTATTGGATCGCTCTTTTTCGAACATCGATTTTGTGAACTAAGGTGATCTCATTATGTCAATGACATCGGGCGGGGAAGGATCGGTATCTTGAGGGTTCTCAACCATCACTGCTGCATCGGCCTCTTGAACTTTAGAGAGATTGGCCTCTATTATTTCCCCCTTAGCTGCCACCGGTTCTTTGGGCATGGACAACTTATGAGCCATAAATGGCTCTTCCCCTTCGGACTTATCACTAAGTTGATAGAGCAAGTCCGAAGCTGGTACTCGGGCACTAGTGCTTTCCTTCGACTTACGCACCAGCCTTCTTCTTGGTATCTTTTTCTCCGAGCTAGGGGAATTCAGAGCCCTCCTCCTCTTCTTCTCCCCGGCCTGAGCAGGAGACTCAACGAGCAAAGTCCTCGCTGCAGACTAGAGGCCTAAGCTTGACGTTCTAAGGCAAACCTTAGAAAGAATGTAAAGGAAATAAGATTTTGATGTTATAAGAAGATGCCTAACACAACATATTCGAAAAGGGAATCTTACCGTGAGAGAGGCCTCCCAAAGGCCCTTGAAAATTTGTGCCATATGCGCTCGGAGTAGGGCATATGTGAAACAATGCTTTCGACCCACTACTTGAGTCGATGAACAACATTTTTAACTCGAGCAAAGGATGCATTACTATGAGTACCAATAAGGAAAAGAAAAGTAAATATAAAATCAATGATTGAAGGGAAATGTTACTTAGGTGATGTAATCCACTTCTTGAGGAATAGCCTGAATTTAGCAAGAATGAAGTCTGAAGTCCTCACTCGGACAAAACAACCTTCCCAACCTCGATCTCGATCCTTATCAATGCTTGAGAATGGCGCCTTGCAGGCCCGGCACACTAGCTTTATCAGCTCCCCTTGGAACATTTGGGGACTTTTCAAGCTGAGTAAGTGATCCATAGTAAATTTTCACGAATAGACTCTGTCCACAAAAAACCGCAGGAGGAACACAATCCTCCTTATGGAAGGATAGATCTGACCGAGGCATACCTCGTATCTCTTAAAGAAATTTATGATGGCCAAGTCCACAGGTCCCAATGTAAAGGGATAATTGTAAACACTCAAATATCCCTTGACATAGGCGGTAATGGCCTCCCCGGGGTCGAGAACCACTATGTGTTTATTGGCCCAGTTGCAGTCTTTTGGGAGAGTCGAGAGGACCTTTTCGGTGATCGAGCACATATATCTTGAAACCTCCTTGCACCGGCCCCATACGGAAGAAGGCTTCTCAACCTTGAAGTCATCATTGACCCAGCATCCCCAGGAATGAACATTTTCAAGGGTAGTTTAGCTGCTGATTCGTCAACAGCCACGACCGGAGCGCTCTCTTCAACCTCAATGGCTGGCTGCGAAGTAGAAAGAGTTTCTTTATAAGGAACGATTTTGGAAGTCTTTGACATTATTTTAGAAAATAAAAATGGTGGAGGATCTGGAAAAGATGAATAAATAGAGGAAGTTGAAGGACTAGACTTGTTGGCTTGAGAAGAAGATGGGTAAAATATTCCTTGCAAAAGCCTTGAGTATCGGGAGTAAAAGTGCTCAAGAGTATTGTAATTCTAAGGGTATGAGGGTATAAGGTTTGATGTAAAGTGAAAATGAACAAAGGAGGGGGTATTTATAGTATTTAGGCAACATTTCATGTCCGAAGACGGCCAAGTAGCGGTCGACATGCATTTAATGCCACAATGATGTGACTGACGAGATCTTTCGTGTTTTTGACATTTCTTATACGACATGTTGGGTACGAATCAGGGAGCTCATGCATCTCTCGTCAACTTAGTCTCCGATAAACGAGGGGACTATCTGTATACGGGTAAAACCGATCTCGTATTTCACCCCGATTTCCGACATAATAAGGCAAGCTCGAGATATGATAGTAGGGGGCTGAGACCGAGGTAGAGGTCTCGTTGATTTGGAGTCTGGGACCATGATGCCCACCCTCGAAGATATCGGGTCACGGTTCGGGATCGGGCTTAGGTTTGATTAACTTCGGAGGACTTTGTTAGATAATCAAGCCCAACCAACAGAAGGCCATGATATCTGTAACTAATTGAATATCACGGCCGAATCTCGGCATGTATCGACAAGAAATTAGCTGTCAGTTAATTAGAATTTTTTTTACCTTTTATAGTGTTGTACCTAAACTAGCCCCTACTATATAAAACGGGTCTGATGTTTCATAACACACGTTGTATTACGTATTCCAAAGTAATATATTATTATGTTCCTATGTTATTTAGCTATTTCATGTTGTTCATCAGAGTTGGCTATAGCGAGCCCGGATTGAGGGTTGAGATTTTCACCAAGGCTAAACTATCTTATGTGTGCAGTTGGAATTTATTTTTATCTTTATTTTTCAATCTAATTCAGTTTACTATTTTGTGTCAAATTAATTCGTGTATCCTTAAAATCACTTATAAATTCAATTGCTATATGCTTTTAAAGATAAATACCGTGCATATCACTTTTCCCAAACTATACTTATGAGAATACCTTGAATATATTATTGTTGTGTTACGCATAGTTGATATCTTTTTCATTAACTCCATGCAGTTTTTATGTTGTTCTTCATGGAAAAAAGTTATCCTAACTCCAAAGCGAGTGTATATATATAGACATGTTAATTTATCATTGTTAAGTAATAAGTTTAAGTAAAATATTAGTAAACAATTATGACCAAGTAATACTTATGATATACGAGTTTTATCCGCTCATTACTATTGTGCTGCATTTTGGGATGTACATAGATCAGGTTGGTTAGAATTTTCTAATTATCAAACGAAATTAATGCTATTATGTTATTATATTTAAAGACCAAACCAAACCAATAAAAGTCAGGTTTTTCAATCTGCGTTTTCCTTGGATTTTTTGGGTTTTCGGGTTTTTTTCAGATCTTTTTTCATATAGTCTTCATAGCACAAAATATAGAATTTGTGCTCCAAATATTTCTTTAATCCTAGTAAGATAGAACTATATAAGGTGTTTTTCAAAAAAATAATACAAGTATGGAATGAATCATGGCATTGTATTAAAATATCCAACAATAAAAATAACAAAATCACATAAAATAAGTATTATTAATAAGCCATAATAGAAAGCAAACATAACTTAAAATTATTAACAAGTAGCTAAAATAAGTCTACTAATAAGTATTGTTATATATATGACTAAACACTAAAAGGAAAATAAGTTATGCATTTTATCTAAATCATGGAAAAATTATTACTAGTTCATATTATAATTGAATTAAATGTCTTTTCTTAACATTAGTATTGATTGGATTTTATTTAGGATTTATTTGAGTTACTAACATTTATGGGCTATATAAATTATTGGAGCATAAAAAAATTATAAGTTCATGCTTGAAATAATACTTGAAAGATAAAACTATAGAAAAGTTTAAGAAATATTTATAAACTACACTGCAATAAATATTTTTATATATTAAATAGATTTAAAACTTCAATATATCGGATTGGTTTGCTTTCGGTTCGACTTTTTTCAGTTAAAAACAAATCAAACAAAATATGATCGAGTTTTTTTCTAATACCAAATTATAATCGAGTCTTTTTTTCTCGATTGGACTCAAAATATTGCATTGGTGCCGTTTGTCAGTTTTATTTGTACATCTCGGACTATCGTGCATGCACGGAGATTTTTTGCTTTTTTTAAGTTATTTCAAATTATTTTTGTTAGAAAAAAATATTTGGTTTAATTTGAAGGTGAATGGAAATAACTTTCATTCCAAAACTGGGATGACACTAAATTATTAGTAAAAATTTATAGTTCCAAAATTAGAAAAGGTTATTGCTATTTTGAGATTCTTCCACGTGCAGCTGATGCTGTTGAGTTGAGGAATACGTTATTTGGAGAAAAAAAGAAATATAATATTAGGACTTTGAGTTCTCTTTTTATATTTTTTGTCATGGGATAACTGCTTCGTGGTAAAGAAAGGTCTTTTTATTATCATAATCCAAATTAGGAGTATTATCTTTACCGACTGAGAATCCAATTTTTATAATGATTTGAAATCTAACATCTCAGAGAGTCAGAGTTCTTGCCGGTTTTTGCTTTTGACCGGTAAATTACCGTAAATGCCCTTCATCTCAGTTTTAATATTTTACTCCAAATTTATGCATATTCTTTCCTTTTCGTCATCCCAAAAGAATTGTATTCATATATTTTATATGTAGTAGCAATTTAATTTTAAAATGCCCTTTTAACCTTTTATGAGATGATTTTTAGTTACATAAAATTTCATGATTGTATAGACTTTAAATTTCAAATTTTTTTATTTTTTATACTTCGTCTCTACTCAATGACAAGAGGGGTTGTTCTGATGGTAAGCAACCCCCACTTCCAACCGAGAGGTTGTGAGTTCGAGTCTCCCCAAGAGCAAGGTGGGAAGTTCTTGGAGGGAAGGATGCCGGGGGTCTATTTAGAAATAGCCTCTCTACCCAAGGGTAGGAGTAAGATCTGCGTACACACTATCCTCCCCAAACCCCACTAAGTGGGATTATACTGGGATGTTGTTGTTGTACTTCGTCTCTGCTCAAACACCTCCACATAAATTCAGAGGGAGGGATTGCTCTTTATCCTTTTTTTTTTGTGTTGACTTTATGAAACTGAACATTAAAGGAAAAAAAAAAAGATACTGAATAATTTCTTTATGAAAGTAATACAGATCACTCTACTGTAATGAAAGGCAATGGGCTTCTGTGTGCTTTATTCAGATGCTTTGCCATTGCTTTCTCATTTTAACAAACTTTGTATTCATAAATTTGTCTATACATGTATTAACTATTTTTGAAAATATATCATGAGACTTAAGTGAATTCTTTCATAAAGGGATGAGAATAGTGTGTAATTCCTATCCATGTAATACAGACAAGATATACATCCATAATGCATGTGTCCTTTGTTAATCATATGTCGACTCCACGGTCTACACTTGAGGCACATCTGAATTCTCCTCGTATTTTTTGTATTATTTTAACTACAAAGAAAGTAACGGTAAGTATAATTTGCTATCGATTATTATGTTGGCTAGAACACTGAGGGTTGAAATACTGCTACACTAATGTGTAATTCATTCTATTCTAAAAGGATACAATCCACAACACCGAGTACTAGGAGGGGATTAAGTTCCTTAAGAAAATACTGTAAATTCACTGGGCTGAGATATTTTGTTTTTTTATAATTCTGTTTATATGTTATTTTATTTTTTTTCAAAATTATTTTACAAATATCGTTTACTAACAAACAATAAATTCTATACACTTTTTCAACTTTCGAATATAAATAATTTTTAATACGGGTTAAAAGTAATAATACTCCTCTCATTTGCGATTACACAAGTCATTGGACTTGTTGTTATTGATCACTTTCTATTTCAATAATTTGGGTGCAGTAATCACATCGCTAGGAGACAAGTCTAATATGGAAAGTGGAAACCTTCAATTGACCGCAAGTATATGTTTTGAAAAAAAATACATGAACAACAGTATACGTTATGACTTTCGACTCCAAGAGACATAGTCATGTGCTTACCCCTACAAGGGTTGGCATCTCAATTTTAACTTTCGATTCTAGTTTGACTGCTCTATTGACCTTTTAAGCTTGAAGAGTACGTATATAAATAATGGGTTGGCAGTACAGTAGCCCTTCAAATCTTCAATGCCCTCTGGGTAAGAGATCCATAAATTAATTAGATAAACCAAACATAGAGTTTAATTTGTTATTTTGAACATGGACCTATGAAAAAATATAGAGGAATTTACCAGTTTGGCAACTCGATATAAAGTATTTATACCCGCTAGATAATATATATAAATTATATATATTACAGACTTTTTTTCTTGGAGTGAATGACTTGCTTCTTGCAGCTGATAACTAGTATACTTCAGAAGCCCATTTACAAAATAACAAAGATACATATGACTAGGGGTGTCAAATAAATCTTTAGAAATTAACTACTGTACCGAATTGTACCTTATCGTACCATATCATACCAATTATTAGGTTTCTTTTCGTAGAATGTTAGCATTTTACATAAAATTATAACCATATCGAATATGTAGATAACAATAACAATGACAAGAACAACCCAGTATAATCCTATTTAGTAGGGTTTGGGGAGGATAGTGTGTACGCAGACCTTACCCTTACCCTTGGGTAGAGAGACTGTTTCCAAATAGACCCACGGCATCCTTCCATCGAAAACTTCCCGCCTTATTTTTGGGGAGACTCGAACTCACAACCTCTCGGTTGGAAGTGAGGATTGCTTACATATCGAATATGCAGATAGATTTTTAATTTTATAAAATAAATTAAAATTACTGATATGTCCAATTTACATATGAAGATATATATATTTTATATATTAAGTTTAAAAGTAATAAAAGCATTAAGTTATTAGGATTATAAAAACGATCACAAACCACGAGGTAATTAATATCCAAAGTCTCAACTCCTGAACTTATTCTACTACCTCAATTGCAACTAAATTAATTCCAATATCTTGAGAAGTAAACCACAGTATATTCTAGTGATATCACGTAGCGTGTCATAAAGTATTATATATCTTTTTTCTCATATAATTTAGATTTCTCATATTGGATATTTAATTTTTTAATAGATTTTACTCTTCAGTCCCAACATAATTAAAGACTTTTTACTCATATAATTATATCGCTATTGTCTTTGCTTAATTGTTTTGTGCCGCTGCAAAATAGTGGGATGGATCTAGATATATTCGGCCATTTTTTGTGTTTCATTTATCCATCATCTTTTAAAGAGTTAAACTTGCAGAGACTTTTGCCAAGGCTGAGCAAGCGCGCACCTTTTCGCGTTCTAACTTCTGCCAATGACTTTTATATGTTGTTAAGAAAAATTATCAGAAATAACTGATCGTCGTATTCATGCCGAAGAAAATTCAAGATGATTAGGATAATTTTGAAAAGCATATTTTTAATTTAAAATTTAAAATATAATGATCCGAATTGAACTATTGACATATATGACCAAATGCATATGCAATTATTACATGTAATGATTTTCTAAACAATCTACGTGTGTATATTCAAATTTCATCTTTCACGTTAAGAAATTAACTGAATTAAAAAAAAAAGCTACTTAAAATATTTTAAGGAGGATATCAATGTGTGGGAGAGCCTGATTCTAATTTAGAGCATCTTATTTGCTCCATATTCTCTTTATCACTATCAGTATTATTATTTTATTTTCACTTTTATCACTAATAGATGAATTTATCCGTGTTTCGTGTGGTTACAACTTTTTTCAATAAATTCATAGTTTATTATGCACCGAATATAAGTGTAATAAGTAATACTGTATCGAATATAGCTTATAATATATATATATATATATATATATATATATATATATATATATATATATATATATATATATATATATATATTTGTATGTATGTATGTATGTATGTATATGTATGTATGTATGTATATATTAAAAATATTAAACCTTACTCTTATCGGTTCACAACAAGTGACCAATTTGCTTTTTTATTTTGGTCTAAAATAAGTGTCCATTTATATAATCAAGAAAAAATTTAGTTTGTCTTTCCAAAATTACCTTTATGTACGTATCTTTAAAAAGTCATTTACACCTCACATTTGAGAAGAGAAGTAAGTGATAATATAACAATGGTGCAATATTTAATGAAGGGTAGTTCAGTCACTAACAATTTTCGTTTAGAATTTAGTATTTTTTTTAATAGGCGTAATCAAAGCAAGCTGGTTACTTATTGTAAACCGGAGAAAATTTTATGAAGTTACGTTTTCTTATGTTATAAATTTAAAATACATCTTAAATAAATAAAAGGAAATATTCATATCAGGTAATTAATACCTCTCAAAAAATTTCAAATAGTGATATTCCCATCAGAACTTAGTGCCTATCACCTTAATAGCCTACTTTGTTTGCACACTAATCATGTGTTATCAGCCCTCCCCAGCCCCTTCCCAAAAGAAAAAAATGTTGCATGAAATGGGAAAAAAGAAAAAGAAAAAAATTTGTTGACGTGAAGACTGCAAGAATATTAAAAAAGAAAAATTATAATTTTATCAACAAAAAAAAAATAGAAAATACAAAAAGTGTTACTACTACAATTTGAACTGTAAGATCCTTTTCTACTGTCTTCTTATAAAAAATTTCATTGCGACATGTTATGTGTCGTGCTGCTATTGCGCCACTGAAAAGATAGAATAGAAAGTACTGTAATAGTAAGATCTGCTTGCTTTTACTAAAATTAGATGATAGCAAGAGGTAATTTTTACCTACAAAGCTATGTCTGCAAACCTGCGGAAGAATGGCAAAACCTACAAGTACATAATTATAAAAATGCGAAAATACAAGTACATCATTTCTATAAATAGAACCATTTTGTTTCACCAAAGAGTGCTCCTCTTATAGGTTGATGAGAAATGTAATGGGAGTAATGAGAGTTTAATAGAAAAGTAAATAAATAGTCAAAATTAAATAGCAAAATGGGTGGGTGTTGGTTACAACAGATATTTAAGATGATGTACCATTTCAACTTCCATATGATTAAGAGATAAGAAAATTTCAGTTACCATATTGATTGAGTGAAATGAATTTGTTCAAATGGCTGGAAAAAGTAGAGTATTTGACATGAAAAATAAGAAAAAAGACCAAAAATCCAGAAAAAAGATAAATATGAAAGCTGCCCAAATAGGGATGCAACATCAGCTGGCTAATTCCCAACTTTATATTTATATATAGATGTTGTTCTTTTACTCTGGGTATCTTTATTATTTTTGTTATCAATGCTTCTTTTTTCTTTAGTATTTTCAAAAATGTTTTGAAAATAATTTTCATGATTCAAAGATCTATCGAAAATAATCTCTTTAATTTATATAAAATAGGTGTAAAATTCGTGTATACCTTACCCTCGCCAAATCCTACTTCTGAGCCTCTAAGTATTTAATTATTATTACTATTGTTGTTCAAAATATCAATATATTCTTAGGGATTCTAAATAAAATGTATTGTTAAAACTTTTTATATTATCAATGCATTAAACTTGTAATAACAGGTTAATTCGCATTTGTACTAAGCTATCATTTGTGTTGATTTAGAAATTTATCTATAATTATTTCATAAATAATATACTTTTTATGACGTCGGTTTATTGAACTTAAATTCTTTATTAGGAGGTGAAATAAATCTCAACTAGGATGTGAAGTTTTAACTTTTACATTTTTAAGAAATATGTGACGTAAATATTTTTTAGGTAACTAATATTTTATTAATCACCAATAAGCTTTATAATTCATAGTCTGCTTTATAACTCAGCAGCTATATCTCTCCAAACCAAACAAACTCAACCTACGAACTGTGTTTAATGGAACATAGAGTACTGTAATAAATGATTAGTTTCATTTGTAGATCTCACTTTACATATGTAGGCTATTTCTCGAGTTATACTATCTACTACTCTGCTTATCTATTCACATTTTATTAATCACCAATAAGCTTTACAATTTATAGTCTGTTTTATAACTCACCAGCTATATCTCTCCAAACCAAACAAAATCAACCTATGAATTGTGTCTAATGGAACATAGAGTACTGTAATAAATGATTAATTTCATTAGTAGATCTCACTTTACATATGTAGGCTATTTTTCGAGTTATACTATCTACTCCTCTGCTTATCTGTTCAAATATCCTCATATTCCTTTTAATCCATAGACTATGTGTGATCTCGACATACACCATCCGATACAACTATGCTTCATAGGATTTTCTTTTGGCACATTGTATCATCCATTGTTCATGTTGCTTCCAATTGTCTCGAACTATATCCTACCTCTGTATCTATTATAGGACCTTGATAAAATAATATTTTACAAACAAATAATCTCTGATTTCATCACGATGCTAACATAAAGAGAATTTTAATTCCACAATGACACCTCGTTTGATCAACCTACCAGCTGTTAAATTTTTCACCTCTTATTGACATCTTAGAGAGAGAAGCTCTTCCTTCTCTCTACTCTACTGTTACATTGCCTCTTCTCTGCTTGGCTCGGTGCACGTTAGTCTACGTACACCGAGGGGTTTTTCGATGGCTAGAGGAAGGGGACGGGGCAGGGGACGACCTAAGAACTTCCGATTCCCACCATAGATCAACCTATTACCACCACAACCCAAACATTGCTGGAGAATCCGACAGTGGTACTATCAGTTGAGTCCGGAGATGAAGATGAGGAAAATGTGTTGTTACAGCAGGGTGATGAAATCAGTGATTTAGATCATAGTTTTCCTGTATTGATTGAACCATTGATGCCTTTGATGAAGCAGGGTGCTGCTGAAAAATCAACACATGCAGCAGGACACAGTAGTCCAAAATCAAGCTAGGATAGCTAAACCAGGTGAGGAGATGATAGATAATGCTGATGTACCAAAGAAAAACTGGGCTAGCCTATTTCAGAAGAATCGTTTTGCAACTAATGGTAAGACTTTGAAGTATATTCCCCCGATGCTGATGGAAGGGCAACCAGTATGGATACTGGATAAAGCAGAGGTGGAGGAGGAGGAAAACAAGTGGAGATGTGCCCTAATCATTTACATGATAGGGGAGGGACCTGGATACAATGCGATGAAGAGATTCATCCACACTCATTGGGCACAGGTACCTGAGCCGGATCTGTTTTATCATGAAGAAGGTTATTATATTGTGAAGTTCAAAATCATGAGTGATGCTAAAGAGATCATGTGTGCTGGACCTTACTCTATAGCTAATAGACCTTTGATTCTCAAGCAGTGGTCGGCAGATTTTGATTTTACTAAAGAGTTTCCTGTTGAGATACCATTATGGGTCAAATTTCCCAAACTGCCTATGTCATGTTGGGGAATGAAATCCTTGAGCAGAATTGCCAGTGTACTAGGGAACCCCTTGTTTGCTGATGAGTGTACCACTAAACAGACTAGAGTTTCTTATGCTCGTATGTTAATAGAAATGAATGTTACTAAAGAACTACCTCGGGATATCTGGATAATGGATCCTAATGGCAAGAAATTTCTACAAGAGGTGATCTATTATTGGAAACCAACCTTTTGTGAGAAATGCAGCATGGTGGGGCATAACTGCCTTATGAAGGCAAAACCAAATCAAACTGATCCAGAGAAGAAACCAAAGGTTCAGGAGTGGAGAATTAAAACATCAACTGCCCAGATTCAGTAGGAAGTGGCTCCTCCACAACCTGTCCCATTGAAGAATACTACAGGCCAACAACATCCAGTATCACCTCTACTGGTAACTAGTATGAACAGACAGATTGATAAAGGAAAACATGTTCGATCCCCAGAATTTAATGTCACTAACTTTCCTCCTTTGTCTCCTATAGTGATCAGTAATCGTTTTGAAACAATTTCTGGTGGTAGAGTGGAAAAGCCTCCAGGAGATGAAGGTGGACCTAGTTTATGTCAATGAGATGCTTAGTTTGGAACATAAGGGGTGTAAATAAAAGGTATAAACAAAAGGAGGTTAAGGAGTACATTAGGAAGAATAATATTACCATTGTAGGTTTGGTAGAGACTAATGTTAAAGAACAAAATGCAGAAAAGGTTGCTAAGTTGCTGGTCCCTGGATGGAAACTTATAACCAACTATCAATGTGCTCTTAATGGTCGAATCTGGATCTTGTGGGATGCACAGTTCCTTAAGGTCACTATACTTCAAGAAGATGCTCAACTGATCCATTGCAGAGTTAAGAATGCATCTGGTGATATCAACTGCTACCTCACTGTGGTATATGGATTCAATGGGATAATCCAGAGGAGATCACTGTGGAATAATTTACAAGTTTTGGCTACTAACATTACAGATTCGTGGCTAGTCACTGAAGATTTCAATGTTGTCCTGTATCCTCAAGATGGACAATCAGATAATCATGTTAAGCAGGCTGAGGTTCAAGAATTCACTCAATGCATCCACCAAGCTGGTCTTTCTGAACTTCCTTGGAAAGGTGAATATTTTACTTGGACAAATAGGCAGAGTGGTAATGACAGAATCTGTAGTAGACTGGACAGATCTTTTGGCAACTATGAATGGATGAATAACTGGAGTCATGTACACACTATATATGATTCTCCTTTAGTATCTGATCATAGTCCTATGGTGATCATAATGACTGAAACTCCTAAGATAGGTAAGCCACCTTTCAGATTTTTCAACGCATGGACTTCTCATGCAGACTTTTACCAGTTGATTAGAGACAACTGACATTGCAAAGGCCAGGCTACTTTGAAGGATGTGTGGATTAATCTCAAATTCCTGAAAGGCCCCTTAAAATCTTTAAACATCAAAAATTTAAAGAATATTAGTCAAATGATTGTTGATAGTAGGCAAGAGTTAAAGGATATCCAAATGCAGATGAGCTTGGCCTACATTGATACATTGCAACTCAAAGAGAAAGAGATAGCAGTAAACTTGGAGAAATGGTCTTTGATTGAAGAAAGCCTATTACAACAAAAATCCAGGGCCAAATGGATCCAGTTGGGTGACTCTAATAATAAGTATTTTTCTTCCATCTTGAAGGAAAGAAACCAGCATAAACATATTTCTGAACTAATTACAGGTGAAGGTTTTAAGATATCCAGCCCAGCTGATATTAAGAAAGAAGTTACTGACTTTTATAAAGCCTTAATGGGTACAGCTGCTTCCTGTTTACCAGCCATAAATCGAAAATATATGGCCAATGGCCCCAGTTTAACACAGCAACAGAGGAGAGCCTTGAGTGAAGATGTTACTAATTTGGAGATTATTGCAAGTTTAAAAGCTATTGGAGATGATAAAGCCCCTGGAATTGATGGTTATAATGCAGTCTTCTTTAAGAAGACATGGAATATAACTGGCACACAGATTATTCATGCAGTTAAGGATTTTTTCCTTACTAATAGAATGTACCATCTTGTCAACTGTGCTTCTCTTACCTTGATCCCTAAAGTTCCTAATCCAACTACAGTCAAGGAGTTTAGGCCAACTGCATGCTGCTCAGTGTTGTACAAATTGATATCTAAAGTTCTTGCTAACAGAATGCAACATGTTATGCCTAACATTATATGTACAGCTCAAGCTGGATTCATACCAGGTAGAAGGATTGCAGACAATGTGATACTAGCCCATGAATTAATCAAGAACTATACCAGATCTCATATCTCTCCAAGGTGCATGATTAAAATTGATTTGCAAAAGGCTTATGACTGTGTAGAATGGATCTTCCTGCAGCAAGTACTTGAAGCTTTGGGATTTCCAGACAGGTTTATCAAATGGATCATGCAATGTGTTAAAACTATGAGTTATACTATATTTTTCAATGGAGAAACAACTGTTCCTTTTACGGCTGCCAAAGGCCTTAGGCAAGGGGATCCTATATCCCCCTTTCTGTTTGCAATTGTTATGGAATATCTCAGTCGATCACTGGCTCAACTGAAGCAACATCAAGCTTATATCTATCATCCAGGTTGTAAGAAGTTGGGCATCACACATATCAGTTTTGCAGATGATCTGCTATTGTTTTCCAAAGGTGATACACAGTCTGTTATTACTATGTTTAAAATGTTCTCTCAATTCACTGAAGTCTCAGGTCTGAAAGCTAATTTGAGCAAAAGTTCAGTGTATTTTGGAGGTGTCAGCTCAGAGGTTAAACTGCAGATCACTCAACAGCTAGGTTATGGCTGTGGGATATTGCCTTTCAAATACTTGGGAATTCCTCTTACTACTAAGAAGATGACACTTATCCAGTGGCAACCTTTGATGGATAAGATCACTGCCAGAATTACATCATGGACTACTCGAAAATTATCATATGCAGGCAGGATACAGTTAGTACAATCAGTTTTGTTTGGCATTCAGGCTTATTGGGCTCAACTGTTTCATATTCCTTCCAAGATTCTGAAAATGATTGAAGCTCACTGCAGAAGCTTTATTTGGTCAGGGTCAGTAGCAATTACTAAGAAGGCATACATTGCCTGGGACAAAATGTGTTTACCTAAATCAGCTGGTGGTCTAAACCTTACAAATCTCTTAATATGGAATAGGGCTGCCATTGCTAAGTTATCTTGGGATTTGGTTCATTAGAAAGATACTCTATGGGTCAAATGGATACATTCTGTGTATATAAAACAGCAACAAGTGGAACACACTCCTGTACCTAAGCAAGCCAATTCAATGGTTCGAAATTTTTTTGCAGCTTATGACATGATATATCTGAGGCAGTGCTTATATAATCCAGTTTGTTCTATTAGATCTCTCTACTTGTCTCAGATTGGGAAGCTGCCTAGAGTTCATTGGAAGAATCTAATAACACAAAACCATGCGAGGCCTAAGGCAGTATTTACTCTATGGCTGATCCTCCACGATAGACTGCCTACCAAAGCTCGACTGATACATTGGGATCTAGTTGTTGATTCTCAATGTGTTTTGTGCCAGCGTGAGATTGAATCCAGGGATTATCTTTTCTTTACCTGCTCATTTGCTACTGACCTAAGGAACCACACCATGAAGTGGATCAGAGAAACTATGGATAGTGTCCTCGACTGGGAACAATTTCTACAGCTGATCATTTGTAAAGCTAAAGGCAAAACTACTAGAGCAAGCATCTTCAAAATGGTGATAACAGAATTGTTCTATACAATATGGTTGGAAAGAAATGCAAGGATCTTTGAGAAGTTGATTCGTAATAGTGACAATTTGCTTCGGGAATTAGCATATACATGCAATGTTCGAAGCTCCTCCAGTACTCGTCAGCAACTTCAGCGGTTTTTTCTGTAAAATAGAAGTTTAGTATAGCATTATAGTGAATGTCTAGTTGGATGATTAGTTTAGTTAACACATGAGAATGTCAAAGTGCTGTATTGACATCCTTTTGGTAATTAATAAAATTTTAATTACCAAAAAAAAAACCTACCAGCTGTTAAGTATGTGACGTCAATATTATACACGAATTAACATTAAGAGATTCATTTTTTAGATTTTTATTTAACATCACGTGCAAAACAAATTTTTATTAGTAATAATTATAAAAAACTAGTGTAAGGTGTAACAACCGTAAGAGATAAATAAAAGGCTACTGAAAATTTCTCAACGGCCGGAGAATAAGGGTGCAAACAGTCGGGCGGGCGGATCTAAGCGGATCAAAAACGGTTATTATAAAAATCGGTTAAGGGTCAAATATATCCTTGTACTATTAAAAATAGGTCATATTTATCCTCCGTTTGAATTTTTTATCAAATATATCCCCACCGTTATACATTAGGGCCATATATATCCCTCAGCCGTTAAAACACCCTTCCATATTTTTTAGTAGCACGTGACATCTTATGATTGGACCAGACGACCCGCCCCACTCCTTTAATTAAACCCGCCCCCGACACATTCCTTTTCTTTAATATGAGAGTGGGTGTTGGGTTTTCTTGAACCAACCCGACTCAAGATCAGATGTTGACAACCAAACCACCAAAGAAAGATGATATGTAATGGAAAAGGCAACTTGAATTTAAGCTTTTGTCCTCTTGTTGTTCTCTCCCAAAAAGCCAAACATTTCAATAGCATTTGGAATGAGATCAAGATAACTCCTCTTCGGATTAGAAAAATGAAAGAATCTTAAGGCCCAACACTGAGCAGCAAGGACCGATCACTTTAGAGCCGAACTCTTTTAGCACCTCAGACGAGACCAAGTGAAACCGGAACTACCAGATAACTTGCTACTAACTTTTGCTACATGGACTTTTCTGTAGGAGATCAACAATAGAAGCCAAATTACAGAACATGAGTTCAATACTCCCTCCCAAAAGTTGTTCTACTAAGTATAACCAACCATGCATAAGATGTAGTACATTTCAACAATTCGATGGTGAAAGTTTACAGGAGTAGTTTAGTTGGGACGGAGGAGTAGTTGAGTTACCACTTGATTTGGAATGAGCGATTTGTCATTTCCGTCACTATCTGTTTGCGAAAATGCCCCAAAGAAACTTGAGAGACCAAGAAAACCCAACACCCACTCTGATATCAAAGAAAAGGAATGGGTCGGGGCGCGGGTTTAATTAAAGGAATGAGGCGGGTAGTCTGGTCCAATCATAAGATGTCATGTGCTACTAAAAAATATGGAAGGGTGTTTTAACGGCTGAGAGATATATATGGTCCTAATGTATAACGGTGATGACACATTTGATAAAAAATTCAGAGGAAGGATAAATATAACCTATTTTTAATAGTACAAATATATATTTAACCATTAATCGTATAAAAATATATAAAATATATAAAAATGTCATATTTTTAATATATAAATAATTATTTTCTTTTAATCATTTTTTCATCCCAATTCGAGAAGGACAAGACTGTAATTTAAAGATTGGAGGGACAAGACTCCTTTTTGCCTGCCCTTCTGCATTGTAAGCGCTTTGTTAGGGAGGGGATAAAAGCTGTCCCCACTCTCTCATATTTTTCCTGGTAAAATACAAAAGCAAACAAAACCTCAACCAATCCTTCACACACTCTCACACCCACACACGCACGCACGCACTGCACCCCCCCCCCCCCCTTCCAAACTAGCCATTTCCATCTTCTTTTTTCCTTTTCTTGGTTTCACTCAAGTAATCAGATTTGGTAACAATCTAATACAGAGGAAGGTAAAAAGTAGAAGAGGGGAGAAAGGGTTTACTTTGGGGTTCATAAGCATAGTATAGTTGCTCAAGAAGATAAAAATAGAGGGAGAGAAAATTTTCACATGAGAATAGTGTTTTAACAGGTGAAGTGAAGAAGAGAAAAGGGTTTTAATTTTTGCTAGATAAAGAAAAAAGGAGGGAGTGAGAAAGAGAAAGAGAAATGGTGGGCTCAGGAGCAACAGATAGGAGCAAAGAAGCAGTAGGGATGATGGCCCTTCATGAAGCACTAAGAAGTGTCTGTCTCAACACAGAGTGGACTTACTCTGTCTTCTGGACCATTCGTCCTCGCCCGTATGTCTACCCCTCTTTCCTTTCTTCCCCCATACTTGTCTGTTTTTTCTTGTCTCAAAATGGGTCCTCTTGTTTCCTTATTTATTTATTTATTTATTCCAGGAGAGTTCGCGGTGGTAATGGTTGCAAAGTTGGAGATGACAATGGTAGCTTGTGAGTATTTATATTCTCTCCATTTTACTACTAAATATCTCATCTTTTCTTGCTGATCCCAAAAAGGAAACAAAGAGAATGGACTTCAAATATCTCTTTTTTTAGCTGTGGCAGAAAAGAAAAAAGATCTCTGTTTTAGCTGAAAGATGGTGTGCGTTTGTGTTAATTTGATGCAGGATGTTGATGTGGGAAGATGGGTTCTGTAGAGGGAGCTTGGAAGAGATGGAGGGTGAAGATCTAGTGAGAAAAGCATTCAGCAAAATGTCCATTCAGTTATATAATTATGGAGAAGGGTGGGTAATGGGTAGGTGATTTGGTTGGTATTATTGGATTTTGAACTCTCCCCACCTCCACATGACTCTCTCTCTCACTTACTGTGGCTGTATAATAATTGATATAATTTGTAGTTATAAATGAGTAGAACCAAAAGAAGGTGGGAGACAAGATTTTGTAACTACTACTATTTGTGTATTTTGATTGGTTGAGTTTTTGTTTGCAGGTTGATGGGGAAAGTTGCCTCTGATAAGTGTCATAAATGGGTTTTCAAAGAGCCTACTGAATGTGAACCAAATATATCCAACTACTGGCAGAGTTCGTTTGATGCTGTATGTTCAATGACAAGTTTATTTGCATTTAATTGTGGTTATAATTAGGGAACTGATTTTTCAATTTGTCAATTATTATTGGTCTAAGATATAGATTTATTGATTCCACATCCTTTGACCTAAAACCTCTGCAGCTCCCATCTGAGTGGACTGACCAGTTCGAGTCAGGGATTCAGGTCAGATTCAAAAGTCCAGAACAATAATTGCCGCTGTTTCTTATTTATGAAAAAAAGAAACAATCTTTTGCATCTGGTTCTTGGCTTGTCTTGTGTTGTATGCCATTATTTGCTAAGCTGAATGTGTCTGTTCTGCTTTTACCTTGTGCAGACTATTGCTGTAATTCAAGCCGGACATGGCCTACTGCAATTGGGATCCTGCAAGATTGTGAGACTCATTTTCTCATTGCCTGAAAAAATTTCATCTTTTTATTCTTTAATTTTTTTATATTTTAGTTGTTATGTAACATCTTTGTGTCTCTCTGCACATGTGATTACTGCTTTACAAAGCAGATAAAAAACTCAGAACTAAAACAAATAATCATCAACTTTTTAGGAATCTTTGACACTATTGGTGATTTTAGCCGTGAAAATAGCCTATTGCAGAAATGCAGGGTAAGGTTGCGTACAATAGACCCTTGTGGTCCGATTTTTCTTCGGACTCTGCACATAGCGGGAGTTTAGTGCACTGGACAGTTTTTTTTTTTTAATTAACACTACTGGTGATTCGGTGAATAGAAGTTAAACATTTTATCTAATTTGGATAAGCATGTTTTGTCCTCTGCAGATACCAGAAGACCTCCATTTTGTGTTAAGAATGAGGCACACATTTGAGTCTCTGGGCTATCAATCTGGCTTCTATCTGTCGCAGCTATTTTCTTCGACAAGGACCGGTTCACCATCATCCACAATGCCTCTTAAGCAGCCAACTATGCCAATCCGGCCTCCTCCTCCACTTTTCAACTGGGGGCCGAGGCCAATGCCTTCAGTGTCATCGCTGCTTTCCTCTCCCAACTTCCAAAACTCTGCAAGACTTGGAATGCATCATCAGTCCAAAGATGAATCACACATGTTCCTTCATCCTCATTCATCTGAACCTCGAATGGAAGATCACATGATCGGAGCTCATGATCATGAGAATGATATCAAATGGCCTAATGGATTGACTTTCTTCAGTGCTCTCACTGGCCGAAATGACGACTCTAGGATTCTGTTCAATCCTGATAACTTAGGAACTAAACCGGAGCATAATCAGCACCCACTTAGTCTTGATGGGAGGAGTTCAAATCCAAACTCAGATGCTTCAAGTTTGCACAACAATGGTAGTGCTAATCCGAATGATTTCTTGAGCTTGGATGGCCACTCGGATAGCGTTCGGAAGATGGACAAGTTCAAGAGGAGCCTCACTTTGCCTGCTAGGATGGCGTCCTCTTCTAATTCATCGACTTCACATGATCAGCTTCAAAATAATCCAGGAGAATATAGGAATGAAGGAGGAATGTATCTTGATGTCATGGACAGATTCTTGGAATGATGCTTCCTTGGCTTATGGTGGAGAAGTTGTACTTAGGAGAAAGCTGTAGTTCTGTTTTCTGCTCATAGCTTATGTGCTTTGCTTAATTTAGTTCTCTTGTAATGGTTTGATTTTCCTTCATCCTTTTGACAGTTGGACGTTTCCACAGTTTCTTGTAGTCTTTTTGATCAGTTCATCTAGAAATGAAGGAATATTTATGCTTTTCTCTGGATTTCTGCATGAGTTAATTTAAAGAATATGGGTGCCTAGTAGATATAAAATTATGTATGTTGCTCGAATCCTTCAAATCCTGCCACACCAGTTTTGATTCCTCTAATTATTGACAGTATTTTTTGAGAATCCGAGCCACATAGATTAACTAGTTCAGGATTGTTTTATGCTACTTGAGTACAACTACTACATGTGTGGATCAACTTCTGAAAGTTAGGGTGCGGTGACAAATAAACAAAGTCCTGTTGACATTTGGTGCACTAAGATCATCTCCAACTCTTAACCTCAAATTTCATGCTAAAAATTTAGTTTTTATTTCCTTCAAATAAATACTATTTTTTTCTTTTTTTTTCATATTCATTATATATAATTCACATTCACCACTTATATAATCATTTATTACAAAATTATTTTAAAGGATAAATCAATTAAAAGTGAAATAATTGATAAAAGATAATTAAATAAATATTACATTATAATCAAATTTAATTTAAGTACTACATAAATATTCAACTTTCGTCTTTATTCTCCCATAAATGCTCGATTAATGCATTACGAAGTGATAAACGCGTACTTTATCCTTATTTTTTTTGGTGCCGAGCTAAAAAATATTCAAATCGGTGATCCTCATTTCATCTACTACCGTTTCTACCGTAGGAGCTGGACATTATAAAAATAATATATATATATATATATATATATATATATATATATACATACAAATATTAATATATCAAAAAATATGATATAAAATTAAAATTATAAAGATCTTAATATAATAATTAATTGTATACAAAATATATGATAAATTAAAAGTCAAAAAATAAAAAAATGAATAAAATAATAAATCAAATTTGGTGTGATGAATAGTGTTACACTAAATTTGGTACACTATTCATGCTCTATAATGATCAAGATTTGGTGTTTCATTGGAACAAAAAAACACCAAATTTTCATCAAATTTGAATTTGGTGTAAAATTTGGTGCAACCTTGGAGATGGCCCAAGGTGAGACATATATATATATATATATATATATATATATATATATATATATATATATGGTTGAGCTAAACCGACCCAAATACTCTCTTAACATGGTGTGATATTGTCCGCTTAGGTCAAGCCAACACGGTTTTCTCCAAAAGGCCTCACACAATTAAAAGATCCCTACAACTTATATGTAGACTCCCAATCTTTCCAGCTTTCAATGTGAGACTTTGTTCGCACATCCAATAATCTCTCCCTTGAACTAAGTTTCATGTGGCTCACCACCACGATTCACGGGTCTTCCCCTCGAACTAAGTTCCATTTAGCTCATTGTCACGATCCACATGTTAATTTATGAGATTCACTATATGTCACCCACATTGTTAGAGTATTATGGCAATCGAAGCCCACAACTATCTTTTTCTTGTGTGTACACCAGCTCGTACCATCACTTTGCCATCTTCATACTCGTCCAGTCGATTGACTCTAATACCAATTGTTGGGCTAAATAGGCCCAACTGCTCTCTCAACATGATGTGATATTGTCCGCTTTAGGCCAAATCCGTACGATTTTTTCCAAAAGACCTCACACTATTAAGACTTCCTTACACCTTATATGTGGACTTTTAATCTTTTCCGCTTTCAATATGGCACTTTGTTCGCACACTCAACATTTTATATATATATATATATATATATATACTAAATTGAATAGTGTTAGTTCATAGTCGCAAAATTTTACATATCAGCTCGATGGAAGCAACTTATGTGAAATGACAATTCCAGTTTCCACTGTCAGAACAATTAACGATCAGCTCATTAAACTGAAACGAAAACTCCTACCTTTTCATTTCGTTGATGCTTTGAGGTTTGAGCGGAGGACCCATTTTTTATATGATTTTTCAACAAATCATTAGGAATTTATAAGATAGTGATAATGAAGTATACTCGACTATAATCTATGTTTGTCTTTTCCCCTTTGCTTTCGGCTGTTTGAGAATTGGTGTCTTGTTGTGGGGTATATTTTGGGAGGCGGGAAGATGAGAAGAGAGTAGCTTTTGTTCGTGAATTGATTCTGAATCTTCTTTTCCCTTGATTTTTGCCTTGGAACGAAGGTCTGAGGCGAGTAGAATCCAAAGAAAGGAACTCACCATCTTTTTCCTCAAGAGTGATAGGGTGTTTGATAGTACTCTATCCGTTTACTTTTATTTGATATATATAGTAAAAATATAGATATATTAAATTTTTATTTTTATTTTTTATTTAATACATATTAAGATAAAATAATTTTTTTGTTATACCCATAATATTTATTACTAATTTCAAATTATTAACTCAAATCAAATAAAATATGAATCTATTAATATGGATATCATGATAAATCATATACTTCATTTATTATTTCTTTTGATATGCATGAAAAGTCAAACGTAGCAAGTAAAAGTGAATAGAAAAAATGTCAAAATGTCCCTGAACTCTAAAAAAAAAATCTAAAAATAACCTTCATCCACCTTTATAGTTCACTTAAGCCATTAGATTGTTAGATCAATGCTGAATAGAAAAAATAATTATTTAAATTTCAACGTGATAATTTTTTACTGGTCGAAATTAAAACATTTAACCTATTAGAAAGACTACTCATATCTACTCGTTTTTTGGACTAACCCATCCCAGACACTAAACTGACCCGAATAACAAGTTTAAATAAAAAAAGAGATGCTCCACTTCCATCTAACTCATAAATTTACATGTGTTCACTTTCTTGATTAATCTCATGTATAGCATTATATCATCGAATATAGGTTCATGAACAAATTATACAAGCAAGAAAGGCATAGCATAAATGAGCCAATAATTTTCTTGACAATAATATGGACAGTTTATGATATCTTTCAAACAATCACTTTGAAAACTTTCTGTTAAGTAAAAATTATTAAATTAAACCCATCTTGAATATAATAAAATTTGTGCATATCATGTAAATTGACCTGGATGCCATAATAAGAAAAAGAAAATCACATAGCAAATTTTCATCTATATGCTCGCTACAGCTTCCATGGCGCTTCTGGTCCATGGAGTTTGATAGAAATAGGTCATCTTTTCTTTTAGTTGAATTTTTTTTTGTTGGGTTAGTGTTTAAGGCGGGTTAGTATGGAAAATTAGTAGATATGGATGGGTCTTTATAATGGGTTAGATGTTTTAATTTTGGCCAATAAGAAGTTGTCCGGTAAAATTTAAGTAATTATTATTTTTAATTCAGCATCGACCTAACAGTCAAAAGGCACAATCTTGCCAAAAAGGTAGATGAAGGAGTATTTTTAATATTATAGGTGGATGGATGATATTTTAAAACCTTGTCTAATAGTTTAAGAGCATTTTAAATCCTTTTCATAGAAAAAATAATGCATTCATTATCTTTTGGTATTGTTAACTCCTTGTTTGGTATATTTTTCAACCTATATATTATTAATGCAAATATTGATTAGATAAACTGTTTAGGTATTATCACATGTATAACACATAGATAATTAAGGTATTAACAGTACCAATGCCATTAGTGCATGCATTAGCATTGTTAAAGATAAAATTATCTTTAAAGTAATGTATTTTTGTAAACAATTTTTTTTTTTGGAAAAATTAAGGAATATATTTTACTTTTTAATACACCACAGTAAAAAATGATACGAAATAATCTCTGCATAACTAATGTTTATTACTAACATATATTACTAATCGCTGCATAGTAATACACCTTATTCAACATTATTCTTATACACTCTACCAAGTAGGGATGGGCAAGTATAAGATATAACCGATAATCCGAATGGATAAAATGCTATTGGATTATTCGATATCGGGTTACTGGGTAAATAGTTCAATAATAGTTTTATGCTATTTGACTATTGGTTATCGGTTCAGGTCTTAACTTTTCTAATTTTATTAACAGTTTAACCGATAGTCCAACAAGTTTTAACAAAATTATAAGTTAACCACTAAGCATATAAAGTCACCTTATGGATTAATTCTTTCATTCTCTCAATCCTCTCGGTAATTACTCTTTATCTTCGGACCTTAATTCTTAGTGTAAGTGTTAAAGTTTTATGAATTTCTCATCTTAATTCATTAGTTAAGATTTTTAATTTTAATTTTCAAAGCATTAATTATTCAGATTTTTGGATTTACTATTCATTTTTTTGTTGTATTGATTCTTTAGTATTTATAAGAATAGAATTTTATTATTTTTCTGTGAATTAGGCCTGACCGCAGTGTAAGTTAAGCTGACTTAAGTCACAGCTCAACCTCCATTAATGGAGGTCCAAACGTATTAGCTAAGCTCTGAACAAGAAGATGAATATTAGAGAGAGAATAAATGGAGTAGAACTTTCTAGTATATTAATTGAATTATAAACTCAGATGTACATCACGCGTAATATATATATACACACACATGCACAATCATTAAACTTCCACTAACTTAATACCCCAAGAATCGGTTAATGCAAACTATCTAATAGGTTACAGCTGGCTAATTGCCTTGCCTAGTTGTCATACTACCTTATATTCTCACACTTCCGATCAAGCTGGAGGGTATAAAATATTAAGCATTCCAAGCTTGCTCAACAAATATTCATGTTGTATTTTCCCAAACCCTTTAGTCAATAGGTTTTCCTATTGCTCATTTGTTCCTATGTAATGAGTTTTGATTTTGCCATCTTTAATCTTTTCTCTCACAAAATGACAATCAATCTCTATATGCTTAGTCCTTTCATGAAATATAGGATTTGGAACTTTCTAGTATATTAATTGAATTATAAACTCAGATGTACATCACGCGTAATATATATATACACACACATGCACAATCATTAAACTTCCACTAACTTAATACCCCAAGAATCGGTTAATGCAAACTATCTAATAGGTTACAGCTGGCTAATTGCCTTGCCTAGTTGTCATACTACCTTATATTCTCACACTTCCGATCAAGCTGGAGGGTATAAAATATTAAGCATTCCAAGCTTGCTCAACAAATATTCATGTTGTATTTTCCCAAACCCTTTAGTCAATAGGTTTTCCTATTGCTCATTTGTTCCTATGTAATGAGTTTTGATTTTGCCATCTTTAATCTTTTCTCTCACAAAATGACAATCAATCTCTATATGCTTAGTCCTTTCATGAAATATAGGATTTGACGCGTTCTGTAGGGCTGCCTCTGTCACGACTCCAGTTCGCCCTCCGTGAACTGTCGCGATGACACATAATCTTTACATCTAGGTAAGCCCAACAATAAAAATAATAAATAAAACTTGAGGAAGAAATAAATTGAAAACAAAAATAATTGAATTTAACAGTATTAAAAATTTCGCTCGACATATGTAATACAACTTAACCAAAAACTAATACACTTTCCCAAAATCCGGAATCTCATGAAACCACAAGCCTTTGAATATCTACAAGTGTCTAACTCTAGAATATCTAGCAAGGAAAAAAATCCAAAAGGTCTAATACTTAAAAGAGAGAATAAAAAAGGACTCTTCGGTCCACGAACGTGGCAGATATACCTCGAAGTCTCTGGAACAGTCGCCTTACCTCCGGGGTGATAGGACTAAGTTGAAGTACCTGGATTTGCACATGAAAGATATACGCACAAAGGGCATGAGTACACCACAGCGGTACTCAGTAAATGCCAAGCCTAACCTCGGCCAGATAGTGACGAGGAAGGTCAGTACCTACTGAGGTTAAATAAAATATAAGTTATAACAATATATAATAAGATAATATAATTGAGTGCAACAGTAAGAAGTAACCAAAATAGAAGAACAACAACAACTAGAATAGAGACAAGATAATCACGGAAAGAAAATAGAGCTCAATGTAGAGATAATAATTGGGGATCTTCCAAGATACCATCATGTAGTCCCAATCACAACTATCCAGTGGATCTCCCGGGATACCATCCCGCAGTCAATCGTATATACCTGAAGGTTCTCCCGGGATCTCATCCCGCAGTTCAACTTTTAATGCGCGAGGATCTACCGGAATCATGATCCGTAGTCCCAAATGTAAATACCCAGTATTGGGGGAATCTACCAGGTGCATTCCTGTAACATATAACTGTGTAAGGGGATCTACCGGAATCCCACATTCATAGTCCCAAATAAACAAACAAGGGGAATCTACCAGAATCACATATCCATAGTCCCAAATAAACAAACAAGGGGGATCTACCGGAATCCCACATCCATAGTCTCAATTTAAACACATACCAGCAACACAAATAATAGTCATAAGTTGTTAACTTCATATCAAGGCGAAACGGGTATTTCTAACCTAGCATGTCGCCATAATTCAAATGAGGTAGTCTGAGCAAATAAGCAATTAAGTCATTCAGACATACTTTCCTAAGCTAACAACAAGCTTAAATTTTAAGTAGCAATGACAGGAAAAAAGGAAACACAGTTTTAATTACTTAATGAAAATGGATTTCAGAAATTAACACAAGTACGCGCTCATCACCTCACGTACGATGAATTTCAAATATCACAATGCCAAATCCTAAAGGGAAGTCCCCCACACAAGGTTAGACAAGTCACTTACCTCGAACCAGCTTAAAATCAACCCGAAACCATGTCTTTGCCACGAGTACTCGACTACAAATGGGATAAATATATTCAGTTCAATTGCATAATGTAAAAAATACTTCAAATAACTGATTCTACAAAGAATTTCTAAACTAATACGCAAAATTAGGTAACATAACAAAATTCCCCTCGGGCCCACATCTCTGAATTGGGTGAAATTTATATTTTCAGAATTATCCTACTCTCACAAGTTCATGCATACCAAAATTATCCAAATCTATGGTCAAATTCCCAATCAAAACTCAAATTTTAGGTCTAAGAACTCTCTTCCAACTTTTCCCCAATTTTCTTCTCCAATCCTAAATTAAATGATGAAACTAACTATAGATTGATGGAATATAACTAGAAAGGATTGAAGACTTGTTACCCAATGATCTCCTCTTCAATTTCCTCTCAAATTCGCCCTCTCCCGAGCTCCGAATCGAATTTCCAACTTTTGAAACTAAACCCTGAAAATTTCATATTCTGCCCAGCTATTACCACATCTATGGTTAAGGGGCCGCATATGCGCTCCTACTTTTGTGGACCAATGGTGGCACATGTTACACCTCCTTTTTTACTTACACCTCCGAAAGGGGATGTAAGGGAGCTTTTCCAATTTAAGTGACAATCGAAACATGATTATTTATTTAAAAATCAGAGTCGCTACTTGGAATAGTTTATGGTGTCCCAAGTTACCGGTTTAAATCCCAAATCAAGGAAAATATTGACTCTGTTTTACAGTCCGCAAACACATAAATCCGGGTAAGGAATTCTGTTAACCCGAGAGAAGGTGTTAGGCATTCTCGGGTTCCGTGGTTCTAGCACAGTCTCTTTGATAATACTTGGCTTATTAAATTATTTAATTACCCATTTAGAACCTATGTGCCCTTGCCTTTTTCATCGCTTTTAATTAAGTAAATTATCTTAAAACGGGTTACGTGTACCTATTTGTTTGGCACGTCAAAAATCATGTCATGCAAATGTATCCATAATTAATAACACTTTATTATTATTAAGAGAATTTAGCCGAAATTGCGTGAATACATACTGCAGTTTTATTTTTAGAAATTGTATCATGTCATGCGAACATGTCCACAATCACAATGATAGATTAAGAGCAAGCCTAAAAGTATACTATGAGCATCTATCATTTTTATAACTAGGTTATTAATACGAGGGCTATGTATGATTCACATTGTGGATGGCACACCTCAATATATTCTAGGAGTTATACTTACTTAGGCCTAATGGCATTTTGGTTCACAAATAGCTTGGATTTAAAGCTTCGGATGATGGACAACGGAATATAGAGCAGGCCTATGATAATGTGGACAAAGTGCTGGGCCAATAATTGGCCCAATATATTATTAGGGGAAATGTTGGGATTGCATGAGCTTCTGAAATCGAGCCAACAGACTTCCAAACCCAAAACACCCCAAAATACAGATTTGAAATTAAATAAAGTGAAACAACCAACTTTCAATACATGCTTTCATGCAGATATGCATTATGCGACAAACTGGACCTTATTTTGAACACATGTAAGGTCATGAGGCCTCAATTGGGTCCCCAAATGAGAAATGAAAAGATTTACATTATTCCCCATCATAGAGAAAGTAGGAAAAGTTGCCTAAAAACTTCAGCTTCTTTCCCTAGCCTTTCTTATTTCAAACAACAACACGGATTACTATAGAGGAACATATTTCTGCGCATTCAACCATTACACAACAATCAAACCAAAATTAATTAACAACAAACCACCATGGCTGTTATGATACAAATCATATGGAGATTTATGAGTGCAATTGACTGTGCAGTACTATATGAGTTCTATTGCTCTTTTCACCTTGGTTTATTTTTGTATCCAATCACAAAACCCTTGGCCACCCAATAAAAATAGGCTTCGAACCAAACTAAATAGAAACAAATCATGTAAAGAAAACAGTAGCTAATCAGTAGAGGTGTAACCTTAAAATCAAAAATAACTCGAATTCAAACTTCAAAGAGACGACATTAACTACTTCTATTACAATTTCATGAAATTGATATACTAATGAATACTTGCCAAGGTGAATGTAGTCTATCAACCCAAGCTTTAATGCAAAGCAATAGAGTTATTAATGACTAACACCACATCAATAACAAACCTATTATTGGGCTTAGCACTTGCTGATTTGGCCAATCAGCAGTCAAATCCATAAACTGCAGCCAACGCTCAATAATAACAGCCTTCAATAATCCTCAAATAGGCATAACTTTGAGCAGGATCACCAACTCTACAGGAATAGACATCATACAAAGCATAACAATGCTAATTATGAGTCGGATTTCAGCATATGAAGCTGGTGAATCAAACAATAATAAATCTAGGACATTAGATCTCTATTAATGAATAAGAAATCATTCAAACATGTGTGAAACCACATAGCTAAAATGAATGTCCAAAGTTATGAATACTAACACCATATCACATCTACTAACAGTTATAACATTCTTAAATAAGGCTAGAAATAAAATTATATGATAAGCACTAATCCATGATATAAAGACTCGTTGAACTGGAATCCGACATTAGAATAAAACAGGAGCCTAAATATTAGAGCATCAACTTTCATTCAACATTTATACTCTTTCATTCCAAAGGTCCGAAAATGTACCTGATTACAACAAGAATATAAAAAAAATAATCTTGGAGTTAAGAGAAAGGTAACAACAATAGACCAACAGCAACAGAAATCAGCCAACAGCCTCTAATTCAAACATTTCCAAGCCCCGAATAAATCAGAATTTACTTTAGATTTGAAAGCCTCAAGAATTACAGAAGAAATTCAATGGAACAGTGATTTTTTTTATATTTCTAGTCATTTTTTGATTTTATCTCTTGATCCCTGCCTCAAATGCCAAGTTAAGGTGCCTTTATGGGCAAGGCGCTTAGGGCTGTCGAAAATGTCACACTTTTGCACTTTGCCCCTTTTGATATTTTCATTCTATCCTAGATACCCTTAATTTAATTTTTTTCGAATTAAAAATAGTCCCCTTCCCCAGCTTCCTAGAAGCTTCCCATTTAGTTACACAATATTCCCCTAACCTAGAATTCCTAAATTGCCCCCAAGAGCCCCTGTTACTACCCCTTACTAAAAGACGAAATAGAAAGATATAGAGGAGAGAAAGAGATAAAAAATGAAGAGCAAGAGACAAAGGAGAATATCTTATAGGGCTCATACAGTAGAAATGGAAGTCGGATCTTCACAACTTTCCAATTTTTTGCCCAATTCGATCTTAATCGTATGTTCCTACCGAGAACACGCGATTAAAGTTGAAATAGGCCTAAATCTTCAAGGCAAATTTGAATCAGGGAATTTGGGGATTTAAGGACTCATTTTAATCTAACATTCGAGAGGTTTTGGGAGGATTTGAGGTGAAAGATTTGTAGATTCAACATGAGGGGGTTGTGCGGGTTTCAGGATGTTAATTTGGTAGTGATTGGGGCTGGCGCCGCCATGCTCAAAGTGGGGAACTTACGGCGACTATTAGGGTTTATGTTTGGTCTCCGAGTATAAGATGAACTGATAGAGATGGGTTTGGGGGGGGGGGGGAGGGAGGGAGGACGTGAGATTCGGGTAGTGATATACCAAACCCACCCCACTTCTGGACCGTCAGATTGAACAAATTCAACGGCCCCGATTGGATAGTAACTAAACGAGGTCGTTTGGTTTTAGAGGGAAAGGACCTGGTTAAGGGATGGTCAGAGGCTGGTTCTGGGCGGGTATTAGAAAATGGCATTGGGCTTGGAATTAAATAGGGCCCCAAAATTTGATTCAACCGTCTTTTGTTTTCTTTTGCTTTTCATTTCTTTGTTCTATTTTTTTAAATAAAATTTGAAAATAATACTAAATTAGTTCCTAATAAAATTATCTTATCAAATTAGTCACCACGCATAAACTTACTACAATTAATTAAAACTAAATATAAAGGAAAATTACCAAAATTCGAAGCTAAAATTAAAAATGAAAATAAAATATTTTTGATTTTTCCATTTCTATTTTAGAAAAACAACTAATTTTCTAATTAATCTATAAATATAAAATTGAAACCCAATACAAATACAACATATTTAATATTTTTTTTCATGAAATTAACATGCGCAAACCAATACAAACAATTAACGAAAAATGCAACAAAATCTACGAAATTGCAAATAATCAGAAAATTTATTTTGTTTTGAATTTGTGAAAGTAATTCATATAGGGAAAAAATCACATGCTCACAGCACCTGCGACCTTTCACTTAAGACTAGTTTTCGATCCTGCGATAGACCCTCTGCACCTGTGGTCTCGCAGGTGCGATACCCTGTTCACACTTGCGGCTCCTCTTGGACCTCCCTAATTCCTCTTTTTTGACCACGTAGATACTTTTGCGGCGCCGCACCTGTGGTCCTACACTCACAGGTGCGGTTATGAAAGAAATTCAGCTAAAGCTGTAACTCCAAACTCCCAAAATTCCTCTGTCAACCGTCCGAAATCATCCCGAGGCCCCAGGGACCTCAACCAAAAGCACAAAAAAGTCTAATAACATTGTCCAAACTTATATCAATCCTTAAAATTCCTAAAACAACATTGAAACAACGAATCAACCACTAATTCAAGCCTAAGAACTCTAAAACTCAAGAAATACGCTTTCGGTCAAAAAGTCTATCAAACCTTGTCCGAATGACCGAAACTTTTGCACACACGTCACATTCAATACTACGGAGCTACTTTAACTTTGAGTATTTCATTATGACCCACAGATCAAAATCTCACCATCGAATCGAAAACTTCAAAAATTCAACTTTCGGTAGTTCAAGCCTAAATTAGCTACGGACCTCCAAAACACAATATGAACATGCCCCTAAGCTCGAGATCACCCAAAAAGATAACGGAACCATCGAATTTTCATTCTGAGGCCATATTCATGCTGTTCCGACTACGGTGAACTTTCGAACAATTAAGCTCTCATTTAGGGACTAAGTGCTGATACCCAATTTTTCCTATGTATTTTTTATTATGAAAAATACTTTCATAATAGCCTATATATACATATATAAGCACGTCCAAGAATTTTGTTAATTTTTGCATAATTATTATAGTTTTTAAATCGATTTATTCCCCTTTTCATCCATAAAATCACAATAATTATGTGCAAAATTATTATTTGGGTAATTTGTCTATTTAATTTTCATATTTATGCAATAATATAGCTAATATAATTTTTACAAATTCATTTAGCATTTTAAAGCTAAATTGTAAATAATTGCAATAGTAGCTATTTTAAGGTTTAATTGTGTCTTATATTCATAAAATTGAGTCTGGTATTTTTAAATTGTTAATTATTGGTTATAAATAATTTTGGAATTTTTAATTTATTTTTTGAAACTATTTGCTATATTTTTTTTACAAATTAAAAAGGGAAAAAGTTGCTATTTAAATTTGAACCCAAATTAGCTTTCAATTTAACCACAAATCAAACCTAATTCCCTGACCCATTTCTAATTTAAAACTGACAACTAACCTTTTTAAAACAAATTCAAATCCAGATCCTAACCTACCCCTTTTAATCTAGGCCGTTGATCATTCAAATCAACGGCCACCATTTCCCCTTACCATTTTAATCACTAAACGACCCCTTACCCTAAATTATATCTTACCATCCGCCACCCTTGGATCCTTTCGTCTCAAACTCTCTCTGCAACCTCACCTATACCCTAGCCGCAGCCACCTAAATCCACCCTAATCCCTTTCAATCCCTACCTAATCCGTGGACTCCCATGGCGGTTTGAGGCATGTACTAGTCTCCTGTGTCTATTGGTTACCTATTTTTGTGATTCCATGGATAGATCTCGAAGAGATCTGATCAAGTCCCTGCTCAACCTCTATCTCTGGCCTTTTTCTGTCCACCCATGACCGTTCATGTCGGATCCATGGCTTTTCCGGCTAGATCGCTAGCCTTCCTAAGTCTTTATCATTCTCTTGGGTTCCCTAAAACCCTAGCTTTAAGAGCTTTCCAATTTTCTTTCATATCTGTCTTAGATCTATCCTTATTATAAACTTCTTTGTATGTTCTCAAAGGTTCTTCGATTTTCTTTCAAAGTAACTCTTTGTTTTCAAATTAGGGTTTCCTAAACTTTTTCTCCGATTTTCAGTGTGTATATGATTTTACTATGTTAAACGATTTGATTATATTTTCTTCTACTTGGTTCATCGCGTTCAAAACCCTAGGTACTTTTGGGTTTTATCCAAGTTCTGAAGCTATATTTGTTGAATATTTTTTTTGATTGAGTCCTTTGTGTTTGAATCCTTTTTCTTGTTTGACTTACCTGGTTCTGAGTTCTTACCATTTTTTGACTCAACTACTACATAAACCCTAGTTTCTTAAAAGGGTTTTCGTCACTTATTACAATGAGTTCTTTATTTCTTTCTGACATTCTTTACATGTTAAGATTGATTTCTTTACTGTGGTTCTACTTATGATCCATGACTGCTTGGCCTTGTTGATTACCATGCTTTGAATTGTCCTTTGCCTATTCATGCCACTCTTGTATGTCTTTGATCAACCAGTTTGATCCTTTTTGTCAATATGTTTGACCCTGCATGTGTAATATGCCCGTTTATTCCTTTCTATTTATATGTTGAAGTGCAGAATCATGACTACTTCTTGATTGATCTTGATTTGCTTAAGTGACGGTTTAATTGCAAGGTTTTCTTGTAAACCCTAATTTTACTCATTTTTTTTAAAATTGATTGATTCCCTTCCTTTAATTATTGTGATGTTTTACCTTGTATCCTTTCCCAAAATTAAGTATATTTTGTACTTAAACTCAAATATTTACCTTATGCTTTTACTACCCCCTTATATGGCAAGAACCGACCTGTCTTAAACTGATTTCTTTCCTTAATTAACCCAATTAGTATCCGTTTGAGCAGTAATCCCTTGATTAAAGGGAAACACTTGTGTTAATTAATTCTGTCTGTGATTATTTCCATGTTTGTATTAAGACTATACTTATTACCTTAACGTCTATTTGTTTTAAAAGTTATAAATACCCTACACTCTCTTCTTTAAAGACACACGGACAATTGAGTTCAGAACACACACTTACACTCACAAAACTCTTTCTTTCTCTATCACCACTTGTGCTACTGCTTTGTCTAGCTGGCTGAAAGCCAAGGCTAGACTGTAGGATCCTACTTACTTTTCTTTTCTGCACTTTGCTTCTTTGACTAGTATGTCCTAGTTTAATTTTAAAGCTCCAACAGTAACATGATGCCTTATTTGTTTCAGCTTCTTTTATTTTTTGTCTACTCCTTCTTGTGGCTTTATTAAGGTGCATTACTAGCATGCTATAATGTCTCCCCTTCCCCTTTAGATTTATGCACTTCCCTATGTGTGTTTCAAGGCATGCTCTATCAGTCACTTATTGTGCACTTGCCATCTCAAGTCCCCATCCTCTCAATGTGCTTATGTTGTTTCTGACTAGCCCATGATCATGCTAGTATTAGCCATTGTTGTGCATGTCCAACTAGTCCTAAGACCCATGACGGGGCTACGTATTTACGTCAGATGTCTATGTGTCCTAAATCCCTTAACCCTCTTTTGTATGATTCCGATTCTGTGTGAAATCCCATCTTGGGAGTTTGAGTTTTATCTACTACTACAACTGCTTTTAGATCACCTCTATTACTGATTACTTTCAACCAAGTTTCAAACAAACTCTTTTTCCAACTATGTCCAACACTCTTACCTACTCTTAGAATCTAGGTTCTGCTCCTTTTGTGCAAGCCTTGCCTTGGGACCGTGAGCTCTCTCAGAACTTGGACACATTGGAGCTAGCCCTTCCATATTGCACTTATTTATTTTTTTTATGCAAATCTGGGTGTGAGCACTGCCCGAGACACTTTGAGGTCCTTAGGGAACTCTAACACACCCAGATATGAGAAAGGCTTTGGAATAATATTGGCATTAAAGTGATTAAATACATAACTCAGAAAGGAAGTCAAGATCAGGCTTCCTATGGTGGTAGCTTCTTGTTTTTCTTTCATTTCTCCTTATGTAATTCAATTACACTGTTTGTAATAATTTGTAAACATTATGGGGTTGGGTAGTGAAAAGGGGTGTGAAATATGCATGCTATTAAAAGGGGTAGAAAGCATGTTATTAGGTGTAGATTCCTACTTGTGTAATAGAATCCATGCTTAGGGCTCAATTCATGCATTAGAGATCATGTTCCTTAGGATTTACACTTGTCATTTTCAGCATGTCCATTTCACTATCATACTACTTAGCAAATCCTGCGTTAAATGTGTTAATAACCAATGTTTATGCAATCATGTTCCTACTTCCATGCACACTTAGAGATCCTGTTTTAGGCTAAACAACACTAACAAACATATCATGTCAGCATATTCCAGTAATCATGTTCTAAACGCTGTAATATTTGTACATATCGAAATCCTGTTTATGAATCTGCATATACATTCTTCTGCATATATGCACACTAGATATCATGTCTTTAGGATTTCATTTATATTCGCTTAAGCACACTTAGGCTACTCATGAACGCATAAATGGAATAAAACAGTTTTACTTAGTCTTTACAATTAACTAGTACCTATTTTATGTGTTGAACACCTAGGATAGGATTTTTAGGTAATAGTAATAATATCCAACTGTCTTAATAATCTTGAATAACTACTGAATCCTTCTCACGCTTAGGTAATTACCTAAATAAAACTGGACTGCCTTTGTTTAAATTGTCAACTGCTATAACCACCAGACATGCCTGATTCAGACTTCTTCCCTGAGTTATAGAATTAATCTAGTTCTAACTCAAACACCTTGCTTTCGGATATTTAAAATCAGACCTTAACTGTGTTTTAAGTCGTGCTGTTTATATGCATTATTTGCGGAGGAATACATGGGCCTTCTAACTGCTTACATGTTTCCCTTATAAATGCAGTCCTACTTGTTTTTGTATGTCCCCTTAGCATTTTAGCGTTAAACCTAAGAGTCAGCCTTGAACCTCCCTCTTATAGGAATACAAGTCCTAAATTCCTTCTAGACTGATAGGAATGGGACGGGTAATAGCATGCAATAGAGGTCGAGATCGGTCCTCGCTTTAACACCTTCACGGTGTGGGAAGGGTAGATATGGATATGATGATCGGTGCGTCAATACGATGTGTATCTTCTCTTATGAGGAGTGCCATATCGAGTATTGCATTGATGTGATCGATATTACAAACATACTTAGGACGCCTTTTACACACATAAGCATGCTTATATTATTACTCTTTTGAAAACCTCACTTGTATTGTGTTTTTTAAACACTTGTGTACTTAAATTCAAAATCCCCTATTACTTGAGCCTTACAATTTTACTTGCTAATTGCACAAATTCACAAAAACTATTTGGCCGGGAACCACACTAGTTGATCCTAAGAGGTTCCTAACACCTCCCCCCGGGATAATTTCAAGTCCTTACCTATCTCTTGTTACCAAACATAGTTGTAGTTGAACCTCAAAAGTGGCCTAACGCACCTTAAAATCGTTGGGTGGCGACTCATTGAAATTGCAAAACCCCTTTCCCAAAAGGAAAGATTTGTCCCAATCGAATGTCAAAAACCCGATTTTTGCGAGAATTGGGTGTAGCAGCATGGCGACTCTGCTGGGGATTTTAAGCATTTACCATTTTAGATTGTTCTTGTAAATTTGTACCTCTCCTTATGTGCAATTATTTGTTTAATTCCTTTAAGAATTTAATTTCTTCTCTAAAAAAGCAAACTGACATATCTCCATTGTTTCTTTCCTTTATTGCTTTAAATTATGAAACTATTGTATTTATCGCTTTCATAATGTGCAAATACATGTCAACATGCTTTTAATTATTGCATAATCATGCTCGACATCATACTCCACTTGTGCAAAAAAAAAAACACTATAGAAACGCTTTTAATGAGTGTTTGCGATCTTCCTATATCATTACCCCTTAAATTCAAAAAGGCATATTTGCGGTAAAACTAGTTGATCAACGGTGCAATCTACAGTTCCGACCCGTCCCCCTTGATTTGTCCGCTCAAGGGTACCAGTCTAAAACCCATAGAAAACTTGATCTGTTCAAATTGTTCATACATCATGGTCAAACCTAGCTAGATAAATTATGTTGTCCACATAATATTCCTTCAAGATAGCCTTGTCCAAAGTCCAATAGGTTTTCTCTAAACCCAAACAGATGTCGTCACGTTCTGTGCTATCATTTAGAGAACTAAATGCTTCATGCTAATTGTTAATGTTAAATAGTCGAGTCTGGTAAGGGTAATGGCCTAACCTTGTTTGCCTTGTAGAAAGATGAGGCATGAAGTCCCCCAAATTCGGCATGGTCACCAACAGCTATCCAAGATTGTTAAGTTGGAGGGAAAATTTCTCATGAGGGCTGAAGACTATCGAAATGCTAAACGGATCAAAGGTGGATATTTAGCCAAAGTATACCTATTGCTGAGACGTTGTGAGTTGGGGAAGCTGTTTGATGGAGACAAGGATGCCGAATCTGGGGAAGGTCCTTCTAGGACCAAGTAGATATGAGTTTACCTTTTTTGCTTTAAAAATGTAACAAGGCCAATGACCATTAGTAACTTTTATTTCCTGTTTATTTGGTGTCGATTTGTGATTCGTCTTATTTTTATTAATGAAATGAAGAATTTAGCATTACAAGTTCTTCAAATAACCTTATATCTAGGCCCACCTCGGGCACAATGAGGTTCCCAAATTAGGACACGCTTTACATTCCTGCACTATGTGTTTAAATATTGCAATACTTTTATGATCCTCACTAACTTGGTTACCTTTTTGTTTTATTTCTTTTTATTCCCCTCCCCCAAAGGTTAGTTCGTGCACTCTGGCATCATCATCTTATTCCACGAGATCCGGGGGTCCCTCCGCCCACTCCTTCTCTTAGTCCTGTTGAGATCAAGAACAAAAGCAAGATGGAGGATTTGAACAACATCAGAAAAGAGAACACAACAACAGAGGTCACTGATGGCCATGGTATTCAGGTTCCCAACGAAAATGTGTCACAACTTCAATAGAAATTGTTGAAGTTTTAGGAAGAGCTCGATCAAGTTCAGAATCTAGCCAACTTATCACTCCTTCAGTACCTCGGACGCCAACTTCCCAATGTTCAGAACCCCACACCTCCTCAAAATATCCCAAAACAACAAAATCATCCCATTGCTCCACCAAAGAACCAATGTAACACCTGCCATACCATAAAACACCACTCCACTTTTCATCCAAAAACCTCAAAACTCTACAAATGAACATTTCCATGCCCATACACCAGGCCACCATAACAATCCCATCTACGTGGAGACCATGCCACACTCCACCCAACTTGTATCTTGCACACCTGAGTCTGATGAAAAGGATTTACTCATTAGAAGCTTGGATGCGGAACATAAGAAACTAACTAGTCGAATTCAGGGCGTCGAAGGAAGCAAAGGGATTGAAGGATTTAACTATGAAGACCTCTACATACAACCTGATGTCGAACTGCCTGAGGGGTACAAACCTCCTAAGATCAAAATATTTGATGGTACGGGTGATCCAAGGGTCCATCTGAGGACATACTTCGACAAGCTGGTCGGAGTAGGGAAAAATGAAAGGATCCACATGAAGCTGTTCATGAGGAGTTTGAAAGGAGATGCGCTATCTTGTTACATCAGCCAAGATCCCAAGAAGTGGTCGAGCATGCTAGGTATGGCATCTGAATTTTTGGACAAGTTCAGGTTTAATATAGAGAATGCGCCAGATATGTTCTATATCAAGAATCCAAAGAAGAAACCTACAGAGATATTCCACGAGTATGCTACTTGATGGAGGTCCGAAGCTGCTAAGGTCAAAGCCTCCTTAGAAGAAGAACAAATGAACAAGTTCTTTATTCGAGATCAGGACACGCAATACTATGAACGTCTAATGATGATTGAGAACCATTACTTTTCCAACATTATCAAACATGGGAACAAATTTGAAGAAGGTATTAAGAGCAATATGGTTACAAACTTTGAGGCATTGCAAGCTACAAATAAGGCCTTGTAGTCTGGTAGTGTGTCTAAAACGAGAGACGTAGGGGCCGTGATGGTTGCACGAAGAACCAAGTCTCCCCTCAAATACCAAACTTACCCAATACCTCCACTCACATATCAGCCAACCCCAAATTACCAAGCACCCTCCTACCAAGCTCCACCATCAACTTATCAGTCATCTCCACCTCCTACATATCAACCTACCTCACCCAAATACTCCCAACCCACTCATATCTACCAAACTTACAATGTCCAACTATCTCATTATCAATCACCCCTGCACGCCAAAAGTTCCCTAGGCCCTGGCCTAATTTCGATTGAAGGCATCCAAAATAATATACAGCCATTGCCGAGCCAATCGACCAGTTGTATGAGAGACTCAAAGCCGCCGGTTATGTCACCCTTGTCCTACTACAATCCCCGAGAACCCTTCTCAGTGGGTTAACGTAGACAAGTCATGGCATGAAAAGGCACACCAATGATGAATTTTGCTCCTTGAAAGACAAGATACAGTCCCTGATTAATAACTGTCATGCCCCAAAATCGTGGGACACGACCGACGCTCGATCGGGTAGCCTTAGTCAAGCAAACCTGGGTGCCTTTCCTATCACACATGTTACCCTATGATTTCAATACTCGTTATTCAAGTAAAATAGCCATTTATAATTAAACATATTCTTATGAGACATAATAACATACATGCTTACTTTACGTGAACTACAAGTAACACCTGCCTGAATATATAAGTACATAACCCACGTTTCTTGTCTACGGAGCCTCTAGGGATATAAAAGAGTGTTACAATACTTTCCAGCAACAAGTCTCCGGCTATACCTTACACAAATACCAAAATAAGACTTAGTGAAGAAAAACGGCATGAGCCACCAAGGGCCCCGAGAGCAAAGGGTCTCACCAATACAGCTGACGGAAAGTGGAAGAGGTTCTATTGTCGGTGGACTGGAGTAACTGTTATAGAACCCCCTACAATCATCACAAGAATGTAGTGCCCCCAGCAAAAAGGGACGTAAGTTACATTTGAATTTTACTGGTATGTATGAACAAACTTTATCCCAAGTAAAATCAATCAATACATAGATAATGAACAGTAATAGAATCAACAATCAATGCATATAAACTGAACAACCAAGGCCAACAAGTTTCACAATCTCTCCTTTTTACCTTTCAACATCATTTCAACATATCAATGCTTTCACAAACTTTCATTTCAATAGTGCTAATTATTACATTCCATCCTTATTACCTCAGCCACCCTTATTACCTCGTTCACCCTTATCACCTCGGCCACCCTTATCACCCTAACTCACAATTTATCATTTTGTGTTGCGGCGTGCGACCCGAACCCACCGAATAATCACATTTCGCACAACAACAATAGTTCACAATTCAATCACATGGCTTCAAGCCATCCAGAACATCATTTCACAACAACAATAACAATTCAAAAAGAGTTTTCATTAACATCTGTACCATTTCCATCATATGCAATAGCCCGTATAAAATTCAAGTCACAACGATAATTGCCCATGACAAGCCATACATGATATTACCATAGTTGTTTAAATTGCATCAATTATGACTTCTTTCCATTATTTATTACACAACCCTTACCACATAAACACATTCACACACAGACTTGGTTTGTTTCCATTTATTCACACCATCATATCGTAATGTTTAACCAACAATGTTCAAGGCATAATAATCATAAGAATTCATAAAATAGGTCATCTTGCCTTAACACCTGTGAAACAACCAAAATTCACAAATAGTCCACATAAATAACACATACCAATTACTCGTACACCAAACAGGGTGACTTTACAAAGGTTAAAGTTAGCCATACATGCCTAATGTCGAATTTCCTTTTTAATGCATACTCTCAATTCACCAACTGCCTAGTACGGTAAATCTAGTTCACTAATTAATACATATATCTTAGAATTGAAATTCACAAATACAACCCAAACTCACTTAGATTATCAACCCCTCCTTTCTGCAGATCTTTACTCCTACCCAATTCCTCTTACTTGATTTTAGGTATTAAAGAACATGCATGCATGGTTCAACTTATATTTTCAAGAATCTATTCATGAGAACCCTCTTTTTGTTTAAATCTGAAAACTAATGAAAAAGGGTTGGGGATTTTACCTGTAAGAACGAAGATGAAGATAATTACTCGAATTCTCCAGGCCTGGGTGACTTTGAAAAATCAAATTGATAGAGATGAGACTTCTCAAGAATCCTCTCTTCCTTTTTTCTAGTTTTGTTCAGAAAATGGGTTAAAATGAAGGGTTGTGGTGTTTTATTGAAGAAATGGTCAGGTTGAAAAATTAGAAAAATAGTAGCCCCAACGCGGATGTGGTTAGGAATGCGATCGCATTCCTGACATGTGGTCCGCATATCGGTCGCGGAATGGCCCTAAAAATGGGCTAAAATTAAAACATTCTATGTAGATATGCGACCATTATTTGATCCACATACACGTTATGCGATCGCATAGTGCGTTGCATAACGCCTAATTTCTGGAAAATTTTATCTTTATAATTCTGGTTTACTTTTCACTCAAAAGGTCCGACTCGCGACGAGCAAGCGATCCGCGATAAATTTCAACAGCTATAACAACACAAGGACCTACCCAACATTATTTTAGGTTAGAAGTTTTATGGGTCTTTACATCCTCCACCACTTAAAGTCATTCGTCCTCGAATGAGGATTTTGGAAATCAGTTGGTTTTGAAAATATGATATGCAAACTCCCAATTTTTCACTAACTCCCATATTTTTATCAAATTTTGCCAGAGTATCCTTTGTGATTAGACTTATCTACCTGTCAGAGAACCCTCGAATATATTTCCAAGCACCATTACACAATTCCTATTACCCCTACAACTGGTATTCAATTCATTACCTCAACACTTGCATTTATTCAATCACTTGTCACATTCTTGCGCATAATCTGATCACTTCAATGACTCCCACACAGTTCAACCACTTCAATACACTATATGCATTTCAATTAGTCATTACCAATCTACACTACCATTAATCATTCACATATCACATGAATTGTTACAAAACTTTTATTTATAAAAAAAGTGGTTGCACATGACTCAGATAATCACAACACATAAAATTCTTGCGCAACTTGAGGAGTTACAATAGTAAAGCATTTAGGGAAAAATGGGGTGTCTTTGCACCAAATTGAATAACACATTAGTTTGCTTAGAGATAATTGTTTGCACGATCACTACTATACTTGTTCAAACTGGTGGGGATATTTTTCTTTCATTTCATTTTTTGCTTCCCACGTGGCTTCTTCGACTCCTTGACTTCGTCATAATACTTTAACTGAAACAATTTCCTTGTTTCTCAATTTACGGACTTGCCTATCAAGAATAGCAACTGGAATTTCTTCATATGATAACTTTTCATTAACCTTGATAGTCTTAACTGGTACGATGGTGGATTTATCTTCAACCACTTTATTTAATATAGACACATGGAACACCAGGTGAATTAATGATATTTTAGGCGGCAATTTCAGCCTATAAGCCACTTGCCCTATCCTTTGAGCGACCCGATACGGCTCGATATATCTAGGACTTAACTTTCCTTTCTTCCCAAATCACATGACTCCCTTCATAGGAGATACCCCCAAGGACACCTAATCATCTACTCGGAATTCCAATTCTCTTGACATATGTCCGCATAGGATTTTTGGCGACTCTGAGCAGTTTTCATCCTCTCCTGAATGACTATTACTTTGTCCATTGCCTGGCGCACGAGATTCGACCCTATTAATTCTGCTTCACCACTTTGAACCATACAATCGAAGACCTACACCTCCTTCCGTACAATGCCTCAAATGAGGCCATCTGAATACTAGCATGAAAGTTGTTATTGTAAGCAAATCCTATAAGTGGAAAGTGATTATACCAATTTATTTTGAAATCCAAGACACAAGCCTGCAACATATCTTCAAGCATCTGAATAACCCGCTCCACTTGACCATCAGTGTGTGGATGGAAAGCCGTGTTGTGATTCACTTGAGTACCCAAACTTGCTAAAATTTCTTCAAAATATTAGCTGTGAACTAGGCCCCTCGATCTGAAATAATAGAAAGTGGAGTACCATGAAGTGTTACTATTTACTTGATATATAACATAGCATATTATTCTGTATTATCGGTGGACTTGACAGGCAAGAAGTGAGCTGATTTCGAAAGTCGATCCACTATTACCCAAATTGAGTCGAACTTGTGCTGAGTGCAAGGTAACCCTACCACGAAATCCATGTTTATAATCTCCCCTTTCCACATTGGTATTTCCATAAGCTGAGTTAACCCATCGGGCCAGTGATGCTCATATTTTACTTGCTATCAATTCGGACATTTAGATACAAAGTCCGCCACACCCCTCTTTATACCATTCCACCAATAGATTTCCTTGAGATCATGATATATTTTCATCGTGCACAGAATACCTAGAATTATGAGCCTCCACCATTAACCTCTCCCAAGATTACCCACATGATAGTGTATTGAAATCGCAATATACTATCATCGCCGCCGAGCAAAAATGCCGAAGTCATGTTATTCAAAACTGCCTCCTTCATCTGTGCTAATGCTGGATCAATAAACTGCTTTTCCTTGACTTCTGCTACAAGTGACGATTCTACCCCATTATGCACCATAACATTCCCCTCGTCTGAGGTCAAAATACAAACCTCCAGACTGGTCAATTGATAAACATCCCGAGCCAAGGGCCTCTGATCCGCTACTAAATAAGCCAAACTACCCATAGACTTCCGACTGAGAGCGTCGGCCACCATATTCGCGTTCGCTGGATGGTACAAAATGTTCATATCATAATCCTTGAGCAATTCTAACCACCGTCGCTACCTTAGATTCAACTCCTTCTGCTTGAAAAAATATTGGAGGCTCTTGTGGTCAGAGAACACATCCACATGGACCACATAAAGATAATGCCACCATATTTTCAAGGCAAACATAACTGCTGCAAGCTCCAAATTATGTGTCGGATAATTCTTCTCGTGATTCTTGAGTTGCCTTGAAGAATACACTATAACCTTCTTATGTTGTATCAACACACACCTTAAACCAATCCTAGAGGCATCACAATAAATAAACAATCCTTCCTTGCCTTCTGGCAAGGTCAATATCGGCGCCAAGGTCAACGTCGACTTCAATTCCTGAAAACTTTCCTCACAAGCATCATACCATTGGAACTTAACTGCTTTCTATGTTAACTTAGTCAATGAGGAGGAAAGGGTAGAGAATCCCTCCATAAACCTCCGATAATACCTGCTAAACCCAAGAAGCTACGGATCCCCGTCGGGGTCACGAGTCTAGGCCAATCTTTCACTATTGCAATCTTCTGGGGATGGACTTGAATCCCTTCACTGGAAACAACATGGCCCATAAAGGTAACCGAATCCAGCAAAAATTCACATTTCAAAATTTGCATAGAACTGGTGCTGATGAAGAAGTCTGCAGGACTGCCCTGAGGTGATCGGCATGATCCTCCCATCTCTGCGAATAAACAAGGATATCATCAATGAAAACAATCATGAAGGAGTCTAGAAATGTCTTGAATACCTTATTCATAAGATCCATGAAAGTTGCGGGCCATTGGTTAGCCTAAAAGACATGAGTAAGAATTCAAAGTGACCATAGCGAGTTCTGAAAGCGATCTTAGGAATATCCAGCTATCTGATCCTCAATTGGTGATACCCGGACCGTAGATCAATTTTGGAGAAGAACCTTGCACCTTGCAATTGGTCAAACAAATCATCTATCTGAGGCAAAGGATATTTATTCTTGATGGTGACTTTGTTGAGCTACCAATAAATACACATCCGGAGCGGCCCATCCTTCTATATGACAAAAAGAATCGGAGCACCCCACGACGATACATTGGCCGTATGAACCCCTTTTCTAATAAATTTCTTCAGCTGCTCTTTTAACTTCCTCAACTCCATAGGCACCATTCTATATGGTGGAATAGATATTGGCTACATATCTGGCAATACATCAATCCTGAAATCAATCTCCCTATCTAGCGGAATCCCTGGAAGCTCGTCCAATAACACTTCAAGAAACTCATTCACAACTGGCACGGATAAGGGGATAGACACTTCTGAAGTGGTGTCAGCCACCTAGACCACATAATAGATACACCCCTTCTTAATCATCTTCAAAGCCTTAAGGTAGGAAATAAACCTACCCTTCGGTACCACACCATTCCTCTTCCACTCAATAACTGGCTCATTAGGGAACTCGAGTGTCATGACCCTCGTTCAACAATCAAGTTTAGCAAAGCATGAATAAAGTCAGTCCATTCTCATAATCACATCAAAATCCACCATTCCAAGCTCGATAAGGTCGGCCGTGGTAACACAACCATATACTGTGACAACAAGCTTCCTATAAACTCGCGCGACTATAATAGAATCACCAACCGGAGTCGACACAAAGAATGACTCATGAAGTTGTTCATGTTCTATCCTAATACTTGAAGCAATGAATGGGATGACATAGGACAAAGAGGACCACAGATCAATAAGAGCATAACAACCAATGGCCTAAACAGATAAGATACCTGTAACAAACTTTGGAAAAGCCTCTGCACTCTGGTGACCACTCAAAGTATAAAATCGGCTAGGTCTACCTCTACCATGAGCTCCACCCTTAAATGCATCATGCCCAGATGAAGTTTGAGGACACACGAATGATATGGCGGCTGAAGAGTCGGATGACGAGAAAATCCCCTACCCATGCCCTGATTGGGTGCGCGGAAATCCCGTTGGATATGACCTATCATCCTGCATCCATAACACATCGGGATATACAAATAACAAGTCTCGAAATGGAATCTCCCACGCTTGGGGCACGGAGACCTCCCCTGCCGTTGTAATCTCCCTCCCGGACAATTGTATTGATGGGGTATCCTATTGTCTAAACCTGGTCTCAGGTGACTGCTCTACTGATAATTGTGCACAGATGGCGATGCGCTCGGTGGAGATTGAGCATATGACTGGGATAGCCCTCTCCCTTGAACTGGTCTCCTTGAGTGACCCACTGATCGGGCCTTATTGCTACTCTCCCTTTCCGCCCGTATCTTCAACTTTCTAGCCTATGTGGCCTGAGTGAATCATACAATCTTTCCATAGATCATATCCGAATGTATGGTCGTTGTAGCATCCTCATTCACTACCAAAGGACTAAGACCCTGAACGAATCGCCAAACTCGAGCATCGCTGGTCGACACTAACTGAGGAGCATACTTGGACAAACTCACAAACTCCATGTGGTACTCCCAAAGAGTCATACTACCCTACTTGAGGACCTCAAACTCAGTGGCACAGGCTGCCATTGTCTCGGCAGGCAAGTAGTGGTGCATAAATGCATCTACAAACTTATCCCATTAGTCAGAGGACTTTCCTCCCCACGGGAATCCTCCCACATCTCGAACCACAAAGACGCTGCTCCCCTCAACCTGTATGAAGCCAACTCAACTCCTTCCATCTCTGTAGCCTTCATCACTTGAATGGTTTTATACATTTCATCAAGGAAATCCTGCGGATCGGCCTCTGGGTTTGTGCCTGTAAACTTAGGAGGGGCCAACCCTATAAACCGGTTGACTCTGGAGATAGCAAAATCTCCATGTCCTCTGGAGGACGGATGGGCATCATGATATCTCTAGGCCTGAGCGGCCACTAACTGGGTCAACATATGGATGGCTCCTTTAAGGTCTATATTAGAAACTCCAGGACTGGAAACTGGAACTGTATCAGGATCAGGACTATCGGTGGGGAGGATGGTAGCACCCTCTGCCATAGCAAGAGTAGGAATACTTTGATCTAGGATAGATGGGCCAGGTAGATTCAAGACCGGGGAGTCACTCTCACCCACGACATTAGGTACACGATTCATATCCACACTTTGGGTGGCATTGGCCTCATGGCCGAGTCTAGATCTCTTCTTAGGTGCCATTACTGAAAATTTTGGAATAGAGCACGAGTTAGACATAAATACTTTCACTTTCCACTTCACCGCACGATATAGAATAACAAAGTAATTTCCTATATGTCTATATAGCCCCCCAATTATAAATGTGGTCGAAAAAACTTTGATAAGAAGGGCTCTCATGTAGACCATAAGGGTGGGGGTATTCATATGATTGAAGTAGAGGTTGATTAGGATCCCGAAGGATCCATCCGGTTGATCGTAGAAGGTGATGACCCAAAAAAACCAACAGTTACTCTCAATCATATCATAGTCTAGATCTAACCATCTGAGGACACCGAGGTTGATGTGTCTATACTTCTTGAGTTTCAAGCAACGCCATTAGCAAAGGCACCAAAACCATTTGAGGTTGCAGTCTTGCCACCCAAGGAACATATTCCATTCGAAGTGAAAATAGCCACGGCGATCCTAGTGGCGATGTCAACCATGACACCATTCCATACAAAGGTTGTACCCTGGGACTATACAGCCGAGGCAAGAAGGAAGGGTAAGGTCAGAATTGAAGAGACTGTCGCAGCCCAGGGTATGACAAGAATTGGTAGTCTATTCCCTAGAACACCAAGATGAATCAAGTAAGTATGCCTCCATTCGGCCACCCCTCGTTGAGACAGGTTCGGATGACCTTTGGAAGAAAGTACACGCCAAGGAATATTCGATCGTTGACCAGTTAAACAAAACGCCAACATAAATATCCATCATCTCGTTTCCGTGGAATTCAAAAACATATTCTATTGAAGGTGTTGAGTGAAGCATATGCACCAAGTAATATCATTAGTGGGGAAATGGATAATATGGTGGGACAAGTGCTGAAAAGCCATAAGATCACCTTTTATGAGGACGAGCTGCTTCCTAAAGGGCTAGGTCACAACAAAGCACTACACATCACCGTTCAATGAGATGACTATTTCATTACTAAAATCCTAATCAATGGAGGCTCTAGCCTTAATATATGTCCGTTGTAACACTCAAGAAGTTGAGTAAAGGGATGACTAAGATAAAGGATGGAGCAATCAATGTGAAAGCTTTTGATGGTTCTTAAAGTTCTACCATCCGTGAGCTTAGTCTATGTCTGCAGATGGGACTGACTTGGTTCGAGGTCGATTTTCAAGTACTAGATGTACCGGGGTCTTACCACTTGCAGCTAGGATGACCATGAATTCATGCTGCTGGGGCCGTAGCATCAACGCTACAACAGGAAGTAAAGTTTGAAAGGAATCACTAGGAAGTGATTATTCACAGTGACGACAAGAACCCCATATATAGTCGCCAGACCATTCTGGCAATCGGGTGAAGAAAAAAGCTGGATGAAGAAACATACCACCACATCGAGTGGGTCAATGCATTCAATAAAGAAAAATAGTAGAACAAGATCGAGAGTATATTTAATTGGAGTGAGTAAAAACTTGGTAAACAACTTGGCAAGAACCTCCAAGGGATCTCTAAACCTATAAAACTCAAGAAACATGGCACTACCTTCAGTTTGGGATATGAATACACATGGGAAGAGTTCAATAGTTGGTCGCCACCATGGCGTGGTCCTTACTACTTGTTAGAGTAACTAATACCACATCTGGAGCATGTTTTCCAACAAGCCGACATCATTTATGGGTCGGATGAAGAAGAAGCACTCATGACACTGAAAAACTTGTTCCTAGAGGACAATAATATGGATTGTTGTGTTATTCTCAAGGAGGAGGAGGGGAATGTCCTTCCCTACAAGATATAAATAGATGGGTACATCTCATTAATTGGACCATCAGGACAACCAGAGCTCGACGAGCCTCGGAGTAGCAAGGCTAAAACATGCACTATTCACCATTTTATTTATTCAATGATTTTCTTTCTGCATTTTTCAATTTTCGCAATGAGATCTTCAATGTTCCAAACAATTATTCAATTTATCAAAGAATGTTTGATTTTTCTTGTGAATTAATATTTATTACTATCATTTTCCACCTTACTTTACCAATACAACATTACTATTACTTATCTAGATGAACCAATAACCGTGACATGCAATGAGACAATGCATAAAACAGACATTGATTTAAATTAAGATGAAATACCTGACGAGATCGTCAAAGAAGTTGAGAACTTTGCGAACAGACCTAAGTCTAACATGGATGAAACCGAAATTGTTAACTTGGGAGATGCAGAAAACGTCAAGGAAAAACACATATCAACATTCACCTATTGCATCAGAGAAGAAAGAATACACAGAATTTCTAAAGGAGTATGAGAACATATTTTCCTGGTCGTATGATGACATGACTGGTCTGAGTACGTCTATTGTGGCTCAAAAACTGCCAAAAGATCAATGCGTCTACCAATAAAGCAAAAGCTAAAAAAGTTCAAACCTGATATGAGTCTGAAAATTAAGGAAAAAGTCATCAAGCAGATCAAAGCTAAGGTTCTCAGGGTGGTTGAGTACCCGACATGGTTAGCCAACATTGTGCCAGTACCAAAGAAGGATGGGAAGGTCAGAGTCTGTGTCGACTACCGGGATATCAACCAGGACAATTCTAAAGATGACTTTCCTTTGTCGAATATACACATCCTGATTAAAATTGTGCCAAGCATGAGCTACAGTCACTCGTATATTGCTTCACCAGTTACCATCAGATCTGGATGAATGAGAAAGATGCTGAGAAAATGGCTTTCATTACGGCGTGGGGAGTGTATTATTACAAGATGATTCCATTCAGCTTGAAGAATTCAGGGACCACCTACATGAGGGCCATGACTACCATTTCCCATGATATGATACACAAGGAGATAGAAGTATGTGTGGATGATGTTATCATCAAATCCAAGAAGTCCACTGACCACTTAGAAGATCTGAGGAAGTTTTTCAATCGACTGCGGAGGTACTGAAACTAAACCCCGCAAAAGTGTGCATTTGGGTTTCCTGCTGGGAAATTGCTTGGGTTTATTGTGAGCCGCCAAGAAATAGAACTGGATCCATCAAAAGTCAAAGCAATTGAAGAACTACCACCACCAAAGAACAAGAAAGATGTGATGAGTTTCCTGGGAAGGCTGAACTACATCAGCCATTTCATAGCACAGTCTATAGTTATCTATGAGCCAATCTTTAAGATGTTAAAGAATGACACCGCTAGCAAATGGACTGATGACTCCCAAAAGGCCTTTGACAGAATTAAGGAGTACTTGTTAACACCACCAGTCTTAGTTCCGCCCGAGTGAGGTAGACCTTTATTACTCTAGCTTGTAGTGTTAGATGGGCTCTCGATCGTGTTTTGGGGAAGCATGAGGAAATACGGAGAAAGGAACAAGCCATTTATTATCTCAGCAAGAAGTTCACCCCGTACGAATCTTGGTATTCTCTATTTGAGCACACCTATTGTACTTTGACTTAGTTAGCTCAGAAGCTGAGACACTACTTCTATGCCTATACCACATATCTCATATTAAGGATGGATTCTTTGAAGTACAGCTTTTAGAAGCCCATGCCCTCTAGCGAGCTAGCCAAGTGGCAGATCTTGTTAAGTGAATTCAACATTTTTTACGTGACTCAGAAGGTCGTCAAGGGACAATCACTCGTAGACCACCTTGCTAAAAACCCCGTGGATGGAGAATGCAAAACCATAAAAACGTATTTTCCTAATGAAGAGGTATCATTCAAAGGAGAAGACATTGCAGAATCCTATGACGGTTGGATAATGTTCTTCGATGGAGCATCAAACATCAAAAGATTCAGAATAGGAGCAATCTTGATATCAAAAATTGGTCAGCATTATTCGCTTCTCTTCCAAACTCAAGTTTCCTTGTACCGATAATATGGCCGAGTATATAGACTGCATCTTATGGCTCAAAATTGCCATTGACATAAACATTCAAGACTTCTACTGGTTAGAGATTTATACTTACTTATACATCATGTACGAGAAGAATCGGAAACCAAGAACTCCAAGATACACCTGTATCTGCATCATGTACAGGAATTGAGAAAGAGGTTCACGAAGACAAAATTTCAACATATTCCCAAAGTTCAGAATACGTTCGCTGATGCATTGGCTACCCTATCATCTATGATGCAGCATCCTGACAAGAATTCAATTGATCCCATTCTGGTGAAAATCCATAATCAGCCAGCTTACTATGCCCATATCGAAGAGGAAGCAGACGGAAAGCCTTGGTTTCATGATATCAAGGAATATTTGGCAAAAGGAGAGTACCTAGAGCTTGCTAATCGTACTCAGAAACCCACACTTCGGAGATTGTCCAATAATTTCTTTCACGTGGAGGAATCTTATATAGGAGGACCCCTGATTCGGGGCTATTAAGATATGTCGACACAGAGGAAGTGCCCATTCTACTATAAGAAACTCATGTTGGGAACTATGGTCCACATGTGAATCATTTTGTCTTACCAAAGAAGATACTCCGGGCTGGTTACTTTTGGATGACTATGGAAACAACTACATCCACTGTGTCTGGAGATGCCATCGCTGTAAGATACATGCAAACATGAGGTAGATACCTCCAAGCATTCTTAACACAACAAGTTCACCATGGCCGCTAGCCGCCTAGGGAGTGGACGTTATCAGATCAATCGAGCATGCCGCTTCTAACAGATACAGGTTTATCCTAGTAGCAATCAACTATTTCATTAAATGGGCCGAAACAACATCTTACATAGTAGTAACTAAGAAAGTCGTGGAAGACTTTGTCCATGACCGCATTGTTTGTCGATTCGGTATTCAAGAATCAATCATTACTAGTAATGGTTCCAACCTCAACAGCGACTTGATGAAAGCTATGTGTGAAAATTTCAAGATCAGACAGAAGAATTCCACAACCTACAAACCTCAAATGAATGGAGCCATGGAAGCCGCCATCAAGAATATCAAGAAGATATTGAGGAAAATGATAGAAAAGCATAAACAATGGCATGAGAAGTTGTCATTCTCTCTATTGGGGGTATCGCCATATAGTCCACACATCAATTGAGGCTACCCGCTATATAATGGTTTATGGTACATAAGCCATCATCCCCACCAAAGTAAAAGTTCCTTCCCTAAGGATCGTACAATAAGCTGAGCTCAACAACGTAGAGTGGGTGAAGATTCATTACGAGCAACTAGCCCTTATAGACAGAAAGAGAATGAACGTAGTTTGCCATGGTCAACTATAACAGAACAGAATGTCCAGAGCCTTCAACAAGAGAGTCAAGTTGGGACAGTTCACACCAGGGCAACTGGTGTTAAAGAAACTTTTTTCGCATCAAGATAAAACCAAAGGGATGTTCTCTCCCAATTGGCAGGGTCCTTATATGGTTCACCGGGTTTTGACAGGAGGGCCCCTCATACTTGCATAAATAGATGGAGAAGTCTGGCCAAAACTGATTAATTCAGATGCAGTCAAGCATTACTATGTGTAATCTTTATGCTTCCCTAAAATAATGTAAATTGAACTACGCCTGACCTGATTCCCATTTAAGAGGGATACGTAGGCAGCCCTATGGATTCGGTCACAATGCAATAAAAATTTCATTTTCCCCCGCAATTGGAAACTGGGGCAGAATTTTGAGGTGGACCCTCAAAATTCCAAAGTAATTTCAATAAATCGCCACACTAGCAACAGTCAGAAATATCAACCTATCAAACTGGGCCAAAATTTTAGGAGGACCCTCAAAATTCCGTAGCAAGAGAGGTTGCAATGTCTCAAACCACTTCACAGTCGTCGGTTCATCTAAATGTTTTTTTAACTATACACTTATGCCATAATTTTACAAAATCATGCGTGTCTATTATTGAAATTGCTTTGTTTAGCAACACTACCCCAAGGGTACAAGGGTATCACCAGATCAAAGCATAATGAGTCAAGCAAAGCTAGTGGGGATACGAATTAACCTTTTCCCCTTTAAAAAACTCACGATTTTTCTTTGGATGTACGCACAAGGATTGCCAAGCCATTAAAACATACTGCACACTAATGGACCAAACATTGTTCAAGAATATAATTATCTTAACTGTTACACTTGACAACACTTGCTATCTGCATACCAGTGTGTCCCATATGTCACAAGGCTCCCAGGAATCACAACGCTACAATCTGCCCTTAGCTAAGAGAACTCCATTGTCATTTGTTATTTTGTTTCTTGCATAAGTCTACTATTCTTCCTTCTAAGGTTAAGCTCTACCTCTATCTGCATCTGCATTGCATAAGGCTACTATTCTGCCTTACCAACTTGCATAAGGCTACTATTCTGCCTTCCGAGGTTAAGCTTTACCTGTATCTACATCTGTATTGCATAAGGCTACCATTTTTACTTCCAATTTGCATAAGGATACTATTCTCTCTTCCGAGGTTAAGCTCTACCTCCATCTGCATCTACATTGCATAAGGCTACCATTTTGCCTTTCGAGACTAAACGCTATCTTCATCTACATTTGCACGGCTGAAAGATCGCCACATTGCATGGCTGAAAGATCGCCTCATATTGCATTGCACGGCTGAAAGATTGCCATATTTCACGGCTAAAATATCACCTTAAATTGCATTGCACGACTGAAAGATCGCTTCATACTACATTTGCACGGCTGGAAGATCGCCTCATACTATGTTGCACGGTTGAAAAATAGCCACATTGCCCTGCTGAAAGATCACCTAATAGTACATTTGCACGACTGAAAGATCGTCATATTGCCCTACTGAAAGATCACCTCATACTACATTTGCACGGCTAAAATATCGCCACATACTACTGCATCCTTCACGGGCTGAAATATTTCCAACTCATCCAAAGGCATCATTGTTCTGAGGCACCATCTTCATAGCCCGAGAACACCATGTCATGGCCCGAGGATTTCTTTCAATCTTTTACATATCATTACTGGCGTCATGGTTCGGAGGCACCATCCTCATAGCCCGAGAACATAATTTCATGGCATACGAATCCTTTATTATACTTTTCACGGCTCAGGATATCATGGTTCGAAGACGCCATTCTTAACCGTCTAAAGACAAAATTCTAGTCCAATGGGAATTTGCATCATATTTAAAATTTTCGCAATATATGCTTGTATTACTTATTTACAGGTAGACCGGGGAGCAACAACCTCCCAGTGGGATCAGGTCTTATCTAGTGCATAAAACCATATAAAACCTAACCATTCCAGTAAACCGTCCGCTCACTAAGCCCTAGAAGTTGCGTCCGTTCTTGAAATCGCCTCATCGGCATACTCTACCGGTGAATCCTGAACAACATACGACCTGATTTATGTACAACCAAGGATATGTAGGCAGCTCAGAAGCTCGGGTGCGGCCTAAACCTCTTCAAACAATTTCACTCGGTCAAAATTGGCCATCACATCTTTACCCTATAACCCTTTCATCCTTCCCGCGTAGAGAGGGACAACTATTGATACCAATTTTTTCTATATATTTTTCAATATGCAAAATAATTTTAAAATAGCATATATATGCATGTATAAGCATGTCCAAGAATTTTATTATTTTTGCGTAATTTTAAAAAATTTTGAATCGATTTATTTCCCCTTTTCATCCATAAAATCCCAATAATCATGTCCAAAATTATTATTTGGGTAATTCATCTACTGGAATTTTATATTTATTCCAAAATTTGGCTAATATAATTTTACATATTTTTACAAATTTATTTAGTTTTTAAATCTAAATTTTACATAATTGCAATATTTGCCATTTTAAAGGTTTAATTGTGTCTTATATTCCTAATTTGAGTCTGGTATTTTTAAATTATTATTATGTGTTATATTTTAGTATTTTCAATTTATTTTTAGAAACCGTTTACTATTTTACTATAAATTAAAAAGGAAAAACGTAGCTATTTAAATTTTAGCCCAAATTAGCTTTCAATTTAACCCCAAATCAAACCCAATTCCCCGACCCATTTTTTTTATTTAAATCCGACACCTTCCCATTTTAAAACCAACCCAAAACCAAATCCCCACCTACCCCTTTTTAATCTAGGCTGTTGATCATACCATTTTTAACCTCGGAACGACCCCTTACCCTAAATCATTCTCACCCTCGCCGCCCCTTAATCCCTTCCTCTCAAACTCTCTCTGCAAACTTACCTAATCCTTTGATGCTGCTACCCAAATCCACCCTAATCCCTTTCAAACCCTACCTAATCCATGGACTCCCATAGCGGTTTGAGGCGTGCACTGGTCTCCTATGTCTACTGGTTACCTATTTTCGTGATTCCATGGATAGATCTCAAAGTGATCTAGTCCAGTCCCTGCTCGACCTCTATCTTTGGTCTTTTTCCGGCCATCCGCGACCGTTCAAGTTGGATCCATAGCTTTTCCAACTAGATCAAAAACCTTTCAAAGTCTTTCTCTCTCTCATGTGTTATATGAAACCCTAACTTTAAGAGTTTTTCGATTTTCTTTCAGATCTGTGCTTGTTATGAACTTCTTAGTGTTTTCTCAAAGATTCTTTGATTTTATTTCAAAGTAACACTTCATTTTCAAATTAGGGTTTCCTAAAATTTTCTCTGATTTTTAGTGTGTTTCATGATTTTACTATATTAAATGATTTGCTTATATTTTCTTCTACCTGGTTCATCGCGTTAAAAACCCTAGGTAATTCTGGGTTCTATCCTAGTTCTGAAGTTGTCGTTGCTTATTTGTATGAATGTTTGTTTTGATTGAGTCCTTTGTGTTTGAATCCTTTTTCTTGTTTGACTTACCTTGTTCTGAGTTCTTACCATTTTTTAATCGACTACTGCATAAACCCTAGTTTTAAAGCATTTTCCTCACTTACTACTATGAGTTCTTTATTTGTTTGTTACCTTCTTTACCTGTTAAGACTGATTTCTTCACTTTGGTTCTACGTATGACCCATGACTGCTTGGCCTTGTTGATTATTATGCTTTGAATTGTTCTTTCCCTATTCATGACACTTTTGTATGTCTATGTTCATCCAGTTTGATCATTTTTGTCAATATGTTCGACCCTGCATGTCTAATACACCCGTTCATTCCTTTCTATTTATATGTTGAAGTGTAGAATCATGACTACTTATTGATTGATCTTGATTTTCTTTAGTGGCAGTTTAATTGCAAGGTCTTCTTGTAAACCCTAATTTTACTTATTTGTTTGAATTGATTGATTCCCTTCCTTTAATTATTATGATGTTTTACCTTGAATCTTTTCCCAAAATTATGTATATTTTGTACTTAGACTCAAATATTTACCTTATACTTTTAATACCCCCTTATATTGATTCTCAGTGAAGAAATGCCCTCATGCATGACCATCATTATGCTCTTCCTCTTGCAATGTGTTCCAGTTCTTCATGTACAATATTTCTAGTAGCACAATTTGCCACACCTTCCTATTGGCATTAAAATATTAAGTTTAACCTATCAACGTTTATATTTTTTTCTTTCAAATGGCCAGTCATTTTGTAGTAGTCATGTTTCACGAACAACTTCTTCCTTTTGTAGCCTTGTACTCATCCAGCTTGCATTGGAATAAGATTTCTCTTGGTGCCTAAGGCTGGATATGAATCTGATCTTTGGCTTTCATCCTCAATTATCAATGCATAATATTGGTTCAAAGTTGGTTCAAATGTCTTCATCAGAATCTACCTTCTTGCCTCTTTATAGTAGACCATTGAGAAACTGAAGTAGCCTTTGGCAAAGTAGGTGTTCAATAGTCCTTTGACTTAACACAGTCACAACCTAGCGTGGGGACTAATTCATCATACTTTGACCACATTTCCTTCAGCCTTGCAAAATATGAATCTATAAAATCAGTTACGTGGACTTAACAGTCACAACCTTGCGTGGGGACTAAATCATCATACCCTGACAATATTTCCTTTAGCCTTGTAAAATGGGAATGAACAAAATCAGTTCCGTAAGAAATTGTTGCAATTTCTTTGTGTAACTAAAAAATTTGAACTCGATTGACCTTGTCAAACCTCTCCTTTACGTATTCCCAAACAAGGTGCGCATCTGATGCATAAGTTATTCCACTAATGAGATTCGTTGATACATTGTTCATGATCTATGAGAGAACAATTGTTGCAATTTCTTTGTGTAACTAAATAATTTGAACTCGATAGACCTTGTAAAATCTCTCCTTTACGTATTCCCAAACAAAGTGCGCATATGATGCATAAGTTATTCCACTAACGAGATTCGTTGATATATTGTTGAAGATCTATGAGAGAACAATTGTTGCAATTTCTTTGTGTAACTAAAAAATTTGAACTCGATTGACCTTGTCAAACCTCTCCTTTACGTATTCCCAAACAAGGTGCGCATTGCATGTCTCTCATAATGTAATTCCTTCTTAATGGTATCCTTCTTACATGTACCAGTTGCGAACCCTTGATTTCACTTAGCTTGAAGAGCAATTCACATCGTCCTATGCCATAATAATCCATAGTTTTCAGACCCAATGAATTTTATTGGGATCAAAACTGAGCTATCCGAAGGATGCATAAACAGAGGGTGCGTGTGGTCAATTTTCTCGTCTCCCATTACTAAATTTGAGCGAGAATTTGTATCACACAGCTATGAAACTACTCAAACAAAATACAACCAACATCGAGTGTTCTGATACCATATGATTTGAGCTAATTCCAGTCACAGCTCAACTTCCATTAATGGAGGTCCAAATGTGTTAGCTAAGCGCAAGAGAAGAAGATAAACATTAGTGATAGAATAAGTGGAGTAGAAATTTCAATTATATTAATTAAATTACAAAATCAGATATAAATTATATATAGATACACAATTATTAAACTTCCACTAACTTAATACCCCAATCGGTTAATCCCAACTAACTACAACTATTCTAAATAACTGGTGACGACTGACTAACTTCCTTGCCGAACTGTCATATTGCCTTCTATTTTCACAAGGAATGAGATAGTTACTAAGATTAGATTATTGAATATTTTATTCCTTACTCCTACTAATTAATAACTTTGAAAATTGAGATCATTCACTGAGATTTTCAAATGCAAAGAAAATTTTCTTTTCTAAAGCTGAATTTTTTTTTCTTTAGTAAAAGATTTAGTTCCTTTCTCTTAATAGTATGATCACTGTCTCACCCCCTTTTTTCCATCCCTTTTATATGGGGAAGAAGGTCCGAGTTTCGACATTTATGGGGGGTAATTACTCATTTTCTTTTGGGAATTGAGTATTTTGAAGAGTCTCCACCTAACGGATTATAGTGCGTTAGGGCATCTAAAGCGATTAACTCTTGGATTTGTTTGCATTACTAGAGATTTAGGATAAGGGCTCTAAATAACCTTGAGAGGAAGGTGTTAGGCACACCACTCGATCCACAATTGTGGATACTGTTCGAACTTATACTTGTGAATTAGTCCTTTAACAAATAAGTAGTTGAAACATATAATTGCAAATAAAGCATGTTGGACATTGGATGACTCAAATAATAAGACAAAGAATTTGAACTAATTGAATATAGATAGAGAAGTAAAGTTTTGAAGCAAAAGGAATTTGGGAAAGGAGGGGTCCTAGGTTGGTTAGCCTACAGGATCACCTCAGTGCAATGCACGGTAATCACTCTTAAGAAAGGGGTTACACGTGGCATTAGTGCACCAGTCATCATATACATATCTACCCTTCCCATCCCTTAGCGGTTATGAAGCAAATATATTTAGCAATCTCTATGCGTGCTATTACCCGTCCATTCTTAATGGTCATAGAGGAAATTAGGACCTCTACCTATAGGCAGTTCTAGACAGACCCCTAAGGTTTAAAGGAGAAAATATTAAGGCGACAAGCAAGAACATATAGTACTTGCAAATAAAAGCAGGAGGGAGCAAATAAGAGGCTCAGGTTTACCTCCGCAGATAATGCATTTAAACAAAATGACTCAAACACAAACGAGGGCATTATTATTAAATAGGATCTTAAGACATGATATCTAGGTGAGTATCAGAACTCAAGAGACATGCAGATTTATTTTTTGAAACTTAGAAGAAAGGGCCTAATCAGTTTGCCTACTTATTTTAAGCTTGTTAACCATTAAGCAGTAAACACAAAGAGGCAGTTTCTAGTTTTGTAATAAATTTGATTACCTTAGGCTTGCCTAGGCATGGGGTAGTGCAGAATTGTTACCAGAACTATTAAAATGGGGTAGGAGATATTTTACATAAAGCATGTTATTCTACGTTAAGCAAGATACAAAATTATTACCAGGTTTACTTGAACAGGATAATTAGATGTGAGATTGTTTTATATCATTTTTCATGCATAAGTTGTTTAACTAGGTGTGATTGAGTGAGTATGAATGATATCCTAAACATGGTATCTAATATGCACACATAAGGTCAGAATGGCTTATATGCAGAATTCCTAAAGAAGGATTTCTAAATACATAGTAGGTTACAATATGATTTTAAAATATGCATAAGTGAGAGTTTATTTTAGCGTTGTCATTTATCCTAGAAACAGGATTTCTAAGTGATAATAAGGATGTCAAAATGAGGTACTGAAGCAGTATACATGAAACCTAGGAACATGGTGTCTAATACATGATATGCTTTGCATGTATTGGTCCTAAACATAAATTCTAATGCACATACAAAAAAAATATAAACCTAAATCATGTTTTCTACCCTTTGATAATATGTATAACTACCCTCCTCTTTTTTACTAGCCAGCCCGCATATTCGTTTACAATGAATATTACAAACCAATATTGAATTAATTACATTAATCAATAAAAATATAAGAAGCTACACTAATATGGAGCCTGCAAGTAGCCCCATATTTAAAAGACCTCAACTGCTCAGATTATTTTTATAGCCTTTCTCAATATTCGGGTGTATCAGAGTTTCCTAAGGACCTCAATGGATCCCGGGCAGTGCTCATACCCTTATTTCACAACCATATTTCACTAATGGAAGTGTGGAAGTGCTAACTCTAATGCATCAGAGTTCAAAGGGATCACACTGGGATCCCTAAGCAGTTACACATTAAAGGGGCAGAATTTAGGCATCTAAGAATAGAGTAAGAGTGCTTAACATAGTTTTGAAAAAAAAAATTAAGTAGGGAAACAATTTGAAAAGAGACTTGAAAATAGATTTGTAAAACAAGAGAGGAGTTATTCAATAAGACAGTTTTGAAAGAGTAGCGCAATCAACAAACTACAGACCAACCTCAGAACCAAAACAAGTTCAGCATCATACATAGAACAAATAGCCAAGACATGTTTAGCACAACAAGCCTTCACACGGGGGTTAATGGGAATTGGGGATAGCTAAAGCACATAACAGTAAACACATAGTAGACATAAGTCTTTGGAATTGGTACAAATATGCTTTGAAACACTGATTAGACACATTCACAAAATCAACAATGCTTAAGGGTTCAGCATAGGATCAACATAATTTAAAATCAATCCCAGAATCACACAGGTGTAGAAGTGCAGAGCACTTTACAAGGAGATTCATACAAGAAACCAGATAGAGCAAGATCACACGGAGACATACTACATGGGGGGGGGGGGGGGACATGTTCATACTGATCCTAAGAAAGGGGAGTACATAACATGCTAATAATATAAACATATCAACTACAGGTTTCACAGCAAAACCATAAGTAAAAACAGACTAGAAACTGGATGAATTGAAGCAATAAAAGGACCATATCATTTGTGGAACTTGAATTTAAATCAGAACATACCAGTAAAGAAGGTAGTAAACACAAAGGGAGGAGCAAGAGCGTAGAGTAATTAGCCTTGGCTTGCATCCGGCTGACTCAGAACAATATCAAGTAACCAAAGAAGAGAAAGTAGAAGAGAGTTTTGTTTGCGAGAGAGTTTTTGAACCAATGTGTTCGTGTCTTTTTGTTAATGAGAGAGCGTATGTATATATAGTTTGAAACTAGGTAGAATAATAAGGTAAGAATAAAGGTCATGCAGTAATTATGGAACTAGGTATCAATTGGTATAAAATCATTATAAGTACTCGCTTAATTAAGGGGCTTAACTTCCAACGGTCAAGACAAATAAGGAAGAAGATCACATAAGACTGGAATATAACATATAAGGAAATCATTTCAGCATAGTTCAAGTATAGAAAGTCCAAGTACATAATATTCTAATTAAGGAAATAACATATGAATAAGTTGACAACATAGTTGACCATATAATAAGGCAAGGAAAATAACTTACAAGTTGAAAACCAGTGGAGAATATCACAAGAGACTAGTGAAGGATATCAATCACAGGGAATCAAGGATTCCAATGGACAATAGCACTGAGTTAGGGGAAATTACCAGAAATCCCTATGAACAAATGGAATAAACACATAATAGGCAAGAAGATGCAAAGAATAAGAAATCCTAATGGCATAGTAAGGTAAAAATCACATAAAATCAAGAATTCGCATAGAACATAGTACTGATTAGAGGAATTAACAGAATAAACATAATATAGGCGAAAGAAGCAAAAATCAGAAATCCTAATAAGCATAGTAGGGTAAAATCACAGAAACTCAGAACGTTCATGAGAAACAAGCACACATACAGATTAAACGAACAAATTACTAAATACAGACTCAGAACCCAGGATTAAGACTAATATAGGGTTTTCAACAAGATAAATCAGATAAAAGGGAAAAACTTACATAACCGTTTAAACATAGAAAGGATCATAGAATAATACCAAAAAATCAGAGGGAAAGTCATTTTGAAAAGGGGTTAAGAAACCCTAGTTTGAAGATAAAAAGGCATTTTTGAAAAATCGGAGAGTCTTTAAGAAAACAGTAAAGATAACTTAGAAAACTCTTAGATCTCTTACAAATCTATGAAGTCAAGAGCTAAAATTAGGGTTTTAGAGAGTGATAACCCATATATAGAGAGATTCCGGCTTAGAAGCCATAAATCTAGCCGGAAAAAGAAATATCTAAATGGTCAAAATCAGACCATATGTGTGAGTTGAATAGCTGCTAGTCCCTTGAGAACCTTAAGGTAGTAATAATACGGCATGGGGGGGGGGGCATAGAGGCTAAGGGTGATAGTGGAACCACCATTTTTACCGGCGAGCCAACGACTGGTGAGATAAGAGTAGGGTTTAGCGTAGAAAGAGCTTGAGAGAGATGAGAGGATGTAATGGTGGAGAGGAAGAGAGAAATGGGAGAATTAGGGAGGGGGTGGTAGGTGTTTAGGGTTGATTAAGGTAAGAGAAGATTTGGTCCGTTGATCAAAATCGATCAACGGTCCAGATTAAACAAGATGTTGGGCCGGGTTGAATTAATGGGTTGGGCTTGGTATTTGGGCTGTGTTAAATTGGTTTAGGGTCTGGTTTAATTAGGCTAGAACTCAAATGAAAGTAGGCTTTTGTTAAATACCTAATTAAATTAATTAAAATAATTTGTAAAAATAGCTAATAATCACAAAAAATGAATTTCATGCATAGAAAATAATTTAATATGATTATTTAGTATTTTAAAATATAAATGACTCAATTTTGGGTAAAGATGGTGTAAAATTATATGATTGGGTTATAATTGCAAAGTTATTGCAATTATTGCGAAAAGATGTCAATTTGGCTAATCATGAAATAATTTGGTTTAAATGAGACCATGATTAATAAATTAAATCAAGAAATACTTTTGAAATAATTTGTAATACCATTTTGTAATTATTTATTGGAAATAGAATTCTGGGTAAATTAATAAAAATATAGGAAAATTATGGAAAAATACCAATTGCTATTATGCATGATTTTGAACGTATATATGCAATTTAAAATTTTTTTTGGAAAGATTGGGTATCAATAGCTGTCCCTCTTTTCCCGAAAAGAAAGAAAGAGTTGTTAGGTAAAGATATGATGGCCAATTTTGATTGAGCGAAACAATTTAAAAGTTTTAGGCCGCACCCTGACTTCTGAGCTGCCAATGTATCCCTAGTTTTAGAGGAATCGTGACATATGTAGTTCCGGATTCATCAGCAAAGTATACCGATAAAATCATTTCAATAACGAACGCAATATCTAAGGCTGCATGAGTGAATGATTTTAGAGGAATGGTTAGAATTGATATGGTTGGGAGAACTGGAGCAGGATTGCTCCTACTGGGATAGCTGTTGCATGCCGGGTTACCTACAATAAGAATACGGCAAGTGTATATTATGCATAAAATTTAACATGATGCAGGTTACTGTTGGACTATGAAAATTGTCTTCGGGCGGTTAGGGATGACGTCCTCAGACTATGATGTCCTGGGCCATGAATTGTTTGATAAGAGATTTGCAGGCCATGAAATAATGTTCTCGGTCCATGAGTATGGTGCCTCTGAACTATGACGCCTTTGAATAATGATATGCAAAATTGAGAGAGATCCTTAGGCCACGACACGATATCTTTTGGCATGAGGATGATGCCGTCAGACTATAACGACTTTGGATAGATTGGCGATATTTCAGCCCATGATATCCAATAACATAATGTTAATAAGACATGGTTTAGTCTTTTGAAATGGAGGGTAGTGCTTAGCCCGATCAAAAAGTAAATAAAGATTACTAAAATAAAGCAATATTTGTGCGAAAAGGGACAATGCTTAGTCTCGTGCGACTATGGAGGCAGGGATAAACCTCATATAACTGGTGACGCAGGGATTGGCCTTATGCAGGTATGGAGGCAAGGATTAGCCTCATACAGTTATGGAGGTAAGGATTAGCCTCATGCAAATAGGGAGGCAAACTAGCCTCATGCAGTAACAGAGGCAAGGATTATCCTCATGCAAATATGGAGGCAAGGATTAGCCTCATGCAAATATGAAGCAGGGATTACCCTCTGGAGGAGCGGATTAGCCTCATGCAGTAGGGAGGCAGGGATTACCGTCATGTTAATAGGGAGGCAGGGATTAGCTTCATACAAAATTAGGAAGCAAGGATTTGACTCATGCAGTGAGGGAAGAAAGGATTAGCCTCATGTAAATAGGGAGATAGGGATTAGCCTCATACAAATAGGGAGGCAAGGATTAGCCTCATGCAGTTTTGGAGGTAAGGATTAACCTCATAGGGAGGCAAGTATTAGTCTCCTGCAGTTATAGAGGCAGGGATTAGCCTCATG